>OX439051.1:11391808-12087275 GCA_949317995.1 Acholoe squamosa | reverse complement strand
TTGAAATCCTTGATAAAACTGAAGTGGTTTACAAACATGTTGAGGTATATTTCATGCCTGACTTCAGTGTCAGTTGGAATCAAGATCAAATAGACTTGGGTGCATGACCTTTCTTCATGTAAACTGTACACAGAGACCCTCACATCGAAGCATCTTTCAAAATCTGGGAGAACATGTATCCCTTTAAATTGACGTGCTTGAGCAGGGAGATCCATGTTGCCTTGGTTCTCCTGATATCGTCTCCAGTCGTTGTAAATGGCCTTGGTCCAAGACATTTGAATGCACACATGTGATCCTTGTACACTGCGTTTTTGGACGTGTGTTTATCCATTGAGACAATGGCACGATGGGTCATAATGTACCATGGAAGCTGCTATTTTGTAGCAAATCCGATGAGACTACCCATGGGATACACAAAGTATGAAACATTGGTCACATAGATTTTCTGCCATTTTGTGGATTCACAAATATCTAGCACATGGTCTATTATTTCCCTGGTGTCCAGCTCCTTCAAAAAAAGTTCAATGTCCTGAACTCTGTTTATCCTGAACAGTGTGTCCAGCACTCTCTTGTTGTAGTAGGCTGTGTAGTACCTATACTCCCCTGTTTCCACATGTCTCAAAATGACCCCGAATGCAAGGTTAATTCTAAAGGTGTGTGTCTCGAGCCTGGTTAGCATATCAAAAGTGTAACCTCAAAAGCTCTGTTTGTCCATTGAAGTCATCCACTGGGAAATTATACACTCCCCTAACGTTTCCAAAATCGTGGGGAGCTTGAATTGTGTCTCTGCTTTTCCATGTAGGTGTCTCTGAACCCAGTGTCTACCATCTCGTTGTCATGCTGATGATAAGCCACCCAAAAAGGTTGAACACTTGGATCCTTTTCCCATGGCATCTTCAAAGTAGGATCGCTCAGTCGGTCGGATCGTATATGAGAGTGCTTCATGCAACGAGCATGTAACTTGTGATGGGCATCGAATGTCCAGGAGCAGTCACAGCATTTCAAAAGGGGTTTATTGACCTCTAAACCCATGTAGTGCTCTGATCTGAGGTGTTCTGATAAATCAAGCTGAGTCACGGATATGGTGGTATCAGTCTTAAATGATTCATCATGAGTATTTTCGCATTGTCCGTCAGTAGTAACATCGGGTAGTGCAACATAGCTTTCTATGCCTGTTACATAAGTATCTAAAGCAAATTTCCTCTTTGTCAAGTTAGCAATCTCGAGATATAGCTCTTGTTGTTTAAAAAACAAATCCTGATTGCTTTCTTTCATAGAATTCATTATGTCCTCATTCTCCAAGATACATCAATCTCGAATTTCCAATAATCTATCAGATTTATATTTAAAATTGTTCGATTTCAGCCTTTGCTCATTCTTTTTCATCCTTTAATTCTATACTTCAAATTCTGGATGCTGCTTCGAGTTCCTCCAATTCGACTTCTTGTTTCAATATCTAGTTTTCCCATTCAGATTTGGGTAATTGTGCTTATATGTTCTTGTTAAAATACAAAACTCCTCATGTATAATCAGGTATTTGTAACATGTATACTATAACAAATGTTCTAACAAATGAACTACTGTTGTATAATTTAACTTTACCTAACCTCGAAGATAAAAAATCTATTTCACTTCGAAGTAGTATATCATATTTACTTCCATAGGTTTGTTAATTTAATAATGCTACATACTTTGTATATACTTCGCTCCACACTACCATTGTATAAATAATCATCTCGAGCCCTATTATAGTTTTTAGACTATTTCTACGGGTGTTCTACCCTAGTCATATCCGATGGTGGTAGTGTAGGGGCTTGTGGAGCGTTGTATATAGTGTTTGCTCCCTATTCGAGAGGGCGGGTCGATTGGTGCGGTTACCACCGGTAGGACCAGAGGTCGCTTCGATCTCTGGCCACTATGGGGTGGTGGTCTTCACTGCTCTTGTCCCTACCTGGGACCGCGTAGGGAGCTCAGTTGGTTCCTGGCTGTGGCCAGGACAACACGTGAAGAGAACCGAGCTATCTTCATAGCGCCACTTCGAACTTATGTAATCCTGAAATAAACATGTGCCGGTTGCACTAACCCGAGCTAACTTGTCTGGTTTTGCTTGATATTGACATATCTTGAACTGAACCGAAGTTTTATAAGAACTCGAACCATTACACTACCCCCATCGGATATGACTAGGGTAGAAAACCCGTAGGTTGGGAGGAGTGTAGGGGACCAGAAATCCTTGTGCCTGGTAGATTGACCCTCAGGGGCCAGATACCTGGTAATCACTGCTCCCCTTGTGTGTATCATACCGATCCAGGTGTAGTTGAAAGGTGGAAATATCAGGCAATGGATCATGGTGTAATGGTTAGCATGCTGGAATGTCATGCCAAAGATCCGGATTTGAGTCCTGGTGATCCTAGATATTTTTACCGTCCTCTACAGATTTATGAAAATTTCCTCCAAAAATTCTGAGGTCGGTCCTCTTTGAGTGAGGTAGGTTAGGTATCCGGAAACTAAACTTTTTGTTGGCCTAAGCTTCTAGTTCCCCTAAACAGCTCTCCTGTCACAACTTAGATTAAACACAGATCGATGTAAATATCTTATTTAATTATTCCAAAGTCCCAAATATTTGAATGCTGAATAATCAATATTCAATTGATATTTGCCTACTTGCCTATTGATGTGTAATTTTGTGTCTACAATAAAAAAAAAATGTTAAGTCTTCACCACTTTATCTATCATTGTGTAATCATCAATAAAAGACACTCAACAGCAATTAAATGACAGAGAAGTGCAAAATAATTATAGTCTCCTTATTGTCTTCATTTAGCTATACAAATGTGGGGGCAGCTCTGGCTGTGAACCCATGCTGGTAGGCCATCTGCTGTTTGCTAGATGTGTGGACCAGCAGGGGCCAATCCTTTGGTAAGTGCTGCCCCCCCCCCACTCATGAAGCATACCCATCCAGTAAAAGGTGGAAGTTGTGCATGTCACTGGTAAAAGGAAATGCACTTTACATGTCTGCTACTTTTCTATCTGATATTGTATGTCTCTTAGTCTAAGTCATGTCACATCTATGCTGTGGGATCATCTTTTAAATAATCTTCCCACCTTAAACCTTTCAAAACGGTATTACCCATCTTAGCTATGTGCCTTAAACAAACAAAATCAGAATATTTGTGTTATGACAATCAAAAGTAATGTTTAGCACTGACTAAAAGCAATGACTATTTGTCAAACAATACCTGCATGGTAACAATCATTGTTCTTTCAGATAATAGAGTACAAAAAGTGAAAGTATTGACAATCAATGCTTAACTCCACTAGTGCCAGAAAAGCTGTTTTGGTCCATTTGGTTAAATGTATTATGCATGGAATCTGTTATGGCATTAACTCCAGACATTTACTATCAGACAGGGTTTTTTTCCAGATAGCCGTATCTGTCCTTAGGAATATGACTAAAATACAAACCACTAAGATAACTGTATCTGAAATGGAAGGAACATCAGACAAGTTTTTCATTTGGAAATCTATGAAGCGGCTTTCATCTATCCTAATGTGCTGTGCCATGTACATCCCTGTGGAAAACAGATCAAAATGCAAAGATTTGGTTGCTAGGTTTTACACTTGTCTTGTGTTGTTGATGCTGGTTGTCTTTGCTATAGATGTAGTAGATCTCTGTCTCACTCCAAAATGTGCAACTCTTATTCTTTATAAAGTCTCAGTACTTTCAAGGGTACTAAGTATTCTTTTATTCATTTTATTTTGGATCAAAATAAACCAACATATTAAAGATGGTTACATAGTTCTGGCAGAGGCATTCATTGGTATTGGTGTTGATATTGCTGGGAGATTTCAGCATATCATCACTATTGTAAAACGTTTACTTTGTCTTCTGGTTATGTCCTAGGTCCTTTCTTTTTCCTCCTTACTTGGCATGGACTATGCCAGAGACTTGTTTGAAACAGACCAAGAAATTGAGCAGGAAATAACAGAAGTTGGCTTCACACTTGGTCCTCTTATTTACAGAGTACAGAGCATTCTCAGATTTGTTGCCTTGTCTTTTGCTTCATTTATTTATGTACCATGTACAATTTATTGTCTCTGGTGTTTTCTTCTTTGCAAAATGTTTAAAGAATATAATAAAGTCTGGGAATCTCTTATTGACAAACAGAACTCTATTACACCAAACCTAATCGCTAAAATGTGCAAGGATTATGAACTTTGCTTTGATGCTGTAAAGGAAGCTAACAAGTACTTTAATTTTCTCATTGGTTGTACCATATTCTCATCAATGGGCATGCTCTGTTTAACGATCTACCTATCAGCCAGCTCAAGTCATATAGTCCAAATGGGTTCAACCTTCTACTTGGGATTTAGTAGTATACATATCATTGTCATATCAATTCCTCCCATATTGGTAAACAATAAGGTGAGTCACACAGTGATGGCATTTATAAGGTTATTATATTAACTTACATCTGTGAATCATCATGCATACTGGCAAAAAAAAAACGTGTTTTTTAGAACCTGTTTTGAAAAGGTTAAAGATTAAAGGTGTTTGCTAAAAACGTTCTAATACCTTGAAAAAACTGAAATTTTCAATGGTGTTTTTCCAAGGTTCCTTTTTATAACATTATAAAAACACTTGTCAGGGATTGGTCATCGCGGTATCTATTTTGTTATTTTTCTTACATATTTTGTTGGAGCTTTACATTCAAGACAAGCATTTGGTAACCTATGTAGGATCAGTCACCAAGGAACCAAAGGGTAAGCCTTCCCAGTCAAAGAAGAAGGGATCAAGCTTTAATGTTAAAGTGACTGATACTGATATCTCAAGCCAAGATGTCAAAGCCAAACCGGTAGATCAGGCCCAAAAGGAAAACAAGCCCAAGGACATCAAGTGTCGTATATGCGATGTTGATGGTCACAGAGTTAGTGGATGTGACAAGTTTAAGAAGATGTCCCTTGAAAAGAGATGGGAAATTGTTAAAGAAAAAAGATTATGTTTTAATTGCCTTAACTTTGGCAATCACACTTCTAAAGAGTGTAAAAAACCTAAGGGCTGTCAAGAAAAAGATTGTAAAGGGAAACATTCTGCATTGCTGCATCAATCAGTACAGGTTACCAAGTCTGAATCCTCAAAGGAGGATGAACAAAAGGAAGACAAGCAGGTTAAAGCCAAAAGTTATGCCTGTTGGCAATCAGATGTTATAAGCTCAAAGGTCGTCCTACCTTTAGTTTCTGTGTATGTCAGATGAAAGGGTCAGACCAATTATGTACGCACACATGCCCTGCTTGATCCAGGAAGCAACAAGACCTTCTGTTCAAAGGATTTGGTCAAACAAGTTGAACTAAAAGGAGACAAGACTTCCCTATCATTAGAAACCCTTGGTGAAGGTAAAGCCATGGATGCTCTTGAGGTTTCTCTAGAAGTAACAGCAACTACAGGACCAAAGAAGAAATGAAAAGTAGTTCAACTTTCAAGAGTCTATGCCTTGACAAGATTCCCAAAGCTAAGAGACAGTATACCATCTTCAGGAGATGTAAAGAAATGGGATCATCTTAAGGATGTGACATTATTCCAGAAAAGGATGTCAGATGTCACCCTTCTCATTGGGCAAGATGTCCCAGATGCACTAATTCCCATTGGAAGGGAAAATGTAACATATGCCACAAGAACAAGTCTAGGCTGGACACTCAATGGTACTCTACAAGGTGAGAATCAAGATGGGTCTGCTCTTTGCCATTGTATCCAGGCTGACCAAGGACCAGATGTAAGTCTGGAAGCTCAAGTGGAGCAGTTCTGGAAATTAGATGTGGGTCAGACTTTGGCTGGAAGCCTCCCACAGATGTCTCAAGATGACCAAAGGGTTCTAGATGTGTGGAATGATTCCATCAAACTTAAAGACAACCATTATGAGATGGACATACCCTTTAACACCACCAGAACTGCAAGACAACAAGAAAATGGCAGAGAAATGTCTGCAGAGTCTCGGTAAAAGACTGTCAAAAGACCCTGAACTCCATAGACAATACAAGACAGGCATAGAGGATTTACTCCAGAAAGGTTATGCAGAACCTGTTCAGGATAAAGACGGTGAGGATTATGAGTAGTATATACATGCAAACTGAGCGCAATGGATTAGCTACTAACTAGGTCATGACCTACTGGTAGACCGGAAGTGACCTAGTTTCAGCCAATCAGAGGGCTGGATTTGACAGGAAGTGACGTCATAAGGTCATGACCTAGTTTTTTCGACCAATCAGAGAGCTGGATTCCATTTGACCTAGTGACCTGACCTAGATGCATAAATTAAAAGAATTGTGCAATACCTAGAGCTGACCTACTTACAAACCGGAAGTGACCTACTAACCTACTTGCAAAAACGTATGACCTACGTATGAGGGTGCATTGCGCAATGCTTGTAAGAATTTACACAATAACCATGACTCATTTTCTATTGCAATGTTCCTATGAATTTACGCAATACTTATGACTCACTATTTTGATATGAGATTAAATGCAACAAAGACACAACTCGTTTTTTTTTAATTCAATCTTTTTATTTTTTCTTCCTATCAGAGTACATGCTAGGTATGAATCATTATAATCAGATATGCTTTGCAAGCAGAGTACATGGATATTATATGGAAAATGAATTCTTGTTGCAGTACCAACTGCACCCGGTCTTGGCTGGAGTAGGACTTTGACTACGGTCCTCTAAGGCCCGCATTCTCTCCATTAAATCCTTCAAGGCCTTTCTTCCTATGTCGTTCTCCTCCAGGGCTACCACTTTGTCCATTAACTCGGCCATGATGATGAGAATCTTGTCTATAACTTCCGCCGTGCTCTGAAGCCCGTCTATCACGTCCAGTTCACGTTTAACTTTTCCTTTCACCAAAAGATTGCTCACGTCTGCTTTGACTGCTACTTCTTCTGGACTCATCTCGAAATTCATTGCCTCTTCTTCTCTCTTTTTCTCAGGAAGGGCCTGACTATTTTGTCCATTAAGTTGAAGGGGACCTGAGAAAACCTTTTCACAGTGTGGTGTGGATCCTTGGTCCGACATGTTTCTATGAGGAAGTTAATGCAGTGGGCTCCACACGTTTTAGCGTAAAAGTTTTGCACTTGTTTTCTGCTGAACGACCCGTGACCATCTGACGACTTTTGCATGAACCTCTGGTGATATATAGTAAACGGAGGTAAGCCATAGGGATCAAAGTAGAATACATTCCCGTTATGAGAAACGTAAAATGCCACCCAGTGCTGACCAGGTTTAGAGCTTGGATCTGTGTTACTGACGAAACATGTAGAGGGAATTGGTTTTTTAGGACATTGATTACTGGCAAAAGTTCCCAGGTAGAATCGCCTTGTGTGTGGATGGTTTCCCAGTGCACCTGTTATGTCTGAAGTTCTCATTTTTTTCTCAGTTCATGTGGTAGTCTGTGACAGGAAGACAGTCAGCCGTTAGTTGGATGTTGTTGTCGTAGAAGGAACACAAGACGGCAGATATGGCGTGAGTAGTCGGGGCGGCAAACCTAAGGGAAATGCCCAGCTTTCCTTGCTTGATGAGATTTATACGACTGTCTTCAGGTGCTCTGTCTGGGGTGAGGTCGAAAACAAAGAAGGAATATCCATCTTTGAAATCTTCCAAAGTTATGCCACAGTCTTGCCCCAAAGCCGACAGCCCACTGTCTATGAACATTTGACTGTAGGCTCTGATGCAGTTGCCTGTTTCGAAGTCGGTCTTCAACTCAAACTTTTGATCGTCATATCTCACGCATATTTCCTTCACGTTGAAATGCCTGCAGTTGAAAGGATTTTCTGTCTTAGTCCCAGCAGCTGCTGTTTCCTTTATCATACACAAGACTATCCTGGTGGGGATTTGAGTAGTGTCAGGTTGAGTCCAACTGTAGTCTTGTGAGCCACCGTCCAAAGTGTGTTTAGTTACTTTACACCTGGCTATGTGATAGTTGAAAGGGCCCCAATGTGGATTCCTGACACTGCTGACGTGAGTTTTCACCACCTCGTCTTCGACACATTTTTGGAGAAGTGTCATTTCAGCTTTGGTGATTTTGACCCAGTAGTTTTGATCGGCTGCTTGCATCATGTAGTAATTGGGCTGATTTTTTTCGAATATGAACTTGATTTCACAGTTCGGAGGCAGCACCTTGCACTGTTTAATTAAATCCAGGTGCGGCTTCATTACTAAGGCATGCTTGTTGCGGGCACTGAACTCTGCTCTCCGTGCCGTCCATCCAGCATTTTCGCCCGCTCTGGCTTCCATGTGACCACAGGTGTCTTTCATGTACTTTTGACACCCTTTCAACCGAGTCTCTTTGTCTTCTTTGTTGCAACAAATTGTGTCCAAAATGTAGGCCTTGAGACCATAGTCTTCATTGTTGCCGGTGACTTTCTCCCCATTTATCAGCAACTGGCAGGAAGCAAAGAGAGCGTGTGCCAAGTTGTTGACTGGAGCAGCTTCTATGCCTACGGCAAGGTGAGTTGTTCCGTCTGCCGCCACGGCTTCCAGTTCCATGTACAGCTCAGTTTCTGAGAGGTCTGTGTACAGGTTGCTTGGTTCGAAGGTGAAGTCAAATGATTCAGTGTGTGGAGTCAGGGCATTGTTGGTAGTTTTGGTTATTTTTTGACATTTTAATATGTCCTTTTGAGTGACAGGCAAGGCGTGTAGGTCTAGTTCACCTACTGCACATACCTGACCCTTGGGATGAAGGAGACTCATGACTAGAACAAGGTCCTTCCTCTAGCTTGTCCTCTGCCTCTGCCGCGTTGCCCCTTACGTCCTCCGCGCTTGCCGGTTGCTCGTCGTTTGACTGGAGGAGGTTCAGATGTACCTTTTATGTATCCTTGAGCAGAAGAAGCAGCCCTTTTGAGTAAGTTCTTCCCTGTAGCTTTACTTCTCCTAACTACACTTTTCTTGAAGCCTTTTCCTGTTACCACGTCGGACAAGACTCCAGCTCCTGTAGTAAGCAAGGCTTTGCCTGCAGATTTGGCAGCTGAGCGTCCTATTTTACTTAAGAGGGGAACAGCTCCTCTCAGTAAACCACCTATTAACGAACCAAGTCCGTGCCCTCTTTGTCTGCCCCTGCCACCGTACGCTGGTAAAGCACCGTTCCCAAACTGTGATTTTCTGTAGTATTCAGCGTACTGACCCCTAGGGGCCAGGTATGGAGGTGTTCCATAGTAGTGAAGCATGGTAATATACTCCTATCCTTGAAGAGGTCTGAAGGCAAGTACCACCGACACTGATCCGCTTTCAAATGGTATAGGTTCCCCAGTCTTGTCTCTTAAGTATATCCCTATCTGTCTGAAGGTGGTTTTAGTGACTGGCAGATATATCAAGTTCTGGAAACTTATGGTCTGCATGTCACCGTTGTAGCGATTTATGTTGATTTGCCTCAGAAGGGGTGCTTTAGAATCACCCACAAGACTGTGCTTGACTATGTCAGAGTACACGAAAGCACATCGACTTTTGAACTGAAGGTCTACCACGTAGGGGCTTTGTGTTTTTCCACTTAGGAAAACACTTCCGTCAAAACCTAATTGTTTCCCTAAGTTTTCTGGGAGTTGCATGACCACACCAGGAGGCAAGGAAACTACACTTTTCATTGTGTATTTGTTGTAGTGAAACACGGTGGCTTTGTTGTTTTTCCTGTAGTTTCTTAGTTTTCTCACCAACATGCTCTGTAGTTTATTTATGGTCCTGTTCAAGTATCCTATCAACTCTGAGTTGCTTTCCAGGTTCACACCTTCTAAGGCAAACATATTGTAGATACTACCTTCCTTGAAGTAATACTTAGACAGGTATCTGCTAATTTCCTTGAAGCGTGTACATATTTTCACAGCCTGTAACTGACTGGGAGAGAGCGGAGAAACATTAGCAGAGTCTGTGAAGACGGCCTTTTCTTCAAAAAAAGAAAGAGACCTTTTTTCCCTGTCGTCCATAGACATCACTTCAGCCACAGCCGACGATATTTCCCTTTTCTCTCTGCCTGCCGTGTCACGCTCCCCCTCAGCCTCCTCCTCTTCCTTTTCCTCCTTCTCTGGCGTGGGTTGGTTAGAAGTGAATCCTCCAGATGGCGTCTCAGTCGCAGCAGCAGGAGTTGGTGGACTTTCACTTGCAGGACCAGCAGGAGGAATGGTTTCAGTCGATCCCACAGGGTTGACATGACGTAGGTTTTTTGTTATTTTTACTCCTCTCTTCAAAGCAGATTGGGCTGATAAATTTGATGTAGAGCTTGAAGCTCTACTGAAGACACTATGGGCTCCTGGTTTTTCCAGAGGAAAAAATTCTCTTCTGCGTTTGTTCAATAAAGCTACTACAGAGCGGAGGTTGTTTGTCAGGTCGTTTTCTCCCTGTACCAAGAGAATGGGTTCTTCTTTGACGTTGTACCACGTGGTAGGACAGGTTATTTCTTGAAGAGCACACTCTAACTGAGTAGGAGAGTTAATGTATTCTGCCAAAATTGTATTGTAACTAGTTAAAGTGTTGTCAGGAAAAACGTTCATAGATGAGTTACTAGGTAAAGTTAAGGTAAACGCCATTTGCTTATGTTCTTGACAGGTTCCCAAGAGTTAAACTTGTCTCCATAACCCTTCCACTTGATCAAGGCTTCTCTTTTCTTGCCTTTTCCTCTGTATTTTACTATTTTTTCTATGTTGTAGCGTCTTCCGTGACGGACTTGCACCTTCTGAACTTTAGGTTCGTAGAAGCTTCCTTTTATCTCTTCTCCAAGGAGATCTTTCAGGTGGTACCCTTTGGGCGAAATGTTGTCGACTGTGTATATTTCCTCAGTCCAGTTAGGTTCGTACCCTCTGTTAAATGTTTTCTTTGTTTTCAACATTGGCACTTGATTTTTTCTCTTCAACTGAAGGACAGGAACTTTTTTCTTTTGAGGTTGATCGTACAACCTGTAGAACAAGACTTCAGAGTTGTCTTTATTTATGTCTGAAGGGGCAGCTCCTAAGGATTTGTGGTAAGTCAAATTGTAGGACTTAACCAAGTCGGGCAGCAAGTCAACCCATTTGTAGTTATTGAAATGAGAGAAACATCTCCACATTTTTCCTTGTAAAGTAGAGTTGAATCTTTCGGCTAAGGCACACTTCACGTCGTCGTTCTCTCCTGTGAAAAAATTGATTTTTTGATCTTCACAGTGTTTTTTGAAAATTTTGTTGACAAACTCTTTGCCCTTGTCAGTTTGAATTTGTTGAGGTTTTCTTTCTTTGCTCATTTTTTTGAAAGCCTCTGTCACGTCATCAGCTCTCTTACTTTTCACAGGTTGTCCAAAACCATACCTTGAAAAAACATCTATTGCAGCTAGAATGTACTGGTATCCTTTGTTTTCCTTTGAAAATTCTCGCATGTCTATGAGGTCAAGTTGCCACTGTTTGTCTATCCCCCATGTTTGTGTTTTTCTTCTTGGAAATCTTCTCTTGTAAGGTTTGTGTCTGGTGTAAGCGTCTACATCTTCCAAAGCTTGTTCTATGTTTTTTTTCTTTGTTTTCTTGAAGTGATGACGTTGAAGTTTAGATACGCTGGTGAAACTTCCAGGTTGTTTAGGATCTGTGTAAAACCTGAGGACATCTTTTTTCAAAGCCTTGTGCGCCATATAAACTTACGTCCAGTTCCTTTTTGACTTACTTTCCTCTTCTTGATAGGGGAAGCTCTTTTCAAGGGACTGGCAGCAAAGGAAGGACTGTGCCCTGCAAAAGCCGACTTGTTTTTGACAAATTTTAAGGTGGGGTTCAGCCTTTTAACTGCTCTCATGAAAACCTGACTTCCTTTAGGTTGGTCCTTTTTCAAAGACTTTGGTCGGGCAGCAAAAGCTAACAAATCTGTTATGTCAGTTCCAGGCACACGTTCCCCGTTGACATATATTTCTCCGTCTCTGTTCCAATTCAAAATTTGACTTCCGTGACGAGATAATTCTCTGTAGAGATTTTTAGCAGTCGTTCTGTAACTTGCAGGTATTCTTTCTTTTATGTCGGCGTCCATACCCTCTGTGTTGTCTCTTGCACGAGGTTTAAAGCCTTCCTCCCCTTTGAACTCGTCTACACTGTCTCCGTCTGAATCGTCAGGAAGTGGTGGATCGTCTCTAGTCTCTGTGAAAGTGTGGTCATCATCGTCGTCGCCGTCGTCGGTGTCTTCTAAAGAATTGTTTACACCCCCAGCTGCTGCTGCTGCTGCTGCTGCTCCTGCAGGGCCTTGTCCTACTGCTCGACCAGGATAGGGACCTTCCCTACATTGTCCTAAGGCCTTGGCTTTTTTAGTTAAAATTCCCGACTTTATCATAAGTTGATTGTACTGCCTTAACTTTTCCTTCAGTTTGAGGTTAGGAGAGTTAAGCACCTCATGTGCTTTACTTTGAAGGTGGTTCAGGACTTGAACCAGGCTGGAATCAGGAGTTAAACCTTCTCTTAAAAGTTGAGTGCTGTAGTACTGGTCTTGAACACTAGGTCCAGGCTGGGGAGGCGAGGAAGGACTAACAAAAGAAGGTTTTTTTTCTCGGGGAACAAGATCCGCCCTTACGAGGGCCATCCTTGAATAAGACATGATTTTTTATCGACGTGCTCCTATGAGACCTGTTATAAGGGGTAAGGCGAGACCCAAAATGGTTCCCAAAAATCCACCCTTTTGCTCAAAGGTTTTCCTCTTCTGCTTAACGGTAGCCTTGTGCCTTGTGACTGACTTGAGTTCTTTCTTGTAGGGTGATAAACGTTTGACTGCGTCGGACTCGTTACGCAACAGGTTTTTGTTCATTACGTTGACGCAAATTTGACTCATCAACCTAATGACCTCATCGCTGAGACCTTTGATAATGTGGGAACACTCTGTCGAGGAACACTTGGATATGTGTTTCAACAAGTGGTAATGTTTCCTAATTGTTTTAAATTTTCCTCCAGAAGGAGATCTTTTGGTCACCATTCTATCTTTTTCTTTTCGAAGCTGAAGCTTGAGGAATGAAAACCAAGGTGTTCCAAGGAGTTGTTATGCTGTTTCTTACCCTAAGCTCGTTAGGTGTGCTCTGCTTAAAGTCCAATAGGATGTATGAATGTTTCTCTTTGGTTTCTGAGTTATATACCTCCGTCAAAAAGGATTTCTGTCCTGGAAAGGCCTGTTTGCTTATGTGCCCTATCTGACTCATGTCTCTAGGGTTTTTAAAAACAACTAGGTAGTGTGCATTTAAGCTCAAGGTTCTGAAGGCAGGATTGTTGAAAAACAAGTTTTGAGTAACAAAAATTACACTTAAACTGCGATGGTGAGAGCCCACAGTGAAAAGTTTCATTATGGTGGGAACGTACTCGGGATCCATGAGATCGTCTATTACGACCAGTCCATGTTTAGTCACGTCTCTTTCATCCTCGAACAAAAAGTCTTCTGAAAGAAGACCTTTGTTAAACTTAACCCCCAACTTCGCCATTTCGTCGAATCCATCTTGCCATTGACTGTAGCAGTAGTATATGTCGTGTATTTTTGGAGTAACAAGCTCGTCTACACCTTTAATCAACTTGAAAACAAGTTGACTTTTCCCACAAGAAGTAGGTCCAGCTATGATCATTGTGAAGGGGCTTTGTAGACGTGGGTCAAAAATGATCTCCTTTTCCTTGTGATCCATGTTGGACGATATCTTAAACCAAAGTGACCAAAGGAGCAACCTCGTCCTCTTTTAAACCAGTAGAACCCTTGTTCAAACCTTCCACGTAAAGAGCTACATCAGAAAGTCCCATGTTGTATAGACTGGCTATTAGGCAGCTTGGATGAGATATTTCTCTATATTTCCAAACCATCAGAACTTCGAATACAGGATTTGTGACACCTTTTTTCCCTGGAACAGGGGTGGATATCAGGTTAAGCTCGTGGTCGCTCAATCCAAGTTGAGTTCCCAGTTTCCTCCAGTCAAGCATTTCGAACTTGTCTGCCAGGTTGACGAACAAAGTATCAACTTTCCACTGTTCTGGAGGAATTTCACAATGGTCCACTACGTTGTAATATCCCATGTACCATCTGCAATAATCAGTTAGATCGTAACGACCTATGTCACTTAATGCATGTCTCAATACCATCCACTTGCAACGCACGTTCTTTCTGCTCCATGCGATAAGCATTTCTCTCCCCATAGAACGAAGAGACGGTATTTTCTCCATGTAATCCATTAAACTTAGTCTGAGTCCTAAGTAAACCCCTAATCGAGGGTAGTCTTTTTCAGATATTTTTTCACTGACCTTGAATAACAACTCGTCCGAAAGGTGAAACTCCATAGCGTCCAAAATAAAAGGCGTTGAGCAAGTAAGGTAGGCAGGTAGAAAGGCAGGTAGGTTATGACAGGCTAGAAAGCATACAGATGACTTATATAGGGTAGGGTAGGGTAGGGTAGGGTAGGGTAGGTGGGTAGGTGGTTTAGGTGGGTGGGTGGGTGGGTGGGTTAGGTGGGTTATTTTGGGCGGCCAGCCCGGGCCAACAAGCCCCAAGCCCCCCATACTTGAGGGGTGCCCCCACCCCCCCACCCCATAGTTTTTTAAACCCAACCCCACCCTTTCCTACCCTACCCTACCCTACCCTACCCTATATTATCCTACCCTATTCTATCCTATTCTATATATCTCTCCCATTCCCTTCCCCCTGTTTAGGTAAGCATGTTACATCGTTCTTCGTTCGTTTAAATTTGTTATGACGTTGAGTGTAAAGCGAGCTGATTGTGGTGAAAACAGTGAGTAAGGGAGATAAGCTGGGTGCACCACATAGCCAGATAAAACCAAACTTTTTCTTTCTCCTCTACACTGAAACGATCCAGGGACGATGATGGGATGTGAAATATGGGGCAGGAGGAAAACAAAGTTTTGGTTTCTAAGCACTCAGCTAGAAGTTCCAAAATAGACATGAAGAAATGAAGACGCTGGTTAAGTAGGCGGGGATTTTCTTTGGCGTGATGCTCTTCTGCCGCTTTCAATGCTTCCAAATGGAAGGGGTTTTTCAGTGGGCCCTTTCCCTTTCTTCCATGTTTCAGGGCATAACCCAAGGTTTCCACCGCTGAAAATTTCGACAAGTTATGACTCAAAACCATTTTCCTCAAGGTTTTTCTGTCTTTGGATGTAAAACTTGATTGCACTGAAGAAAAAACTAAGTAAAATTTTTTCCGGTGAAGAACACATTCTTTCAAGTATTTGCACACGTACCTGAAACAAATCGAAGAGCAACATATAATTTCATTTCTTTCCCTCACGTATGTCAGAACTTGAGTGTCGTCGGGGTGACGTTGTTCTAATACACGCTGCAGGGAGTAACGCGACATAGTAGGTCGAAGGTTGTCGTGTCAAATAACGATGGTTTAGTCCCCGTTTAACCTTTATAGGAAACCTGTCAGTCTTTCCTTATCGCACTTTCCTGAAATGATTTATTGCTCAAGGACGAAACAAACGTCAGGGTCAGTGCCTGAGCGTTCTGAAAAGAGGGGAAAACATGTGGAAGGGTGGGTTTGGCCCAGGGGCCTTACCCGGAGGATCATCGTTTATTTTTGTTCAGTTTTATTAGGAGGACCAAAAATTAGATACGGGGTAGGCTGTTACCACCTTCAGCTGACCTTTTTCATGGGAGGTAGTTATTTCAGTTATAACTCTCACAACATGACAGCATCCATGGTAATTGTGTCCAATTTCTGTCCTGAAACCTCTTTCATAGAAAATTTTTGAACCTAAAGAGTGTGTAATTTTGTCTGGGTGAAGTAAAGTGGCTTTAATTAAAGCCTTCACCATAGTAGAATCGATGAAAACTGAATTACCAGGCCCTCCCCCCAAAGGTTGATCCCTTAGAAAAAAGGGTTTTTGTCTGTCTGAAATGAATTTCTTTGAACTTCCAGAGGAAATGGAATGTCTAGACATCAAGTGTACCATGGCACCATGTCCCAAAAGAACACCTGAAAAAAAACTTTCCCCATTTTCTGAGATAAGTTTTTTCACAGAGGGTCCACCAGGAACCAATGCAGTGGTTTGGTTGTGCAGAAAGCATTGTTTGAAGTTACAGTTAGGAGGGATGTAAAGATCCCTGTTCAAATTTTCAGGACAGAATTTCCACACAGCCCACACCTTACCTTCTTCTACGCCCCTCCTGATGTCTGAAATAAACACCTCCTGACGCCTTTTGTGACCTACGGTCAAAGACAAAGGCAAAGGACAAAAGTTAGCCATGTCTGCTTGAGAGAAGCTAGTTCTGATAAATGACGAATGGTCTGCGTTAATTACAGAATGGTAACAACAAGACTCGTTTTACAAGCCTCACCCTGAACGTTGACTGAACGTTATCACGTTTTTTATTTGAGTTAAGCTTTTTACTTTTTTCCAAAACAACACTGACTAAGTGTAAAACATACTATGAATGGAAAAGCACGGTTATCTACGACTCATGGACGTGGTTGTACGTTATCTGAACGACAAGGGAACGTCCCAGCATCGTATCAGGATAGTTACTATAAAGTAGACTTGAGCTGCTCGATCTTCATCAAACCTTTTCTGACGTTTGTCTGCTGTTCGCCGTCCTGCTCCTGCACCTTCCAGCCCTGCCACCCTTTCATCTTCAAGGAGAACAATGCCTGGTCGCATGAAGACGGGACTTAGTGTCAGGAGAGGAGGAGCTAAAAAACTGGCTCCACTAACTTTTACTACTTCTAAACAGACAGAGGAAAAGACGTCGGGCATCGCCCCTCCTCCTACCTCTCCAGCCTCACCTGATAAACCACCTGCAACTCCTGCTCGGCTTCCAACTGAAGTGCCTAATGCAGGAGAACAGGAAGCCGCTCTTGCAGCTCTTCATGGCGAAATCACTGATTTCCTGGATCGCGTCCGGGATCGCTCTCCTCAGGAAGCTGGCGACGGCGATTTTGACATCAGGGAATACATCAATCCCCCGGCACCTTTGAACTACCAACCCCCCACTGAAGCACCTACGTCCGCCTCTTACTCACCCGTGACTCCGGAGGAACCTTCTCCCCAGGTCAGTCCAATAAAGGTTATAGA
This sequence comes from Acholoe squamosa, assembly GCA_949317995.1. Taxonomy (NCBI): domain Eukaryota; kingdom Metazoa; phylum Annelida; class Polychaeta; order Phyllodocida; family Polynoidae; genus Acholoe; species Acholoe squamosa. The sequence goes on along the minus strand of OX439051.1, from coordinate 12,070,249 downwards.
CCTTACAACCTCATCACCGGCAGTTAAACCCATAGAAGTGGTGGACTTAACACAAGGGACACCTTCACCTGCTCACCGCGGGGGGTATTCGCAGGTAGAGGTTATAGATTTAACCGGCCCTTCTCCTCTGTACTCTCTCCCGGTTCCGGTAGAGGAGCTGCTTCTTAAAAGCCCGCCGGAAAAAAGAAACTGTTCCAGTGAGAGAGAAGGGGAGCCTAAGAAAAAAAGACAGAAGCGCGCCTACCACAAGAAAACCCCTGTCTCTACCCCTGCTTCAGTTTCCTCAGCGACTTCATCCTATGGTGCCGAGCCAATTGGTTCTGTCCCAGGTGTTCCTTCTCCTAAAGACAAGTCACACAGGCAAAGGTTTGGGGAGGGCACTGCCCCCAGTTCTTCCAGCAAGCTTGTGGGCTTCAGGTCAGTGCCTTTGGTGGTAAAAAAGTGGCCTGCTCGATTTGGTTTCCAAGAAAAGTCACCTGCCCCCAACCAAGTTTTTTATCCGGAAGGGGATAACAACGCCTGCATAGAAATATACAGGGAACCTAGCATCAGGGGAGTATGCTTGAGAACCTACCTGGACAAACCTTACGAGCGGTGCTTGAACCTAGAGGCGCGTGAATTCCGGAACTTAGTGGACCAGATAGAGTGCATCCTAGGAAAGTACAAGGAGTTACACCGCCTAGCTGCCCTTGGAGAGAGGAAGGTGGATAATCTTTTGTTGTCCTTGAACCAAGACTGCACCGACCCCAGTGGAGGCCGGGCTATGGTCCTGGTAAACTTGTACAAGGGAACTCCTAAAGTTCACATAGGAACAACCAGCTACGTGGAGGAAATGAATGCCTCGGTGTCTTCCAGCTTCAGAATGCCCCCCTCAGCCACACACTGCGGACACACTGTGTCCCCCTTCATTCTGGAGGACATAAAATCACGAGTTGGTCCCTTCCTAGACGAAACCACCGATTTCTACTCTGGGTAAGTGGTCAACTTTGTATAGTGTCTGGTCAACAGCTCCTTGTTCAGTGCTTTTACATTATCATGTATATCAGCTAATTTGTAGTTAGATTTAGATGTACTCCATTTTTAGTCAACATAGCGCAGCGTAGGTTTAAGTTCCATATGTACTCCATGTATACTTAGGTTAGGTTTTAGTTATAAGTTTGTATATAGAACATAAAGTGAAACAAGAAAAAGAAAACCTTAAAAAAAAAAATGCCGCCCAAAAAGGTAAAACAACTTTACACCGTCAACTGTCCAATGTGTAACACCCCTAGACCTCCACGTTTGGTTACTGTAGAAAACAGTGGAAAAACTCAGCTTCTTGTAGAAGAGAAACTTTTTCCGACAGCTTAGAACTTCCAAAAGAAATAGAAATAAATTCTTTGCATAAAAGCAGTTACCGTGACAACTTCAAGTCCATAGCTTCAGGTTTGGCTGTGCTTGGTAAGCTTCAGTCCATTTTCAACGTCAGAATGACAAGTTTCAACAAAGACTTGGGAGCCAAACAGGTAATAGAGGCGCTTACCTCTATTCATAGAAATCAAGTTATGGCTTACAAAGTGGCTGTCTCTTTTGGAAGGTTGTTGTCTTCCTCTAAGGAGGAAGAAGAAGAAGAGAAAGTCATGTACTTTCATGCTTCTGCCAACAACTCGTCTTTGTTCTATGACAGTGAAAGTCATAGAGACCCTTACATTTTTATAAGGGACGACAAAGACTTTGCAGAGTGTTTAGATTTAATAGAAAACAACATTAAAGAAGACACTCAAAGACCCTCTACTAAATGGAGTGTAATAGGCAACGTGAACGCCAACATCACACTGATAAGGGCTACGGGAGGAGAATATCTTTTAGGTAAAATGAAAACTGTTCCACCAGGTTTAAGACAAAGAGGAATGCAACACTTTCACAGAGACCCTAAAACCAAAAGGGCGTACAAGGACAACTTGTGTTTCTTTAGATGTCTGTCTTTCTTCCTGTATGAATCTTTAGAAAAAACTCAAGAGCTTTTCCTTGAAGCCTATCCAGGGGTGAACAAGGAGACTTTTGAGGGTGTTAACATAAGAGATTTAGACAGGTTAGAAAAAATGTTTGAAGTTAACATAAGAATCTTTTACCTTCCCTCTTTTGGTAAAAGAAAGGGGCGACCTAAAATTATAAGGTCAAACATGTGTTCATCCAAAAAAATCATGAACTTGAACTTACACAGAAACCATGTAAGTTTAATAACTAACATGGGACTGTATGGTAAAATGTACCCCTGTGAAAAGTGTCATAAAGTTTTCACTCGTAGCTTCCTTTTGAAACAACACAATGGGGTGAAAAAAGATTGCACCAAAGTCAGCTTCAGGTACAAAGGTGGAGCATACAATCCATCCAAAACAGTTTTTCAAGTTTTAGAGGAACTGGGAATAGTTTGTTCACCTGAGAAAAAAATATACCCCTATAAAATTGTTTTTGACTTTGAAAGCTATTTCGTCCAACCTGAAAATTCGTCCCCAGAAAATGCTAACACTGTGATAGAAAAAACTCACATACCCCTTTCTGCCAGTGTAGCTTCTGATTTTCCTGGGCATACAGAACCAGTGTGTTTTGTCAGAAATTCCAACAGGGACGACGATCCTTTGGTTAAAAATGTGTTGGAACACATAAACAACTTGGGGCAGTTGATAGGAGAACAGGTGAAAGAGAATTTTAGAGATGTTTTAGACGAACTAGACTCTCTAGAAGAAAAACAAAAGGAACTAGAACATAAAGCTAGCAAAGTTTTTCCAGCAAAGAACAAAAAAAATCCCCAAAAAAAAATCTCCCATGTTCTTGAAGTGAAGGAAAAACTTCTTACCTACATAGAAAGAGTCCCTGTTCTAGGTTTCAACTCTGGAAAGTATGACATTAATTTGATAAAAAAGGAATTTCATTCTTTTTTTATAGACACAGACAAAACAGAAATGAAAACCATAAAAAAATGCAACAAGTACATAGCAGTGTACACAGACCATCTTCTTTTCCTTGACATGTTTAACTATTTGGCACCAGGTTATTCCTACGCAAACTACCTGAAAGCCTTTCTAAAAGGGAAAGCTGAAAAAGGTTTTTTTCCCTACGAGTGGATGGACAACATAAGAAAACTGAACAACAAAGCTCTTCCTCCACGCCACTGCTTCTACAGTTCTTTGTCGGGTGGTGGAATAAGCAAAGAAGATTATCTTGAATGTAAAAAGGTCTGGAAAGAAAACAAAATGAAAACTATGAAGGACTACTTGATATATTACAACAACCTGGATGTTAAACCCTTTGTTTTAGCCATAAACGAGCACACAAAATTTTTTATAGATCGTGGGGTAGACATGTTCAAAGACGGTTTAACTTTGCCAGGTTTAACCTTGAAGTTTCTTTTCAACAACACTGCACCTAATGCCACTCCTTACATTCTTTTTGGTGAGAAAGAAAAGGATGTTCACTCCTTGCTCAGACGCAACTTAGTAGGGGGTCCCTCTATTATTTTTCACAGACATCACAAAAGTGGAGAAACAAGAATAAGACAAAAAAAATACGGGTCACAAAGCAAAGTATGCAGACACATAGTAGGGGTAGATGCTAACAGCTTGTACCTCAAGTGCATGGGTGAAGAGCACTGCACAGGTTATTATGTGGTGCGCAGGAAAGAAAACGATTTTCAAGCTGTTTGCAGTCAACAAATTAGCTACTCAGCCACAGAATGGTTGCGATACAAAACTGTGACAGACAAAGTCAAGATATTACACCAATACAACTACGGGGAAGTAGTATTGGGTTCAAGGAAAATAAAAGTGGACGGTTATAATCCAGCTTCAAAAAAAGTATACCAGTTTCACGGGTGCTACTGGCATGGTCACATATGTCACCTCACTAAATCAGTTTTGAGAGACCCCAATGGAAAGGCATGGTTAGAAGAAAAAAACCAAAATACCATTTTGACTACCCTATATCTTCAGTCGTTAGGTTACCAAGTAGAGGAAAAGTATGAGTGTATGTGGTTGAAAGAAAAAACTGAAAACTTGTGCAGAGAAACAAAAAGTGAATGGGAAATTAAAAGACCGTTGTGCCAAGGCAGAAAAAGTCAGGATGAAATACTGAGAGGGGTTTCTAAAGGAACAACTTTTGGACTTATCCAGGTAGACATAGAAACACCTGAATACTTGAAAGAAAAATTCAGTGAAATGACACCTATTTTCAAAAACTGTTTAGTAGGAAAAAAAGACGTAGGTGAACATATGAAACGTTACCTGGAAGCAGCAGGTAAGCTAAAACAACTGCAACGCCAACTTATAGGCAGCTACCACGCAGAGGGAATTTTGTTGGGAACTCCTCTCTTGAAGTGGTACCTGGAGAAAGGTTTGGTAGTTACGACAGTACACCTTCTCGTAGAATACACTCCAGAACAGACTTTTTTACCCTTCATGGTTGAAGTAACCAAAGCTAGGAGGAAGGGCGACGAAAATATAGACTGTAAGATTTTGTCAGATCTGTACAAACTTTTGGGAAATGGTTCATACGGAAAAACCATATGCAACAAACAAAACTTTGTTCAAACAAAGTATCTTCACCCCTCTAAGGCAAGACGTTTGGCCATGCACTGGTCAGTGCAAGATGTGCAAGACATAAGTGACAACACGGTAGAACTGTCCTGTTTGCCCACCTCCATAACCTACGATCTCCCAGTTCAAATAGGGTTCATGGTATACCAATATGCCAAACTTAAAATGTTGGCTTTCTATTACGACTTTCTCCTTGAATACATAGACGAGAAAGATTTTGAAATGTGTGAAATGGACACTGACAGTTTTTACTTTGCTTTAAGTGCAGAGAAAATAGAAGACGTAATTATTCCTGAAAAACGTGAAGCTTTCTTCAGAGAACGTCACAAATGGTTGCCCTCTGAATCATGTGACAACAGTCACCACAGAGAGACCTATGTTCAGACCAAAGTATTGGGTGAGCTGTGGCTGCCTCAACCATGTTGTAAGAGCCGTCTGGCGTTTGACAAGAGAACCCCCGGGTTATTCAAAGTGGACTGGGAAGGTGACGAAATGACTGCCTTGAACTCCAAATGTTACATAGGCACAGGAGTAAATGTGCCCGTTAAAATGAGTTGCAAAGGTGTAATTCAAAAACAAAACCCCCTGACCACTGACAAGTACAAAGAAGTACTGGACAGTGAAAATGTTGTCACGGTAGTCAACAAAGGATTTAAAGTAGTTAACCACAGCGTTACGACTTACTCTCAAAGGAAACAAGGTCTAACCTATCAGTACATAAAGAGACAAGTATGTGAAGACGGTGTAAGCACCCTACCCCTTTCTATATAAAAAATGGTTTCTTTTTCTAGTTTCACTTCCAGTTGTACATTTCGTTGAAAGAAAAAAAGTTTTAAACAAATTGTTCAAATGAACAAATTTCCTTCATAGAAAACAGTGTTAAAATGGAAAATGTTCATTTGAAAAATTGTTCAAACGAACATTTGTTCAAATGAACATTTTTCCCCATAGAAAACAGTGTTAAAATGGAAAATGTTCATTTGAACAATTGTTCAAACGAACATTTGTTCAAATGAACATTTTTCCCCATAGAAAACAGTGTTAAAATGGAAAATGTTCATTTGAACAATTGTTCAAACGAACATTTGTTCAAATGACCATTTTTCCCCATAGAAAACAGTGTTAAAATGGAAAATGTTCATTTGAACAATTGTTCAAACGAACATTTGTTCAAATGAACATTTTTTCCCATAGAAAACAGTGTTAAACTGGAAAATGTTCATTTGAACAATTGTTTAAACGAACATTTGTTCAAATGAACATTTTTTTCCATAGAAAACAGTGTTAAACTGGAAAATATTTTTTGTTCAAATGAACATTTTTCAAATAAAAAACAAAGGTAAAAAAATGTGTACTGTATCATGAAAAAAAACTAATAAAAAAGTAAGAAAAGTGAACTGTATCACCCAAAAATAAAAAAAAACTTTTCACAAAAGTGAACGCTGTACATGTTCACGACAAAAAATAAAAAATCCGGCGCTGAAGAAATTAAGTTGGAACAGAAAAAAAGTGGTACCAGATTTCTTAACTCATAGCGTCACGTTCACCAGATTATTAGTATCTGGTTAGATTTAAGCAACCATTTTAACATGGAAAGTTTAGAAGCTATGCTTGTGGAGCAAACCACAGAAACTCCACCTTATGACTATTACATGCGTCCAGTTTTACAAAGTGTTGCTTCATATAATCAAGCTTCTTCTATAACACCTGACAATGATATAAGTTCTGTAGCATGTGGATGTTCAGAGAATTTCTTTTGGGAAATAATACCTGCAGAAAACATTGGTTATTTTAGAGGAGCTGAACCAGACACTGTTGACCACTGTATAACTAGTGTTAAAATGTACAAATATTTCTCTTCAGCTTTTTGGGACGCCTACAGAAACTGCATGTACTATTGTCGAGTGAAAAAAGTTAACTTGATAATGCATGATTGGTGTATAGGAGTATATCAATTGCACACTGAACCTGGCTGCCCAAGACACTACACAAGGTACACTTTAGGAAGTGTAAGAAAGTTTGCTCTTACTCTCCAAGAGTTAGAATGTAATCCCATAGTAGGAGTGTTTTGTCAGTGTAATTGTAAACTGGAAGTATCTGCTATTGCTAAAACTATTTGTTTCACATGTCTGCAGGTCTCTCTGGAACTTCATGCCTTAAGTATACCTGGAGTGAAAAATCATTTCTCCTTTGAGGTAAACTTTAAGGATGGTTTTTTATCTGGTCTTTTACCTGGACCCAAAAACAGTCAAACTTACTTCCTGGCCCAGGCTTTGTTCGAGCATGCTATATCTAACATAGCCAAACTTAACAGTTATTGTTTCCACAACACATGGAAAACTAGTCTCACTGGCCAAAGCTGGTATCAAGCAAGTAAATTCACACACAACAAATGTTTTTGTAGTATATGTGCACGCCCCGGAAATGGAAAATCTGTCTTCATCTGTAAATATTGTGTCTAATAAAAAAATATAATCTGTTATGTGAAATAAATGAGTTGTGTTTTATTTTAATGCATGAGTCATAAGTATTGCGTAAATCCATAAAAGTATTGCATCAGAACATTGTGTAAATTCTTACAAGCATTGCGCAATGCACCCTCATACGTAGGTCATACGTTTTTGCAAGTAGGTTAGTAGGTCACTTCCGGTTTGTAAGTAGGTCAGCTCTAGGTATTGCGCAATTCTTTTAATTTATGTAACTAGGTCAGGTCACTAGGTCAAATGGAATCCAGCTCTCTGATTGGTCGAAAAAACTAGGTCATGACCTTATGACGTCACTTCCTGTCAAATCCAGCCCTCTGATTGGTTGAAACTAGGTCACTTCCGGTCTACCAGTAGGTCATGACCTAGTTAGTAGCTAATCCATTGCGCTCAGTTTGCATGTATATACTACTATTATGGAGTGAAGTGGTACATTCCTTACCATTCTGTCACAAGTCCAAATAAGCCAGGCAAGCTTCAGATTGTGTTTGATTGTGCTGCAGAATATGGTGGCACATCACTGAACAAACAAGTGCTGCAAGGTCCTGATATGACCAACAAGCTGATAGGGGTCTTACTTAGATTCAGGGAAGACCACATAGCAATCATGGGTGACATGGAAGCCATGTTTCATCAAGTGCGTGTGTCTCCACAACACAGAGATTATTAGGTTCTTGTGTTGGAAAGATGGTAACCGTGATCTTCCCCCAGAGACATACAGAATGGCAATACACTTGTTTGGTGGAATATGGAGCCCAAGCTGTGCAAGCTTTGCCCTTAAGCACACGGCTGAAAACCACAAGACTGAGTTTGATGAAGAAACCATCAAGACTGTGATGGAAAACTTTTATGCTGATGACTGCCTCAAGTCTGTATCATCAGTAGATTAGGCAAATAAGTTGCTAGGTGAACTTGGTCAGCTTTCAAGCCTTGGAGGTTTCCGGCTGACCAATTGGATCTCTAACAGTAAAAAGGTCATGGAATCTGTCCCCCCTGAGGACAGCGCAAAACAGGTCAAAGATCTTGACCTTGACTCAGCCACTCTTCCAGTGGAAAGAGCACTGGGTATTCATTGGGATACACAAGAAGATATATTCAGCATTAAGATCAAGCAGAAAGACGTAACATTCACCAGGAATGGGCTTCTAAGAGTTGTCAGTTCTGTTTATGACCCCATAGGGTTTGTATGCCCATTCATACTTCAAGCAAAGAAGATATTCCAAGATGAATGGAAGAGAGATAAAGGATGGGATGATGAACTGGAGCCTGACAATGTAAAGAAGTGGAATAGGTGGTTGGGTGAACTGCCACATCTTGAAGAGTTGAAGGTAAGACATTGCCTTGTGCCACAGGACTTTGGTAAGTGTGTGAAGTCAGTGAGGGTATGTAGATATCAAATCAAACCCAGCAGATGATCCTTCATGTGGCCTCAGTGCAAATGAAATTCTGTCTAACAAAAGATGGAAACAGTGGCCAGAGTTCTTGTGGGAGGATGAGTCCCAATGGCCAGTTATTCCTCAGAGAACTCCTGACCTACTAGCAGATGATAGAGAAGTTAAGAAAGAAGCTAAGGTATGTGTTGTAGTCACTGACTCAAACGACCATTTAGAAAAGATGTTCAAGAGCTACTCAAGCTGGTATCGTCTAAAAAGGGCAGTCGCATGGCTGATCCGCTTCTGTGATTGGCTGAGAAAGGGAAAACCTAAACTGACTTCTAATCTAACCTTATCAAGCTTGTACAACATAGTTGTTAAACAGACGAGCTTAAAAGCCTTAGATCAGGCAAGCAAGTATCTCACAAAACCACTATCTTCAAATTGGAGCCCTTCAGAGATGAGGATGATATGCTCCGAGTACAGGGCAGACTTCAAAGTGCACCTATAACTGATGCTGCAAAGCACCCTTTAACACTCCCAAAGGATGACCATACAGCAGAGCTCATTGTGAGACAAACACATGAATGGACCTCTAGACATTCAGGTAGAGAATATGCTTTCAAAGGTCCGTGAAAGTTACTGGATCCCACAAGGACGTCCCTTGGTGAAAAGGTATTGAAGAAGTGTATCCTATGTAAGAAGTTAAGGGGACATTTGGGAGCTTAAAAGATGGCAGACATGCCAACAGACAGAGTCACACCTCACAAGCCTCCATTCACCTACACTGGAGTGGACTGTTTTGGCCCACTTTATGTGAAGAGGGGCCGGAATCAAGAAAAAGGTATGGCTGTCTTTTTACCTGCTTAACAACCAGAGTAATACGTATTGAGGTCCTCAGCTCCATGGATGGTTATTCATTCATAAATTCCCTGATAAGATTTATCTCAAGAAGAGGAGCACCTGAAAAAATCAGGTCAGACAATGGAACCAATTTTGTTGGGGGAAATAAAGAGCTACAAGAATCAGTCCAAAATTGGAATCAAGACCATAAAACCAAGGAGAGTCTACTGATCAGAGAGATCAAGTGGGAGTTCAATCCTCCAGCTGTATCTCACATGGGTGAATTCTGGGAAAGACAAATCAGGACAGTACGCAAAGTTCTAAATTCAATACTTAAAGATCAAGTCCTTGATGATGAGAGATTGAACACAGTATTCTGTGAGGTTGAATACATTGTCAATGGTAGACCACTCACTCCAGTATCAGACAATCCAAAGGATTTGAAACCTCTAACCCCAAATGACTTGCTTTAATTAGGTGTAGGGCTTAGAGCACCCCCAGGAACCTTCCAAAAGGAAGACATGTAAACTGCGACAAATATACTTGTTAGACCTATTGGTCAGCTTTGTTTGCTTGAATCAGTAACTTCATAGATATCCAATATAACAAGTGGTTCTAAATAAAGGTCATTTGATGTAATCTTTGCATACTGTGTTTTAAAGATAGTTTAGACATGTCATAGCATATTGCTTTGTAACTATGGAGTAAAGATCATACTTAGATATTGGTTTAACATATCATGTCATCAGTTATATAAGGTTATATACTGTAATCATTTTAACATCAAGTCAAACTTGTAACAAAGACTTTGTCTGCAGTTATTGGCTATGGCCACCACAATAGTGTAACCCCTGAATCAATTGATTTGTCCATAATCTTCTTCAAAGCTAAAAGTTCCATAGTCCTCCTTACTAGGTATATTCCTGTCGATACACAGTCTACAAAATAAGATTTGAGGATGTGAACGAGGAATGCAGGCAGCTGGTATGTCCAAAATCATACCATTAACTGCAGTAAATAGGAGTCTATAGGAGTGGGTGGTGAAATAGGATCGCATCCTAGATGGAAAGATCTAAATATATACATCATCAATTTATAAAGGGCAAGAAAGCCAGCCTATAAACAATAGTATAATGGAATAAATCAATAATCAAAACATAGAATACATTAAAGATGCACTCCAATACCTTCAACTACAGTGACACGTCTATGTTAACTCCAAATGGCTCTGTTGACTTAAATTTCCTCATTATTGCATTATGGAAGGAATGGTCAATTCTGATAACTTTTTACACATAATTTTAAACATTGTTACAGATGCAAATATTTCTCAGTCGTTTGAATGGACCACCTATTGGTATCACAGCTGCAAACATCATGATTGTCGACTCATCCTTCCTGCTAGGGGTGATGTATTTTTCCCTTCTGAATAATTATTATCAATAGAGTACATACCCATGAAAAAAACAACCATTATACATGTACATGATTTTTAGCCTTGTGATGTACAAATTGATGTCAACAGGAACATACCATAGCGAGATATTTTTCCTTTCCACGTGTACATTAAATATGTAAATTACTGAAAGCTACAACATGTTTAATTATCTTGTCTAATGTGTCTGGACATGGAAAAGTGATGTTGTGGGTGTAAACTCTCTGCCAGGCACCTAGAAATCTGCACTTCTATGCAATCATCTCTTCAAATTATAGGTCCCTTTTTAGGGTAGGAAAACATACAAATCCATCTGTTCTTACTCTAATATTTATGTTATAGAAATTCTGATGGTACCTACTCCCCCCTAAAATGAACCCAAGGAAAATACTGATGTCTTCTATTTGTTGCTAGGACAAGCGGTAACCTAGCAACGGCCACTTTTACCTAGCAACTGGACCTTTCCGAGACATTGATCGATTGATTTTCTGATGGTATCTAGTCCCCTAATATGGACCCATGGAACATGCTGAAGCTTTCCATTTGTTGCTAGAACACACATCTGCCTTTTGCCTAGCAACAGGCATTTTGTTTTGCTATAAGAAATGAACTACACTTGGAATGAGTCAGCAGTAAGGAACCAATTTGTATAGATATGATACTGAGAAGGTTCATTCATTAATTTAGAGTGGAATTTTGAGGGTACCTGCCCCCCCTAAAACATCACTTTTCCATATCCAGACAGATCAGACAATATAAAAAACCATGTTGTAGCTGTCAGTAATCCTAAGAATTAAATGACCCCTGAGGACCCCCTTTGCTGCTCCTCTACTAGTTTTGGCCACCAGGGGCTGTATAAGGGTAAAACAGTGAAAAATATGATTTACACCAATCTTTATGGGAAGTCCAAGTAGGCTTAGGATTCTTCCATCTCTACTGAAAAAGCTTCATTTCTGGAATGCAATAGGACTGCCACAGAAACATAGAAAATCTGCATACATGGCAATTTCTGGTTGCCATGGAAACCACTCCATTATTCCAAATGGGAATTTTGGGCCAGAGAATGAATTGTATGATATAAACATCACATTTCTTTGTTTATTTTTTTAATTAAACTCTCCTTTTGGAATCATCAGTATTTAGGATAGGGTATAGTTCATTGGTTTGTCCTTTAATATTGTACACACCAACCTAGGTTTGACAGGCAATTACAGCAAAACTACCTGGGATATTTTAGCTGAAGATATCTCATTTTAGATCCTGTGACTTAAAGTTTAAAAAGTCATTTTCCCCCGGAGGCAAATTTCCCCCAACTGGTCACAGATATCCATTTATTAATCTGGAATCTTGATGTCTCTCAACGTTTTATGAAATAAATGTTGGCTATGATCTATTTAATTTCTATCATCCTCCTAATATTGTCAGAGGAAATCTGAAAGAGAATCAAATTGATGTAGTCCTTATTTATCTTCTTTTCCTCTTGTTTACAGATTGTGGGTACACTCGTTACTTATACTGTGGTCATGTTTCAATTCGGACCTTCTGTTCCATGCAATGTGTCCCCTCTTCTCATAAGCACTGACTTTTACAACACAACTGAAATTTTACCATTATCAACACTGGGCTAAATCATTGTTCCTACCTTGCTTGAATATATGTGAACAGGCAAGCAGACGGATAGCCTGTGAAACCTCTCACAGTGTATCCTTTCAGCTCGCCAACTTACATGTGAATCTACATAACATAAGAACCATCAATGTATCCTTTAAGATATGACTATAGTATAGAAACATCAAATAGAATTGGAAGTAGCCCCTAATAAAAGTATTGCCCATACACCTCCTTACACCGAACTGCTCAGTATCTACAGGGGTTACCAAGACATTAGGTCATACAGCCAGCGTACTGCCAGTGACTGAGAGCCTTAGTAACTACTACCTAGATACAGGTACTTTCCTTGTCATCTAAACAGAGGAGTATGGACTATGAGAAGGGGTCTTCTGATTAAAAGGAGGCCAACATTCTAAAATTTCACTTGTATTTCCTCTTTTATTTTTTTACTATACATGACTTTAATAAACCAATCTCTATATACTTTTACCATCCAAATCAAGTCTTATCATCAACATCCATGACAAATGATTGCATATCGTAAAGACATAAATTCGTGCGATGGTCCTAAAAAATCCAAGGCTCTTATCTTCAGGGATGAAAGTCACAGAGCACGAAAATCCCTGAAATGGTTCAATATTTGCCCCAAAAACCTGGGTTTCTATATGAATGTATAGGGCCCTGGAACTTCAAAATCCCTGAAATCAGGGAATTCCCTGAAGACTTTCATCCCTGTATCTTGCTTGGTATTCTTATAAACTCAGTATAGAGAATTGATAAAAGAACAGAATGAATAGACCTGTGAATGTTTATTCAATTGATTTATTTTTGATCAGCATACATGGAATGCTATGTATACAAACAATGCTGACGTCCTTGTTCACTTAATTCTATAATTGTACATGAGTGCCACCATAATAGACTTTTTACAACAAAGCTGAATATATCCATACTAAAATTGCAATATATGGAAAAGGTATTATCAATATACAATATACCAGATCATCTGAGAAGAAACCAAACACCAGATCCTAAGATGTATCTTTAAATGCAAAGTAACCATAGCTGATATTGACATAATCCTGAAGGGATGAAAAATAGCAATATTTCATTATGTGATTGCCCTTCAATAAAATTTATTTGTGTATGGATATGGACTAAGGGTATGTTCTTGATTTGTCCTTGACTGCAACATTGCACAATACAATGGCAGTATTTAAAGGGGTGAAATAGTTTCCTTTAAGGGTTAAAGAAACAGTTCACATGGAATGAGTTTTTGATTAATGCTGTCATGTCGAACTACATGGCAAGATTAAAATCTGTCTCAGCTTCTTACAAAGCAGGAATGTATTGAAATTATTATATTTTCCTGGACTAACAACCTTGTTGGTTTTTTGATAAAACACTGATTAATTATACATTTGTCTGATTACTATAAGTATGGAAATGCCACGTTTGTAAGTAAAGTCCAACCCTACAGTCTTGACCTGTAAGTTACAAACAAAGGTTAAATACATGATATAAAATTTATTGGTGGCTTAAGTCCTGACTCTTTTGAGGCTGCATCATACTTTAATACACTTCGCGGATAACCTCCTGTCAGCATGATAGTATGATATCACTGTCCTGCAATTCCCCATGTTTAAGGTGCGCCGCATGTATAAATCTGTAAAATCAGTCCAAAGTCTGCGTGCATATCATGGACAGGGCACTTTAATTATAGACTACTATTAATCAGTCAAAAAGAAATCAAGCCCCAGCTGTGCCTTATAGCATTTCTTTCAACTCAGGGTACGCCTTATATGCAGGATGTGCCTTATACATGGGAGATTACGATAATATGTACCTCATCGCTGCAGCTCTAATGTACTCATGACATTGATGATGCATCATGATGCACCATTGATGATGCATCATGATGCACCATTGTTGATGCATCATGATGCACCATTGATGATGCATCATGATGCACCATTGATGATGCATCATGATGCACCATTGTTGATGCATCATGATGCACCATTGATGATGCATCATGATGCACCATTGTTGATGCATCATGATGCACCATTGGTGATGCATCATGATGCACCATTGATGATGCATCATGATGCACCATTGATGATGCATCATGATGCACCATTGATGATGCACCATTGATGATGCATCATGATGCACCATTGATGATGCATCATGATGCACCATTGATGATGCATCATGATGCACCATTGATGATGCATCATAATGCACCATTGATGATGCATCATAATGCACCATGATGCACCATTGATGATGCATCATGATGCACCATTGATGATGCATCATGATGCACCATTGATGATGCATCATGATGCACCATTGTTGATGCATCATGATGCACCATTGATGATGCATCATGATGCACCATTGTTGATGCATCATGATGCACCATTGATGATGCATCATGATGCACCATTGATGATGCATCATGATGCACCATTGATGATGCATCATGATGCACCATTGTTGATGCATCATGATGCACCATTGATGATGCATCATGATGCACCATTGATGATGCATCATGATGCACCATTGATGATGCATCATGATGCACCATTGTTGATGCATCATGATGCACCATTGTTGATGCATCATGATGCACCATTGTTGATGCATCATGATGCACCATTGATGATGCATCATGATGCACCATGATGCACCATTGATGATGCATCATGATGCACCATTGATGATGCATCATGATGCACCATGATGCACCATTGATGATGCATCATGATGCACCATTGATGATGCATCATGATGCACCATTGATGATGCATCATGATGCATCATTGATGATGCATCATGATGCACCATTGTTGGTGCATCATGATGCACCATTGATGATGCATCATGATGCATCATTGATGATGCATCATGATGCACCATTGTTGATGCATCATGATGCACCATTGATGATGCATCATGATGCACCATTGTTGATGCACCATGATGCACCATTGTTGATACATCATGATGCACCATTGATGATGCATCATGATGCACCATTGATGATGCATCATGATGCACCATTGATGATGCATCATGATGCACCATTGTTGATACATCATGATGCACCATTGATGATGCATCATGATGCACCATTGTTGATACATCATGATGCACCATTGCTTTAGCAATAAGATACCTGCAAGTGTCCTGTCAGTGCATGATATGGATAGATAAACATTGACGCTTGACGCCTCATACAATTTTCAATGGTGTAAAATGATGCGCCACAGCATTTTTTTTCTCTAAAATGCTGATCATTGTTTACAGCCTGATTAGTGTACTATAACAATTTCAATATGCTATATTAATGCAATATAGCATAAAATTGACAGCCAAAGGTTTGTATATTGAGGAATATTGGACGAGGCGAGGCCACGTGCAATACCCTCAAAATACAAACCGTGGGCTGTCATATTTATGCCCTACTGCGTTTATACCACCTGTTTACCCTATATATAAAAATGGGTTACTAGATCGCTTGTTATAACTTGAAGATTTTTGACTGCTTCAGCCTACAGTACCCTTGGGGTACCAGATGAAGCAAACTTTCTGGGCTGTGAAGCAGTGAGGAAAGTGCCAGCTAACCCGACCTGATTTTTACACATTTCAACTAAAATGTTTTCAGAATTATGCAGCATCTTCCCAATTTAATCAGTCTTTATGTTTCATGTTGAAGTTTTTTTATTTGTTATTTTTTTTCAAAACGTTTTATAGCCTCAAAAATAGTCAGTCAAGTTGCAATGGTCACCATCTTGGATGTCGACTCAAAGATATCGGCACCTTTCGCTGTCATAATCATAAGGGAATCTGCAAGTCGAGCAAAGATCTGGATTGGTCTTTCTGGGACCTTTAATTTGATAACTCATATGTTAAGATCTGATGTGTAGTTCCAGAGATATTCACTGAAACTCAAACGCACTGTTACTATGATACAAGCCGCTAAGTTATGCACTTCCAATGTAAGACATCAGGGGGCTGCACTGGGGCTTACTTTAGTTAATTAACATAGCCTACTTGCTTCAGAATTACTGGGTAAGTAGGTAGATTTATATCTATCACTGATGGTATTGCCCCAAAGTCTAGTGGCGAAGCCACTAGTCCTCTACATTAACAGTAATTTCCTACCTGATATCCCCTGAATAAATTCAGCAGAAGACATTTTGTAAGTGCCACCGATCCTCCCTGTTTCGCTCTGCCCGAAGCCATTGTTATTCTCGTCGGGTGCTTGACTTTCCACCCATTTTTCGTATTGACTCCAACCGTGTTATGTTGAAATGTTATAATATATACATCCTTAGATATCCTAGATGATCCCTCCATGCACATTATGTACATATAATTTGAAATAAAGAAGAATCCAATGATTTTTCCATCATCCATACACATTATGTCCATATAATTTGAAATAAAGAAGAATCCAATGATTTTTCCATCATAAGCGAGTCACGGTCCAACATTTTCAGCGTCTTCTTCAACTGCGGCTTGTTGACCTACATCCACATCCGGGCCACTGACACATTTTGTCGAGCAAGGAAGTGGGGGGAATGGTGGACCGTAACTCGCTTACGATGGAAAAATCATTGGATTCTTCTCTTTTTGTTATATTATGGAGACATATGGCATAGAGGGATCATCTTGGATATCTAAGGATATATACATTTTAATAACTCGACATGACAAGCTTCCATTCTACTCTGAATGTGGGTGCACAGATGAACCGGTGAGTGAACTCGTGACAAATATATACTTTGCATTGGTTTTCCTCACCATTCAGTGTGGCATGATGGCTAAGGCTTCCGCCCAGCTCCACTGCAGCCGGGGTTCAATTCTCCTATGAGTTGCCATGATTTTTCAATATGAAAAATGGCGAGACTGACTTTGTATGTCCACCAGCACTTTCCCAAAAGATTCCAAGTCCAACTTGACCTTGGAAAAGTATATCCAAAAATTTTAAAAAAAACGAATGGTCATATATGCTCTGACAAGGCACTGGTAGAGGATAGCATAACAGTAAGGGAGGTGGCAGAATAGTGGTATAAACAACTACATGGGTGTTAACCCCTACCTTTTATACAACTATGTTTGGTATTGACACCTAGGGGAGAAATATGAATTCATATTTGTACAAACAAAATTATGGAACACAAAGAATGTCTGTGTTTGTCGAAGGACTATTTCATAGAACAACCATGGCAGTATTGACACCTAGGGGAAAAATATGAATTCATATTTGTATACTGTAATTCACCCAACAAAAGCCTACATACAAAGAATAAAAAATAGAGAATATGAAAATCAAACCAAGTTTACTAGAACTTTGGTCATGTCTTTGTATCAAACATTACACTCTTTGTACTATTTTTATATGTATATATATAATATCTTTGAGCTAAGAAGAAAGTTTGTGTAATATCTGATTGTATATCTCATTATAGTGTGGTCATATCAGTGTATGATATTGTTGTCAGTGTTGTATAAAGAGATAATGATATGTATAATACATTTAAACCATAGGCGACTTTCGGCATTCAGAGATATGACCAGACCTAAAGCCAACCAACACAAGGATTTAAGGAAATCATGAAAAAGAATTTCTTTCATGAACTCCTGTCTCTTTTGTAAAATTCACAGTCTGCGGCCATACTAGACAATTCTGTAGAATACTTGATGGTTTATAACTCATTTGATACTTTAAGAGGATGTTCGACCAGTATGAAGAGTTTTATATGACATTGCTTGAAAAGTTTTAACAAAAATAATGTCAAATCAATAACTGTTACTTGATGGAACTTCCCAACATTTGGCATCTCAACCTATAAAAGCTCTAGGACACTCGCAATTGTACATGACGATAGACTTGGAGCGTTGAAACTCAATATACACATCAACTTCATTGTCAGGGAGATACAACTATGTAGATAGAATTATACAGACTACATGAAACCCTAGTTTATCTGTCTATAGGACTCCTGTATAAATAAAGCATTTTGGTGCCACACATTGGCCACTGCCTGCATAGAAGGTAGCCAAATATGATTAAAAAAAGACTTTGGTTCAAAACATTAAATTTTCTCAAACTCAGCCTTCAATCATTCATACATCTATCACCTATGATAAACTAGTTGGAGAAAGAGGTCAAGTCTATGTGTTATATTACAAAATATGTCTTTACATTAAAGTCCCATTGAATTGGGGGTCTTTTCAAGTTCACAGACAAAGCATTTGATCCTGTACTGCCGATTCTATAACACAGATTCAATATACATACTCCAACTTTGTATACTGTTTCTATACAATATTACATAAACTCTCCTTTCTGTCTGTCACAGATTAGTATTAAAGGTTTTCTAACAGTATCTAACATAACGCGCGTCAGTCCATCTCAACCAAAGCTTCTGTATCCCCAAATGACTCTGTTGTGGATGGGCTGAAACCATTTGTATGCAAATGAGGATCATTGTTTGGTGTAGATGTTTCTGTTGGTGCTGTTGGTGAAGATGGGTAGTGGGGTACATTTGCACTTTTACCATTCGGAGCAGTGGCCCCTTCACCAAAGGTCTCATACATGGGGTTGCAGAAGTTCGTTGGTTTGTCAGATTGCTGGAACTCAAGCTCTATGGGGCCCTGCAAATAAGAGTTTCTAAGTTCTATATTATTATTATTTAATAATGGTGAATGTCTAGTTTTCCGAAATTCTGTCAGAAAGCATCTTTATTATTCCGTCAGTAAAATCATGGAAAAAGAGTCTAATTCTCAAATTCTCAATTGAATTGGAAATGAAAAGTGCAAACCTTCGGTTAAAATACCTAGCTACTGCTGATGGCAATTTCGAAATAGACATGAATACTTACCCCAGCACCTGGAGCAAAAGCTGGAGGAAGTGCAATGTTGTTGGTGCCATGGAATGACACTGATCCTGGGTCACCAGTGCGAAACTCTCCGGCCTTTTTGCCCTTGAAGGGTGACATCTCCTTTAGCTTGGATAAATCAGGTCCTCGCCTTAAAAACATATATTTAATTATCTTATTTCCATGGTACATTTTAAGCAGGCATAGCAAATTATGTTCAACTACCAATATCAATTGTCATTATAACAATTCAAGAAATGGTGTGGAATGTAGTGTGTATATGAAAGGGAACATGAAATTAAGCATCAAACGTTTGTCACCCTTTTACCTGCCATGCCACTTACAATGTGATTTTTTTCTGGGAAAGAGAAAAAATCACCTTAATCAATACTTCCATACTCTACCACCATAGAGGCCCTAGTACAAAACTCCCCTATGCAGTCCACGCAGCTTATACATTGACTATCTAAAGATGATGCTAGACTTACCCTGTTCTCTTCATATAGAAAATAATTGCAAGTAGGGCTGCTAGTAGAAGGATGAAGAAGATGATGGGAACCACCACCTTTGCTATATTTTCTGTAAGTAAATTAGTTAAATCAAAAACCATTAAACATTTTTTATCCTATACAATCAAATAGTTTGATGGCACATTGGTATTTAAAATCAACTAAATACATTTTAAAACTGATATGTGCATTTTATATTTTCCATATCATAACTTAGAAATCATCTTCTTTGAAATAATATTTTGGCTATTTGGAAGATCGTTACAGCAATTGCCAGAATACCTCATTCAATTTAATATGATTACACCTATGTAAAACTATTTATTACTTACTATTTTTCTCTGCATACATTGCTGCATGTTCACACCTGTCTCCTAAAAAGCCTAAAAATGGGTCATTATGTAGCAAGATATCTTCTTAGGCATAGGCCCTTAATATAATCACAGGTGAGGAAGTATGTGAATACAAGATACAAATTATAAAGACATAACATATATTTATACCAATGGTAGAAGTACTGATATCATTGCTTGGATTAGAAAGGCATACAAAGATGAGAAATCCATTACTGATTATATTGTATTCATACAATGACATAATGCCTTATCCAGAGTATGATGATTATAACAAATCTATTCCTTGAATATTATTCCTTAGATTTCTATAGTGCTTTATCAAAAAGATAATCTAAGTGAATCCTTTTACCTGTTGGACAGCGACATAAAAGTACATCATCGTCTTTGGTGGATGGGACACACTGTCCATCATTAAGACAGCCACAGCTACCAGGGAGTTTTAGTCCATCCTCATGAGCTTGAAAACAAGGAATCACAATATATCAATAGCTGACTTTTATAGGTCAGGAAGTTATCTCTTTTACTGAGTCTTCAATCTACCATAAGCATTGATCCTTAAACCATATCATTGTCCAACAAACCATTCTTTGAATCAACTTCCAAAAAAACAACACTATACTGGCCCAATCCATTCAATCAACTTGTGAATATGGCCAGAACCCTTATGGCTAAGGCAATCTTAGTCATGGAGGGGGACTCAATAATGAAAAAAAAAATAGAAAACATGAAAGAATATACATTTGAGGTGCCTGTATATAGATGGGAGCGGGCTTACCAGCATCACAGACTTTGTTGGAGCTGTCAGGCAGGAATTCAGCGCGGTTTGGACATACGCATTCAGCTCCAGCTGGGGTGTGCAGACACATGGGCCAGCAGTCCATATCTTCACACCGGTTTTTAACTGATAAAGGAAGAGTGACAATGTCAGATTATAAGCTCTAAGGAAAAGATCTGCATTTATAATACAGTCAAAGATGATTAACAAAAGGACATTTAGCAGAGGTAAAATGGGTAGACTTAAATACACATTCATTAATGTCATGCCTAAAGAATAATAGCATATAAATGTTAATTTACTTTTATCAATATGTTGATTATGTCAATATTATAGTGGTATGGGATCCCTTTTGGTTTTGACTTGCTCTCATGTGGCATACTTACTTGAAGTGTCATAGCGGTTGGATTGGAAGACTTTGATATCATGGGGCAGGAGAAGACCAGTTTGTAAAGTCAAGTTGACACCGCGACCAAACTTATCCATGTAGAAGATTTTACCAGTTTCCATAGAGAGCCAATAGATGGAATTTTCAAATACATCCATGTTGAAAGGCTGGTCAAGCCCTGCAAATTAGATAGGATTTAGAATCTTCAGGTAAGTGGCTATGTTTGACGCATGTCTAAGAAATTGCATTAAGATGATCAAACCACCTTTTCCTTTTTTTAAGTGAAAATATTTTGAATTCCTTTTAGTCTGGGTCCCGGACCAAAATGCAGTAGAAAATCAGTATGTAAACAGTAGAAAAATAGTGTGGGGTCACAGTAGTGATTCAGTGCGAAAGCAGCATCAGAAACAGTACCATATCAGCATCTACTGGCATTCTACTGTTCAGCCGACAGAACATGGCAGCGGTGGTTCAGTAGCAGAACAGTAGTATTAGCAGGATGTAAGCAGGATGCTGGGGCAGTGTTCAATCAGCACTACTGCATGACTGCTGCTATAGCAGTAGGTGAGCAGTAGATCATACTGAAAACTACTGCTGGGGGCAGATAGAAGCATAAAAGAAGCAGCTACTGTTTTAGTACTGGCACTACCAATGCTGTTCTAGTTGGTCCTTGATGGATTTGAACTTGGGATGTTCTGATTACTCTACCAACGCATTAAACCCCTGAGCCACCACACCATCAGTTATGTGGAGCTGTCATTACTTCCTAGTAGTGCATGCAACCCATATAGGAGGGGCTAGGACAGCATTAATTCAGTAGTAGGCCTACTGGGTAACTTCTACCATAGCAAGAGGGTAAGAGTAGACAAGTCTGATAAAGAGCTGCTGTAGTAGACAGTCATGCACTTTACTGATGTTAAGGTGATAAGATTTATAGGCATAATGAAAAATGTTTATGAAAATGTCATGATTTGGACCAAAAGAAAACTTGATGAATCAATTTATTCATGCCCTACATAAAGTCAGTGAGTAATTCCTCGCTTCCACACATCGCAACATCCATTACTGGTACTCAACAACATGATATTATGCAAGGCCTGGATAAAGTATGCTTTTCTCTACAAACACTGGATAGTTTCAGAATTTCATTACTTAATCATTTGATTGCTGTTTTCAACCATACTGACATTCACACTGAGGACTGTCTCAACAGCACCAAGTCAGAAGCCCAGTAAATAACCCATGAATGAACGAATGAGTGAGTGATACCAGTAGATGGTCAGTAGACTACTGCATCTATGCTGCTGCACAGAGTGTGCCATTTTTGGTATCTGTTAACATTCGGTTGAGGGTTCCTAGACTTCAAAAGCAGTGCATATTCAGTTGAGGGTCAGTACACTACTGAGTGTAGACTGAAAAGGCAGTGTAGAGTCAGCTGTTTTGGAAGTATTTCAGCAGGGTCTACTGAAATATGCAGCAGTCGATCAGCATATTCTCAGTAGCCACTGATAGAAGGAGTAGATACTGCCTTCTGGTCCGGGAGACAAGGTTTAGTATATGGGGGTCCTAGGGGGTCTGGGAGGCCCTAGCTATAAGTACCTCTTTTAAATTGCATTATGTAGGACAAAATATCATGTAATTCTTTTTTGGGGGTAGTGACAAATGCAGAAACTCTAGGTGCGTCTTATGCATTGGGTACTCAGTATTTTTCTCTTACCAGCAGCAATAACTATGACCCTGTTGGTGCCATCAGGATTGACACTTTCAATGAGGTTCTCTTTGTGGTCACACCAGTAGAGCCGGTCACCCATGCTATAGTCTACCGTCAGTCCTGTTGGGAACCCTAGTCGTGATGTTACAATGTGAGTAATGTTCTTCCCATTCATCCATGCAGCACTAATCTTAGGCTGGTCTGGATAAGTGTCAGTCCAATACATCCACCTGAAAGTAAGGAGGTACATGATTAGAGGGAGCATCAGAGATCAATTGTATGACAGGTACTGTAGAATGCAAATTACAAGTAAACCCTTAACATATCTAGTATCTGAAGTTTATCAACAAAATGGTTTTGGACCTTCATCATAAGACCCATTAAGGAATAAACTGGTGCATATTTTAGAGTGTGATGGTGTTATGCCATTGCAAGACAGGCAGATGGAGGTGAGTTAAAATGAAACAGTTAATTCCTGTATGTGCAGACACATATTGCTGGCAAGGAAGTAATGTGTAATGCCTGGAAATAGTTCACCAGCTCAGCTTTAGAGGGAGCACTGAGATAACATACAAGGCATAACACATTAATTTTAGTCAAGATTCTCTCCAAACTTAACCAGTGTCATTCAATAAGGGTACTAATGCTAAATATATGTAGTTATTACCCTGTCCTTGGGTTAACAGCTATGGCAGTAGGTTGGAAGTGCTTTGCTTGAATCAGTGTTTTTTTGTATCGCCCATCATCTGTGGCAACATTTATTTCTCCATAGTCTGAGTCTGTCCAGTATAGGTTCCTAGGGGCAGATGTAAAAAGAATGGTGAATAGACTCATAAAACCCACATATTATGCAGTATCGCTGATTTTACCTCAACGAGAATATCAAACACTGGTCTATCTTCATTCATGTTTCATAGTTATAATTTATGCAAGAAGTAAGGATAGATGTCAAGGAAAATATTAAAAACATAATGCTTCCTCCGCATATTGAATCAACTGTATTAAGGTCTCACTTTGTCACCCAATCCAGGGCAATGCCTTTCGGCTCCTTAATGCCATCTAAGGTCAGGTCCTGTGGATACCCCAGGTAGCCAGCGTCTTTTGGTAAGGATGAACGCTTAATAGTTCTAAGCGAGGAGTCACTCCAATATAGGATCCTCCTGCTGGGATCAACATCGATAGCCTGTACCCTGCGCTCAGCTATCACTACATCACTGTAGACAAAGTCCTCAATGCTTAGTGTCAGCTGTCGTATCTCATGACCAACAGCAACCAACAGAACAGGCTTCTCTCCTGCAATACAATAGAATGGATATCAAGACTAAGCGAATATCACTTGAGTGATAAATAATTGACTGGAATACTTCTGAGTAAATTCTACTCAAACATACTCAGGCAGTGTCCTTAGTTACTGTTCCAGTATTTCTTTTAAAAAGTGGCATATATTATAATGATAATACATATCCATAAGCTTTCCTGATTTTGTGTTAATCCATCATTACCCTATATATAAAAAGGGGTTGCTTCGTCACTGGTCCCCACCCCATTGAAATAGGCTTGAGTACTTGCCAGGAACAGATAAACCAAAAGAGACTACCTAGATTCATGTACTAAATCCAAAGTTAACTCGATTTTTTAATTCAAATTTTCCTAATTATATATTTTCAGTTTGACATTGATATTTACTCATTCCAACGTCAGATATGTCTAGAATTAAACTGTATTAGAAATGAATGACTATTTTTTCAAATTATAGCCTCAAAAATCACCAGTCACAAAGCTATGGCCTCCATCTTGGATCTCGATCCAAAGTGATTGGCATCTCTCTAACTTTGATTCACAGAGGGAACTGCTATATGAATAAATATCTGGATTGTACTCTCCGAGACCTACAATTTGATAGGTCATATGTTAAGATCTGATGATTACTTCCAGAGAAATGCACAGAAATGATCTCCGAGAGAATGTGCTAGGGGAGTGAGAAATTGTTTGGTGTTGCCAAGTTACATGCTGTTGCTATGTTACGCGTTGTTGCTACATTACTGAACAAGTAACCAATGGATAACTCATGACGAGTGTGTGTTAGTGAAGGATAATGACACGAGGCCGTAGGCCGATTGTTATTAGCCTTTGCTAACACACACTCGTCATGAGTTATCCATTGACTACTTATTTTATACCACGAAACCAATAAATAATCAATATAATACCAATAAATTCAAGTTGAAAACAAAAATTATTCCCCCTCCCCGGGACTCGATGCCAGCCATTGTGTGTGCACGATCGGTACATACACCTCGGCGCCCGGCAGCGGACAGCGACAGCCCCGGTCTCGGCTAGGCTTAGCAGCGGCACACGGCGAAAAATAGTGTTTGTACACGATCGGTACATACACCTCGTCGCCCTGCAGCGCACACAGCGAAAAAAGACGCGCCTGGACCGTGTTACTAACTGTTAGATTAGATATACATACACCTCGTCCCCCTGCAGCGCACACGGCGAAAAAAGATGTGCACGGAACGTGCTACTAACTGTTAGACTAGATATACACCTCGTCGCAGACAGCGACAGCGCACACGGCGAAAAAAGATGCGCCCGGACCGGGGCGCGATCCATGTACCTCTGACAGCTGAGCGCAAGGCGCTAACCGCTAGGCCACCGCGTCTCCTCCTCCAAACGCGTCTCGCTGTTATGTTTCTACACACGGCGAAAAATAGTGTTTGTACACGATCGGTACATACACCTCTTCGCCCTGCAGCGCACATGGCGAAAAAAGATGCGCCCGGACCGTGTTACTAACTGTTAGACTAGATATACACCTCGTCGCTTGGCAGCGGACAGCGACAGCCCACACGGCGGAAAATGATGCGCCCGGACCGTGTTACTAACTGTTAGACTAGATATACACCTCGTCGCCCGGCAGCGGACAGCGACAGCGCACACGGCTTTGTATCATAGCAAGACCTGGTTCGAACCGAGCGTATCTCGTCAGTCCCTGTGGCGCAGTGCATAGGGGGTTGGATTTGGGATGTGAGACTGCAGGTTCGATCCCTACCCTGGCCTGGAAAATTTCGTGGGTTTTAACATGTAACATATGACATGTAAGGACATGAGAGGCGTGCGGGTTATCCATGGATAACCGCACGCCTTAGAAAAATGATGTTAAAGCCTACAGGGTGTGCAATATCGACAGATATGTGGATAGGAATAGACACCCAAAAGCACTGTGTAAGCCAGAAATCGTGGTATAACACGTTGGTAAAACATGATCATACCCATTATCAAAGCCTTTGCCCCCACCATCTAGTGGCAAAGCCACTAGTTTCTATATAAAAAATACCCAACATTAAACATACCCTTTGCTTTGCAGTCTGTTCCTGCTCCACCACTGAGATCATTAAATCCATCATTACACTGACACTTGAAGGTTCCCTTGGCATTCAAGCACTTCTGTGGGCAGTTATTTCCCCATGTTAAACACTCATCAATATCAATACAAGAAGAGCGGTCATCTGCTGAGATGTTAAATCCTTTCTGACAGTGGCACAGGAAGCCAGAGCCGACCAGGTTGGTGCAGTTTTGTTCACATTTGTTGTTGGAGGTTTCGCATGTTAGACCACTGTCTTTATCTGTTGAATATGATTAATAGTTACACATTAATGGCTCAGATTTTATAGAGATGTGTTCATTAACCAACTACAAGGGGCCTTTATTGAACCCTTCCAAATTCAAATAGCATCAAATTGCGGTAATCAATTGAGATAATATTATATCAAAAATTTGATACCTTTGGAAAAGGAATCTATGTAGTAATGTTCAAATAAGAGATGTTACTCACGACAGCCGGTTTCATCTGATTGGTCACCACAGTCATCCACATTATCACACACTTTGTTTAGGCTGACACAGCGCTTATTGGTGCACTTAAAGTCACTCACAGTGCATTCCTCTGGCTTGGCAGCACCTGGTAAGTCCAGAAATTCAGAATTAAATCTAGGAAAATCTACCTCAGATAATACCTCTTCAAACCTGACTTTCCACAATTAAGGTATCAAAGAACAAGGTGTACCTGTAGCTATTGATAGAGATGGCATTAAATTATTTGCACTCATGATTATTTACATCTTTAACACTTACACATTGTGTGGTTGTTCTCATCACTGCCATCTCCACAGTTGTCTACCTTGTCACATAGCCGCCATCTTGGAATACACTTGAGGTTGTCACAACGGAACTTCTTATCTGCAGGACAGTCGATGATGCGGCAGATCGCCGGAGTTTCATCAGAACCATCACCACAATCGTCATCACCATCACAGCGCCAGTCAGGGTGTACACAAACCTTAGATTAGAGGGAGAATATGTCATATTGCATGATTTTTATGTTGGTAACTTACACAATACAATATTGCTTAGATTGGCACTTTAAGAAACTTTAAGCCATGAAAATGCCATTCCATTTTCATTTTTCATTTTCGCATGTCACAGAATATTACATACAATGTTTTCAGTGACAATTCAAACTTTGCTTAAAAATTGTAACATTCAAAGTCTTTGTCAGTTAAATTCATTTCAGGTTTCAGGGTGATGAAATCCCTTAGAACTATTCTTACAGTGTTATCACATTGGAACTTATATGGTGGACAGTGGCGACCATCAGGGTATCGAGTACTGCAGTTGCGTTCATCAGATGCATCCCTACAGTCACGGTTTCCATCACAAACCAAAGATGCGCTCACGCAATGGTCACTAGCACATCGGTACTGGTCAGTGAGGCATGCTCGCTCAGCTGTATACAAATATAGGAAAGAGCACATGATGAAAAATATGATTATAGAAATCTCATCATTCTAAATACTAGGCACCCTGCACAAGGTAGTATTAGTTATTTGTCATTATGACTAGGCATGATATGAAATTGGTACACTATACATGTTTCTTTTTAGCAGAGGATATCTACAGTTGAACAATGATTTCGGCAATATATTGTATTCTAATCTGGAATTCATAGATATTACCCCTGTAGAGTGAATAGCTTTACTTTTCTGTTTACTACATGTGTATATCAACTAACCACATCCAAGCTCATCTGAGTTGTCTCCGCAGTCGTTGTCATGGTCACAGCGCCATTTGCCCGGGATGCACTTGTTACTGTTACACCGGAACTCTGACTCTGAGCACTGCCGGAACAAGGAAGCTGAAGTTGGAACGAGACATCTATATATTTGTCAGAGATGTAAGTCGGGTATGGAGAAAATCCCTGAAAAGCTATTATCGCAGGGTGGGGGGGGGGGTTGGGTGTTAAAGGCTATATATGCATTGTGCATGTATACAATTAATGTCCTTCCCCACAATACATGTATATGGAACTATGAGTTTAGTATACCCCCCTCCCCACCAACCCCACCAACCCCACCCCTAATCTTTTTCAACCTATAATGCTTCAGAATCAAGGGTGGCTGAGGGTGAGTGTGGTGTTCAGACATTGAGTAGATGTATGGTGGTTGGGGTGTGAGTTTCACATGGCACTTCTGAAGGGGTTTCCCCAAATGGCTGTATGGAGGGCAACTGTAGACTAGTCTTGAGCTGATTATTTTAGACCAATCATAGAGCAGCATTCCCTTCACCTCCCCTAGTAGAGTATGTCACTGAGATCCCCTGTCCAGGCCTTCCCCTGCCCAGTTGACTCTCTCTGCTTACACCAGGGGGCCTCCCTGTTCCTCAGTGGAGTCACTGGTTAAAGCAGCCAACACAGGCCTGGGTATGTGTATAGCAGGGGGTTATCATTAGGGCAAGAACACATATTTCTCTTCATTTTGAAGAACATGGATATTCACACTGACTGTTATGAATAAGAAAATAAAATCTGGCCCTAAAGACCTTACATATCCCTATTTTGACTTAATCTAAAGATTTTTGAAATCCCTATTTTCAGGGAATTCCCTGACAACTTACATCTCTGCATCTATATATTTGTTGCTGATGGGTATCATTGATTCCACTTGCTTTTGTTTATTTTTTTTTGATCGAGTATATCGCAAAATATTACAAAGCACCCTTAGTACACTGATGCACTATCAGTATCACTTCGTTTCTTTTGGGCAATATGTCTTATAGCTACTTGTGCAGAAATGTGCAGAAAGGGGAGCAGTGACAGAATGCAGCATTATATTTTAACATTCAAGAAAGGCAAGAATGTGATCACAGTGTCCAACATTCTTACTCTATAAATTTACAAGTAGTTATTACCATTTTAGAATATTAAGGTTGAGTTCTTACCACAAATGGCAGGGTTTTCATCTGACCCATCATTACAATCGTCCTCAAAGTCACACCGCCAACGTATTGGAATGCAGCGGTTATTGGCACACCGGAAGTCACCTTGAGAAAGGAAAATCATTTCATTTGTTTCAGAAAGGGTTTTCTTTATATGTATTTTCTGTGTACTCATTCTGAACTGATTCCTTCCATTTTTAATCCTAAGTCTGAGCCAGATACTTTTAATTTTGCTTATTTGTGTGGCAATCGCAGTATCCTAAATTGCTATCAATAAACTAAAGTAAAGCACCCTAGGCACATACTACATTGAATACTGTACAGCATACCTGTGGCATGACACTGCTTCTCCTGACATTTAGCGGGATCTTCATCAGATCCATCAGCGCAGTCTGCGGTATTATCACAGAGCGCATAGGTCGGTATGCACTGGTAATTAGTTGCACAACTCCACCATCCTGGACGGCATGTCTGACTGGCTGTTATTATTGAAACAAGGAATATAATCAAGGCAATTGTATCCTTTTACATAGATGTTATATGATAGACATTGTATTATCTATAGTATGCTCCGAAATGAAGTATGAAGGATTTCAAGCTGATGGTTTTCCAAATTTGTGATGTGGTAGGATCGAAACACATTAACATCTAATGGCATAGGACCACCCAGTGGTATAGCTTTATATAGTGCTCCACTGCCCTGGCCTACCACCCCACTGCAGGAGGGGGTCCATGTATGGGAAGTCTCCTATGGGGCTTTTCCTCCAATACATGGCACATTCTCAGGGTCAATAATCTTTAATAACTTTAGTTCTATTTAGGATAGAGACAAAATTCCAAAGGTTTTATGATCCCTGTAATGTTGGTCATCGGCGCAAAGAGGTATTGATATGTTGTGATGCATCTAGAAATTCAGTGTGGTAATGCTTCTGAAACTTACCACACGTAGCTGGTTCATCCGAGCCATCTCCACAGTCATTGTCTATGTCACACATCCAAGACTTGTTTATACACCGGCCATTAGCACATGTAAATTGCCGGTCTGGGTGACATGTCCTTGTAGCTAAAATAAACAGAGACATATGTGTAATGGATCAACCTCCCAAAAGGTCAAAAGGTTCAAGCCTTCTCCCTAGAACTCACCGCTGTCTTCATAGTGATTATATTCTCCCTTTTATATGTGTATGAAATCATCAGTAAGTGCACCTATGTGTGCAACGTACACATGGTTGCCACTTAAAATTATATTTGACATTAGAGTAATACCTCAGGTATGCAAGGATGGAGCCCCAGTGCATATTATAGAGGCAGTGAAAGTTAGGGGTGTGCCTTAAGGCAAGGATATAATACACCATATTAATATGTCGGGTCTGCCTGATACCGGATATACATAACAGTATATTGTATAAGTGACCACATCATACACAACTTACCACACTGAGTGTTAATTGGCAGTTCATCAGATCCATCACCACAATCATCATCATTGTCACATGCCCATGACTTGGAGATGCACTTTCCTGACCGGCACCTGGCAATTAGAGAAGTATATTCTAGTCATAAAGATAAAGATGAGAAATGGAAGGAATTAATTAATCTCACTTTGACTTGATTTTTCCATATATCTTACAATGTATTTTTTCTATGGTGAAAATGTAAGCATGTCATGTCAGCATAATCATGATGTCATAATTATATTCAAAAGGCTCAATGTCGGTGTAGGGGCCGGCATCATTGTATATATATTAGTGCCGTTCATCCGAGAGACGTGTTCGTGTGGTGCTTGTTCCTTCTATGCTAGCTAGGTGTCGCTTTGCGATACCTCGTTGGTACAAGAGGGGGCAGCACCATGCCTCGCGTCCAGCTCCTACTAAGGAGCCGGACGAGCGGCAGAAGAGGACTGGACATGGTCCAGTCCAGACGCTAATACTTTGTCATCAGAGAGATTAAATAAAGTCCTACCCGAGAGGTAGGGGTTTCTGGGGCTTTGCCCAACCCGAACTACTCGTGTTGTGTTGGTACATCTAGTGGTAAGCGAGCCAAAGAGCCACCCAACATATAAGTCAATACGAACCATTACACTGGTGCCGTGACCAGTCGGTTCGGGGGTGGTGCGCGGCCACATTGGCCGAAAGCCTCGGGAAACCCGAAGCGGATCCCCCCAGCCCTGGGCTAGAGGGATTCGAAGAGGATGATTACACATCCCAGCATCTGTTGTTAGACTGGAAACCCGGTCAACAACAAATGTTTAATCAGGAGGGTGTACGAAATATTTTTTCTACACCCGACCTTAGGGACAATGCCACCAGAGATGGCATCGTAAAATTGTATCCGGCTACACCCCAGACAGGAGTACCGGATACCGGATTGTTCAGGGGTGTGTTAAGACCCCCAACTTTAGACTTGAGCGATTGGTCCCAAGTTATAACTAGCAGACGCCAGCTAGGTCCTATGGTACCAACAGGCTCGGCTAGCGGCTTGGGTACACCAATTGCACAGAGCCCTATGCAGCGTACTGCAACCCCCCAGGGTTCAGCACCAGGTGGTGGAACCGAAGTAGCCCCACTAATGACATCGTCGGATCATGACAGCGACGATGGTAAAACCAAAAGGGACGCAATAGTCCCAGGCGCGAAATCAAAAGATAAGCCTAGTGGTACCGGACCGAAAAGCTCGGAAAGGCATCACCTAGGCCGATCTCTAGACGAAGGCTTGTCTGACTCCATGTTTTACCCTGGAGGCAGTCGCAAGTCTATCTACGGACGTCGGATGGGTCCCGGGTATAAAAATACTCAGGCCTATTTGAAAGCCAAGGAACAGGTAGAGTTACAGGCAAAGAAGCAACATGAACAATTCATGTTAGCCCAATCCAAGATAGAGGAGGAAGCTAAGTCCCGGATCGGAAAATTACGATCCGTGGAGCAGGAGGCGATTCTAAAAGAATCCGACCTCAAATATCGTCTATCCTCCGTATCCCATCGGTTGGAGCGGAAGGAAAGAGACGCACAGGAAAAAGAAAAGAGGCTGGCTGAGTTGGAAATCGAGGAAGCCAATAAACTTAGAGCAATCGACAAGGCTAGAGCCGAGGAGGTTGCTAAGGCTCGGGATGTAAATAAATTACAAACTGAGTTGCACGCAATGGAGGAGAAGCTTAAGAAACTTCAACTCCGGAAGGCTGAGACAGAAGCCAAGATGGTCTCGGAACAAGCCGAGATCAGGAAGGAGACTACTGAATATAACAGGTCTCAGAAAGAGAAGGGTGAAAAGTACCGCCTACTTAAGGATACTTTTAAGCGAGAGGCAATGATCGCCCAAGAAGAAAGAAACCGAGCTGTGGCTGAAAATGAAAAGATTCGATCCGAAATCTTGGCAGAAAACGCACAGCTTAGGGAGGAACAGCGAAACCTGACTACAGACGTAGCTACCCTCACAATAAATAAGTCCGCTATGGAGAGTTATTTACAGGAGCAAGAGCAAACACATGCCCCTCCGGCGAGTAGGGTCACAAACCCGAACTCGACGTTCGTGAAACAGGGCGACCCGGTCTCCTGTTCTACACCGAAGAATCCGCAGTATAATCCTTTTGTAAATGATAATGCTTCGCGGAACGTAGATCAAGGGGGTGTTTACATCAGAACCCAGGATAAGCACGGCCGAACTAGTAGAGTCCGGATAAGTGAGGTGCCCATAGTCCACAACCTGGACCCGGACTATACCCCTAGAGAGGCTTCCGACAGTAGTGCGGAGACCAGTGGGTTCCACATTCATGTGGATCCTAGTAACGACCCGGGGCTGGGTGCTGGTAATGACAACACCCAACCGAATCCATCAAACGATGGCGGCCAGTCAACGGGAAACCAGCCATCCGACGGCGGATACCAAGGCGCGCAAGGGGGGGGCGCTGCTTCGGGTGCCACAAGCTATAGTGGTACCTCGGGTACCGGCCCCAACCAGGGTAGTGCGAGTTATACGAACCACAGTGGTACACAGTGGACGTATACGCAACCTCCACCACCGCCTCCACCTGGCAATTCGAGCTTCGGTGGTATAGGGGGCAATCGGACCTTGAATGAAACCAAGGCGATTGAATGGAGCAAACAGCAATGCACTAGATTGATGTATGCTCCCAATTCTGCCCGAAGGGTAGCCGTTATTCCTAAAGAATATGACGGTACTCGACCATGGAAAGAGTGGTTTGAAGATTTCATCGATGTGATGAACTGTAATGGATGGACCCCATACGAGGCCAAGCCACATCTGGTGAGATGTCTGAAAGGCGGGCCGGGTCGCATGGCTGTAGAGCAATGGCGAACCTGGTACGGCCTCGTTGGGAGTTTTGAGCAGTTAGTAGAAACTGCTAGTGGACTGTTATGCAATATGGTCAAGGAAGACCCGATGGTCCGTTTTAAGAAACGCACACAGAAGCCGAATGAAGCTTTCAGAGCATACGGTATGGAACTCCATGCCCTGCTAAGTAAGGCCAGACCCGGTACTGAAAACCAGGACTGGTATATGGACGAGTTGATCACTCAATTCGTCAAGGGTCTAAGAGACAGAGATGAACAAATAGCAGCGAGGGATGCCTGGAAGGAGGGCATAACACTACACGGCATATTTAATGGTATAGATATGGCCGTGAAGAAGCGAGCTATGTTAGCTGGCGACATACCCAATGCCAGCGGCTTGGTACCCCTGGCATCGGTGACCCAGCAGTCGGAGGTCGATACTCCATCAGACGACTTCGAATTGATTGATATCGAACAGGAAGACGGCACCTTCTGTTCGATGCAATTAAGGAAGAATACTTCAGGTAGGAAGTATATTCCCAGGAAATCTTTCAATAAACAAAGGGACTCTAGACCTTCATCCGAGGTCAAGAGTGACCCGAAGGCTGTCGATAAGGCGGTCAAGTCCATTGTAAGCACTGACAAAGTGAAGACTCAGTCCCCGGACATGACCAAACTTCTGGAAGACATGTGTAAGAAAATTACAGATGCCATCCAAGCCAATCGGCAAAGACCCCGGGTGGATCGCCGAACGGTTAAGTGTTTCAGGTGCCAGCGCATGGGACACTACTCATCTGAATGTACCGCCACTAAGCCGGTAATGGCTGCCTTCTATGAAGCCGAAGACGACGGCGTAGAAAGGGAGAATGCTAGGGATTCCACAGATGTGGAAAACTAGTGGGGGTTGTGTCAACGGCATCTGACATGGCCCCGAGTGGGAACGAATGCCAAAATGCTACCGGGGGTATCCCGGTGGAAGATTTCGAGTCAATTACACCTGGAGGCCGGGTGGCTGAGGGTGCGCACCCCTGCACCTCGGCCGGGGCCAGGGACCCTAGTGTTGATATGTGCAGGAGCGATCATATGGAGGCGAGTGGCCGCACTAGGGGAGAGGAAGGATGGATCAAAGAGTTGATTCGAGTGTGTGGGACACGCCTTCCCCCAATTCATCCGTGTCTGGAATTCCTGAGAGGACTCGGATTGAATCTTGGTGATTCGGGAGACTTTCACCAGTTTACCAGTAACCCCTCGCCTTTAGGGGGGAGACGGTGGTATGTACCCATATCTGTGGAAGGCCGGGTGGGGGAATTCTTGGTGGATACTGGAGCTAGTCATTCATGTGTGTCCAAAAGATTCTTCGATTCGGTGGCCGGCAGCCATGAGAACCTCAAAACGGGGGTAAATGCTTGCACGGCCGACGGAAGCAGTATGCGTACATTTGGTAGGACGTTTATGCCTATCCATATAGGAGGCAAAGAGTTTGTTCTTTCGCCAACTATAGCAGAGGTTAGTGATGACGGAATCCTCGGATTGGATTTTGCAAGCTTATACGGGGCCGTCTTGGACCCGAGGGACGGTAGTATGGGTATACGGAGCCCGTATGGCTTGCATGTCCAATGCGTATTGAGACAGGTGTCTTCGGTCGCAGCAGTGGTACATACGGTGAAGATCCCACCGGGTACCACTTGCGATGTCCTTTGTGGCGGATCCATGGCTCAGAGGAATGAAACTGGAGTCTACGAACCCGACACGGTGTATTTGTCAAGCATCGGGTTAGACTCAGTGGATACATTAGTGGCTAATGCAGCTTGGTCCGTATTACCCATAACTAACCGAAGTGGTTCAGTGGTTTATTTGAGGCGAGGCGACAGTGTTGGAAGGATGAGTTCGGTAGAACATGTCGCCGAGGCTAAATTTAACAAACCACTAAACCCAGTTAGTCAGCATCCTATGGATGAAGAATTCCAAAAGCTGATTGATCAATCAGATTTAAAGAATACGGACGATAAGGATTGCCTAGCGAGACTTCTACAAAAGTACGAAGGTGCTTTTGGTAGGGAAGGAGGCCCGGTGGGTAGATCCGATAAGGTGTTGCACACCATAGATGTGGGCAGCGAGAAACCTTTTAAAATCCCGTATCGTAGACTTCCCCTTAAGAAGAAGTTAATCTGTGAAGAGCAAATACAAAAACAGTTGGACCTAGGGGTAATCGTGCCTAGCTCGAGTCCCTGGTCCAGCCCTGTTTGTATGACTACTAAGAAAGACGGTACAATCCGCTTTTGTGTCGACTACCGGAAATTGAACGGTATAACAAAGAAGAACTCGTATCCTTTACCAAGGATAGACGAGACTTTAGATAGCTTGGGCGGAAACCAATGGTTCTGTACCTTGGATTTACAGTCCGGATATTGGCAAATACCAATGCACCCCAAAGACAAGGAGAAGACAGCATTCTCCAGTCATATGGGGCTGTTCGAGTATAATGTCCTACCCTTCGGATTGTGTAACGCCCCCGCTACATTCGAGGCTATGATGGAATCCTTACTGAGCGACCTTTTGTGGAAGAAATGCCTGGTTTACTTGGATGATGTGGTCGTGTTCGGCAAGTCATTCAAGGAATGCCTGGCGAATCTGCAATTAGTCCTCGACCGGATACTATCAAACGGTCTTAAACTTAAACCCAAGAAATGTAATTTGTTTAAGAAAACCATTACATACTTGGGAAGGATCATTACTCCTAACGGGGTAAGTGCGGATCCGGAAAAATTAGAAGCTGTAGAAAATTGGGAAAGACCCACGAGTGCTAAGGAGGTGAGATCATTTTTAGGATTTTGTTCCTATTATCGTGATTTCATACCGAATTACTCTCGTGTCAGCTTCCCCATGCAGTGCTTAGCTCACTGGACCCCGGGTAGGGCACGGGACCCATTCCCATGGACCAGCGAGCAAGAAGAGTCTTTTAATAAAATAAAAGATTTATTTAGGAATACACCCGTGTTGAAATATCCCACTCCCGAGGGACATTTCATCTTAGACACCGATGCGAGCAATGATGCGATTGGGGCAGCTCTCTCTCAGGTCCAAGAGGGAGTCGAAGTGCCAATAGCATTTGCTAGCAACACGTTAAGCAAGACACAGCGAAATTATTGTACCACCAAGCGAGAACTCCTCGCTGTGGTGGTGTATACGAAGAAGTTTAAGCATTTCCTTTGGGGAAGTGACTTTACTTTAAGAACAGACCATTCGTCTCTTAGGTGGCTCCTTAACTTTAAGGACGCCGAGGGGATGATTGGACGTTGGTTAGCTCACCTATCCGAATTCGGATTAGAGCATAAACAAATAGAGCACCGACCCGGTGCTAAACACATCAATGCGGATGCCTTGTCAAGACGGCCTATCCGAAGGTGCCAAAATGCCACATGTGAAGACTGCGGGGCCCACAATGCTGTGGTAGCCGGGTTGGTATTTAATTATACCACCCCCCGTATCCCCTGGGAGGAGGCTGTATGCAGCTATCTCGATTGGTCCCCGGAGACCATCAAGAAGTTTCAACAGTCAGACCCCACCACTGCGCGCATAATGGAATACCTACGGTCAGGCATTAAACCGGCAAGGCCTCTAGTTTCCCTGGAGGATAGGGAAGCGAGGCAGTTGCTGGCTCAATGGGCCGAGCTAGAGATCCGAGACGGCATACTATGTAGGTGGAAGACAACTCCCACCAACGGTAGGCTGTTGCAAATAGTGATACCCGCCCCGATGAGGAGGGATATCATGTATTATTGCCATGGCCACCAAACGAGTGGCCATTTCGGTAAGAGAAGGTCGATAGAGCGTCTACAAAGGCGTTACTACTGGCCCGGTATGAGAGGCGACCTGCTCCGGTGGATCGCCACTTGCCCGGATTGTTGTAAAAACAAACCGGGACCCGGCCTGGGTAAGCAACCCTTATCACAGGAATTGTTTGGCGTCAGATTTGCTCGAATAGCGATAGACATCATCAGTGGGATTAAGACGACGCCGCGAGACAATACTTGTATGATGGTCGTAACTGACTATTATACTAAGTACACTCGGGTGTTCCCCCTTCCCAACCACAAAGCCGCCACATGCGCGGAGGCATTTGTGAAAGGCTGGGTGCTGCATTTGGGTGTTCCCCTTATGATGCACAGTGACCAGGGAAGGGAGTTCGAGTCAGAACTTTGGCAGGAAATGTGCCATTACCTAGCCATTTGTAAGACCCGAACAAACCCGTACCGACCACAGTCGGATGGGCAGGTAGAGCGCTTCAATAGAACCCTCATACAAGTACTAAAGCCCCTGGTTAATACCCACCAGGATGACTGGGATGAACAGTGCGAGTTTGTAGTACATGCCTACAACAACACTGTCCATTCATCAACTAACTGCACCCCAAACATGCTAGTGTTCGGCGAGGACATCATAATGCCCGCCGACTTAGTGTATGGAGTGGTTGGAATAGACCCGGAGGCGCCCTGCACGGTGCTGTTTGTAGAGTCATTAAGGGACCGGTTCAAACAGGCATACGAGGCCGTTCGGAAAGAACTGCTGAAGAGTGCGAAGTGGCAGAAGGTGGGCTATGACACCAATGCTAAACGAATTCGTTTTAATGTTGGGGACAAAGTACTAAGGTACTACGAGCCGCTGGATAAGCTGAAGCTCGTAACGCCTTGGGAAGGTCCATTTAAAATCGTTCGCGTCATCTCCGAGTCCACGGTGATGATAGAGGACTGCCTGACGGGTAGGAAATGGAAGACAAATGTCGGAAAACTTCGGCCCTGGAAGGGGCGCGAAGAGGCGGAGAGGGAGTTCGGTTACAAACCACCTGTATCTGTCCCTAGCGGACCGAGTGTGGTAGTACCGAGGAAGCGTCCTAGAGGCCGGCCGAGAAAGACGCCGGGAGACGAGGTTATAGTAAAAAAGAAGACGAAGGCCAGGAAACGACCTAATCGTAAGAAATGGAAGAAAGTCTCGCTGAGTGAAGGCATTACGTATGGGAAGGGTCCCGCTCTGACTAAGCGAGATCCAGAAAAGGCCGTACGTAAAGCCGGGAAAAATAAAATGCTAACCGAAGGCGTTAGACGCAGCCCCCGGTTGAGGTCTGCTGTAACCTAACTCAGTACACAACGAGCTGCTGCGTGTTGTCCGCCATAGGCAGGCAACATACGTTCCACGGCCAGAGATGTCGAACGCGCCCTCCCCGGGTGGCTGTATCCCGTGAGTGGCGGTCGGATTAACCGGTACATTCGCTTTGAAGCGTTGTATACACCGCTAAGCTCCAGACGATAGCACTCGGGTAGTAGGCCGCGTCTCACATGTCGAGTCGAATGTTGGTTCGGATCTAGTTCCCTAGGTGGCGCTGCTGTTGTGGCGGGAAAGCGCGGAACTAGGTCACCGGATAGCCATGGCGGGATCTCGCGAGACGAGAGGTCTGACGTCATACTGGTCATAACTAGAGCGGACTCGTGGTGGTTAGACGCCACCCGTTTTTGCTCTAGTTATTTGTCGGCGGTTATACAGCCTGTAGCTGTCGTGTTAGCCTAGCTAACCCCCCAAAAGCCTCTCTGTTGGACGAATCCTTCGGGAGGAGTCCAACAAAACTTGCCAATTAATTTTGGAAGTCGAACCCGGTGCCATGGCACAGGGAACGATTGACGCTGCGCGTCAAACAGCCAACATTCCGTTGGAACAAGACGAGGACCCGAAGGTCCCGTCTCGGGTCGAGGAATCTATGGATTCTTCGACAGAGGAGGCCGCCCGGACGCTCACGGCTATGGCCGAGGCAACCGACCGGGAGAGGATGCCACCTCCACCCCCGCCACGCCCGGAGCGCCCGTCTACAACAGACGCTTCGGGTAGCAAAGTGGATGTCCTGGACATTCCAATGTATCCTCCGGGATTCAGGACTCAGATCAGACGTCTAGCACACGTTGATCGCCAGGAAGGTATCGTGTATACCTCCTGGGGTACGTACATCCCTATGCACGCCTCCATGTTCGGATGCGGGCCCATGGCGGTGGAGCAGGGCGTGCCCGAGCCCATACCAGATGAACTTAAAACTATGGTAATGGACTCGTGTAGTGACGAGCTGGCTGACAACATGCCAGTTTCTTGGCTCCGCAACTACCTAAAGTTGGCGGAGAATATGGCGACTAACGAGAATTTAGCTCGAGCCGTCTTGATCTCTGCGGGCATCATCCAGAAGGCCACGGAGTTAAGGGAGTCCGAATCCGACATGGATACAGACTCCACAGTAACCTTGTCGTCGGTGGAAACCGACCGGGTCAAGCGATTGACCCGTAAACCTGCACCCAAGGGTCCTCTCACTGAGAGCGATCTGGAGGCTGAAGATGTCCGCATCGCCGTCGAGAGGTCCACGACCGAGACCGACCCAGCTGCCGACATCCCAGAGGCACCTGGCGAGATCTCGGAAGAGGACATCTCGCGCCAGCAGGCTGCTGTAGAGGCAAAGCGAATCGAGCTTGCCAAGCAGCAGAAGGAGCTCACCGCAGCTCGCCGGGCCCATCGCAAGCAGCAGGCCCAACGAAAAACAGAGATCTCTTCCGACTCTGACTCCCCAGTCAGCGGAAGGAGGAGCCCTCGGACAGGGGACAGGAGCCGACGCGAGTCGGATTCCAGTCCCGAAGTTCCGGCCCAACCGACTAAGGTTGTGCGCCGGAAGAAGAAGAATGGAGCGAAAGCGCCTCCGGCAGAGCCCACGCCCCCCACCAAGCCGAGGGGTAAGGACAAACCAAAGACGCCCGCTCCCACCACTACAACCACCACGGTAGCCACCTCGGTTACTGCATCTTCTGCAGCCAGCACGTCGGGTGCAAAGACGAAGTCCCCTACCAAGGCTCCGACTGGTACTACCACCTCCAGCCGAGCCGGCCGTAGGGGAGCTGACATATACACGGACAGCGAGGAAAGCGAAAGCGATCCAGAGCTGCCCGAGTCTGCCAAATCTGATTTGGAGTCCGTGACAACGTGGGAAGAAATGACCACGGATGTTCCCAAGGACGACAATCAGAAGTGGATGTGGAAGAATGCAGCCGAGGGGTTCAAGGAACGGACTCCCCGCTGCTTCGCGGACTGTGCTTACGACACAGTCCATTATATGTGTCCGAGCGCCGTCAATAAGGACGGTGACAGCGATGACGAGGAGTGGATGAAGTCCGGCCCCTCGGATACGCCAGTAGGCAAGTTCTACCTGATTTGGATTGACCAGCTCAAGTCCAAATTAGGCTCGATCTACAGCTACGAGGCCCGGACGAAAGTCCAGTGGGCAATGACCCAATGGGGACCAACCGGCAACCGCCGAAGGTGCCCGTTTGAGTCTTGCCAGCTGTCTCTCACGGGTGAGAAGATGTTCGAGACGAAGCCCCGCTTCGCTCGACACATCGTCGAGTTTCATATGCATCACAAGCCTGTGATGATGTGTGTGCTCGGGGACCGCCCGAGTAAACATTGTGATGGCTCGTTCAGCACTCACCGGCGCCGAGACATGGCTCTGCATTTGCAGAAGGCCCATGGCATCGGCCTGGAGAAGACCAGGAAACGAGCCATCAAGTGCTTCAGCGAGCTCCTTGCAAATTGGTCCGCGCTGAGCATCAAGGAAGTGAAAGAGCAGGCATTCGAGACCGGATTCTGCTCGTGGAAGAGCGGCAACTTGCTGACTTACTTCCAGACGAACTCCTCGTCCACAAAATTCGGGATGCCCAGCGAGGTGCACCTGAAGGTGAAAAAGTGGCGAGGAGACGACAAGCGAGAGAAGGCCAAAGCCCGCTCTAAAGGTCCAAACGGAGGCACAGTCACGACTACTGCTTCCAAGAGGACCCGAGCAGACCGGTCCGTGAGCCCTTCGGGTGGCAAGGACCAGCCCAGACCAGCCAACCCGGCTGATCGTCGCGAGTCGGGACAACAGGTCTCGGCTCTGGAGATGCCTGGCAACCAGGCCCGCAGGTCGGGTAGCCAGGCGACCGCATCGGCGACTCCAGCCACCTCCACACCTGCACCCGCGGAACAACGCCCGGGCGAAGCCTCTGGCGGCCAGGATGATGGGGGCGAACTGTTCGCTCCCCCATCCGGGTATTCTACTTGGTGGGCTGGAGAGGGATCCTCCGGCAAACGCCCCACGTACAGTGAGTACGCGGCGAAGTTCCCTTCAATGGGACCGGCTGGACCCGAGTCGCAGGTCCTTACCCCCTTGGGCCGGGCCAAAGCTCGTGGTAGGGGCCTCGGCTCTCCGGGTGGTGGCCGAGGCCGAGGAGGCATCACGGTAGAGGGCCCGTCTGCTCCTCCAACAGGCACCCCGCCTGTCACAGTGGAGGCCCCAGCGCCACCACCAGTGATAGTTCCACCGACAGGTCCTCGGGTACCCCTAATGGAACTAATCTCCGGTACCCTGTCAGGTCTTCAGGATCCGAACACGTTCGTCGACCACCGCGATGTCCGAACGGTTCAGATCCAGAATGACCTGATGGAAGAATGGCAGGCATTGCACCGCCAGAAGTCTGTTGACTACTGGCGTGTGATGACTGAAGCCACCGTCAATCTGGTCTACGAGATCCAGAGGCGGGAGGAAGAGAAAATCAGGGAGCTGGAAAGGAAGAAGGTCGAGGAGGCCCTCGAGTCCTGCCGGCGGAAGCAGAAGGAAGCCGAAAAGCTTAAAGAGTTTCACGAAGCTGAAAACTCCAGATATATCCATCGATTTAAGGAGGCTGACCTCAAGTTTTTCCTGGCATTCGGGAAACATCTGGAGGAGTGGGACGGCTTACCGTCGTCTCTCATCTTCGTACCAGAGATACCCCCGGATGCCCCGCCAGCCCCGGCTACTCCACCGGTCCTGGCCACTCCACCGGTCCCGGCTGCTCCGCCGATTCCGGCAGCTCTCTTGCTCCCGCCCCCCACTTGGAAGCGGGCTGTCCCAACTGCCACGGTTGCTGCACCAGCATCCGAGGCAATGGACAGTCCGTCCGCAGTGATGAGGGCCTTGAGCTTGGGGAGCGAGACTCCCAGCGAGGCTTCAGCGGCGCTCTCTACGAGCAGCTGTAGCAGCTCGGCTCCATCTGCCTCAGTGGAGCCGGCTGAGAAGATGGACACAGATCCTGAAGATCTTTGAGTGTCCATCTGTTGGTGTCTCCTT
Source organism: Acholoe squamosa (assembly GCA_949317995.1). Classification (NCBI taxonomy): domain Eukaryota; kingdom Metazoa; phylum Annelida; class Polychaeta; order Phyllodocida; family Polynoidae; genus Acholoe; species Acholoe squamosa. The sequence continues at coordinate 12,027,567 of OX439051.1, read as the reverse complement.
GTACCCGAGGGTAAATGCATTTAGTATGCCAGAGGCACTGTTCCTTACGCTGGACTCCTGATACCTGGATCGTAACCTGCAGCGAGGATGGACGCTAACCCGAACACCCAAAGGACTACAACATCTAACCGGGTCTCCATCTTCCCATCTTCATCAGGGCACATCATAACAGCAACGTGGTTTGCCACCACACATATGTCGCCGGGTGGAGCTGCAGAAACCAGTCGTTCCAGGTTCGCCGGAAGTCCGGTATATTGTAAGGGTGATCCTGCTACCCTGGTAGGACACCTATATTTCATATTTTGTATAAATCTATTTTTATATCGTATATTATATTCTTGTAAGTAAAAGTCAAAATTTTTTTCGGGTTATTTACCCCACCTCGGGTCGGTAAAAACATTGTAAAAATTTATCAATATCACCTTACTACACATCGAATATTCTTCGTCGCGTCTCATGTTTAATAATAACACACGAGTAACATTATCACCATAGGTCGATGGTCCATAAGGGGCCACTTCCTATTTTTGTTATTATTTATAAACACTTCGGGTTATATACGATGATGCCTTATTGTGTACATATAACTTATAATGCCCCTTAAATGTTCTATATTTAATACGAACTGTGTATATATAGACTTACCTATTTATTTATAACACCACTGTATAAAGTCAACAATAGTTACTTGTTAATTACACACAACCCTAGGTAAAGTCTAGTGGGGGTGGTGTAGGGGCCGGCATCATTGTATATATATTAGTGCCGTTCATCCGAGAGACGTGTTCGTGTGGTGCTTGTTCCTTCTATGCTAGCTAGGTGTCGCTTTGCGATACCTCGTTGGTACAAGAGGGGGCAGCACCATGCCTCGCGTCCAGCTCCTACTAAGGAGCCGGACGAGCGGCAGAAGAGGACTGGACAAAGTCCAGTCCAGACGCTAATACTTTGTCATCAGAGAGATTAAATAAAGTCCTACCCGAGAGGTAGGGGTTTCTGGGGCTTTGCCCAACCCGAACTACTCGTGTTGTGTTGGTACATCTAGTGGTAAGCGAGCCAAAGAGCCACCCAACATATAAGTCAATACGAACCATTACATCAGTATCATAATGATATTTTGGTTTATGGTAACTCCATGCCTCCAGGTTTCAAAATTTCAAAGCAAGCTGATTAATTCATTCAACCTCAGTATTGGTCTACTTTTCAAGGTACTTTTTTCAGGTTTAGTTCAAGTCATGTGTGCAGGATAGTCTGCAAATTACCTAAATTGCCATGGTTCACATTGCCGGCTGTCACAGTCCCTTTCATCTGTGCCATCTCCACAATCGTCCTGACCGTCACAGATGCGGAATGGTAAGGTACAGTTCAAGTTCGTACATTGCAGCTGGCCGGGCAGACAATACCGGTGTGCTGCAAATATCATTTTGTCATTGACTAAACAACCTGATTTTTCTACAATCCTAAGATTTTACATCAGAAACAACTGCTCTAACCTGGCATATGAAAGAAATTACTTAGAATATTCCATACACCAGTCAGAAAGTACAGCTTAAATGTGCACATCTTAACTTTATTCTTTGCAGAAATGGTGAAGAATTACAATTACAATCCAAATGCCTACATCGACCTTCAAAGCAAAATAACAGATCCACTTACGACAGTCGTCGGGTTCATCAGAACCATCCTTACAGTCCTCCTCACCATCACACTTCCACAGTCCTGATATACACCGATCATCAGTTACACCACATCTGAACTGGCTTTCTGAGCAGTTAGCAATACACGTCTTGTTGTTGGGGGCTAACAGGAAATAGTTTGGGCAGGCGCATGTGAATGTGGTTCCCCCGGGTGCAATAAGACACAGATGTGAACAGCCTCCATTGTTGGTACCACAGGGATTCTTTCCTGCAAAGGTGATGAACAAATTGCGTTAGATATTATTCACAGTTTGCGTTGGACCAATTGGCCGAAAACCCCATTCCTTTATGTGCCAATAGACTATTTAAGTCTGTTGCAAGGCAATAAGCGTCTTTAAAAATTGTGTGGTACAAATGTTAAAAATAACTATAACCATTTTAAGATCTCACATATGTAATACCAAAACCATAACCATCATACAGTTAGTATAGTATGTGCTGAGGGTTGATCGAAATAGATTTTACTCTGAAAAATCTTGATGACACACCTTTTGGTTGGCGGAGTGGGTGAACCAGTGTAATACCAGATGGTCTTTGAGTAACATTACGGATGATGCTTCGGTCAGCACCAGTGAAGCGGTTTGCCTTTTCTACAGCCATATGGTTCCAGTCGGTCCAGTACATCCAATCTTCAAAAATAACAATGTCGAACGGGTGTGGAACTGAACCACTTAGAACTGTATGTCGGTTAGAGCCATCAATGTCTGCATATCTGTAGAGGTAGAAGTAAAAAGGATACATACAAATTTAGAGATAGAAGATTCACTTAAATCAATTTCATGAAGTATCTGATTACTATTGTTAGGCATTAAATGTCATCCCAAGAATAATGCCATTTGCTAGGTTATATGGGAAAGGGTGGAGGGGGTATGCAGATTATGGTAATTAAAGCTACTAGGACATAACCTTAAGACCAGGGGATGAATTTGAGTATGACCTATGTTTTGGCTTCAAACCCTGCATCATTTTTACAAAAAAATACAAAATAGTCTATGTACTATTGCTCAAAATCAGTACAACCTAAGGTGTTGTTGGGGATATTGGGGGAAGGTTTGATTAAATGAATTTCAATAATCATAACCTATATCCCATTCATCATTTGACCTCTGATTATAATTTTTTGGGAATGATATTGTATCTACACTTTGCAATCTTTGGACTGCATGAAATCAGCACAACAAAAAGCAAACACTTACTCTATATAGTCAAGGTGAGCATCCACCCACCAGATCCTGTCAGTGAGGTAATCCACAGTCATACCATTTGGCCAGCCAAGTTTTGTCGTGATGAGGCGTTTACGGTCATCACCATTCATACCCACACGTCCGATGTAAGGCTGTGTACTCCAATCTGTCCAGAACACATAACCTGAAAGTGGAAGGGTCATCAATTGCTAGTGAACCATCTGTTAAAGGAAATGTGATTGCAAGTAGCTATTCAAGGATGCTATGATTATGTTTCTATATGCTTGTAAATGGCCTAGAAGGCTAGGATTTCATAATTACAGATTCTGCCAGGTGTACTACCTTCAGAAGTGTGTATGAATGGTTTGATGTCCTCACTTATAAGTTCCAAATAATATTTGTTTTTGCCAGAATGCCATTAAAGTCATCAGAGGACCTCATTCCGTTTGAGACAATATGAAATGTTTTCATGAGTTTTATATAGTTGCTTACCTTTTAGAGGGTGAACAGTGATAGCCCGAGCATAACTCATCCAGCCCTGTATGATGGTATGACGTAAGGTGCCATTAAGTTCACACACATACATATTGTTCTTTGTTGCCTCAAGCCAGTATATCTTCCTGAAAATTGTCCATAAGAGGTTACCATAAGGACATGCTACTCTCGAAAATGAATGCGACAAGAATTAGTGTGCAGAAAAGGGTATCTTTCAGATCTTCAATGTAGGAGGAAGGATGAAAGTACGGCATGACAGGGATGTTTTATGGGTAGAGGGGCCCAGTCTGTTGGTGATCAATGCATCTGCAGGCCTCTAACATAAGTGTGCACCAACAGTAAATATGGTAGAGAGTCTGAATTTTGATGGAGGGGGATGCTGTAAAATTAGGTGAGTGAGTGAGTAATAGATGTTTAACGCCATTTCGACAGCTAAGGTCATATTCATGGCGAGAACTATATTACCAATTTCACAGAGGAATGTGCTGGTGCCCGTGCATATGTGCACCACACACATCCGAGGGGATAGGAAAGAGGAGATATAGACCCTTTTAAGTGGGCTAGGGAAGCCCGGTAAAAAAAAAAAAAAAAAATTAGGCCATTCCCGCCAATGAACTGAAGGTAATATGAGCCATATAAGGGAGGACATGGAACATAGTAAAGAACTAATCCTAAGAGTGATAGGTCAAAGATTGGCATGATAGATGTATATGAAAGGTATTAAACTTCAACAAACCTGCCTATCCAATCTACAGAAAGTCCTTCAGACCTTCCTAGGTCATGCCAGACAAGTGTCTCTAGCCCGGTACCATTCATGTGCATGCGGAGTACTTTTCTTGCTGTGGTATCAATCAGGTAAAGCTTGTCTTCAGCATAGTCAAAGTCAACTGTCAGGGCATTCTGGAAGCCATCGGCGAGTAGATTGTAATACTGTCCATCTGTCGCTAGCTCACGCAGGTAATACCGGTTTGCAAATACTAGTTGAGGCTCTATGTCTATGAAAAGAAAGTGTAAATGAAATGAAATTGGTGAATTTCTTAAAACTGAATTGTTACAAGCCATTAATTTGATTTGAAAACAGCATATGCATAAACACTCTTTTTGACAAATTTTGCTTTAAATATGGGAATAAACTTGTTACTGTCAAATAAGTAAATACAGTCTCTCCATTAAAGTGAAAAGATTTGTCTTTATGCAAAATACAGTATATAGAGGCAAATATTACAGACCATCTATCTTCTTGCATGTTTTGCCATCTGGCTCCTTCCGATATCCATCTGCACATTTACAGATGTATGAGCCGGCTGTATTCTCACAAACCTGGGAACATGCGCCAGGAACCTCGTTACATTCATTAACATCTAGGAAAAAAATCACAGAGAGATCATATAAATAAGCCATAAATTGGAAGTTACCCATCCAGGGAATCTGTTCACAATTTTGAAGATCCAAAATTATATACCAAATAATCCCATACAACCACTAAGATGATATTAATCTATTTTTCCCTCATGAATCTTTACTTTCAAATTACTTATTCCAACTAATATAATCTAATCAAAATGAGGAAATTTCTCATTATTTTTGTTAGCTGTATTACCAAATCCGTATAACTTACCAATACATGACCTCCTGTCAGTGCGTAGTTTGTATCCGGGGTTACATGTACAGTAGTAACTGGTGATGGTATTCACACAGTTATGTTGGCATGGATTGTCGGTACACTCATCCACCACTGTAGAGGAGAGTAAAGAATGGATTAACTTTGAATTAGCCATGAACCCTTGGTTCTAACTTGTTACTATGATAAAGTCATATCTAACTGAGAATGGACTAACTAAAGAAGCATATGTGAAAATGTGACATCAATCGCAGCCCCGGGATCGCAGCATTTTCATGACATGCCTTCTCACACTACCAATCTATTTTCTTCATATGCAACTTATCTGTTTTCTCAAAAAGATTATGACATATAAATCACACCAGTTGTTTTAGCATGGATATTTGTTCACCAAATTCTGATATACATTATGTTTTATACTTGGTAGCAGTTACTTACTGCAGTGTTGCTCATCGGACTGGTCTCCGCAATCATCATTATGGTTACACACAATACTGTAGTCGATACATTTACCATTGTTACACCGGAACTTGCCACCCGCACATGTGGGTGTAGTAGTTACTGTAGTAGAAATCACAATTTGTAACTTTATTGATACTACCATTATGTCTTTTGATACTGCCATTATATGACATTCCATATCATTATGTTATATCATTGTAGGTTTATTATAGAAAATGGAAATGATGTAGGCTAAGCATTGCTACTGGTTTACTGTTCATCTGAATATATCAATGGCCTATCTATTACAGATCATACTAGTTCAATCAAATATTCTTCATTTAATTTTGAACTTTCCTATAAATGCTTGTTTTAGCCTCTTTTTTTTTATCTCCCATTGCTCTCCCATATAATGGGACCATATCTTTGACCATGTCCCACGCATTAATAAACTCCAGATATTACTAAAACTTTGATCTGAAAAAGGCGTTAATATAAACTTACGGCATTCTGCTGTTTCATCAGAGTGATCTCTGCAGTCATTGTCACCATCACATTTGTAGTTTGGAGGTATACACCGGCCATTGTCACATGTAAACTGCTCAGCACTACAGGTTGGATAAACTACAAATACAAGGTTAGAGAGATTTCTTGATGAATGCCCACATTGTTCCATCTGCCAACACTCCTCAATAGCCCTCCTTCCTAATATTGATTTATTCCCTAGGTTAAAAGTGAAAGCATAAACAATAGCATTTGCAATATCAATTAGAATAGATATCCTATTACAAATTGCACACCAACCTTAAAAGCAGATGTGTCTCTAGTTATCACTTATCCTACAATAGAGAAACAAGAAAAGTAATACTGACCACAATCACTGGGTTCATCTGTACCATCTCCACAGTCATTATCGAAGTCACACTTGAAGCGTGCAGGTATACACACACCATTACCACACCTGAACTGGGTGCTGGTGCAGTTCCTAGGGGGACAGTTCTGTTGTTCATCCTCTGCTTGGAGACAATTACGGTCTCCATCACACACTGTGTACTGCGGTATGCAGGGATAGCGCCCGGCGTCCTTGTTTGATTGACACATGAAGTAGTTCGCTGGACAGGTTAAGTTTGCTAAAAGGAGATGTAGGAGGAAATAGATAATGTAACTGCGTAGGCGTTTTATTTACTATGAAACTCTGCATAACTATGCAAAATTTGTCCAGCTACAAACTGGATGATTTGTTTCTATGTAAGTTGAAAGTATGTTGTTCTATTCTTTAAAACCTTACTGTTGTTCTATTCTTTCAAAAACAGGAACATTTCTATAATCAACTGTGAGAATGCCCATTTATAGCAAGCTTCCTAGATAACAATCACAACCAAAAGAAATGTGGTATTTACTATTTCTTGTAGGGAGACTAGGTATTTCCTTAAGGCTTCTTACTGTAGAACCCTGAAGATTAGCCTCAGCTTATAGGCCATTTCAAAGCTTTGGTGCGGCTTATAGCACCCTGACATCAGTGTATTGATTAAATATTTGGCAATGGAGACCTTTTCAGACTTAAAGTGTGGCTCATATTAAAGCCAGCAACTCGAGGTGTGGCATATAAGCGGGTATGATTTATACATAGGAGCAACGTATATGCCAGGTTTTACAGTGTATGTAATAACAGTAATACTCACCACAGATAGCTGTCGATTCATCACTTCCATCCCCACAGTCATCATCACCATCACATCGCCAATGTTCATGGATACATTTGCCGTTACGACATGTGAACTGGTTACCATAACATGTTCGATTAGGCTTCGCTGCAAATAGAATCTTTAAACGTTAGAAAATAATAGCACTGTTAAAGCTGATACATTATGAAAATTAGTGTGTACAATATCTTTAAACATTATAGGGGAGAGAGAAGACTGGTGAATACAGGTACTGATAAAAAAAATTATGGATATCAGGTTTTATGATATTCTATTTCTACTTACAGCATTCTTCAGCAGGTTCATCACTGTTATCCCCACAGTCATCTGCTCCATCACAGTGCCAGTGTGCTGGTAAACAGCGATGACTGTTAGCGCAGCGGAAGTCACCTACAAAAAAACATCACATGTCATTGATGGGGAAAACTACATGCTAACAAAAAACTTTGAACTAATTATTTACCAAGAATGATCAAAACCAAATTAAAGAATAAACACCACTGTCATTTAAAGGAACTAAAAGTATATAAAGCAGAACCCGGTAAGCCCATAACACACCCTTACTTTAGATGATTATAATTAACTGATGGTATAGTTAAGTTACCAGCAAAAATCCATTATTCAAATTATCATTATAGACAATACACACCAGGGGCACAGGTGGTGGCAGCACAGAAGGTTGGCGTCTCATCACTTCCATCTCCACAATCATTATCTCCATCGCACAAAAATCGACGCTGGATGCATAGATTGTTGGTGCCACATTTTACCAAGGTGGGTGGGCATGGGGCTGGGGCTGTAATGAGGAACAGATGACAGATTACTAAGCTGGTGAGGCACTTTTTGGATGTCTCTTATCAAAATTAAAATATCCACAAATAGACATAATGATTGTATACAGTAAAACTTGGATTAACACTAACATAAAGGCTATAGCATGAATAATTTGGGGATGTTACCTGGCGTAGGCCTACCAAAATAGGAAAGTAAAAATATCAATCAACTTTAAATCATGTGATGAATATTGATAATATGATGGGTTACAACGAGATAAATGATAACAGTTCTGTCATACTTACGACATCCTATCTCATCTGTGTGGTTTCTGTCATAGCAGTCCGGTCGGCCATTACAGCGGCGGGATAACTCAATACACCTTCCGTTACCGCACAGAAAACTGTTAGCGTCGCAAGTGGGGAAGTCTGAAACAGAGCATTATCACACTGTAAACCTGTAGGTTTTCAAGGTACTAGAACCAATCTAAAATCATCAAGTTATGAATAACAATACTGTAATTATGACTTCACAGCAAGATAAGGATTGATTGTACTGACATATCTGAGGTAGCAGACCCTTGACCATTTGGATATCACCTACAGTGGCATACTGATCTTGCTATACAAATAAAAAACCTCACACAGATGGACATTGAACCTTATCGAACTTAAAAATTTTCAAAATAGATCTCCCTTAAGTTTCTCACCACAGCCTTCTTCATCTGTGTTATCGCGACAGTCATTATCGTGATCACAGCGCCACTGCTGGGGTATACATCTACCATTACCACACACAAAGGTTGTTGGATCACATGTCCTATCAGCTGTAAAAGGATATGAAAGTGACTGTGTAGCTTTAAAATATAGGAAGTACCAGGAATTGGTTGATTTATATGGCAAAATTATGGCAAAACGTCAGCACTTTATTTTTTATGCTATATTCCATGCTCAATTTGATGCATGCTTTTGAAATATGATACATGTAACAAACCCTCCTATGAAGTGACAAGTCTCAATATGCCATTAATTTGTAACAATGGTTTTGACTTGAGGTAACGACTAATACACTTAAGTAATTGAGATGCTTCATTTTTATTTTTAATTTCAGATATTCATATGTACATTACCCTAATGATATGTTCCCAAACAAAGCATCGCATAATTTGATCCACAGTATTAATCCCCATTCCCCATGAGACTTTAAAATGATAGCTGCTTACCACAGTAGGTTGGATCCTCATCTGTGCCATCACCACAGTCATTATCTGTATCGCATACAGCATTCTTTGAAATACAGTTCCCATTCTTACACACAAACTGGTCATCAGAACAGGAGTTGGGGAAGGGCACACACATTTTGGGTCCATTATTGTCAGGCAGTATCTTAGTGCCGGAACCATCGGGACAGCTGCATTCTGTGGTACCATCAGCGGCTGCATGGCAGACATCGCTGCAGCCACCGTTATTGTTGTCACATGGGTTCTCACCTATTTGTTGAAAAAAGGATTTGAGTGCTTACATATAGGGTTGAATTGAGTTACACTTATAGATGAATGCTCTCCATGCTCTTCCTCACAGTAGTGGTGTTTCACTCTCTTACATAATGTATCTGCTGCTTAGCATTCCTGGAAATTCCAAAATGCATTTTTTGTGGCTTTGCCTTTGGCTACTGATATTATTTTAGAGAACTTGAGAAAATGTATATGGCCACCAACAGGGGAATTTCATATATGTTATTGCATTTGAGAGTACAAAAGGGGCTTCTCTATGGTCTTTCCCCTACCTGGCAGCTGGCACATTGATTTGAGAGTAATGTAATATGTTCATATTGATAACATTTATTACTTTAAGTAATGAAAATGTAAAAGATTAGCATACATTTTTCCTGCATATTACCAGCGACAACCCTAATCGCAACCACCCTGTATGCAGTGTCAGTCATACGGATCTGATTAGATCCTGTGTACTTGTCTGCTCTGTAGATATGACCTGAAATGAGGTTATCAGACTGAGAAATGTCCCAATGGTTTTAAGTTACTTAATCAAAAGTCTCTAAAGTCAAAGACAGGGAAAGAAAATCTTATCAATCAGATGTATTGAGTTTTCTTTTTAATCATGGAAAATGTCTATATAGGAATATAAGAAATTTCAAGGAGAAAAAAAGAAGTGTGTGGATTATATCATATCAAGAAGTGAGTGAATGACTGATATATACAGTCTTTGGGTTAGACACTAGCAAACCAATTCTTCTACACTACAGCAGCATTCTTTTTCTATGTTTTTATTAGTCTACATGACATGGGCATTCAGTTTTCGATGTCGGGGTCGTCTTCTGAGAGAGGTTTTCATGTAATTATGATTATAATTATCATTGTAGATTGGTCATAATGTAAATCTGAATGAATTACCCCCAATTTAGCTGGTACTCCCTCTCAGTAAGCTATAGCTTATGTACCAGTATGAGCTTTTGCACTAAATATATGAATTGGGGATTTTGACCATATTGGTATGGTTCTGAAATAATAAGATGACAATGATACTTTTGTACCTATGGTTACATGCTATCCATGCATTTTAGCTTTATTTTGCCTATATATTGCATGCGGGTGTTCATCAGAATGAAGAACAAGTCACCTCATCTCACAGATTTCTCACTCAGTATGCTTACCAAAACCTTCCCTATGTTAGAATGAGTTAGTAGTAAGATATATTATGTCTACATTTTTACATGGAAATGCTGTCTACCTTGGCCATAAATTCACTTAGCACAACAACAATGAACAGCACCTGCATCTACATTTTTTTTTCATCTGACATCTACCACCAATGTACATGTACTAAATATAATAATGAGCTTATGCATTACTATCAAACACAACATCCATGCATGTACAACATAAACATAAGGTATACAATGTCATGTACCATTGCTGCTACGTCTGTGCCAAGGAGAGGGCCCTAAAGCCGGTAGTGAAAAGGAGTGGGAAAATGCAAATGTCTTAACTTAAGTAGGATAGGCAGAGAAGAAAATATAATGATGACCTAAAGGTACATTATTACTAGTATGTTAAAATAAAAGTCCAGACAGCAAGTACCATCTATAAATGTGCACATAAGCTCTATCTAGTAGAAGAAAATATTGGGTCATACCCTTCAGAGAAATTACATAAAAGTGTTGCTACATTGGCCAATTTCTTATTGTGAAGTCTAATACCCCATTCATATCTATACATATCATGCATACCCTCACCAGCAGATTCTCAGCATGTCTGCAGAAAGTAAAATTACTAACTTACCTAATGTGTAACTAGCCCAGTATAGGTAGTGGCTGTAGATGGTAATGGTGGAGGCAGACATCAGGTTTTCCATCACTACTTCTCTATACAGTCCATCCAGGTTCACCTTTTCAATCTTATCACTGAAAACAAAATGTTGATTATCTAATTAACTTCCCAAGGAGCAATATTATGATTTATTATGTCAATAACTTCAAAAGATTGCAAGCTAAGATTTGTACACTACTCCTACAAAATATATTGTTGAGCAATGTCATGTTAAATATATTATCTAGGTTCCTCCTATTTGTCTACCTTTACATTTTTAGCAAAGCAAGCAATTACCTAACCACCCAGTAGAGTTTGTTCTGTACATAGTCGATAGCCATGTCCTTGATCGGGCTTGTGATGCCAGTGACAATTTCTGTCCTATTCCTTCCTGCCAAAGAGGCCTTGAAGATCTTGTGTGGATTCTGCTGAGCATAGAAGATTTGTCTGCCAAAAGACACGTTTGGTTAATAAATCAATTGAATCAAATCAATTGAATCAAATTAATGGAGGAATATCTTCAACTGCCTTGCACCTCCCAGTCAATATGTAGGGTAGTAGATGATACTTAAGTGGCAGCATTTACAAATCCTTTATGAACATTATTTATGGTGTTCAAAAATTGTTTGATCCTTGAGAAAAAAAAAAAACGTCATTAAGATGTTATAATGCAATGCTTTTTGCAAAGTACATTCTGCACAAAATTTGATGAAAGGCAAGTAAATCCAGTATCCATACTTACCCTTGGCAGGGGTTAACAACAACACTGCGAACAGCGCCTGTCCAAACACCTGCATTTATAAGAGTAGTGACCTGAGACCCATCAAGAGTTGATAGTAAAAGGTTGTTTGCAGCTATGTAGACTTTCTTGGCAATCCAGTCATATGCAACTCCGGAAATTCTTCCACGCTCTCTTGTGTTCCCTAAGAAAAGATAATTTTAGTTTTGGTGTTACACCACAAAGTGGTTATAATCATATAGTCATATTAATTCACAAGTTGATTTGCTGAAAAAAAGATTGTAAAGAAACTCAGCAGTAGACAGAAATTTATATGATAATTTATATTTATATATTATTTAATAAACCTGGCAAAAAAAAGATTACTTTACCCCCTAACCAAATACTTACATCCTGTGTTATTGAAGATGTCCTCTTTTTGTTTAGACAATAAGTTGACGAAGGTGACTCCCTCATTATACACTCCGATCATCGCCTGCTTTGTGTCCTTGTCTATATCCATCGTTTGGGGACGACTTGGAAGATCATTGATTGGTACGAAGGGCACAATGGTGCTACCAGGTTCCAAATGAAGACTTGATAATTGGTTGGACTGCACATACACCAGGTAATCCTCCACATCTGTGAGGAAAGTATAAATCCAGTACTTGAAATCATCATTTCTTGTTCTTGTACATGTTTTGTATACTTGTATGATCTAAGTTAAACTTTCGGACAATGACTTACATTAGACTGTGACATTATTGTGCCATCATGATATTCTATTAAAGATCAAAGATCCAAGAGATCAAGTTGTGTCTAAATAAGTATCTCACCTTTACATGTCTTGCCATTGGTGGCTAGTTCTCCTGCGGCACACTTACATACGGGCATTGTTTGAGCCGGTAACATGAAACACAACTGTTCACACCCTCCATTGTTGTGCATACAGGCATTTGTTCCTGTAATGATTTATAATAGGGAGAGAGAGAGAATAGTAAATTACACATGTTCCATGGTGTATAAAATAAAACTATTTGTAACGTTGTCTTTTTTTCTTCCAGTATGTCAGCATGTATTTCTGGAATATATATGATTCGTGTTTGACTTGACTGAAGGTGATAGCTCACTGCATGCTACCTGCATTCCATTGTGGACTATCTTAATGATATTTTCCAAATATCAAAAGTTCATTTACTATTATTTTGAACATTCAAAAGATTTTGGCTGATGCCAAACTGAATTAAAAACCTATGCATGATTTCAGTTGATATGAAATGTAATAGTATAACAAATCATACCTGTAGGTTGCATAGCTTTATCAAATACCAGGACATCCCTTAGGGCCACCAACTTAGACTTGATCACCTCTGGTTGAGTTGTCTGATTGTCACCCTTATTCATTCTGAACAACTGAAATAACAGGAGAAGACTATATTCTTTCTTTCCCAGGAACAGTATGGAAATAACAAAAGATAACAAAGAATATTGTTATAATAGATACAACAGTCGAAATTTCATCTTATCAACTTACAGTGAGAAGAGATGACTGATTTTTGAACTATCATTAAATAACCAATTTGTGGATAAAGAACACCTCATAGAAGGGAATAGAAACTGTATTAGACCTCAAATTACTCCTGCAAGAGGTAGGAAGTCAGAAGCTTCCTAAGTCCACTGATAGGTTCTTGTAGACCAGTCTTACTTCTGACCTATGTATTATGGTGATAAAAACTTCCTTGAGTCGACCCCAGTTTCCTTGCCATATGTACCTTTCTTCTTCGCATGGAGGAAGGTGGGGGACCTGGCTATGGATATATATAGTCACAAAATTTACCTTTCCTAATGAAAAGTCAACCCAGTAGATGCTGTCACCAAAGACGGACACACCATGTGGACTTGGTAGGTTACTTCGGATGTAGCGACGGTTACCTCCTGAGAAGGACACCGCCTATGATGATAGAATATAATGTTTTCCATTATTTTGATGAATGAAAAAATAGTATTACCAACATCTGTACCAAAAGTAACGGATTTAATTTCTTTTTGCAAACCATGTGCATAGAAACTTGGATTTGAAAGCTGGACTAGGCGCAAATAAAATGTATAACCTCAGCAATATTTTGAGGCAAATATTAGTATGAGAAATAGATTAAAGATGACATTTATTACTTGAAACATGCTCAACATTACTTTTTACCTCATGCTGCAGCACGTGGTCAACAGCAATATCTATTCAGGGTATTTTCTTTTAAATCTGGAGACATACGTTCCTGTGTATTTCCATTGGAAATACAAATGTATAAGATGCAATTAATTTTCTAGAGACATAAAAGCCTGTTACCTGTATGGCATCTATGATCCTGTCCACCCAGTACACATCATGGGTTGTCATGTCTATGGTGAGACCTAGTGGAATGCTGATACCCGTAGACACAATGACCGTACGGTTTGTGCCATCCAGATGGGCCTTCTCTATACGTGGTCGCTGTCCATAGTCAGTCCAGTAAATATATCTGTAGAATTTGAATTGTTACTATTGTGATGGTTAGAATTGGTGGTATTGTTTGTTCAAATGAGGATTTAAAGTCAGTCATGTCATGCTAGTGCATATTCACGGTCTTCATTATTGGAAATACATCAGTTGTATAGAATGCAATTATTTTTTAGTGTGTCTCTAAAGAGAGACATAAATGCCATCCTTGGTCATATCAATATCGTACTATTCTCTGATGTGAAGAATATATACAAACGTACCTCTTAATAGGATTAACAGCTAATTGTCGCGGAGAGTCCTGGACAGTGTGAATAAGCACTAGTCTGTTACTTCCATCAAGTCGGCTCACCTCAATGTATGTCTCGGATGTGTGCAGGTTGGTGAAGTAGAGGTTACCTAACAATATGATATATTATGTAGGAGGGCCTAGTAGTGCCTTCATGTTTTTTGTGGTAATAGCCTTATCAGAAGCTGAGGGTTACCACAGCAAAGTGGGGATGGACATTTCTATAGCCCACCCCTCCTTTACCATGGTAACCGGCATGTGAGTGCTAACAGTCCACGAAAGTTATTATGAGTGATAAGCTTAAAAATAGCCCTTGCGCCATTTATTTCCAAATTACTAGTATTAGGATGTTTGCTACTGAGAATGCTTCTGGAGTTATGAGTCCTTTCAGTATAACCGATTAGTATAGGTGAGCACTTATTGACTTCAATTTTTTATGTAATCCTTCTGACATGAAAATTGGCATATGGTAATCCTACCTGCTAACCAATCGATGGCAGTTCCACGGATACCCTTGGGGCCTATACCAGAGGTAAGTATTTGGGTCATATTGCTACCATCGGGTTTGATGCTTGACAATCTACCCTTTATCCGTGATGAATCGCTGCCTTCTGCCCACAGGATTTTTCGTTCTGCCATAATAGCACCCAGCTGCTGCAGTGACTTATCTGCAAGGATAATTTTAATAAATTCAGAAACTGTGATATATTCTTTTTTTCTGCTCATACTTTATTTGATAAGATTTATTCTCCGTGAAATAAAAGGTCTATTTTCTAACAATGTCATCAATATATACAGTAAATGTGTTCAGAATACATTAAATAAGAATTATTCATCATTGTCCTAATAGATTCTTTATCAAGTGAAACTGTAATATTGATATAATCACTTTACCTGTGGTAGCTATAGGGAAGATTGCATCCTCATGTGTGTCATTCATCTTGAAGCCACGGATAACTCTTGTTGTAGCAACCAGAACAAAACTGTCCACCCCTTTAAATATTTAAAACATAATTATATGTACCCCTGTCCATGGAAAGAGAATTCAGCAATATACTCAACCAAACAGACTCCATTTTAACTATAAAAAAAAAGAAAGCAAAGGGGAACTAAATAAAGATTGTTCTCATTTTTCTCTAAATACATCTGCTTATTCATTTCATCTGGGTGCTTACCCTTGCATGACTTTCCATCAGCATCAAGGTCAGACCCAGTCTCACATGCACACTTGGCGTTCTTGTTGACATCGATCAGACACAGTTGTTCACATCCTCCATAGTTCGTTGAACAACCACTGGTACCTAGAAGGTATATAAAAAAAGATAAAAAAAAAAAATCGGAATTTTCATGACGGGGGCATAAAGACCATGACAGCTACAACCACTTGATTAAATAGGTTAAAAGGATTCATTTCATGTACCATTAGGTCTTGTATGTTTTACTACTACAAGAAGAATTTTATAAGTGCCTATTAAATCTTTATCTTTTTCTTAACCTCTTTCATGGACAGTAATAGCAGCATCAGTAACAAATCTCACCTGTTTTATGTCTTTCTGAGTAGGCCATCATGAGATCTATATTGTTGATATTAGAGCGGACAATGGTTTCATTGGAGTTGTCAAGACGCACTGCGGTAATACGCTGGTAGTTTCTGTCGCCGATGTATAACCAATTACCGTGCACAGCAAGACCAGATGGGTTCTCAGCCTTGGTGTAGAAGGTACTGTGGGTCTTAGTAGCCACTGCATAACTATTAACCTGTATTATACATAGAAAATGTTTTTTCTTTTCAAATTATCATTTAATGCAATCCTAAACTCCTAGCATTTCCAATGAATCATTAGCTTCTTTCTAAAGATTTAATGTTTATGAACATAGCTATCTAAGATATTAATATCTAATGGTACTTATTAATTTTACCTCTGTATATATGTGTATTATTAAGAAAAAGCATGCTACTTTCTCTCTTTGAATGTTGCCACCCAATAGTTGATTTCTACTGTGATTTATATAGTTCTTTATTTATCAAAAATATAACATGTCTCTTACAGCTATGATTCCAAGTGATTATCTTACCTTTTGTGAAAATGCTTCAGTCCAGTAGACAACTTGATTTTTGAGGTCTATAGTCAGTACATCTCTTGACATAGGTTGAAGGGGAACAAGCATCTCCGGGTTACTGCCATCAAGTCCAGCAGCACCAAGCTTGGCCGTTACACCATGACTACCCCTATCTAACCAGTACAGGCGCCTGAAAATTTTGGATCAAGTACTTAGAGCAAATAAAAATTATATAAGTGAGAAGCAATATCAGAAAAAATTGCATAATATAAAAAAACATGATAACTTGAAGCGATATCAATAACATACATTACTGCTGGTATCTATCATATCCTGCACCCCTTTCATGGTTAAATGGATATCAAGCTGGTACAACATATCAGCATGGAAAAATACATGGGTACAAGCATGACTTGTTCTGAACTAGGTGAAACATTATTTAGCTTTACTTTCTTTTTTATTTGTATTGTGATTTTCAAACAAAATAGATTCGTGGTACTGACGCATTCATAGGATCAACTGCCAGAGCGATTGGTTGTGCCACACTAGCGTTTCCGTTATCAGTAGATAATATGGCCCTCCTATACTTCTGTTCACCATCCATTCTGATCACCTGAAATGAGAATTAACATTAAATTTTATAATATCATGGGATAGGACTTAAACAGTACAGAGATGATCGAAAGTGACTAACTTCCTGAATTGCTGAATTAGAACCCTTAAAAGTCTTTGGAACATGGAAATCCCTCAAGTCAAGACAGACCATAAAGATTCCAATCGCTGATAGTATCAAAACGAATTAGTCAAAATTTGCCGAATAAATTCTCTTTGAGCAGGCACTCCATTCACCTGATTACTGTTGAACTGAGCACTGCTAACCCAACAACCCTCCTCTATACAGGTTATATATATAGAGGGGTCTAATTTCCATTTAACCGACACTGATCCAACAATATTTGTCAATATACTTTAATAAATTGAAGTAATTTGGCATGTACTACACCTAATCAACACATTAAATGCCCCCTTTGAGCGACTATTCCACTACCATTGGGCAGCCAAATTTTCGCTAATCCGACCAATTTTTTACACTTTTGCATAATCAAATTAGCAAAATTCGGCCGACCGACAGCAGTGGATAACAAACCATACCCGCTTTCAGTGGATAACAAACCATGCTATCACTTACAAAGATAGAGAGTGCATCTGTGCTTCCCATATACATATTCCTGTTGACCCAGTCAATAGCCAGGGAATATGGTGTAGCTATCAGACCAGGAGGTGGCACAAAGTCCGTGGTGTTATCTCCTTCAAAACTGATGGACTGTATGGTCAACTGTGGTCAAAGGTAATAAGAGCAGAATTAATATTGACAGAAAGGTTGGTTAGAAATGAAACCCAATACTAAAGCAGTTTAGTGGATAGGTACTTGCTTTTGAAGTATTCTGATGGGTAAAATAACAACACAATTTCAGGACACCATGGGATTCTTTTGTTAATGGATTAGTGATAACCTCCTAAACTAATAGAGAGGGTCCTGTAAGAACATGACACTAACACCATGTTGAATCTAAAGCTACTTCAAAGGTAAAAAAGCATTATTGCACATTGAAATAACAAACGGAAAGGCAATGTTAGATTTGAAATCCAGGCAACCTGCAAAAGAAATCATATTAGTATATTGAAGCCCAGCTTTACACAAATATACATCCTAGACTCCATCACACCTTCACTTGAAGATACAATGGGTGATGTCAGATGAGCATTAAATCTTCTAGAAAAAAAAAATCAGTGTGATATTCGAAATATTAAGCCCTGGGTCAATATGACTGCAACACCTTACAAGCTAGGATAAAGGGTAGCAAAATCCAGACATTACAGATGCTAACTAGATAACTAAGAGAACCAAATGTGACCGCAGCACCTATTTGCTGCTACTTTGTGTGCTCACCGGTCTCCTTCCAAACCTTCTGTTCCGCTGTCGGGCTGAAGGTCGGCGTGCCCTACGGGGCCGATTCTTATAGAAACGGAACATGCATGATTACTTGATAAGGTTGACATAAATCACATGGAGTTACTCTCAATACTTTCTATCTCTGCCTCTTCGGACAAAATAGTCGGGGGATAAGTCAATCATATATAACACAGTATATATCCAAGGGGCTGTGTACAAATGATGTCATGCATTTTTGGACCATTTTTGACCCCCCCTCCCCCCCTTGTCATGTTTCGTCATACAACACTTGACCCCCCCTTAGCATGACGTCATGCAGAGAGCTAACCCCCCCCCCCCTCCAAGATCTTGAATAGTGTAGGCTTATTCCGACCTAGCAGGATACATTATTGACCAATCAGAAAATTCCCTTCCTTTGGTGCAGACTTTAGGGTGCATTACAAAACTCCTTGTACCGCTACCGATCACCCTGGCTGTTATCAGTCCTTATCAGCTTGGTACCAGCTTGAGCAGGGGTCGCCCCAATAAGGATCTGCTACCATGGAGAAGCCAAAAAACAAAATTAATTGAAATGGTTCAAAGGGACATATAGTGGGGGTGAATTGGCAATTAAAGATAAGATGAACTAGCACTGATCAACAGAGAAACATGCCAAACACTGTCAGCTTATGGGCCAGGGGAGGGGATGGCACTTCAATTGTTTTTGATATGGATGTGTGGCTGAACCCCAAACTACATTTACCCTTGCTATTGCACTCGTTCACAGGGTTTTTCGTCAAAACTCTACTCTTGCTAGGGAACTTTTGGCATGACAATCTTAGATTTTGCTCAAAATATCTTAAATCAACCTTGTTTTGAGAAAATTTGAATTTTTGTTCATGATATTTTCATGAGAACTGAGAAAATATACATGAACATTTCTGAATTTTCAACGTGAATCAGGGTACTTTGCTACCCTTGCTAGGGACATTTTGCTCAAAAGTAGACCCTTACTAGGGACATTTGTGGACGAAACAGGAGGCTTGCTAGCGACTTTACCCAGCCGCACATATGTGTCTACATTACATAGAGAGTGCCCCCCCAGGCTTAAGGGTCCTTATATGCTGGATGCACTATACCCATACCTAATACACAGAGTACTATGGTAGTGATCATATACAAGTATTTCCTGTCACAAAAGGTCCTAAAAACTGTCTAGGTCAATAGTCCTATACAAGATCTCAGAAAGTATCACAAATTCTCAGAAGACCATCAATTGCAATCATACTTCCAATTTATGATATTACAAAGCAATTGAGTCACCTCAGGATTTTACTGTAGTACCTGCAAATAAGGTGAGTCCCATAGAGTTCCATTCAGACAAAGATGTGGAGAGTAAACTAAAGGGGGGGGGGAGTCCCTTTTACATCTCCCCAAGCATCTCCTCAATGAAAATAGCAACAGGGTGGTGGAGAGCTCCAAGGGATTACTCCTCAACAACGGGAGGGGGTGGATTGGGAGAGGAGCAAAATAATTTTGATACCTCAAGGAGTGGGAGGGGGAGGGGTAAAAAAAAAATTCATGCCTTTTCAGCAAAAAAAGCCTGTGGATACCTATCGATGCTGCCCTGAGGCAGCAGCGCAGATTCAGTGGTATTTTAGCTGATTCCCAAGGGCAGCAGTGGTCCTTTTCAAAAAGGGTTAAATCGGTATGGGGCCTGGATTAGGGGTAAGAGAAGTGCACCCTGGCCTGGACATCAACTTGACTTTACACTGACATTGATGGCAGTGACACTCATTGAGTGAGATGTCTGAGGAAGGCATGCATGTAGGGCCTATAGGTATTATATTTCCCTACCTTTACAATTTTTCTTTTCTTGCCAAAACCAAAGCAAATTGTGATTTCTTGATGACATGATGTCATGCAGCCAATGACCCCCCCTCCCCCCTTGTCATGCTTGGTCATGGGAAGTGGGACCCCCCCTCCCCCCCCTCCTGCATGACGTCATTTGTACACAGCCCCCAAAATAAAAGGTACAGAGTGCAAAAGCTCCAGTATTCACAGACAGTTCATTTGAAACCTCATTTGGAGACAGTTGTTACTTGTACACCTGCAAAATTTACAAAATACCTCTGATAAAATGTTCATTATGGCCATTAAATATTTAAGAAGTGTTTTTGTTTTTCTATTTACCCATAATATCCAATAGAGTTACAACCACAAGCAATAAACATTAGGCTGGAATGTAATATTGATGGCAGACCCATGGGTGTTGTTGATAACTACACTACAAAGACCTGGTTTACAGGGTTAGAACTGGGTTTCCACCTTGACAACATGGAAGCATGTAAAAAATACAGTTGAGATATGTAGATTATGGAAATTCAAATTGCCTCAATTTCAATCAGTCAAAAAAATAGACTGTCATCACCTCATGGAGATAATGATAAGTTGGGATACCAAAGACCTGCTTTTGAAATATTTTCCATGAAATACAGAAAGACTGTACTTGTAACTATCATTTTCCATGAAAATAATACAGAAAGACTTTAATTTTAAATATTATCCACATGGATAATCACAGGTCTGAATACTTTGTCATGAAAGACAGCTCACTATACATCTCATTTCTATACAGAAAATAATCAAAGTTAGTAAATACTAATCTAACTTAGACAAAATCACCCATTAGGCAAAATACCCAACATGTTAGTAACATCCTACTAATGTGTTAGTAGTATCAACTAACCTATTAAGGCAAGCTGACTTGACTTAGCCATGTCTAAGGGGTAGTAGCTTTGTCTAAGGGGTAGCAGTTTTGTCTAAGGGGTAGTAGATTTTTTTTACACCAGGTGGCAGTGTGGTTTGCATGACGATTTTTATGGTAAGTGCATATCATGGAAAAGCCTATGAATGTCAGAATAATGGTGCCAATGACAATCGACATAATAACGCCTCTACAATTCAACCTGGCATGTGATTTAACAGAATACACTTAAGAAATATATATTTGTTATTGAAGGAGCAATGAAGAATAATGGAAACACCTTTTATAATATTGTGGAAATTTAATTTACTCATATATCCACATCTTTGACATTATGATAAACCCAGAGCAACTAAGTTAACGGGTTGCAAAGAAAATGATGTGAGGTATTGAACTTGCTTCTCAAATAGAGAGGCTCTGTTTTGGATGTCTTAACCTATGTGGAGTTTACACTTACCATTTCAGAATTAAGAGAATTGCTATGTTGCTTGAAAGTCTATGTAGTTAGTGGAAAAGTCTAAGGCAAGTTAGGAGAAATCAGGCAAGTCGGGCATTTTTCCTAAGGGTTAGGAGTAAACTCCCAAGAAAACTTTGGTGGTTTGGGGATGTGCAAACTCCCAACTTGGGTTAGCAAGTCCAACAAATGTTAGGCGAAAGGCTTAAGATATTCAGAATATTTTTTTGGTGTGTGTACTGCATAAAGCATATTCCTCTGACATGATAGCATAATGCCTCTGGCACAAAAGCATATATGCATCAGGTAAAAAGCATATACTTCCAGTACAAAAGCATACAATCCTGATATGAAAGCAATAATTTTTGCAGTATATAAGCATATATGCCTATGGTATAAAAGAATAGGTTTCCAGTATAAAAGCCTATGAAGTATATGCTTCTGCTATCTTGGCTCACCCGAGGTGACCAACCAGGCCTTGATGAGCCAGGTGGCCTTGATGGTCTCGATGGTATAGGGACGAGTGGTGGTGGTACTGGTGGTCTTGGGGGACGCTGTGACATACACCATGCAGATTTATATTGAGGGTTAAAAACAGAATTGGTCATACAGCGTCATTGTTACCAATTAAGTAAGATACCTGATGTTTTAGGAAATGAATGCGGGTTTTAACCATCATAGACAGAGGACTATTCCAGCCTACATCTAAAATTAAAGTTTCCAATTCTAGGTCCAACTCAGTGACAGACACAATGCAAATGAAAGACCTGTAATTACAAATGGCTCGAGCCCCATTTACAGTGACACAGGCAATTACCTTCAAGTCAACCTATCTATTGTTCTCATTGCTATTTTGTTTGCTCCTTTTGTTATTTTTTTAGATTTTTTCATGCAAAACTTCTGAATCTTCCATGTGAATAAAGGGTTTTAATTAATGTAGGTAAGTCAAATTGCTGGACTTCCGTAGCATCAAACATGCGTCTGCTTGCAACACTCTAAAGTCTTTCTTTTCACATTGCGGGAATATCACAGCAATTTTGCCTCAATGTCTCACAATAAATACAGCCTGTGTCGGCCAGAACAAAGGATTTTGAAGTAATGCATGTGACAGATATACCCATATACCTTTGGTGCTCTGGCTAATGCACCTGTCACTGTTATCTAATGGAGCCCTTGCTATTGTTGGCATCTGCGGTGTAGCATTTTCCACAGGTGGCTGTATGGCAGTCTGTGTAATAGGTCAAACTTTCCAACAGGAATTTTAACCAAAAAAAAGGTAACTGCATTTGTTTTAGATGTGACTGATTGTTGCAGCAAATTCTAAATTGTAGGTGCATATCATAGAATAACTGAGATGGTGGATTGAGTTTAAGTTCTGTGTTCCTCTTTAACCATTTAATCTCTCTGCATTTCTTATTAAAGCCAAACTTATGGGGTCAATACTTACTCTACCACCCCTCGTCGGTGTGTTGGTGAAGTAAATCCGCCTCTCTTTGCTGTCAAAATCAAAGTCTGTGCCGCTTTGAATCCCCAAGACAGGTACAAAAGTGGTGGAGAGTAACTCGTTTGACATGTCGTTATAGTGAAGTCCACCAATCATTGAGCTAGTCTTCAGCATAAGGAACTCCAGGTCCTCTGAATTTAAGAAAACATGTCCAAATTGATAATCAGAGATAAGACAATGGTAGTTCAATATGAATTTTGGATATATGGGGATATCCCAAAGATTTTATGGCATAGCAAAACAGTTCTGAATGGAAAGTTTTATCTCTGGAGCTTAATTCAAAACATCCTGGGATCCCAACCCCAGCAATCTTAGTGTAGGCACATATAATAAGACCTGGCAGGAGCTTAATTCAAAAGATCCTGGGATCACGACCCCAGCGATCTTAGGAATAAATCAGCCTTATCCTATTAAGCGATCTTAAGAGTTGACTGGGTTCACATATCCTAGCCAGCACTAAGATCGCATCGATCTTAGCCTCAGCCCTCCTACACTATTCCTAGAAGTACTGACTAGGCACAGGGGTAAGAGTCCCAAAATAAAGGAATAGCTGTGGAGTCACTCTTCTTCACAAGAGTGCTTATACCATCGTTCCCCGTCCCCATATGGGCTAACAAAAGAGCACAGGGTGCAGTTGACCCCCATACAGTATTCAAGAATTGTTCCCATGAATGTATGATTTGTGCTTGCCTATTAGAAGCATTGTGCCCTCCCCCCAGGACAAAGAGAGAGAAGCAAAGAATTACCTTACAGTGCACTTAACGCATGAGTAGCCCTAAGAGCCCTCAAGGACACTCAGCAAATGTCCTCCCTCCCCTCTTTATGTATGCAGCAGGCTATTCACTCTTTCAATCAGGAGTGTTCCCTGTAAGTGCTCTTGTACCCTGGTGAAACTGCATTACATAGGGTAGACCAGGAGCTTAATTCAAAAGATCCTTGGATCGCAACCCCAGTGATCTTAGTGTAGGCACATATCATAAGACCTGGCCAGTCTACCCTATCTAATGCAGTGGTTGCAGGCCTGTCAGGAATAGTAAGTCCTGGGATCACTTCACTGTTCCTTTTCCAGCACTAAGATCACTGCGATCTTAGTGAAAGAATTGCATAGTGGTTTCACCTGAGTACAAGAGCACTTACAGGGAACACTCCTGATTGAAAGAGTGAATAGCCTGCTGCATATACATAAACAGGGGAGGGAGGACGTTTACTGAGAGTCCTTGAGGGCCCTTAGGCCTACTCATGCGTTAAGGGCACTCTAAGGTAATTCTTCCTTCTCAAGTTTTGAAGTGAAGTCCTACCCCACTCCCTTTGGTATCCTCTTGCTGCAAGCCAGACTCTGTCTTCAGGGAATTTCATCTGTCTCTCTCTATTGAGGTAAGATATTTTTTTTTTATCCTGGTTGAACATTTGCATTAAAGTTACCTTATTTACAGATGGAATCTAATATATTTCTTAGCCCATATGGGGACGGGGAACGATGGTATAAGCACTCTTGTGAAGAAGAGTGACTCCACAGCTATTTCCTTTATTTTGGGACTCTTAACCCTGTGCCTAGTCAGTACTTCTTGGAATAGTGTAGGAGGGCTGAGGCTAGGATCGATGCGATCTTAGTGCTGGCTAGGAAATGTGAACGCAGTCTGATCTTAAGATCGCTTAAAAGGATAAGGTAGAATAATTCCTAAGATCGCTGGGGTTGCGATCCCAGGATGTTTTGAATCAACCTCCTGTGGACATCATGATACATGGCCATGCAGCCCTGATGAATAATTTGCCAATGCTGCATTTATACATTTTGCTAACACTATGGAGTTGATATCCTACAATAGGGCAGCATTATGCACCAGTGTAGGCCTAGAGAAATTTTACTAGGCAGATCTACATAACATAGAGGCATAACACCGCAACAAAGGTCTGGATATATATTCAAACTATTGCATAACTTATGTATAATACATACAGATTTCAGATCCCTACTCACCTGAGGAACAAATGTGCATAGAGGCATCAAGCTTCATGCCGGCTGGACAGGCACACTTGTAGCCGCTTGTGCCAGATGAGAGCAGACAGAGGTGGCTACACGCCGAGTGCTGGCATGGGTTAGGTGCTGCAAGAAATGCATCAAAAGTCATATTATGAATGAGAAAATCCAATCACACTGAGCTGCTCCCCTATCCCCAATACTACTCACACTGAGCTTTTCCCCCCACCGTGTATACTACTCACACACTGAGCTGCTCCCCCAGGTCCTCTACTGCTCACACTGAGCTGCTTCCCCATCCCCAATACTACTCACACTGAGCTTTCCCCCCCCCCCACCGTGTATACTACTCACACACTGAGCTGCTCCCCCAGGTCCTCTACTGCTCACACTGAGCTGCTTCCCCATCCCCTTAGTATTCTACTTAGAGAAGACTATCCAATGAATGCTATTTTATTCCAACATGGCCCATTACTTACCTGCTAATTCCCATCATTATCATAAATAGATGGCAGAACATTGATCCATTGTTTTTGCAGCCAGTTTGCTTATACTTGAATAATACATTCAGTGAAGTAATTTCTTGATATGCATGAATCTATGGGGATGGAAGTTTCTAAAACATATATGCTTTTTGGTAACAATTGTTTAATGTTGCAATCAATAACAATTTACTTACATATGTCCTTCTGAAGAATCATTAAATTAAAATTATTTAACATAATATGTCATACCAGTGGGTTGTAAGACTGGGTGAAACACTGCAAGGCCAAGTGGGTTACGGATGATCTGATTAAGGCGTGATTTTGTGGAACAGTTAAACTTGTTACAGCCATGTACAAATCCCTGATGACGGTCAGTCCAGTAAACAAAGTCACCAAACACAGCTATAGCATGAGGGTGGTGTAGCACCTAGAATATGAACAAAAGTAACAATGACTGCAAAAACTATGCTAAGAAATCAAAACTGAAAAATGTAGAAATATCAATACCACAGTGAAACGTAAATACAATACTCCCTGTAATTCCAACATTGTTTTAACTGTAATATAAACATTACACGGTACACAATCATTTGAGATAACACAGGGATGCCAGTTTCCAATGTGGATTAAGTCGGAAGTTTATCTGCCTAACCTCAGCCCATACCACACAGACCTCTGTCACCAGGCACCCCTCCCCATACCCCCCCCCCCCTGCACTCATCCACCTCCCTGACCACAGCCCATCCTTGTCCTACAGCTACCATCCGATACCCAAGGTCGGAATGACCCTCTACCTATGACACTGAGTCTTAGATTTCCGACCCCAGAGTCCTGTGGCTGCATGGGAGAGTGGTACCATCTAGTAGTATAGGGTCCTATGCAGGTCTAAGACCAGCTATGCCTATGGAACCATTACATTGAGCATGCTAGTACAAATGTACCGGGGCAGTGGAAAGTACTCAGATATAAAGAAGAATATTCATGCTGAGATATTATTTCCCCCCCCCCCTTTACCTGAATTTTACAAAAAGCGGAGAAAACCAGAAGACTGGCATCCCTGAAACATTACACCTGCTTCTGAGAATCGAAATGAATTTCACAAAAGGTTTTAAACAGAAAGATTAAGAAGAACTCTAAGCGGACTGGAGGGTACTGGAGGAGAGGGGACTGGAGGGTACTGGAGGAGAGGGGACTGGAGGGTACTGGAGGAGAGGGGACTGGAGGGTACTGGAGGAGAGGGGACTGGAGGGTACTGGAGGAGAGGGGACTGGAGGGTACTGGAGGAGAGGCGCCAGAGCATCAGATCACTTACCTGTGAGTCAGCTATTACTTGGGTCCTACCCGTACCATCATAATTACAAAAGTCAATAAAGTCCAGACGGGCATCTGCAAAGTACAGTCGCTTGGTAGGAAGATCAAGGGTTAGACCATTTGGCCAGAACAGTTTTTCTGAGATGATAATTTTCCTATTGCTCCCATCCATTCCTGCAGTCTCTATCCTAGGCCGTTGTCCCCAATCAGACCAAAATATCCTCCTTTCACTGCAACAAAGTAGGTTACAATTTGTGAATCTTTTTTGGTGTTTTTAGGTTTTAATGTAACTACCGGACAATGAAAAACAGATTCAATGTATTGGTTTTACTATTTTGAACTCCTAAATGAAGTACATCAAGCTTTCATGGACATATGCAGTTACCAAGCCTGATATGCAAGTATTTTCGGCAATGAATAGCTTAAACATACTATTACTATATGTCACACGATCTGCAAAAAGGGCCCTTAGTGCAGGGGGAAATAAGGGCCCCTTTCCCAGTACATGTCACATATACTATATTATTACTTACTCTGCAGATGGATCTAGGACGATTCCTCTTGGGTTGGTTATATTTTCAGAGAAAAGAATAACGCGGTGGTCACCATTTAGCTTGGCCACCTCAATGACCTCCATGATGTAGTCTGTCCAGTACATATTACGTCCTACCCAGTCCACAGCGATACCTTCCACCGAGTCCACACCTCCTGATAGAACCTTAGGTGGAGATATAATATATGTAACTTATAGGTTTACACCTCTGGAATTCCTACCTAGAATGTGATAGTTCCTCAAGCACCATTTTGAATACAAAGAAATTCAAGCCAATGAAATGTAATATGATACCTAATGGTCAACATTTTTCATTGAATTATTACTAGACTATTAGACTTTAGTATACTAATTCATAACAGATCCCAAATTCAATCCCCCTGAGTTCAAACTACAAATATTGATAAGCACAAACACAATATATATGTTTCTTGCCTTACCGTAGTGATATTTTCTCCACTGATGTCTGTACTAAACACCATGTTGTTCCCAGTGTCACTGATGTAGAGCTTCTTATCTGTCATATCTACTCCAATGCCCACAAAATTCTTCCTGTAGTGCAGCCCCTGGAGTCGCAGGTAGGATTTGGATGATAACTGGCCAATTATGTTAGCCGTGTAGACACTCTTACTGCTTGTTATTATTAGAAGTGCTGTATCATTACCTGATAAGTTATAAGTAATAAAGGATTTAATCAAAAAATAGGTTATTCAGAAACTATAAGAATAGTGGTATAGATAACATGATTTTATACTAAACATGATTTTATACTTTGTATCTTATACTGTATAGTCAATCAGTGTATCAGGTCTATATCTGTTTGTGAGAAGAAAATAATCTAAGAAACTAGCAATTCTGTCTGCCAAAAGGTCATATGGGTGTGGAATGATGATTTTAAACATAAGTTCCAAGATTCACTAATAATTCTATGATAACATGAAGTGATTGTAAGATAATTCAGACTTACCATTGACAGAACATGTAGTCCGGTCGGGGTTTAGTGTGTAGTCAGCTACACATTCACATTTATAGCTGCCATCCGTGTTTGTACATGTCTGACTACAAACTCCATATGTCACACACTCATCCACATCTAGTAAATTATCAAGGTAATTTCAGAAATGAAAGCTAAACTCACTGATTATTTACTATTGCTTTTTTATATCTTAAGGGATATTCGGCTGTTAGACATCAAGTGTACACTATTTGATCAATATAGTACATGTATATGTGAAATGATATCATTACAATTATGCACTATTATCATATATGATCTATTAGAAGTTGTGTCCAGTCTATTATATAATCTCATAGATTTTATACTTGGTGGTGATCTTAATATTGACTATTCAGTTGATTCAAGGGCAAGGCAAAGATTGGAATTTATTGAAGCTGCTATTCATGAACCTACAAGGCCTTTATATTCTAATAAAGTTATTGATTTAATTTTATCAAATATGAACAATGTAGCTGATGCTAATATTATGGACAAAACTATTAGTGATCATATTCCCACTTATATTGTGAGAAAAAGAGTAAAAGGTGGTAACACTTCTATTGAATTTCTACGGAGATCTTATAGAAAGTATATAAAAGATGAAATGCTTAAACATATGAAGGAATTTAATTGGGATTTATTCTTTGCTTGTCTAGATCCAAATGAAGCTTGGAATGTTTTTTTTTTATAAACATCTGGATGGAAAATTATTTGGATGATAAATGTCCAATTAAAAGAAATGTTTTTAAAAGACAGAACCCATATTGGTTAACGCAGGAAATAGTTATTTTAATGAGGGATAGGGATAAAGCATTAAAAAAGGGCGAGAAAAAAAAGAAGAAGATATTAACCTAGCAAAATTCTTAAAAAATAGAACAAACGCATGAAAATCACATGAAACTTATGTTAAAAATAACCTTAGAAAGCATGCAAAAGATCCAAGAAAGTTTTGGGATGAGTTGACGAAATTATTACCAAAAAGCACAATATGTACCAGTTTCAATTTAAAGAATAGTTTAGGAGAAGATATACCACATAGAGATGCTTTAGAATTTATAAATGACTTTTTTGGAAATGTTGGTAAAAGCCTTGCTAATAAAATTAAATTTAACAATGAGATACTGCATATTCCCCTTCAGGAAGTAGATATTAACTTTACTTTCAGAGATATTGAATTGAACGAATTGGTTAGGGAAATGCAAAACATTGATAATTCTAAATCTTCTGGTATTCACCATTTATCTTCAAAGGTTTTTAAGGATTGTTTATTAGGTATGGCTGAACATCTTTTATTTATTCAAAATTTATCATTACGGTCTGATATTTTCCCAAAAGAATAGAAAAATGGTAAAATAACATCAATACCAAAAGTCAAAAATCCAGTAAATGTTGGTGATTTAAGACCAATCTCTCTTTTCCCTATCACTGGAAAATTATTAGAAAGGTTTGTCCATAAACAAACCTCAACATATTTAAAAAATAGTTTCCTATTAACTGAAAAACAGTTTGGCTTTAGACAGAAAAGATCCACACAAGATGCAGTTATAAAATTTACAAATGATGTTTTTAAAAGCCTTAATGAAAAAGAAATAATAGGAGCAGTTTTTATAGACTATAGAAAAGCTTTTGATACCATAAATCATATAAGATTGCTAGAAAAACTTAAAAACTTTGGTTTCTTCCATGAAGTCTTAAATTGGTTTACTAATTTTCCTAATAATAGGTCTCAGAAACAATAGCAAATAGTGTTCATTCTCCATGGTTGGATATTACATATGATGCGCCTCAAGCTCATTTTTAGGCCCTCTTTTATTCATATTATATGTGAATGATATATCTAAAATGAATTTAAATAGTGAAATATTGCAGTATGCAGATGACACAGTTATATATTTTCAGGACAATAATACTACCATTGTTTCAGAAAAACCTCAAAGCGACCTTAATTTGCTAAAGTTATACTGTGACAAAAATCAGCTTACTATAAATGCTGATGAAACTAAAACTATGCTGTTTACTTATGATGAAACAGACTATTTAAGCAAACTATATACTAATCGAACTGAACTAGAAATAGTGGATAAATATAAATATTTGGGAGTTATTCTTGACGATAGATTAACTTTTATTCATGAGTTCAATAAACTGTTAGTAGGTTAAATAAAAAAATTTGAATGTTAGGTCATTTTAGAAACTGTATAGATGATAACACGTCTTTGATCATTTTTAAATCCATGTTACAACCTTATATAGACAATAGAATAAATAGTGTAAATTTACTGAGTCAGAAGAAAATACAAATATTGCAAAATAATGCATTAGGATTTGTTTCAAAAATTTAGATCCTTTAGATATTTCAATTAAAGAATTGCACAAGAAAGCAAATGTTTTGCCAGTAGACCTTAGAAGAAGGTATTTACAAGGAATTTAATGTTAAAGGTTAATAAATGCTAATTATGTTGAATTAGTTAACAATAGAATTACAAGAGCTGCTGATCTCCTCCATATAGTACATTTAGAGAATAGAATCTAGTTCATGCGTCTATTAGAAATTAAGAAATTGAAAACTCCTTTAAAAGAGCTCTTAAAAATATTTTGAACAATTTTTTTTTCGCAAAAAAAAAAGGCTAAATGAGACACAATTTACTAACGACGCTATTGAGAGTGTTTATATTAATTTGGAATAACGTAGTTGTAATAAACAACATTATTCCAAATTCCTTCTTTTCAAAATTGGTTTACCAATCTAATTATATCAATTGAGAATATTGTAATAACACAATATTATTGAAGGATTTTTTTACACAAGTAAGCTTCAATGATAATCTTTTGCCTTACCCAAGAAATCAAATATTGGTGTATATAAAGTACTCTTGTCAATTTCAAGCTGCTTGTATACAGATAAGCTGGTTCTTCAAGTATCATAGTCATCCTCATCCCTAATCATTCATCACATTTCAAAAAGAATTCTTTGATCCTATTAATTGTAAATAGCAAAATGAAAGTAATTAATTTGCCAAATGCCAAAAATCATAGATTAACTTAAGGACTGTATCTTTATCATTACTTTCATATAAAACTGAGCATTTCAATTGATAACTGTATTTGTTTACAGAATATTTTGTTCTGTATAATAAAAAAATAAATTGAATTGAAATTGAAGTACCAAAGCAGGTTTCAGTGTCGTTAAGTGCCATGCCTGGTGGACAGATGCACTGAGCACCAAAAGGTGTCTGTCGACAACTGTGACTGCAGCGTCTGTCACTACAGCTGTCTGTGTCTGAAACAACAAGCTTCATACATTAAAAAAAATTGACTATGATTATATAATACATGAAATTCAACCCTCATGATGGCTATAGTTTTGTGATCTTTTGTTTTTTGTTGCCATGATGCAACAAATTAATCCCTGGTTAGTAGATCCATCAAGGCTCAATTCCTGTCTCATGGGAGTACACTAGCTCCCTATGCATGACATCTGAATTCTTTTAATGCATGATCCCTTTTTATATTCAGTGCAATAAATGACATTACTAAAGTTTATAACCAGCCACATCATTATTTTTACCTTTGTCAGTGTACATTCCTCAATACAAAAGTGTTACTTACTGCAGGCAGGGCTTTCGTCGTGTCCATCGGGACAGTCATTTTTCCCGTCGCAGACCTGAGTGTAGTTGATGCACACCTGGAGGTTTTCAGGACACAGCCACTTACCCAGGGGGCAGTGGAAGGCAGGTGGGGCTGAAGGAGATAAGGTAATTGAGTTTAATTACAGGGATGTAAGTCAATGTGTACTGAAAGTTCTGAAGATATCCATGGAAATTCTATGTTCATAGTAAAATACTACAAAACTGTGATCTAAAAAGATAGATTTTGTTAAATCTACAGGCACTCCAAACTTTGAAAATTCTGAAAACTTACATCCTTGGAATGAAATTTAAGGTTTACCAATTGTGGGTTCAAGTCATAACGGCAATAATATTTGTTATCTCCATCCCATCTGACAAGATT
This sequence comes from Acholoe squamosa, assembly GCA_949317995.1. Lineage (NCBI taxonomy): Eukaryota > Metazoa > Annelida > Polychaeta > Phyllodocida > Polynoidae > Acholoe > Acholoe squamosa. Next base: position 11,994,775 of record OX439051.1, on the reverse strand, counting down.
CCGTTAAAGGAAATATCACATCTAAAATCCATAAAAGGCATACACCATATACTATTTCATACACCTATACTTATACAGCTTATTTCCATTGAATTCATAAACACTTTGTTTACTCACGACAAGTCTGGTCAGCGTCTTCATCGCTGTTATCACCACAGTCGTTATCACCGTCACAAATCCAGCGTTCTGACACACAGCGGTGGTTCTTACATACAAACTGACCAGGACCACAGGTGGGAGCAGCTGAACAAAGAGGGAACCAATAGAAGAATGATTTACATATATTGTACAGCAATTTGAAAAAGAGGGAATATATATGAGAAGAAAGTGGCATGAAAATATTTCATCTGCAGACATCTTTCTTTCACTAGCATATAGATAGTTTTTAAAGCTGGTATAAAACCTGATATAGCTTCATCTGATATGTGTTTCAAAGAATTATATACCCCTTCCCCAGTCATAGGGTGCCCTTTATTCTGGAAAGACGTGGTTCATTATGTGCACATCATTGGACTCTAGTTTCAGCTGGTCTTTCCTCTTTGGTCGGAAGGGAAGCCACTAGGTTAATTAGTTCTGGTCACAGTCACCTAAGTCACCTAGGGGCAGCACTGAGTGGTCTGCTCTGCTGTGAAGCATCCAAATTAAAGGTACCACCACTATAGAGAATTCTGCTTTGTCGCTCCATCTGGAGCCACTGTGCTGGTGCATGCTTGTTGACATGAATAAAATGCTGAAAGCATTTTATTTTGACACATGTATATGCTTGAATTTAGAGTGATTAGAATGCACTGAATAGATCGGGATTTTGCCAGGACACTTTCACAACTGGGGTGATGATAGATATGCAGAAAGTGGAAAATCTTTGTATTTGAACTCTTGTGCCAGCTTCAATAGGTCCTTTCAGTAGCATACTAATGGTATCACAGCTTATCCTATTCTTTCTTGTCCACTTCAGGATGGCCGTGAGCCACAGAAGCTAAGCAGCAGTTTTTGGAACTAAAGCTTGTTGCTTACCTTAATCTGTCAGCTTTTAAAGCAAGTCAAACTATACTTTGTGTATGTTCTAAGAAAAAGGTAATGATAGTGGAGAAGATAAAAAATAATACAGGACAACTTACGACAGGCTCTTTCATCAGATGCGTCCTCACAGTCCTCCTGTCCATCACATTTCCATGACTCTGGAATGCATCCTCCCACCCCACAATTAAACTGGTCTGTGGCACAACCACTACTAGGTACAGTGGCTGGAATAACGATGAGGAGTTTATAAAAAGCAATAGAAATGTGTATACATTAAGATTGGACTCTTAGAACATCTTTTGTGAACAATAGAATTTAAATGTTCATATTAAGAAGAAATTGTTTTCATCATAGTTATAATTTGTTTAGGTTAGATTCTTGAAGCCTCCATGTATTCATATAACCTAACAAAAGTATATTTACTATAATCTGCTCTAAAAGCCAATGCAAGTAGGTTCACAGACAAAGGTAATGAATGTGACTTACGGCAGTCTTTTTCATCTGACTCGTCAGCACAGTCAACAGCATTATCACACCGATATCGTATACTAATGCATGCCTTAGTACGAGTACACTCAAACTGACTAGATGAACATTTTTGACGAGGACAATTCCTCTCATCACTGTGATCTATGCAGTCATAGTCACCATCGCAAACAAAACGATCTGAGACACATGAGCCGCGGTCACAGCGGAAGTATTCCAGGCCACAAGTATGACTGCCTGCAAATAATCAATGAAATGTTTTATTTCGGGAGTAAGGGAGTTTTACCACATCCAATTTCAAGTGCAATTCCTAAATGCAATATACAGAGAAAAAAGCACATTACAGTCCCTGCAATATATCAAATGTATAGCCTTAACTACACTATATAGAAAAGGCTACTTACTGCACATGGCATCCTTCTCATCTGAGCCGTCCCCACAGTTATTGATAGTGTTACAGACAAGGGACCGGCTGACACACCGCCCATTGTCACACTTAAACTTCCATGGACTGCATGTTATGTTACCTATAACAGTCAGAAATACATTTGTGATATTGAAAGGCAAGTAATTAGAATGTAACATTTGCAAGATAATTAGCTCCAGTATTTTTGAGGGTTATACTTATATAATATCCCAAAGCTACAAAGTTCTAAAGTCAGTTTCATAGTAACTATTGTCTTATAAAATCAAGAGCAATACATGGTACTCTAAGGCCCATTACAATCCAGTCACAAAATAATTGAGGATCCCAATACCAAACTTAGATTATGTGTCAATCTAAGAGTCCTTACCAGATACATGAAGTCTCAGTAAACTATACCAAATTTAAGTGAGTGAGTAATAGATGTTTAACGCCATTTCGACAACTAACGTCATATTCATGGCGAGAACTACAATACACAATCCGTAGAGGAATGTGTCAGTGCCCGCGCATATGTGCACCACACACATCCTGAGGGGATAGCAAAGAGAAGATATAGACCCTTTTAAGTGGGCTAGGGAAGCCCGTTACCAAATTTAAAATCCATATCAAATGATAAAAGTCTAACACAACTTTGAATAATAGAACAATGCCTTAATGATTCCATGGACCAGGTAGATGATATCTCAATATTACATACCACAGTTGCGTTCGTCACTCATATCACCACAGTCGTCATCGCCATCACAGCGCCACCTCTCTGTGATACACCGGCCTGTGTCACATTGCAGCTGGGATGATGAGCAAGTGTGGGCTGTCGATGAGATGGAGAATGGGGATGAGTATGAGAAGGCAATGCATGGTTAAGGCAGGTTATGGCAAGAGAAGGTATAAACAGTGAACATTGGCACACTATACAACAAATGACATGAATATACAATACAGAATGGCTCTACATCCTACAAATGTGACCCGTACTAAGGTCCCTTTTCCCAGTGAATGGGAAAAGAGACCTTAGCACCCTCTGCAATAGGGTCTCTTTTTCCAGACCCTGTCACAAATAAAGAATACTAAATGCATCAGAATACTAGATGCATCAGAAAAGGTCATCAACCTTACAAAGCTAACCTTCACATCCCTTTTCGTCTGAGTTGTCCATGCAGTCATCTGTACCATCACACTTGGAGGACATCTGGACACAGCGTCCATTATCACACGCGAACATGAAGCTGGAGCACTGTGGTAGGGGTACTTCATCTGGGTTGTTAATACATGTCCTCTGGTTACTCGGGTCAATCTTCATTCCCACTGGACAGCCACATACCCTCTGTATCAGAGTTGATCGATATCTGTCTGACCTGACATGGTAACAGAAGTGCGAGCAGTCCCCATTACGCACCTTACATGGGAGGTTGTCTTCTGTATAGAAAAGGGAAAAGAAGGGGTTCCTAAACAAATAAAAGCCTCTGAAGTGTATCCTTAGGCAACAACATTTGGTACATTATCAATGTAACAGAAAGTATCAATATTACAAAATGTTGTCACTAGACAACACATTATAATACTAACAGAATACAATAGAGATTCAGTTGTCTTACATCAATATTACAGTGTCAAGTATAGGCAATACCAGAGTGATTTTAAGAGTAATTGTATCTTTCTATCCCTTATGTCCATTCTGACACCTATGATCATTGTGCCTTCATTACATAATACTGCCTTGCATCAACTAACGTTATTATACAGGTAGAACACATACGTTGCGGCTGTCGGTCCTGGCTGAACATACGCAAGTTGTGCATCTTGTCATCGGAGTGCCGAATAACTGTGCTGTCTGATGGGTTGGTCTTGGATAACTTAACAAGTGCCTTCTGTCTCCAATCAGTGTAGTAAATGTAACCTACCAATAGAAGCATGACATAGTAGAATATAGGGAACAAATAGAAGTAATGGTAACTGGTATTGTATTGAAAGAATTATAGACCATAAAAGCCTTTAGGCTTTAGTCACTAAATGATAATGGTAATTGATATAAACAAGTGATTTTCAATGAGCTTCTTACCTCCGTGCAAAGCGAGACCAAATGGATGTGCAAGCTTTGTCCCAGCCAAGGTCTGCACATCATTTCCATCATAGGTGGAACTCTGAATACTGAAATAAAGTATGAAACCAATATGAAGATTGAGGCCCTGAGGTTTTACTCCTGAATAAAGAACTCCTTAGAGTGACTCTGGGTCTTGTTTGCCATAGGCAGCATTCATATGTACCACTACCAAATGTACTTTAGCCTTTAATCATTTAACGCAGGGATGTAAGTCAGGCATGGACAAAAATCAGGAAGCCATACATTTACTTGATATAAAAGCCTTCTTTTTTTTCCAAACAGCCTTCCCTACCACGTGTTTAAGGATAATCCATGTCATTCAAAATTTTCAGAAATCAGGAAATACTGATAATTCCTGAAGACTTACATCCCTGAGTTAAGAAAAGACAATGCTCTTCGCTAAGATTTTACAAAAACAAAGATGCTGAAACCAGGTTTGATCCACCATAAATTTATCCTAATTTAAAACTTAAACTAAACTTAAATAAAATCAACACAGAGGTACATACCGGTCAAAGAAGGCATCACACCACCACAGTCGGCGTGCACCAAGATCCAATGCAAGTCCATTTGGCCAAGCTAGTTCATGTCGACGGATATACGTCTTATCTGAGCCATCTCCTTTAGCTCGACCGATGCGTGCATTCTGGGAGTTACTACGCAGCCACTCTGTCCAGAATATGTACCTAAAGAAATGAAGATGATTTAGTTCTCTTATAAAAAAGGGTTTCCAGGGAGCCAGATTTCAATTTAAAACTTCTGCCTTTTCCCTGTGTATTTCCTATAGCATGGGTTATTTTCCATTTGTACCAGGAGGGCTACAGTAGTATAGATATAATAGAATGTATCCTAATGACATGGAGTTGTCATTTTCCCATGTTTTCCCTTTTCGGTGGGTACCTGGTTAATATGATTATTTTCTAGAGCATCTTGAAATTCATCAACACTACCAATATTCCAAATGAAATACCATGTTCAATAACCTTAAGGCAATAGATATTTCAGGGATGGTCACTAATAACCTGTATATATGTTAAGATCTGAACATTGACATGTGTATAATCTAGAACATTATTGACACATCAAGGAGAAACACCCCTCCGCAGGGGATTTTTATTTCCCCATTTGGCCACCAGGGGCATTGGAGGGGCAAAATTACTCTAATATCATTGTAAAAAAGCTTTTTTTGTGTATAATCTGACACAGAATTAATGGATATATGTGTATTATACATCAATTTGACCATATTGCCTCTATCAGATTTGATGCATTTAATGACGATTCGGTTGCCATGGAAACAAAATGGAACAAGAACATTCAATAGCTTACCCTACTGTAGGACTGGTAACAATTGCTCGTGGATTGCCAAGACCAGTTAGTATGGTGCGTCGATCTGAAAATTTAGTACTGGCAAGACGTACAGCATCTATGGTGCCATAAACGTTGTCGGTAAAGTAAAGATTCCCAGCCACATAGTCGACAGCTAATCCTTCACAGCTACGGATACGGCTAGGGACAACTATCTCACTCCCTGCAAAAGAAAAGAGGAAAACAAGAATTTATCTTCTCCCACTATTTATAAAGAAACTCATAATCTAATTAAGTTTTCCTGTGGGGACAGTCATAACTATGACTTCTGTTAAATTCTTCTGTTATCATTGCTATTATCCTTAGGCCTACAAAATTTGTACGTTTCCGGTAACATGGCCCAAAAGGTTGAGGGAGGTAGGTCAGATTTTTTTTTTTAATTTTCTTTTTTTACTGGATCATATTTTGGCCCCTATATTCCATTGTTATTATTGATAATTGAGTCATGGAGAATCGATTTTTCTATCACACCAGCACAAAACTTAAGAGTACTTGGCTAGAATGTTGGATTCTATTCTTGGACACCAGTAATCCTAAAAGATATTAGAAATATGATGTCAATGTGCAAAAATTATGAAAATATAGGAAAAAAATAAAATTAAAATATGAAATCTTTTTTGAAAAAATCTGAGGTCGGCCCCTTTAGGCTGAGGTAGGTCGGGTGACTGGAAACAAAATTGTTTGGCCTTACCTGTTCCATTAGGCCGAACCCTAACAATGACATCATTCCACACATCAGAGTAGTAGATGTAGTCTTTTCCAAAGTCAAAGTCTAATCCCACAAAGTTGCTGGTACTTGAAATGATGGGTGCCATGGCATCAACCACTATGCCGCTCTCAGTGGGGACCGGTATACCACGAATAGTCTTCTCACTGGCATACATTAGGAAGTTTGTTACACCTTGAGAATGGGATAAAAGAAAGGATACTTCTATAACTACAGTTATTCCTTTATCATGGTGTAAAGTTTTAGTTGAATTGTACATATGTTATTTAAGTAAGCTAGTAAGGCTCTCTACTAAAAAATCAATTCCAATCATAGATAATTGTGTCATTAAAGGAAAGCTTTATACAAATATTTTGCAGATATGGACAAAGGTCACATCAGTGAGATGATATCTCTGTCTCTCATCCAGTTCCATTCCAGGAATACAAATCTGTCATTATTACAGAGATGCTTGATGCAAGATGTCAATGATGTTGAATTACTACTAGACATTAGGCCTACAAAAAATGTATGGTTTTATCTGACTTACGTTTGCAGGTTTTACGGTCATCGTTGAGTTCATAACCAGCGTCACATTGACAGCGTGCAGCAACTGACACCTGGTCACTAACAGGTGTCAACAGACAGAGGTGTTGACAGCTCATGTTGGCACAAGGATTTAGTGTCCAAGGCTGCCTTAATGGATGAATCACTGCCAGGTCTGAAGCCTAATCAGAGACATTAAAGTAGAAATTTATAATAAACAATACTTAGAAAGATTGAATAGGCCTTTGGAAAATTTTGGTTTGGGTTTTGGAAAGTTATTTATCTTGTACTGTCACTTTTTTTCCTCAGCTGTACCAAAAGGCTTTCGAAAAATATCCAGGACATTAATATAGTACTGCACAATCATCAGGAGCCACTAATTCACATATATGCATTTGACCAAAAGATGGTCGATCAGTACAATACAATACACTGATACAATTTACAATATACAATCCTTAGAAAGATTGAATAGGCCTTTGGAAAATTTTGGTTTTGGTTTTGGAAAGTTTAGAAATTTAAAGGGCTTTTTAGGAATTCTATTAAAAAAAATGTGTTGTGGGCTTAGTTGTTATCAATTCAGAAATACCCCAAATAAAGATGCTCTACACACTCAGCTGGTTGAATTCTAGATTTGAAATAACCTATATAACTTTTGAAAAGATGCTGGTGATTTAAAGGTAAGATGAAAATTCCTTACTGTCTTGGTAACAGTAGCTAGGGTCAGGATGTCAGAGCTATTATACATGTTGGCCCGGCGTACGGTCATCTTGGTGGCATCGGTGAAGTAGATCTGATCTTCAAATACAACAATGGCTTCTGGATGTGGTAAAGTACTCGCTCCTGACAGCACAACACGTCTGTTTAAAAGGTAACAAAAAGTTTTATACTAGCTATTATTATCAATCACTGAGAAATCCCAGACAGAATGTCTTCAATGCATCAGCTCTATATTCAGTGGGCTTCCATAGATGCCATTTCAATATGGATTTATATTGTAATTGTTCTTCCCCTCATTAAAAACAGGTCACAGATTTATTGAGGTTTCTGACAACATACCTATTCTCTCCAGTGTAGTCTACAACAGAGATCTGGTTTAGGTGAGGGTCTGTCCAGTAAAGCCTCTGGTTTACATGGTCTAAGGCCAGTCCCTGTGGATTGATGAGCTTTGAACGGTCCACAATCACCTTACGCTGAGAGCCATCCATGGCTGCCCGCTCTATCTTGGTAGGGAAGAGAAGTGCACTCTCCACAGAATCCTCCATATCGGAAAAGAACATGAATCTGTGAAATAAATAATAACAGCTAAATCTGGGTTGAAGTTGTGTATTGATTTTTGTGTGTGGTTTAGATGATATTCGAATAGGATATGAATGGCGGGGTAGTTTTAAATGATTATCCAACACACTATTTAAGGAGCATCCCTTGAAATAACTATGTTATTGTTAATATCTACACTTATTTATCTTGTACTGTCACATTTTTCCTCAGCTGTACCAAAAGGCTTTCAAAAGAAATCCAGGACATTAATATAGTACTGCACAATCATCAGGAGCCACTTATACACATATGCATTTGACCAAAAGATGGTCGATCAGTATAATACAATACACTGATAGCATAACTCACCCTGCTTTGGGATCAACAACAACATCTGAGGGATTGGCCAAGTAGTCCACAATGACCGTCTTCTGGTGCATACCATCTGCTGAGATGACATCTATAGTTTTGCCACGCTTGTCGATGACATAGATATTTGAAGTTATCCAGTCAACGGCAACATTAGATGGATACTGTAACTTCCCAGCACCCAACTGTCGCAGGTTACCCCCGGTATTTAGGCTGGCTTCATATAGCTGATTGGTACAAGCAAAACAATATTGGTGTCAAAACTAGGGCTATACACTCCTCTTTTGGCTGAAAGTTTTTATTTCATTAATAGGTATCTATAGAAGGAACATTGAAATTAGTTTTTACTTTTCAAATTTGAAGATGCTAAAACAATGTTATATTTCCCCTAAGTATCACACATAGAATGACATGGATAGATATTTACCTTGTGTTCACGTTTGCTAACCCAGTATAGCTTTCGCTTTGCATAGTTGAAGTCAAATGCCAATGCGTCGCTGAGCGATACAACTCTTCGTGGTGTTGAAGTATTCAGTTTGGTTGACGACAGTGAATCTGCTGTCAGGTAATACAGCTGTGTGCTGATATCTAAAGGTAGAGAGGAATAATATTATGTTATTAGATGTATTTCCTCATTAAAAACAAAGACTTTTGTTCCACTGAATGTAACTATGGTCAGGATATACATGGAGAAAATAGCATCTTTTTACTGCGTAATTTGTGGAGGAAAAAAAGAAAAGAAAGAAAGAAAAAAAAATAGATTTGAAAGAAAAGTAGAATCAAATTCACTATAGAGAGATCACAGAATCAAGAAAGTGCAAAGATATTCATATGTTAGAGAAGATCAAGTATCATAAGATGTGGATGTGGCATTATTATATAATATAAATAGATAAATGTAGTAGATATTCTGTAAGGAAATTCTCGATCAGTGTGATTATTCTGGATTAGTATTTGGGTCAGGTCGCCAGAAAGCAGTAGATTTTGTGTTTTTGGGTCATTTTGCACTCTTATGGCTCTAGAGAAAGAAGTTGCAAATCAATCTTGTTTTACATAGACTCATTTGATAGATAACACTTAGGGCTATCAGAAAGATGTTAATTTGTGGCCATCCATCAAAAACTCTCAGACTTATAGCTTGCCGAAGTGAGAAAAACAGTCAAATTTGTTCTTTTTTGTTTTTTTTGTACTTTTTACAAATGTTCTGTATTGAATAAAGAACATCTGGAGTAACCCAAAGTTATTTTTTGTATTGTATATGATCATAGGTATCATTTCCATCAGGTTTGAACATGTTACTGAGTGAGGATTTTTCATTGTGTGTCTTTGAAAATGGAAATCTGTAATTTGTAACGTCCGATACCAAAATCTAAATCAGTTATAAAACATGGAAAAAATTAATCTTCATAATCTTTGTTATTACCCATATGAAGGGCTTTATTATCCCCTACTTTGGCGAAAAAATTGTGTGTCCAGCAGCATTTGTCTCCATGTGAGAGCAGCTTATGTGAAATAATTCTGATAAAAGTACCGGACGTTACGTAACGTCCGGTACTTTTATCATCATGTAGGAGGCAGTCTACTGTACATGCATAACTCAAATTCTGTTCCATTCTGTAATTGAAGTCAATAATAGACATATTGGCATTGTTAATTAATGTGTTTGTTATGCATAATGGGACATTCTTATACTACTGAGAGCAACTTTAATTACCTCTATATTTCATTATTTTGGTACCGGACGTTACATGACACAAAACAAGCAATAAAAATGGAACCGGATGGGCTAGATCGGTATTTTTTGGTTTTCTGAGTTGAGCGGAAGTCCCTTCACAGTTGTGTTAAGGTTATATAAAGGAATTAGAAAATTAATTTTAAAGGCCCTTCAAGGGCAGAATCTTACACTTTCTGACGACCTGACCCATTTATGTTAATTGATTACAACTACATCATCATTATTTATAAAGTGGATGCCAGATGAGTTATCAATTACACTAACAGATAGCTATGTTACAACACTTTTTACACAACTTAGAATAGTGTAAGGCACTGAATAACCACCATTTAAAAACAATCTCTGGTTAATAATGCATTATGTTAATAACAATAACTACCATCTCAACCAAATCACAATATAGTTCAACATAAACAACAGACAGGAAGACATTTAATTTGATGATGGTTAAATCAGATTATTTTAGAAAGAAGGGTGTTAGGATCAAACTAATATCTACAATATTAGTACTCCCCAATTGCCTCTGTACAGGATTACACATACCCAGGGATCCAGCTGATATAGGTTGGAGGGAAATAATGAATTGTAACACAGGTGTTAAGATTATCATCATATGTGTCTAAAACCATATTTGGACAGTTCCCATTTGGACTGCTAAATGGAAATGTGAAAAGAGAATATGTATACAAAATGCATTACAGTGATAATCATGATCTAGACTTGCTACACACAAGTACACAATTATAATAGTGTTTATCTTACAGTTTACAATGGTATAGAGTTGCAATGCGTTTTTCAATTTGAGACCAAGGAAAAACTATAACTGTATAGAGGGGAATCTATGAGGACGGCACTCAAAAAAAATCAATTCAGCAAGCAATCTTGGACCATATGTCTTTAATCATTCCTTGCTTCCTTAATTAACAGTCAGGTTCTATATTAGCAAAGTGTAGCATTATGAAGATCCATTGTGCGTACCTCCATTTGCCTTACAGGTGCGGTTACCCTGGAGGGTGTAGTTCTGTTTGCAGGAACAGCTGAATGTACCTACAGCATCAGCACAGTTCTGGTCACAGGAACCCCACTCCTGGCACTGGTCATAGTCTGTGTGTAAAGAAGAAACTCTTAGTCTGTGATTGACAAGGTGGTCATAATATCTGAGTAACAGGATTGTATACTGGACAAAGAGTAAAGACAATGGTCATAATCTGTGCAAGAAGGTTGAAACTTGTCATAGTCTGAGTGTGAGACATGGTTAGGAACCTGTCAACATCTGAGTGTGATACAAAGTTAGGAACCTGTCAACATCTGAGTGTGAGACAAAGTTAGGAACCTGTCAACATCTGAGTGTGAGACAAAGTTAGGAACCTGTCAACATCTGAGTGTGAGACAAAGTTAGGAACCTGTCAACATCTGAGTGTGAGACAAAGTTAGGAACCTGTCAACATCTGAGTGTGAGACAAAGTTAGGAACCTGTCAAAGTCTGAGTGTGAGACAAAGTTAGGAACCTGTCAAAGTCTGAGTGTGAGACAAAGTTAGGAACCGGTCAAAGTCTGAGTGTGAGACAAAGTTAGGAACCTGTCAACATCTGAGTGTGAGACAAAGTTAGGAACCTGTCAAAGTCTGAATGTGAGAAAAGGTTAGGAACCTGTCAAAGTCTGAATGTGAGACAAGGAGAGAAACTTTCCAAAGTCTGAGCAGTACATGGTCATAGCCTATATTGTACAAGTTTAGAAACTTGTTCGTTGTCTGCATAGTACAAGTTGCATCATTATGAGCTTAAATCAGTTAAACACTATGTGCTTGTTCAACTGTTTTTGATGATTTAGTCAAGATATTAGTCCAATATAACATGATATGCCACACTTACCTATACATGTTCTGTTATCAGCAGGGTCCAGTTTGTAGCCACTGTGACAGTAACAAACACCACCGGACGGAGTCGCTTGACACCGGTGATCACAAGATAGGGCGCCACACAGTGAACTACCTAGAACAAATAGGGATTAATAAGTGTGTAAGGACTCTTATCATTTATTGCTACAACGATATCATTATAACTAGCTCCTCCTTTGAATAGCTACTTAGCTATCGGGAATAAATGAGGCAGAATGACTAATGATGATTAAAATGGCTGAGCTATAAGAGATACTAAACAAATTAGTACTTAAATCTTGCAGTATTTGAACTTGGTTTACTATTAATTCTGATACATATTCCGTTGTGAGCTTCATCTGTGAAAAAGCTGAAGTCGATATGAGGGAATTGCCATAATACATTCTTGGTCTACAAAAGATGGGACATTCCAGAATTCAGTTTTACCTTCTGTGGAAATATTACCACAATTCAATACAGGGATTCCATCATCCAGCAAAGGGATAAAATGTAGCTCTGATTAAGAATACTTACTACAGGTGGCGCCCTCATCGTCCCCACCTTCACAGTCATTTCCATGGTTACACACCAGCGTGATATCTATACACTGTCCACTGGCACATGCCCACTGCTGGGGGTTGCATTGACTGGACTCTGGAAGTTCATATAGAGAATCTAATCTGCAATTACTTCCCTTTAGCACCAGGAGCATATTTCAATATATCTGACGACAGGTCTTCAAATCGTCATGGGATCCACAAATACTCTTATATGCAGGCCTTTGCATTGTTAGGACCGCATTAACAATTTCAATGTCGAAAGAAATATTGAAAATTATAACGGAAAACGTCCATTTCAAAAAGGAGTAAAGGAGAGAAAAGAAATTCAAAGTTATCTCTAAAGAAAACCCACAGGGAAAACGGTCTTACGCAGTTATCTCTAAAGAAAAACAACGGTCTTACGGCAGTTGCGCTCGTCTGAACTATCACCACAGTCGTTCGATCCATCACAGAGCCACTCCTTACGAATACACTTCTGGTTGGTACAGGTGAACTGCTCCTCAGTACAGGCTGCATAGGCTGAAAACACAGGTTTGTGCCATTCATACAGAATCTATACATGTTTTAAACAGTTGTAAATATATTTAAAATAACAATGATGATTGACAGGTCTCCTAGATTGATTGATTGATTTGTGTTTTACAGCACTTTAGCGGCACTAAGTGGCTATCCCGTGCTTCACAGGTTGATAATTTAAAAGAGGAATGTGTCAGTGCCCGCGCATATGTGCACCACACACATCCTGAGGGGATAGGAAAGAAGTAGAAATAGACCCTTTTAAGTGGGTTAGGGAAGCCCGCAGGTCTCCTAGAGCATCAATAAGGGGATAACCAGGTATAAGCCACTAACACTCAAAATACCTTATAGGGCTGCTAGAGTCTTCCCCGCAATAAAATCAATAGGTACAACTTTTGACTTAAATAGATAAATGAATAAATAAAGATGACACTTACTGCAGGTGGAAGGTTCATCTGAGTTGTCTGAACAGTCAAAGTCCCTGTCACAGACATATTGTTTGGAGATACACGAGCAGTCATTACACTGAAAACTAGAACTAGGGGAAGCGCACGGCCGGCAACCTGCAATGCAAAAATATTAAAACGGTGAATGTCAAGAAAGATTCTGCCCTCTACCATTAATAATAACTTGTAGAAATCTGTAAAAGTATTGTCATTGGAATGCCATTTCCAGTCTAGAGTTGAGGCTGTTTTACCTTTTGCAAAATACCTTTTCATTTCAACATCTTATATTGTGAGATGTTATATGAATTCATGTAATATAATATGATGATTCCCAGCTCTGCAACTTTGTATTTCAAAGTACAAGTTATTGTTTATAGATGTATTAAATTGTGTGCCTTTAATCTCTCCTATCTATGCTATTGAATCTTGAATCACATGATTGTCATTTTCCAGAGGGCAGATAGCAATAAAAAAAAAGTTTAGAATTCCAGGGTTGAACCCCCTGGAGGAAAAAAAGTCCCTAAAACAGATAGCAATAACAAAGATGTTAAAAACACTTTGATGTGGAACAATTGCTCATCGTGACCACAGGCTGCACTGCACTTCAGAGGCACACTGTATGGTCACACTCAGGTGTCTCATGTGTGACATCTTGTCTTAAGATAATTAATTAGATTTTGGTGATTTCGGTTTGAATACTCCATTCATCAGCACTGATCAAGTGCAACGAAAGTGATGCAGGTCTGAAGTGAGCAGACGCGGGACGAGCAGACACGGGATGAGCAGACATGGGACAGATATTTTTTCCATTATTTAACTATGATAGCCACAAATTTTGAACATATCGGACAAATATGGTTCTGTTATATTCCTTAAGACCATAATACCCCATAGATAAAAGAATTGTGGTTGTAATAGGCTAAAAAAATTGATGAGCTGCTCCATAAATGAGCAGAAACGGAACAAGCAAATGAGCAGATGCAGGACAAGAGAGTAAATTTGCTTAAATTTCTCTAGACATTACAAAGCTGAAACTAATGATTTGATAAGTTCAGAGGCATAGCTAATCTCACAGTACCATATTTGTCCCATATATTCAAAATATGTTGGCATCATAGGCAAAGAATGGAAAAATATCTGTCCCATGTCTGCTCGTCCGTGTCTGCTCATCCCGCGTCTGCTCGTCATGCGTCTGCTCACTTCAGACCTGCATCACTTTCGATGGACCTGGTCTTCAGTGTTTTTTTAAGCAAAGGCAGGTATTAATCAGGCACAGTCGAAAAGTTGGTTATACTACTCCTTGTGAGGACAGTTGAGAAATAACAACTATGCGTATAAGCTAAGGTAGAACTTAGTAGGCCTACAAAGTCAAGTAAGTGTTGGATTTCTGTAATGGGAATGGCAAAGATGAGTAGGGATGTTGGGCCATCTTTTGATAAGAAATTCTGTTTAAATTGTCAAATACTCTAGTCGTTTTTGTTTTGCGAATGATCAGACTCCATCAGTTAAGCCAGATACAGTAGATACATTTTTGGTTTCTTCCCTCAGCAAGGCAACAGAAGACCAGTTGTATGGATAATTTTGAATTATGACGACTCTATACATGAGCAAAGTGAAGGGTACAGTATTGCATATGTCATGGAAAAATCTGTGTATAAATCAATATAAGTTCTTTTGTTGTTTTCGTGTATTATCTGGGCTTTTACAGCAGCACCTGGCCAAAAAGGTTGGCCATTAATTTTGGTCTATTCTATTTAGGCCCTCAGACATTATTCTACTAAAACATAAGAAAATTAGCATTGCTGCCTACACTTGGCAGAAAAAAAAGGTAGCTATAAGTCCAATTTTACCTTAGGGAGTGATCATTTTTTAACAACAGGGGGGGGCTGGTGGGTTTGCGCGCGGACGCGCGAAAAAGATTTCGACCCCCCTCTTGAGGGGGTAAAATTTTTTCGACCCCCCCCCATAAGGGACAAAAATCGCACGCGAACGTCCCCTTTTAGCCTATAGTAACGCGCGGGGTTTTCCACTGAAAATAGGTGAAATTATTTTGACCCCCCCCATCAGAGGTATTTAAAAAATTCTGACCCCCCCAGTCAAGGGGTTGAAAAAATTCTGACCCCCCCTCAAACCACCCCCCCCCCCTGTTGTTAAAAAATGATCACTCCCTTAGGGCTGCATAATGTTCCAATACACTGTGTTTTCATAATGCATGGATGCACCACTGATGAGTAACTCGCCAGGACTGCATTCATACAGCATGACATCCGTATTGAGCTGAAGCACTCCCAAAGGTCATGACACCTGAATATGGTACTGGCGAGATAAACACATGCATCTCACTGATGTATTTGGGCATTGTGCAGTCCTTAGAAGGGTTACTTTGACACTAATGAGGCCTAGTCAGCAATGATTGTATTCTCTATAAAGACTGACCAGTGGTAGCTTGTGTGGTAGTCGGAGACCCTGGGTGAGGAGAGGGGGGAGAGGGAGGAGGAGGACCAGTTTTTTGGCCTGTGTGTGGGTGTGGGTACAAGGGGTCATGTGTAGGGCCATGTACAGGGGGATGCACATGGGGTACTGAAAAGGAAATAAAATATGATGTATGGTTGTTTTTCTTTTATACACGATGGTGTAGCTGAAATATAAAAATGTAGTTATCAGGTTAAGTATGGAATGGATATGCATAGCTGAACATTACTGAGCAACAGGTATTATGTTTGTTTATTCCACGATTTCTGGGTTACTGGGTGCTTTTTGGTGGCTATTCCCATCCACATATCTGTCGATATTGCACACTCTGTAGGCTGTAACATCAATTTTGTAAGGCGTGCGGTTATCCATGGATAACCTGTGCTCGATGTGGGTTATCCATGGATAACCTGTGCCCGGTGTGGGTTATCCATGGATAACCTGTGCCCAGTGTGGGTTATCCATGTCCCTCCATGTCATATGTTACATGTTAAAACCCACGATATATTCCAGGCCAGGGTAGGGATCGAACCTGCAGTCTCACATCCCAAATCCAACTCCCTATGCATTGCGCCACAGGGACTGACGAGAAATGCCTGGTTCCAACCACGTCTGGATATGATACAAAGCCCGGCAAGGCGACGACTGTGAGCTGTCCGCTACCATAACCGCGGGATGCATTCAAACATAGCCAAGCCGACACGGCCGCTGAAGGAGAAGACGCGGTGGTCTAGCGGTTAGCACGTTGCGCTCAGCCTTCAGAGGTACACGGCTTGAGTCCCGGCCTGGACGCATCTTTTTTCGCCATGTGCACTGTCGCTGTCTGCTGCCGGGCGACGAGGTGTATATCTAGTCTAACAGTTAGTAACATGGTCCGGGTGCATCTTTTTTCGCCGTGTGTGCTGTCGCTGTCCGCTGCCGGGCTAGGAGGTGTATTATACACAAACATAACAGCAAGACGCATCTAAAGCTCTAGCTGTCCGCTGCCGGGCGATGCGGTTTATGTATCGATTGTACACAAACATAACCGCGAGACGAATTCAAAGCAAGGCAAGCCAAGACCGGGGCTGTCACTGTCCGCTGCCGGGCGCCAAGGTGTATGTACCGATCGTGTACACACAATGGCTGGAATTGAGTCCCGGGGAGGGGGAATAATTTTTGTTTTCAACTTGAATTCATTGATCTTCTATTGATTATTTATTGGTTTCGTGGAATAAAATAAGTAGTCAATGGATAAGTCATGACTCGTGTGTGTTAGCAAAGGCTAATAACACTCGGCCTACGGCCTCATGTTGTTATCCTTCACTAACACACACTCGTCATGACTTATCCATTGATTACTTGTTCAATATCTATTATTGATCAACACTGGGAAAGAGTCAGCCATCTTAGTGTCACATAATAATGTCTAAAAACACAATAAATCAGCCCTTTTCATAAAATATACATCATAATAATGCTGATTTTTATCATAGAGTCGCAAATTTGGATTATTGGGATGGTTTCCGTAGCAAACAGAAACAGGCATATAGGTTGATTTCTCATAAAAATTGTTCATTTTACCATCCAAATATGGGCCATTTCTACCGAAAATTGTGCATTTTAAATGAGACCATTGAATTCTGCATAAAAAATTAGCTTAAAGTATTTTTATAATGATTTTAGAGTAATTTTGCCCTCCAATGCCCCCTGGTGTCCAAATAGGGAATTAAAAATCCCCATGGAGGGGTGTTCTCCCTTGATGGTTCTCTTATTCAAAATAAGTGTTAACACCTACAATAGCCAAGGATAGCATTATTGACGGGATATTATTAATACATCAGAGGGCTTACATGAAAAATAAGAGTCCGAGCTGAGGGACATTATACCCTCTACATTAGCCTTCCTATTTATGTCATTATGTTTGTGCCTGCCTATTTAGATGGTGCTCTGTGTCCTTACATTATTATTCATGTGTATATATCTAGATGTCAGAGGTCCTGTGTTTTACTGTCTGGGTACAGGCGGTAACAACCCATTTGCACTGAGTGAATAAAAGCAGTAGGTATAGGGTGTTTCTCTTGTATTGTAAGGACAATAATATAATAATGATGTCAGAGAGGAAAGACAATATCATAGCAACTCCACTATCCTTTCAGTAGAGAGAAATGTAGACCACTAACTGACTAACCACAAATTGGTACCCCCCTCATGAAGCAATCTATCTATCAAAAAGCACTAACATGGGATGTTGACTGACCCAACCCTGCTGGTATCTTAAGTCGACCATCAACCATAATTATTGTACCATACTAATGACTCAAGGAAGACCTTACAATACAAGTGAGAACATGAAAGTGCAGAATATTCTTATAGTCCGTTGAAGGGCATAGTGTCTTCATAAAAGGTGACAAACCCGATGTTTCTTATTGGTTGCAGTACGTATGGGGAAAGCTGGTGTCCATATGCACAGGTCTAGGCCTATGTATGCATGCATGTCGTATGCCATGGTGTTCCTCCTCAGTGAACCATGTCTTAAAGTCATGGTTAGGGGGTGTGGATGGGGGGTCCCCTATGTCACATGTCGATTTTAAAAAATGGCCATGTCCCCATGTCAATTTTAAGAAATGGTCATGTCACCATGTCAATTTTAAGAAATTGCTCATGTCACCATGTCAATTTTAAGAAATTGTCCATGTCCCATGTCACTAAGCCTAAAATAGCCCATGTCACCATGTCGATTTTAGTGGTCCACACCCATTGGTTAGTCCGGCCTGAGTGAGTGAGTAATAGATGTTTAACGCCATTTCGACAGCTAAGGTCATATTCATGGCGAGAACATTACACAATTTCACAGAGGAATGTTTCAGTGCCCGTGCATATGTGCACCACACACATCCTGAGGGGATGGGAAAGATGAGAATTAGACCCTTTTAAGTGGGCTAGGGAAGCCCGAGTCCGGCCTGTCTATCAGATGAGGCATATGTAGGGGCGTAGGAAAAGGGGGGGGCAGGGGGGCCTGCCCCCCCCCCCAATAATGAGGATGTTCCCCATATAAGCCTATATAAAAATATAGCAGGCCCCCCCAACCGAGACCCCTGCCACCCCCCCCCCAATAACAATTTGCTTCCTGCGCCCCTGATATGAAAGAACACTTGCTATCTAATCATTCAAAAGGGGTGAGGAACATCATAGATTCGGCCATTCATAGATGGGATCACGGCTGTTTGGACAAGCAGCATTAAATACCTGTACAGGATTGAATGTCGAGTCAACCTTGACAAAGTCTTGAAAGGTAGTTTTATCTACTCAGACCTTAAACTAATCAATCCAAGAAATGTAGAGGTATAACAACCAGGTGGTGTGGCCGAGTCATAGACTGTTTGACCTACAGGGTAGCTTTGTAAGTTTGGACCCCCAGTATTTTCCAACCAACCCTACACTGGTCGATATCCTGGACAAAAACATGGATACATGACAGGCACATGTAGAGCAACATAACAACTTCCGAGCGGCAGTTCAAACTGTACGCTTTAAGTGTATTGTGGCAATCCCTACTGTTACAGATATGTACATGTATAGCTCTCTGATACTGATAGCGATTCACATGCATGGTTAAATTCACCTGGAGGCTATTGCAAAAAGAATCAGAATCAAATTCTCACTGTCATAACTCACCTTCTAGTTCCTGGCTGTTCTGCTGCCCAGAACCCACATTCCACCTTACACTCAGAATCAGTCCTCTTAGTATGAGTCATACTGGGAATCATTCCCCAATTCATGAAAACTTAAGAATCAATTCTATAACCTATTACCTTGCCGCAAAACAGGGGAGAAGTCATTGCCTGAGGGTAGTCAGTTCCCATTTGGGAATAGCACCTCAGACAGAATTGATTTCCTGTCCTTTCGCAACAACCTCCTGAAAGAAGAGGTGTATCGTTTGAAATAGATTCGGAAATGACAGAGGGTAGATAGCATTTTACCCTTTGTGTTTTGAGACAACTGTAACAATTTGAGGGCATAGTGCATTACTGTGTGCAATACGCCCTTTCTGCAAAATGATAAATAAAATGTAACAGCCATCTAGGCTTGCCAGGGCTACATTGAAGAGCTATAATCAGGAGGGCATTTCTTAAGGTGGAATGACTAGACACAGCTGGTACGTATACGACTCAGATAGTCTTCACTGCTACAATGAGTTTGCATCTAATGACTTCTGCCTTGCTCGCCCAGGGAAGGTGAGCCAAGTAGGACTGGAGCCAGTACGACTGCTCTGACGTGGGACTGAACTCCAATCCTACTGCAAGGAGTTTCTGGAAGGACTTCCACAGCTCTAGTTGTACATCAGGGATGTTGAAATAGGCATAGGCTTTACAAGTTGCATCAAACAGCTACATAACACTAGCCTGACCTGAGCTGACCAATGCAAAGTGGGCAAAATGTCAGTATTTGGAAGGCAATCGTCAGCATCAGCAGATTGCTACCCTGTTTTACTAGTGCCTTGCCAACATTGGTGGCATAACACCAATGGTTGGGCCAGTGTTGGACCGATGGGCAGCCATTAATACGGGCCTGACACTGGCCTGATTTGTGTGTGCAACATTTCTAGTTTGCAATACAGGTTTTGTACGTGGTGAACAGTCTATACATTCCTGTATATTCTATATACAATACACAGATATATTCTACATGTATACATGTCCAAATGCTAATAAAGCTACATTAAGGAGCATGTATTTTGTCCCTCTTCATTACATTATAGACATGACATAGTAATGGTTTAGGCCCCTATCTCCTGGAATACACAAATCTCCATTCCTTTATATTACCACAACACCCATATTCATACAGCTACAATTGGAGGAGTCCTATAACACAATAGCACTGACATGGAATTACCACAAACAACCGGACCAGAAGGTGCCATTCGCAAAGGTATTATCCAATCAGAGCTTGCCTCAGGCTTCAGTCCTAACTAGGGGTGCTCTGCGGAACTGGGGTCAAGAGTCATCATGTCACATGGCCATGTGTTGGTGGTGTTGGTGGATAAGCTGGACAGGGCCCTGACAAGCATGATGCCTTGGTGTCACCCTGGTATGGGGTTGGAGGCAAAAAAAGAAAATAATAATACCGTATCACCAAGTTTAAGCATACGGTTTGGAATAAGCATGTGCGCTGGAATAGGAGGGGCCTTTAAGCTAGGGTTTTGAAATGCAGTGAGTACTAAAATCAGACATTGATTAAGCAAATGTCTCGTACATTTATAAAGGGCCCCTTCAAATCAGTTCATGCCAGGGCGCTCAACCCAAAAATAATGCAGCAATGTCACTCCATGGTATTCAAACTCACAGGTTCAGTGCCATGGGGTGACATGCTATTGCTAGCAGCTCTTCATGGGTAATGCATGTATATAATTATTATAGACTTGGACCACTGTAAAAAGGATAGGCATAGTCAGGGCATTACTGATTACTATAGACACTGTAAAAGGTAGATTAGTCAATACACCAGCATAAAGATGCATTAGCTGCATTTGGACACTGCCTTGCAGCTTCTGTTTGGTGATGCCTTTACACAGACAGGGCAAGGGCAGTGTGGGAATAGATCTATCCCTGACCCTGTTTGTGAACACAGTCTTGTGTCAGGATGACCTCACAAGGTCCTCTGGATCGTGTTTCAATAGTTTCAACGACAGGATGGCCTCAAATCGTAGTGGGAGGTGTCAGAAATGACTCCATACCAATGACTACATGGTGAGCTACAGTACAGGCCTCAAAATAGCAGCTGCTATTTATTCAACTACTGACTCAATACCCACCACTATGAAGTCATAGCACCCAGTCATAGGAGCCACTATTGGCCACATAGTGACCAGTCATGGTCTAGTATGCACTCCTGTGTTCAAATGAGCATAGGGCTGCAGTAAGGGTCGAGTGATTTATTACCAGGTGGGAGGGGGGGGGGGGCTTGTTAAATATAGGGGGGTCATTTTGAAAATCAAGACTTCCTTGGCAGGGGGGGCAAACCCCCTTAAAACCTTCACAATGGGGGGGGGGGGTCAAAACTAAATTATGGGCAATTCAAATACCCATCGCAATGTGTCATTCCACGTGTGTATCTGATTTTGTTTTTTGTTGTTTTTTTTTTTTTGGGGGGGGGAATTTTGCAAAAAAGGTGATCCCACCTGGTTAAATCTCATTGAAATGGATCATAGTTTTAAATTTAAGGTCAATGGTCATGATTCTGCATATTTTTTCTAGGAGCCCATATATATATATATATATATATATATATATATATATATAATGTACGACACAATTAATTGGAATAATCTTGCAAAATCATTGCACAGGCTAGATAAAAAAATCCATAGATGTTATAATCCCACAATGTCTCAGAGGATGATTGAAGTCAGGGATGCTATATATATAGGAAGGCTCCTCGACCTCTGTGAGTGGCCTGTGGTCAAGACCTTTTGGATCATTAGTCTATATAGAGAGAATATTTATATGGTTACAAAGCAAAAAGCACAGATTGGCTAAATTTTAGCAAAGGAGTGCAGAGGGCAGCAGCTAAGACAACCCACTGATTATTCACACAGAGGGCTATCATAGAATCACCCCTTATTGAGTCACTGCTCTGGTGGCTATTTAGCCAGTAGGCAGTACGATCACCAAGGGGCGTAGGAAAAGGGGGGCAGGGGGGCCTGGCCCCCCCCCCCAATCATAATAGAGGTGGGGCCTGAGTATGTCTGCCCCCCCCCCAAATTGGCCAAGAATAATAAATTGGATAAGAAGCTAAAACTGTCATCTGAAATTACATCAATGTCGTAATGGGAAAGGGAAAATGGGGGCCTGAGCTTCAACTCAGATCTAAAATTCACCAACAATTATCTTTCTATACAAATCCTATATAGGTATGTATAGGCGTCATTACACTTGAGTTGATAATTCAAGGTGGTCATGGTGGGCCCCCAGCTGGGCCCCCCCCCCCAATGAAGATTTGCTTCCTCGCCTCTGTCACCCAGTAATGCAGCCAGCTATTTAGTCACTATGGCCAAAATCCTAAGATCAGCTAGTAAGATTTGGCCCATCTCCAGTCGTACCTGGTTAAATCTGTCGTAGAATCTATTGAAACAAGGTCCTGACTCTATTTGAGGAGGTGTCTGGTCACTGTGTACCCAGATCACACTCAGCATAAAATGTTCAAAAGTCTTTTTTCAGATATTTTCTTTTAAATTGAATTCCATTGTAAAGTGCTCCACCATATAGCTCGGAAAAATACCTTACTCGGCAGATTTAAAACAATGCATACATGGCCTTGACCGGGCTTCCCTAGCCCACTTAAAAGGGTCTAGATCTCCTCTTTCCTATCCCCTCAGATGTGTGTGGTGCACATATGCACGGGCACCGACACATTCCTCTGTGAAATTGTGTAATGTCATTCTCGCCATGAATATGACCTTAGCTGTCGAAATGGCGTTAAACATCTATTACTCACTCACATAGCCTTGACATGTCCTGTGATTAGGCTATTAGTACATCTCTGAGTTCTAACCGTTGAGGGGATGCAGAGTGAACTGTATGATTATATAGGTTTAGTCACCAGGGCTGCATCCATGCATCATGCTGACATCATGGGGTTGATGCACTCTCAAAGGGTTTACATGATGCTCCAATTTAGTGCTGGTAGATATATTTACCAACACAACATCATGCAGCTGATCTTGATGACCAAGGAACATGAACTCGTGGCATAGATATCCAAACACTATGTTTGCACTTGTATCTTTTATGTGGAACAGACGGGGTGAGCAAAGGGAAGCAATACTTTCCTATCAACAGATTAAAGCGTCTTCTGCTTTACCCTTTTTGCCTAACACCTTTACCTTTATATAAAACGGTATTCCCTTGGTTTCTCATGAATAACCATCCTTTCTTTTCCTAACAGTTTTGTTTAGATATTCACAGAATGACGATCGTGTGGCTAGGTGTATAGTCTCAGACCCCATATGATGACCTAAATGTACCATGACATCAGGAGTAATTTTCAGTAGATCTGACCACACTCCTCCGTCACCTTTAAATCCTAGTCAGAGACACTGATACTCTTTGCACATAAGCCTACATTAGTGCTTGCACTGCTAAGACACATCTAACAAACCCTATGTGATAATGAACCAGATTTCATTATGACCCGTGCTCAGCCCCGGGGGTTCTCTTACAATCACATTGTCACAAAGTATAATGTTTTTTGAATCGTAGTGATATCTACGATAGTCACATCTTTGGAAATAACCTCCTGGAGATGAAATATTGATTTAGATATGTCAGACTTGGCTGTGTTATTGTAAATCTATCTCTGTGCATACAAACCTCGGGAAGGGAGTGTTGATAACATAGGGTTGAGTCAGAGCAGCAAAATTATATAAAAAAAAAAAAAACACGATATCAAGACTTCCCTCCTTAAATATTAAATATCACAGAGATTGATATTATACAGGAGATGTTAAAAGAGCGAAGGGAATCATGTTGTTGTTTTTTCTTGTTTTTTTTTTGTTTTTTTACATAAAACCAATGATTCAAAAAGCAATATCCATATATAGCATATAAAAAGCAGAAACTTCCTTGAAAACAGGAAACGTGGCACAACTGGGGTGTGTGTAAATATGAAATTATCTTTTTATTTCTAACCTTGTACTCCATTTCTTTCTTCTTCTTCTTTTTTTTTTATCTTAGTGAAGACCACGGGTAGGGTGTATTAAATGTTTATCATAAATGTGGAGCAGTGGGGTGACAGAATTTGTGTTGGGTGCATGTATCTAGGGTGTGATTCCAAGCCTATATTGTAGGCTGTACTTCATACCAGGTCATCTCAAGGGGTAAATATGTGCTTCCAGCAAACTTGTCCCTTACCTTGCCCCCCCCCCTCCCTACATCCCCTCCCATCTCTTCTTCCCATGGCAAACCCTCACAGGTTTGTCCAACATTCATGCATCACTTAAAGACAGGCTAGGAAATGTGTATTAAACCTTACACTTATATGATCCAAAAATGTAGACATCAATACTTAATATCTACTCCAATATGGACATGCACCAAACACATATCCATGATTACAGCAACTGGAAAATGATACATCACATACAATTAGCCTAAAATATTATTATTTGAAAGTTGGCAAAGGATTTCCATGGTAACCTGATTTTTTTCATCACTCTAAGATACATAATTATTATTTGCAGCTATATTTAATTTAGATTTTTCCAACTTTCTTTTCTGCCTCATATTGATAATACGCAAATGTTCTAAACAGAGATGTGGAAGTGATGACAATGCTGATAATATCCAAGGGTATAACTAGAAACTTTTTTATAACATTTTATAATATAATTGTTGCCATTTACCCATAATGCAATGCTCCCTATATGAGATTTTCTTCATTTTTAGAGTACTTTTTTATTCCAAGTGGCCGAAACCCTAAAAGTATGCATCAGACCATATGTCAAAATTATTTTCATAAGAAAGGTATTTATGTAAGGTATTTTCTGAGAAAGTTTTAAAAAATTCAATGTACTTTGAATACTGTTTTATGCAAAATTGTTATAGGATTAAGCCAAATTGTTCCTACTCGTCCCTAAGACATTGCAAATTTACCCAGCATGCCATGCCATAGATCAAAAAATATTTTTGTAATTATCTTGCCTAAGTAGGCTTTCTACATGTAAGGGTTTTATGTTTCTGTGATCAATGGTTGATTTGAAGGTAAATTAAATAATTTTACACAGATTTTCCTCATTTTAGAGAAAATGAATTAAAACTTTTATTTTTCAAAATTCCAATCTTAAGGTATTATATTCTGAACTCTTTTTCCATCTGATTTTAGCAAAGCCTTAAGAGAATTGGCCTCGTGTTAGTACTACTCCCCCAAGGTACATGAGTATATAGTCCACACATATATACTCACTTTGTAATCGTGTGAAGGGATAGGGAAATAACCCAACTCAGCAATTGGTTAATCCAGCATTGAGGAGTGAGGTAGATTAAACTTGAGACGTCCACATACCGTGAGACGTCCATCACACAAAATAGTCATAAAGATTAGTTTGAGACTGAATCAACATTATCAACTGGTCAGAGCTCATCAACCATTTTAAAGTCATATTTAACATTGAAATGCATGTGGAAGTCTAAGGGTTAAACTACCCTCCTTGGAGTGTTTTACAAGGATGGCTGTGCAAAGTTTGAATCACGAATCCTGGACACTATACACCTGTGGAACGTAGTCGTAGCTGTGGTTGACCTTCCTCTCTAGTTTCAGTTGTCTGTCCTGATGCCAAATAATCTGTCATCTCTTTGCCTTTCTCTTTCTAGGTGCTGGTTCTGCTACCTATCAACCCTCTCTCTCTCTCTCTCTCTCTCTCTCTCTCTCTCTCTCTCTCTCTCTCTCTCTCTCTCTCTCCCTCTCTCACACACACACACTCTCTGCCTGTGTGTGTGTGTGTGTGTGTGTGTGTGTGTGTGTGTGTCTCTCTCTCTCTCTGTCTCTCTCTCTGCCTCTCTCTCTCTCTCTCTCTCTCTCTCTGCCCCTCTCTGTCTGTCTCTGTATGTGCCTCTCTCTCTCTCTGTCTCTCTGTGACTTTAACATTCAACTAACTACATCAAGAGTTTGATCAAATGCTGTATCCTGCATGTGTGTACGCATGGGCGTGCACTAGTTACCAAGTTCAGTCTGTGAAGGTGTTATCCATATACTAAGAGAGGGTTGGCCACTCAAGGACATTTGCTGCCCTCTGGCAGATACCCGTTGAACTATTTCCTATACATATAGCCATGGATGACGGAGGTGAGGGGGGACTTTGGCAAAGTCCCCCCTCGCCATCCTAATGTGTATTTTGGAGTAGAGCCTTTGATTCGATAACCTATTAATAATTAAAACCTGATGATATGGGCATGTGCATTCGCTTAAGTAGCAATAACGGAAAAGACCTTTTCTATACATGCCTACCAATAACATGTTTGGGGACCAACACTTTGACTGAGGTATTTCAAGAATCAAATGTAGAGTAAATAAACTTTTATAGTTTGGTCAATGTGAATATCCTGGATCATTTTGAGAAGATTGATTGCTAAGCTTCAAACATCGGACCATATGCTACTCTGAAGTCCTTTAAGAATTTAATAATCCTAAAATTGATATCACTATTACCTTATTATGGGTCCAAGCATCCCGGATCAATCTATACAGCAGTGTGGTTATTTATCCCTTGTTTGCCGCTAGGCCTTTGGGTCTATCATGAAGAGGTGGTATTAGAACATACCTTTAGGACCCTACCTGAGAACCCTTCTTTGTACTAAAACCTCTTGAGACGGTCTCTTTGGTTAAGAATGCTAATTTGATATCCAGTGCTACAAAGGTAACGCTACAATGGGTATTTCACACAAGTAATTGAGATATGTAAACTTCACATTAAGTGGTCCAATAGTAAGCTGTGTTTCTAATTACATCTTTCCTAGTAATTTAGGAAGAGGGACATTTCTCATGACATTTTTACTCTGATAGGTCAGTGGTCCTATATCCACTCACCCCTACCCACAGTTACAACCCCTGGAGGACCTATGACCACACGATGGTCTGGAGGCATACCTCAGCCTCCAGTGTTGACAGTGATGCAAGCCTGTACCAGACCTCAGACCCCCCACAAACACATCAACAGATAAGGGAGTGATCACTCTGCTTTTCTGTGCTTCAAGGGGGTGGGGTTTGGCATGAGTTCATGATATTGTCAGAAAAATAAAGTAAAGTTGAAAGTGGAGGGGACTGCAGCCAGTCTAACTTGATCCTTTTGCTTTATATCATTTAAAATAAATAGTATGTTTCTTTTTTTATCCCAAGTGAATTGTGACCCCCCCCCCCCTATCAGCTCTTTAAGGTGTCGAGATTCCCCCTCCTCCTACACTGTCGTTAGTAATGGATGCTTCTGTCTGACAATACAAGGAACATGGTCTGCACTAGACCAAATAAACTTCTATGCACTACTAAACATCTTGGCAGAGGTTAGAATGATCAATTAATCAGGGGCATGTAACCGAATCTCTCATCCTGCACCACGCCAACATATTTCAGGTCCTGTGACCTTTTCAGGCAGATAATGAGTGGTAATCCTCTGGGTAATTGAGGATCAATTATCACAAACGCAGAGTGGGATCAAAAATTTACTGTGATCATGAATGAGGTTATGAAGGGACCAAAACTTGCTGCCAGAGTATCATCCCTTAGCACTAACAACTGGCAAAGTATTCACATTGAAGAGGGCCCCAAAAAGGGGAGCTTATCTTTAAAATAGGGCTGCAAAAAATTGAGCTATAATTTAAGGGGCTCTGAAATGGCAAAATACCACCAATCAAAGATTCAGTACAACCCGCCTCCCTGGGGACAGCCCATGTCCCATGTCACTAGCACCAATGTGCCTTATCGATTTTAAGAAGTGGCCATGTTCCTCATTAGTGTCCGTGTCACATACTGATTATAAATATTTGCTATATTTGCAATTATGACTTCTCTTGGAGTTTACTAAAGGTATTTGTGTTGAATTCTACCAAAATTATTCAAGTTCTCGAACCTTTTGGGAACTTTTAGATTAATAAAGTAATCCTAGAGCAGTCTATATGGCTACTTTGTGTTTTCCCTTGCACCTATATACCCACCTCCCAGCAAATTGTCGTCATCTGTCGCCATGATTGGTCATCAATGGTGACTCCTTTTTGAGTGATAACTCATTCCGTCATCTTTCGCCACTGTGTGTTAGACTCACGTGGCATAGCAATTGCTATTCCTGGTGATCTTGTGCTATAACGACGTCGTGTTCCATCTAGCAACATGTGTGAGCCACTTCACACAGGTTGACGAGGACTCACGACAATTTGCTGGGTGTATGTCACACCTGTATGTCAAACCTATATATCCACCTGTATGTCACACCTGTATGTCACACCTATATATCCACCTGTATGTCACACCTGTATGTCACACCTATATACCCACATGTATGTCACACCTGTATGTCACACCTATATATCCACCTGTATGTCACACCTGTATGTCACACCTATATATCCACCTGTATGTCACACCTGCATGTCACACCTGTATGTCACACCTATATACCCACCTGTATGTCACACCTGTATGTCACACCTATATACCCACCTGTATGTCACACCTGTATGTCACACCTATATATCCACCTGTATGTCACACCTGTATGTCACACCTATATATCCACCTGTATGTCACACCTGTATGTCACACCTATATATCCACCTGTATGTCACACCTGCATGTCACACCTATATATCCACCTGTATGTCACACCTGTATGTCAAACCTATATATCCATCTGTATGTCACACCTGTATGTCACACCTATATATCCACCTGTATGTCACACCTGTATGTCACACCTATATATCCACCTGTATGTCACACCTGTATGTCACACCTATATATCCACCTGTATGTCACACCTGTATGTCACACCTATATATCCACCTGTATGTCACACCTGCATGTCACACCTGTATGTCACACCTATATACCCACCTGTATGTCACACCTGTATGTCACACCTATATACCCACCTGTATGTCACACCTGTATGTCACACCTATATATCCACCTGTATGTCACACCTGCATGTCACACCTGTATGTCACACCTATATACCCACCTGTATGTCACACCTATATACCCACCTGTATGTCACACCTGTATGTCACACCTATATATCCACCTGTATGTCAAACCTGTATGTCACACCTATATATCCACCTGTATGTCACACCTGTATGTCACACCTATATATCCACCTGTATGTCACACCTGCATGTCACACCTATATACCCACCTGTATGTCACACCTATATATCCACCTGTATGTCAAACCTGTATGTCACACCTATATATCCACCTGTATGTCAAACCTGTATGTCACACCTATATATCCACCTGTATGTCACACCTATATATCCACCTGTATGTCACACCTGTATGTCACACCTATATACCCACCTGTATGTCACACCTGTATGTCACACCTATATATCCACCTGTATGTCACACCTATATATCCACCTGTATGTCACACCTGCATGTCACACCTGAGAGCTTTACCATTGGATTTCTTTTTCCATGTTCTAAATCATATAAGTTTGGATGACTAACGTAGGACAAATACTAGTTTAGTGAATAACAATTTAGTTCTTCATGGCTTTCCCAATATAGGCAATACACTTTCCCCTTCTGATAAACATAGAGAGAAATTATCTTTTTAAATATAGGTCTATTACATAAGCCTTATTTCAATCAATTATTACCCAAATACAGTAAAACAACCTGCACTGGCACAAGGGACAAAGCATAGCATTAATAATCTAGACGTGAGTTATTGACTGCCAGGTATTGTCAAAAATACCACAACCCAGCCACTGAGCCATGACAATATTAAAGTGTTAATTGAATAGTTGCCATATAAATATAAATATCAAGTGCACTTGGCTTTGGTACAGTGTGCATACACAAGTGATACACAAGTACAATGGATACAACATAACAGGCACAGTCTATAGTTCCTGATTATTGATAGCCCCCGTCTCATCCCATGGTTGTACAGAGGAAATAATAAACTAGTTGATAGGCCTTGGTAGAATATCATGTTCTTATTCCTATAGCGTGAGTTACAGTTAGGCCCTTGTGGCGTCACAGGATGGTTAGCTGCGGGCAGACATTGCCTTCATATGGTCAGGTAGCTCCAACATGAGCAGAAACCCCTTGGAATATTGATCATAATAGATAGGATAGTGTTGAATAAAGATATATACAAGGCAGCTTTACATTTTATATCTTATTGGTAATATAACAGTGTAATTGAACACACAACACAGAACAAACATATTTTTCCCTCTGTGCATAAAAGTAAGTGGGACATAGCCACTTTACCTAACATACTCACAGAGGTCACTTCAGTTCAGTGGTTTGTCAGGTGACAGGTACTTGCAGCTGTTTTCATCTAAAGATTTGATGACATTGGGTGACAGCCCTCTTTCTTCAAAAACCCTTGAGGTTGGTACCACAGTTGGTACACAATTCTTGTCTCAGGGCCCCCCCCCCTATCCCACACAGGTTGCCCCTAGATTGGGCAGTACCAGTTGTTTATACTCTAGCTCTATATATTGTTCTCATTTGTATATCTACCCCCACTAGTTGTCAGCTTCGCTGGTTCTGTTCCTCGTCAGTAGGGGACGCTGTCAATGGCCCTTCCGCCATAATTAGTCACGTGGCTGTGACGTCACAGTCGCTAGATGTCGGTGCCAGTCACAGAGGTCAGCGTCTGTGTGACCTCTGACCACTGACTTGGAAAAGGAGGTGCTTAGTTTGAGGATCCTACATTATACAAACTGTACTGGAAGATATTAACTTAATCAGGTTTATAACCTTACCTTAAATGAAAAAGATATGAATAAAAAAAGTTGATTTGCGTTTACTTTGGGGGCATTGGGGGCTAAGAAATGACGAAATAACAGCCTAAAAAGGGTCAAGACCAAATTAACTAACTAATTTAATGTGCCCTTTCTTTGAAAGAGGGGATATTTTATTCTTTACCCATCTTTTTTTTTTCGTTTTGATTCGCAGGGGGGCTGAAGGCTTGACCTAGGCACCCTGGACCCCCAATACATCTGCACAAGAAAATAGCCTGTTCAAACTAACATTCCTAATCAGCTGGGTGTATCTAACACGGATGTTGTCCATATTATCTCTGTGTACTTGAGTGCCGTGTTTGGAGTTACTAAGAGAGTATTGGGTGGACCACACTTGTGGTATCATATATCAACTGGGTGTCCACATGATACTTGGATTGAGAGTGGGAATTTCTCTATAGACGGAAGAGGTATGGGCGTAACTGTAAATAGAAACCTGTGGTTAAACCACATTGTCACAGTGTATGGCAGTATCATGTGTTTTTTTTTTTCTCTCTTTTTTTTCAAATGAGACACTATCCCTCAAACAATGCTTGTTTGAGGGATAGTGTCACCCGTCAGGACACTATCCCTCAAAAGTGGCATTAAAGCACAAATGACATTAAATCACAAATGGCATTATCCCACAAAAAGACACTATCTTACAAATGAGTCACTATCTCACAAATGGTGCTCATTTGAGGGATATCATAGTGTCACCTGTCAGGGACACTCTCCCTCAAAACAGGCATTAACATACAAATGACATTAAGCTACAAATGGCACTAACCTACAAGTGAGGCACTATCCAACAAATGAGACATTCAATAGGTCTTAAGATTTTTGGGCTAGAGGGGGCACAAGTTACATCACAAATAGCATTAACCCACAAAAAAGATACTCACAAATCCCTCAAAATAATGAGACATTACCCCTAAAATGGGTTATTTGAGGGAAAGTGGCATTATGCAGGGACATAATCTGACTTAACCACAAATAACACTAACAAACTAGAAGGTCAGTGTCATTTGTAATTTAATTAAGAGACAGCGTCCCTAAATATGCCACTACCCCTCAAGTGGTACTCGTGTGTCTAATTAGACGGTAGAGAAAACCTGACTACTGCATTTTCCAGGCAACTGGAGCAATTTGTGAAAGCTCCAGTATTCTGCTGGCCTCAACTTACTGCATATGGAAAGATAAGCAAAGACAGAAAAGGTATTAGGTGGCACAAGGAGTGTATCCAAGCACTTTCATGTATATATGTCCAGCTCACACTACATAACCGGTACCAAGCTGTAGATTAAGTCCTGTCCAGGAGTTTGATTGTGAACTAAAGCAATACCTGTTAGAAGGACAATAACACATTTGTGTCGTTAAATTAACTGTCAATGTCATTAATAACTTAATAACATTATTTGTGCCTTAATACCACTTTTGAGGGATAGTGTCCTGACAGGTGACACTATCCCTCAAACAGGTATCGTTTGAGGGATAGCGTCTTGTTTGTAAGATAGTGTCTTGTTTGTGGTTTAATATCATTTGTGATTTAGTGTCATTTGTGCTTTAATGCCACATTTGAGGGATGGTGTCCCAACATATGAGACTATCCCTTAAACATGCACTGTTTGAGGGATAATGCCTGTTTGTGAGATAGTGTCCTGACAAGGGGTTAAATGGGAAAATTCACAAATAATGTCACTGATACTGGGATAATTTCCATAGCCCATCCCTAAGAACACGGTCTCTGCCTAAAAGATCTCCAATCGATTTAGAAGTTATCGTCTGCGTTTACTGTAACATTTATGATCCAGTGCATGTACTACTTTTCGTGAATATATGCAAATTGATGGGATCCCTTTGCCTGATCTCAGTAGATTTCTAAGTGAGATAAATTCACGATAGAAATCCCAAATATCATAACAGTTAAACTTAACTACAACTGTCAAACTAGGGGCTGGGGGGGGGGGGCTTGTAGCTAGGGTGGTGATACCAAAGCATTTCTGGATAAAGTCTATATGAAAATATTGTGTTTGATGAGGTTATCTCTGTGTTTGTTTTAGAGTATTTGAAGGGATCTGCTCTTGTCCTTGAGCCATATCATGGGTTTATTTGAAAGGGCCAACGTCCCTTGATAGCTCTTCAGGCCATCTAACTTTATAATCCTGTTTTTTGTTTTCTTTTTTTTTTTCTTGCCCTGGCTATACATTGTGTAGTTCATGTGGCGGCGCCCAACATTTTGCTTTAGATATAAAGAAAATGTGACAAGGTTACCAACATACTGATTTAGCATCCTAACCTTTAGACATGTTTTGGTGATACTTGTACTACAATTTACCATAATCCTTGCATAAAATGTTCATAATCCTTGCATAAAATGTTCATAATCCTGGGATAAAATGTTAACCAGGAAATGTAGCCCAATGTAAACGTATACTTAAATTGACTCATTCATCCTCAAAATAGCTTCCTACCTTTTTTCCAGCTATATTAGCTCCATACAACTAGCTGAATTGACAATGGAAAATATAAAATACTTTTAATGACAAAATATCAGACTCTAGAAGTGCCCCTTTCCCAAGGTTCTTGAGCCTCCCGTGTTTACCCCAATGCTATAATATAATCCTCTGATCACGGAAGCTGACTTACACACATAAAACCAGGCAAGCATAGAGGATACCCCAAATACCCTCTCCTGGGTTACCCATTCTGCACGGCTGGTAAAATCACAAACACAAACAGATCCTCCTGGTCTCACCTGCCCTTAGATCGTATTAAGCCTGTCCCAGACACTCCCTGATAGCCTGGGAATCTTCCCCTACCTGTACTGGAGCTACTATCATCTCCTTAAGCTGCTGTGAGATCTTCCTAACCTGGATCAGCCTGGAGGCTGCTCAGACTACTAATGGTCTATCGTATATGAGGCTGCTCAGACTACTAATGGTCTATCGTATATGAGGCTGCTCAGACTACTAATGGTCTATCGTATATGGCTGCTCAGACTACTAATGGTCTATCGTATATGAGGCTGCTCAGACTACTAATGGTCTATCGTATATGAGGCTGCTCAGACTACTAATGGTCTATCGTATATGGCTGCTCAGACTACTAATGGTCTATCGTATATGAGGCTGCTCAGACTACTAATGGTCTATCGTATATGAGGCTGCTCAGACTACTAATGGTCTATCGTATATGAGGCTGCTCAGACTACTAATGGTCTATCGTATATGAGGCTGCTCAGACTACTAATGGTCTATCGTATATGAGGCTGCTCAGACTACTAATGGTCTATCGTATATGAGGCTGCTCAGACTACTAATGGTCTATCGTATATGAGGCTGATCAGACTACTCATGGTCTATCGTATATGAGGCTGCTCAGACTACTAATGGTCTATCGTATATGAGGCTGATCAGACTACTAATGGTCTATCGTATATGAGGCTGCTCAGACTACTAATGGTCTATCGTATATGGCTGCTCAGACTTCTAATGGTCTATCGTATATGGCTGCCTTATAATTTAGCATGGCGTTCTGAATTATTTAAGGGCTGATCTATAAATTATGTCAGGCTTTTTTATGCCTTTTTGGACCCTTCGCCCATCCCCACCCCTTTGTCACACTTTTACTATAGAAATGTGTATGATCCATGGACACTCCTCCCCATCCCCTCCGGTGTGACACACTTTATGGATCGGCCCTAAAGAATCATTCTTGAAATATACTATTAATCACCAGGGATATGGGGTGTTAAAATAAATCTCTACCACTGAAAACAATATACTAGGGAATGAGCGTCGGTTTTGTGTAAGGACCAGAGGTATAAGCGCCATACAACACTAAAACCCATGGACATATGGTATGTTGAGATGTTAAGGTTGGTATATACTATAAATAACCCATACTGAGGATCTTCCTTTCTGAGTAATCTATATCATGAAACCCTCTGTTGATAAAGGAATAAAAGTACCAGTCCCAAGACTGGGAAATGGATAAGCCGAGGGAGCTAGTAAGTACATGTATAAAAGCATAAAGACTCAATATAAACTTTTCAAATACAGTTAAATCTCAAAAGCATATTTAGTTATAGTATGGTACAATTCAACTTTGAAATCGACCTGTTCCGTTCGAGATCAGCCATGTACATGTATGATACCTGGAAGGCATTTCTCAAGATGGTACGACTAGACCCCCTTCAAATCATAGTAGGATCCCTCACTCTAATGCCATTACAGCCCTGAATCTGGTCGTCACTGTAGTGAGTACACTGGTATGACTGGAGGGTGTTGCTCCTACAGTAAAAGGAAGAGCTGGCTAAAAATGCCCTTGTTTTCAGTCCTTTCTTTTTTATGTAGCTATAACTTGTCCCTTTGTTGCTCACAAGTGTTCATTCAAGTACGGTGCTAAAAAAAGGGGGATTTGAGTAGGTACCTAGCTGGGAGAAGTCAGTCAGTATAATATACTATAGAGTGTGTGACATGAGTAGGTACCTGATAGTGCAGCTCTCTCTGTTTTAAACAAGGCAGGTGACTTTTCAGACTAATGTGGTGAGTGCAAGTGCAAGTTGAATGGTGAAGTAGAGCGTGACTTCTTTTGAAATGAGGGTACCTACTGACAGCTCTTTTTACCATAGGAGCAACACGCTCCTGCCTTACCAAACCTTATATGATTACTGCTTTAAGTGCTGATCTCACAGAGCAGTCGTAGTATTTTACCTACGATCACCCAGTCAAATTTTGAGTGTTTCAAATCGTAATGAAGTTTGAACTCAAGTGAAATTCAAATAGTTCACTTTTAACTTGTACATCTTATACCTCTATAGGGTAGATTCGATCACCATCAATTAAGTTGGACGCTTACTTCAATTTAGGTACTTGGATCTCGTAAATTAGTATCCTTGTGATTACAACAGCCTACTTTTTAGGTAATCATTGGCCCAAGGAAGAACAACGGGAGGGCTTATCATCTAGAAATAGCAAAGATTCCTGGATCTACCCTCAATCTACCCTCCACTGAACCCATGCAGAGCCAATGGGTCACTGACCAGCATATTACAGGAGGGTGTTGCTCCTATAGTAAAAGGAAGAGCTGGCTAAAAATGCCCTTGTTTCCAGTCCTTTCTTTTCATGTAGCTATAACTTGTCCCTTTTGTTGCTCACAAGTGGTCATTCAAGTACGGTGCTGAGTAGGTACCTAGTTGGGAGATGTCAGTCAGTATAATAAACTATAGAGTGTGTGACATAAGTAGGTACCTGGTAGTGCAGCTCTCTCTATTTAAACAAGGCAGGTGACTTTTCAGACTAATGTGGTGAGTGCAAGTACTTAGGTGAAGCATTGCACGACTTGTTAAGAAAAGAGGGCACATACTCACAGCTCTTTTTACAATAGGAGCAACACCCTCCTGAGCGAAGATCGTGGTTTGGCTCTACACACTATGGGTTTGACACCTTCCATGTATGCAGTCTGATGACTCAGGCAGTGTCAGCGTGTCATGCAGGGTCAAGGACTATATAGTGCCTTAATAAACAAATAGTAAAACCCAAAGCCCCATCTACACCAAGGTCAAAGATACTCCACCAAGATCAAAGATACTCCAAGTACTCCAGTTTGTGGACGTGTATAGGCCTATGGTAAACCGTAGTCTGATGGCGGTCCTGAAATAAGTGGTACAATAAGTCTGATAACCTACGCTTAAATGTAGGTTTACTAGAGTCTTTTAAAGGAACCCCAATAAATAGAAAAGTTAAAACCTTTCAAATTTAACTTGTCGCATCTGGTTCAGAATCTTCATAATGGCAACTTATGTAGACCAAGGTTTCCCTCTCTAGTCTCTACTTACAACACTGTAAAATTCTGCAATAGCAATGACAAATTATATAATTTAAATGACAGAAATTGGCTTGTTCTGCTCACGTAGAATACCTCATTACATTTTATACTGGTGTATTATGTAGATATATAAGAGAAATCCACAAAGACCAACTCCCAGCTGATGATTTCTGAGAAATTCTTCATGAGCCTGGCTTAAGATGCATCTGACGATGGAGATGGAGAGAGTCTGAATTTCCATTGGTCCATGGGGAAATAGATCCAATTTCTTCACACTTTCCTGCAGAATGCCCCACCACAAGGAAATGAACGGCAGTATATACCTTGATCTCCCTGGTTCTAATTTCTATTAAATTGTCTTTAATCTAAAGCTGGAAAAAGGCACTGGGATTCATTCACAGACTGATGCAACAAGAGGCCTCCGATCCAGTGAAGACTATAATTAGCCTATGGGTGGTTATCAAGCATCATCATTATGATCACTGCTTCTCCACTTGGTGCTTAATTTAGGGGCAATAGCCACAGCAACAGTTTAAGAAATCATAGTACACTTACAGGTGACAGTGCCTCGTAGAAGATTGTGTAAAAAGCGATGAGATATGTATCTCATCAATCAATGGCACATATACTTCAACTATGATGAATCGGGAAGCGATATCCAGATGGGATTCCCTTGCAAATAACGCTCTTATTCGCACAGGACTTTCTAGTACACAGGACTTCTGGGAAACAGGACTAGTTTTATGGGGAAAAGGGAATAGTTATTTGGGAAACAGGACTAGTTATTTGGGAAATGGGACATCTTTAGCATACAGGAGAGATATTTCATATACAGGACTACATGCTCTATTAGGGCCAGATATTGCCTAGTATATACATGACTTGAAATTTTGGGAAACAGGACTAGAAATTCTGGGAAACAGGACCAGTTATTTGGGAAACGGGACTACTCATTTGGGGCTCCACTGGGAAGTCCTGTGTCCAAGGTATCCTAGTGTAATCCCGTATCCAAGATTTCCTGTTTCCAAGATTTCATTGTGTGGTCCCATATCTCAAATGTTTTGTCCTGTTTCTGAAATGTCCTGTTTCCTAGAAAATCTTGTGCGAATAAGAATCTTATTTGCACGAGATGCCCGTGCCATGCCAGTAACATCAGCCCGATGAATCATTAAATTTGTACCAGCTATTAGTATGCCTGAGAACTGATCAGGATGAATCTGCAGTTTTGCACAATTTACCTACAAACACGATTTAGAAGTCTATGGGGTATTCTAACCCCCCAATGGCACAAGGACATCATTCTGTCAACAACTTGGCAATTCCTACAGAACAAACAATTGGCAATATGTAAGCAGGCGAGGAGAAAGGAGGGTCCATGAGGAGGCCCACGAGCTGTACCTTCTATTTGCCTGCTCAAATATGCCTTTGCACAGGCACCAGACCAGTCCTATGTCACCAGTCTCCCTAAAGGAGACTCCCAATAGTGACTTTTTATAAAGGATACCCTATAGCGCTTTAAGGCTCGTGTATATTTGTTGAAATCCTGTCACTCAGGAGGGTCTTGCCAAAAGAAAACGATTTTTAGATTTTTAAAATGTGCACGTTTTCGCCTTGCCAAAAGTATTCTTGTCTTACCAAAAAGTGAAAACGTGCATGGATGCTTGATCCTCAAAGAGTGCAGGTTGCTATAATGTAGTGTGTTATACCATTTTTTTTGGCAATGCAGTCCAAACAAGTTAGACCATGCTCCCACAAATCAGTGATCGCTGAAAGTTTCTAGTCAGGTTCTTCCTCGTTTTCTTTTGGCAAGACCCCCCAGGAGTGTATATCAATCCATTTGTCCCCAGTGCGTTACCCGCAAGGGCTGGATTCAAGTATCCTGAATGGCATAAAAAGCATTAACGCTTTATGCAGACAATAAAGGGTTAAAAGAATGGACTTGAAGATGTCAAACAGTTGCACAAAGGACCTTGTGGACAGGGTAAAGACCAAAGCCCCCAGGCAGCACTTATAAAGGGGCCTTCTGTTTCCCAAACTACTATTTCTCTTCTTTCTTACCTTTTAAAGTACTATATTACAGTCATCTGCAGCTCTGGCCCCCTTACTTCGTGTTTTATGTATTATCATTTGTGGTGTTAAATTACTATGGTGCACACGAGGCAAATATAGATCTTTCCAAGTTCTGTTTTTAGTGGACTTTGTTCCCCTTTTGGTATATCGTATTGGTCCATACAGGCACAATGCCTAAAATAAGCAAAAATGGAGCAGGCATAATGATGAAAATAGATATTAAAATCCAAAACTGTATCTCCAATGGGTACTGCTGGTCTCGTATGAATGCCAAGATAGGGTGGTGCTAAAATCTATAGGCCCCGAGGCGCTAGAACAGGCCACTACGGTACCCATTCATGGTACACTCTTCAAAAAGAACAGTATATAGTACTTGGGGAATAGTCATGCATTGAAATATACATTGTACCACTTTAACATTTAAATACTCACATCTTGCTGAGTCACAATAATGGTGACCATAGCTTTCCGCTGTAAGGTATTATATGCATACAGTAAATATGGAAAACGAAATGCCTCCTAGACTGCACTTGTAACAGTATTGCCTAATTTCTTCCAGGTTATTTCCACTTAAAGATTTATGTCCCATGAGACTTCCCTCACTGATAATGACCTCCCCTTCCCATCAGCTATATATGCATGTTTTATTGGTGGCCGTCCAGTGTAAACTGTGGCAATCTTGGCCTACAGGTGAATATGCCACGCGCCTAATTTGCATGTTCCTTTTGAGCTGAGCCGGACATGACTAAAAGGTATGTGTTATATGTATCCCTTTTACCTCCAAGCTAACTCACTTATGTTTTTGTTTCTCTCCATGCCATTCTTCTAACTTCCTTACTTGTTCATCCCCACCTTCCATCAAATACACATCCCTGAGCAAGGCAAACGCCGCCAGCTCCGGCCATCCCCATCACGCACGCGTGAGTCCCGAGGCATTTCCGGCTGCGTTCCTCCTAGCAGAGCCAATCAGAATGTTTGTCTTAAAGAGTCTTTGATGGGTTGGTTGGGACCTTGTGGTTTCCTCCGCATACCGAAGAAGGGCCTGAGGGGGTTACTGAGGTCTGTCTGAGAGAGTGTTCTTGTTCTACCTGGGCGGGGACTCACAAGGCATAGGAGGAGACATTCTTGATGATTATTAATGTCTATGGTTGCTAACATATATTGTGCATATCACTGGTTTGCTCATGTATCTCCATTCCCCTAGTCACTACTGATAAAGTTCTCAGGAGAGACTAACTGTGGAAGAGAGTAGTGGCAGATTTACACAGCGGCGCACATCCTTTACTTTCCCATGTAATTAAAAGATATTTGCCCCTTCATGGCTAAAATGTAGCGAAAAAAGAAAAAAAAGAAGGGTCGTAGACAAAGGATGTGCCCTTTTTCGTAACTTAACGAGTAAGACATAACAGAATGATATGAGCAAGAGAACTCTGTACAGTTTTAGTACCCTCAGGAGCACCTATAAATGACTCCCCAGTATCTCATAACAATCACATCACTACAATGCATTAGCCCACATCATCATCTTTACTTATTATTCATAAGTGTACATAGAACCTCTGCCAAGACCTCCCTCCGACCTTTACAAATCCATTATAAAAACAACTAAGGGTTGATTTGCACAATGCATAGCCAAAATTGTTTCTTCTTTTTACAATCATAGTGATAAAATGTCCCTGTTACATCTTTCTCTTTGTAATATCATAATAGAATGGGGAATAGAAGATGCCAACTGCATGTTCTATATGCCCATACATATGAAAATTATTGGCCCACATACTTATAGCCAAATAATACTTGATACCCTGCCAGAGTTTCTATGATGGTCATAACAGCTGTTACTCTCACACTATATTATACAATGAGAGTCTAGGCTCAAGGGCAATCTTCATACATGTGCCAATATATCTTGTGTTCCTGGAGGGAATTTCTCAATATTGCTGATTAACATTATTATATTGAGAAATTCCCTTCTGGCCTTGGATGGTGCCTTTGGGCACGAGCTGAGGACAGAAGACATGGCTAAACACCATTATCATGAGGCTCTGAAAAATGTGATAGGAGTACACAATTATAGGAGGGAGGCAAAGGGGCGAGTTGTCATAATAAGTCAAAAAGTGAAATCAAGAATTTTGTTGCCAGGAAGGCAATTGAGCCCACCAGGAAGTTTGGTTTGGACTATGCCTAAATGTTTTGTAAATTCGGACATGCGATAAATCAAATGTCAACTAACAATTATATCGTATCACTTTGTAATCGCCTGGAAATGTCACCCAAAATGAATCTGGGCGTTCACATTAGTATCCCATAATACCATAGTACTCCCATTAAAGGCACATTACACATATAAGGCACACTCGCAACTGTGGCCCATCCTATGAGGCGTACCTTGTGGCAAATTCTGGTTATTTCAGTATCGTTCTATATTTCAAAATCCTCATGTATTATATAGGTCATAACCCTAAAGATTGCCATCACCATATATGGCACACCATAAGTCCAGACTTGGATAAGAGCTATGCCTTTTACATGTGGTAGGTAGATCTATCCTCGTGCAGTTCTGTTTGTAGTCATATGGTACCATATCAATTGTATGTATATGGAGGTAGCGTATTGTCCAATGGGCGTGGCCATTGCTGAAGCTGATTCCCAGCGGTTATCACTGATAAGAGTGTTAAGATGGGTACCAACTGCCCCCCCCCCGAGAGGACCGCAGTAAATACATGTAGTTGGTGTTATTACACGATTTCTGTGACCCAGGGTGCTTTTTCTGGATATCCTAGTTCTGATATTCCTGCATATTGTGCAACCCCTTATGAGCAGATCCCAGGTGGATATCAGCACTCTTTGAGGTGGATATCAGCACTCTCTGAGGTGGATATCAGCACTCCTTGTCCATGTCACATGTCACATGTCACATGTTAAAACCCACGAAATTTTCCAGGCCAGGGTAGGGATCGAACCTGCAGTCTCACATCCCAAATCCAACTCCTTATGCACTGCGCCACAAGGACTGACGAGAAATGCTCGGTTCGAACCAAGTCTGGATATGATACAAAGCCCTGGAAGGAGACGACTGCGGGCTGACCGCTACCATAACCAAACATAGCCAAGCCAACACGGCTGCTGGAGGAGGACACGCGGTGGTCTAGCGGTTAGCACGTCGCGCTCAGCCGTGAGGGGTACATGGATCGCGCCCCGGTCCCTGCGCATCTTTTTTCGCCGTGTGCCCTGCCGCTGTCCGCTGCCAGGCGAGGAGGTGTATGTACACTATTTTCAAGGCCACTTCGTTCCGGGTAAGTCTCGGTCCGGGTGCATCTTTTTTTTTTCGACTGACCCATAGATACATACCATATTTCCTCGTTTATACACCCAGGCTTGTATTAGTACTGTCTACTAGCTAAAACTCCTTACTAAGTGGCAAATTGACCAGGCCTTAACACAAGGATATACGGTACTGCGGGATGCATTCAGGAGGCCATTTCTTAACACACTATGACTGCTGCCCTTTAAATCATAGTGAGAACCTAACAATTTGGCCATAACAGTACCATGCACTAGTAGTCCCTAATGTCTGCACCAGTATGACTGCCCTACTAAACCTAATGTAATTACTGCATAGCTGCTTATCGTAGTGAGCAGTCGTAGGGCAGTTCCTACGATAGCCTGGCTTATTCTTGGCATTTTTAAATGGTAGTGGCTGTGTGTAGTCGTAGTACATTAAGAAATGGCCCCCAGACCAAACCAACAGCTGCCGGGCGCCGAGGTGTGTGTACCGATCGTGTACACACACTATGACAGGCTTCGAGTCCCGGGGAAGGATTTTTGTTTTCAACTTGTTTTTATTGATATTCTATTGATTATTTGGTCAATTCTCACGAAAATGGAGCACAGGCTCACTATACCTTTCCCCATCCATGTACACTTAACAGGGGGTCTAACTGATATATTGTTTATACATTCACATTGCTGCTAACATTATCAAACCATGGGTACCCACTTTTGCCCATGTAGTGACCTAATCTATGCTTATAACAGGGTAAAATGGGAATATTTCAAAGGTTTTTAACTAAAAAAATATAAGTAAAACACATTAGGTGATTTATTTGAGGTACAATAAGGTCCATAATAACACTTTTCATATTGACTATTGTAGAATTAAAAAAAGCACATTTTGACACCATCAGAGCTCATTTTCAATTATTTTCTTGTTATTTATAAGGAAAAATGTAGTTGTGTAACATTTGCATCACTGTACGTATGTACACTAGAATGAGTATAATGTCAAGGAGAAAATCCTCTTGGGATATATAGATGTCTCAGTTTTTATGGCTTAATTGGGGGCAATATAATATTAATATAAAATATTTCTAACATGCACATGTCAATGACCTATAGGACTGACAAGCATGTGGTGTACCCCTTAGCATCACCATACGTAGGTACATTGAATCATTGATTAAAGGAGAGTTATCAATATTTAGTAAATTATTTCATAACGTGTTGATATATGTGGTCCAGGGAATATCCATGCAAAATATTGTCATAACTGGATGAATACGTTGCAACCTATTGGTAAAAATCATGGAAATATCACCGTACATAGGTACATCACCATGCATAGGTCCATGATTGAAACCTATGCCATAGAATGATAGAAATAGCTAATGCTATCTATAAACCTGTTGATATACTTCAATTGACTAAGGATGAATACTATGGACCAGTTACAATACCAGAAATCAATAAATTTGTGAAGATAATGACTGCAATGCATAGACATCACCGTATATAGGTACATCACCATACGTAGGTCCAGCTCCATAAGTGGGTATAATTAATTGCAGCATAATCTATTCTTATCATAGATATAAATGATAAAGACCACTAGCCAACATGTTGTTATGACTGTATGAACAAAATATATCAGTTTTCTTGCAAATAATTCTATTTTATAGCAACCTATGTAATTTGTTCATATGCAAGATTCATCACCGTATGTAGGTCCACCAGTTTTCTTCCTAAAACTGTCATAAAATCTTTAATTTTCATAGTTAGTGTTCCTAATTTTGTGAGTAATTAAGAGTATATGCTGCCTTTCAGCCCACAAGAAATAAAAAAACATCTGAGCAGTTCAGATTTTTTC
Organism: Acholoe squamosa; assembly: GCA_949317995.1. NCBI lineage: Eukaryota > Metazoa > Annelida > Polychaeta > Phyllodocida > Polynoidae > Acholoe > Acholoe squamosa. The sequence goes on along the minus strand of OX439051.1, from coordinate 11,950,346 downwards.
TCCTCCTCGGCCATGTGCTCCATTTTCATGAGAATTGACCATTTATTGATTTTTTATTGATTAATCGTGTAATAAACTTAGTAAGGTATGGGCTAACAGGCACCGAATTCCGCTACCATAGGATATCGTAACTTGTGGCCATAGTAGGCCACAAGTTACGATCTTGTCTTTTTCTTTCTAGGTGAGGATGCTCATATGGAAACGCGAATTCAGAACCATTGTAAAATACATGTAGTGACGTACTGATTTTTACAGGCCAGGTCATTTCACAATAATGCTAAATTAACGTTATTGAGAAATGCCCTCCTGTTCAGGGCGTGTCGTGGTATGCATTTAGAGGGTGTATAAACTATACATGCACACGACGATTTCCACGATTTTATGCGACCTTAGCTTTTTCCAAATCCCTTCCCCTCTTCCTGGTCTACGTCTCAATCAAATGTACACATATTTCCTCTAATAGTTCATCAGAAGGGCCATAAAGGTATGAAGAGTGAAAAGAGAGGCTATCATTTGATTTTAGTCACAAAAACAGTCACGTGGTTTCTTTTCCCGAGGGAATGGGCTTTGGAACAGATGGTTTGAATCCGCATTGTGAAATAGAAGAAACATAGTGTGGGGGGGGGGGGGTACATATAAATGTAGGAAATATAATCTGTTTGATGCCTTCCAATTGTCAGTACCAGACACTTCGCGTGCCACAGACACATATGGTTGTGATATAGGGAGTGCTTTCTTTGCCTGTGGTCCATTGACAACTTCGGATGCCATACATCCACAGAAATCAAAGCATAGGAACATATTAGCACATTCCCTCATGTCTTTTTAAATCCTTGAAGGCTACATGATGTTTTAGCCCGTGTTGAATGTTCAGTAAAAAAAAAACGTTTTTATTCTAGGTTTTATGCAAAAAAACCTTTGTTTCTCGTGTCGTAAGTGGCCCACCCCCGGGGCCCACCATTAAATGCACTGAAAGAGTGTGTACACACTGTAAAAAGGGAATCTGCAACGTTATGACAACTATGATTGGATGCCTTATGGCAAGTTATGCTAATGATACTAACTAGGTATAGGCATTACCTGAGTGTGTTCGTATACACGTTTTACTGTTGGAAGGACACATGTCCATCCACACTGAAAACCCACCGCTATTGGAAAGTCGTCATATATGACGACTTTAGGGTCGTCAGAGGGTATTCACACCTGTATGACGACCCTAAGTCGTCATACTGACCACCCTGGCTTCACTACTAGTTTGAGTGTGTGCCATAAGAGGTCCCCTCTATATGTAATTCTGTAATAAATATGCTGTACCCTAGGGTGTATATGGGCTCATATCTATACATTTTACTTGTTTTTATAGTCTACTATGAAAAGCAAAAAATTGTCATCATTTGATACACATGTACCTTTAAAAGATGTGAATGTTTGAGTAGAAATGTAGAAAAGAAGGTAAATGACCCTGGTGTACACCTGTCTAATGGATACAGCTAGATTATAAATCCTTATTCGATAAGTGTCCCTAAAATATAGTACAAGTAGATGATGTACTCACACAGTACTACATGTATAATGTAGACTGAACCATGATAGTGGGCTGGAAACATCCCTTATAAACACTGATTAATGGAGGAGGGGATGAGATCTAAAGGGGATAATCTAAACAAAATCAATAACATCTTGAAAGACAATGCTATAGGATGTATGTAATTTCTACCCAGAACAATACAGCCTTTACCCTCAGCTATACTTTGGGTCATCAGTGACGACCTAAAGTAGTCACCTATGATGACCCCATGACAACCTAAGGTTGTAGTTTTGGGTATTGTCAACCTGAGCACCTAAAGTCGTCACTGCTGATGAGTTTCTAATCTCGAAGGTTTTCAGTGCAACAGTACAAAAGTACAGTTTTTCCAGGGGCGTAGGAAGCAAATTTTTATTGGGGGAGGGGGCCCAGGGGTCTCGGTTGGGGGGGGGGGCCCGCTATATTTTTATATAGGCTTATTTAGGGAACCTCTTCATTATTGGGGGGCCCAGGCCCCTCTGCCCCCCCCCCCCCTTTTCCTACGCCCCTGTTTTCAAAATCTCAAAGTTTTGCACCTAATTACATCTATTATGTTTCAAATCAAGTGTAGTCATCCCTTGAACTATCTTAGATAGCATTTGTACCAGTATTCCCACTATAAGGGTGTTGTAGACCCTCTAATGAGCTAAAAAGTGTCCATCTGACAGTTTTAATCTGGATTTTAGGGTCTATTTAAGCCAATGGTGTGCCAATTTGGTGGTTGATGGGACTAGAAATTATGAATATTTGAGCATTTCACAGAGAACTAGAGAGAAAATATTGTTTGTAACTAAAAATTTCATTTTTTCACAAGGTGGCTAAAGTTCATCAGCCTATATCTCAAAGATATTTTGATGTTGATGCATATGTTTGATTATATCAAACCTGCATACTGAATCAGCCATGAAACCAAATTAGGAGTTTCTGTGATTTACATTTGGGTATTAAACCTATATCACTGATTAAAACTGTCGGATGGACAAAAAAAGGACAAATCATAGTCACACAGCTATAAAGATGGAACCGATAGAGATTAGTGTGTATAAATGGTGGTTCCATGGAGCCAAGATGTTGCTCTTTCAATGTAATAAGTTCATCAAAATTTGAGTTTTATTTTTGAAGCCTCCTTAGGGGGATTTGCACATGGCCAGAAAAGTATCCTTCATCAATTTGGCTTATCTACAGGTCGTTATATCCTGTTTAAATAGCCACTAGAGAAGTGAATTAAACATTGCATAATGAACCATTCCCCACAGCCTTTCATACATTTCTATAGCTTGATTTGATGTTGAGGTCTATTAGATATGATGTACAAATCATTAACAGATTGACATTGATGGGAGAGGTCTCAAATATTATTTGAGAAGTTAATAACTTGGATAAAAAAATAGATCCGGTGTATGTTTTATAAGGGGAAAAAGCTCACTGAAGGGTTTACTGGGTTCGTGTCACCACAAGTCCAACCACGAACTGGCTCTCTTGTCATTCCAATTAGTTTCCTGTATGAAACCAGGTTCCGTTTTCACCAGGCCGGCTACAACTACAACCTAACCAGTTACAACAAGTCGGTCAGAGATACGCCCCCTATCGCCTGAAGGAAACACTGCAGTTCCAAACTCTCCAGGCAGAATCCAAGCCAGTCCTTGATTTTCTGAGCTAGAGCCAAATATGTGCTTGGAGGGGATATCTGCATTCTACGCACTTGCCATTGCATTTTTTTGACACTACAATTTCTCCCTTTACTTGAAAGGGTGAAGGAAACGAGTGACAATAAAAGAAGAATAAAATTTGAAGGTACATCTAACCATCTTGAGGACTGGACAGAAGTACAGATTGACCGGAAGTGGGTAAATTTACATTTACAACAAATACTTCAGGTGCAGAATAATTTTTCCTGACTTTGGAGTTGTTGTTTGTTTTTTTGTTTTTTTTTTTTTTTTTTTTTTTACTCTCCACTCTCTCCAGCACTTGTTAGAGTATAAATAAATTGGTCAGCTAGTAATAGAGTCTGTTTGCGGTATGCCCTGGAGGTACCATGGTCAGGCTCCAGTCCTCCAAGTGTGATGAAGGTCTAGTTATACCTTCTGGTTAACCCTCTCAGGCCCGCAACACAATGCTTACATGTGTCATGCCACTCTGTTTACAGTTCTACAAATGCAGAGAAAGTGCACAACTGAGGGGTACTCAGTGCAGAATCTCATATCTTTTGCTTGACATCACCAACTTTACCCTATATTCGTCAAAACAACTCTAATTGTTACTAAAATGACTGGAGTATGTAAAAAAAAAAAAAAATGGGAACCACCCAAACAATATGGTGGTCCTTCTTTGTGTGTGTAGTGTGGCTACCTGGGACAGGTGACCTCACATGTGAGTAAGCAGACCTGCCCCCAGGTGACAAAATGGGTGATTCCTGGAGTAGCAGACACCTGATGCAGTAAACACCGCTACACATATATACCGTTATAATAAACTAGTACCATGATAATTATAGCACCCTAACATCTTCACTACCCTTTTAAACAATAAAGTTCAACACAAAAGAGTCAACATTTCGAGTTCATATCAATAGACCATCTTTTTTCATGCATTTTGACTATGAATGGTGCCCCGGGGAATGGTGTCTTCAAAAATGACAGTTATATTTATCTTTACAATTTCCTGAGTCTACACCAGTTTTTGATCATGAAAACATGTCTTAATATCACTTCCACATCTTTACTCCATCAGCCGAATATGTGAACTATCTGGATAAACATTAATTAAGACAATCATGTTGTTTTGAGGCCCACAGTAGTAAAATATTTGAAAAAATGAGTTAATGTCTCGGACGCCTCAATATTTCTGCCACCCTGTTATGAGCCCTAGTAGTATCAATCATCATCAAATATGTATGAGAAACATTATTTATTCAATGTTGTTCATTACTGTCACATATAGAAACACTATAGATCTATCTGCCAAAGATAACATGATGTTGGTGGGGCATCCGAGACATTAATGAGGTGTCCAAGACCGAAACTCAGTCCACAACTGATTTTTTTCTCCATAAATCAAAAAATAGTTGGCCTGTCACAAAGAAATTTCTGTCAACTTAGCACCCCTATTTATAGAAGCTTTAGATGATATGAGGATATTATAAATATTGTATAGATATCATTTATGCATTTATTGGGACCTTTTAGTTATTGTCTTGGACGCTTCACTGAGTAAATTTTGAACTTTGCGACCTGCTTACTTGAAGATTTTTTGCCCGACAGACCTATAAAGTAATAATTTTCTGAAAGCTTGGAGTTTTATCTTTTAAATGAGACCAGGAAAGATAAGATTAGGTTGCTTTACATCATTCTGTAGCTATATGAAGGTGAGAAACCACCGTTTTCCCCCTGTTTGTGCACTTTCTCTAAATTTGATGTCCAGTATTATGGCATAACTTGGGCTTCATTCACGTAATAAATCATGCTGACCGTGACAATCTAGATAATCCATTGCAGCATGAGCATGATTCACAAATGAAGTAACTTAGTATTGGGCATAGTAATAGAAAGTAGTCCTCAAGTTCCTACGGTAAATTGGGTAATATATCATATCACATGTTGTCCAGCTGAATTGTGGTAAACACTAGCAAATGGGAAAATCTTTTGACGCATTCATTGATATCCTGGTGTGTATGTGTTACTGATTTATAGAACAATGTGCTATCTTACTGACCTTATCATGAGTAAGAGCTCACAGGGTGTGACTGTTGTTGTTTCTTATCTTTTACCATGGCATATTTATCTTTTATACCATTATCTTACTAGGTTCAATGGTGTTAACTTACACCCCACTGACCCACATATCTGCCATCAGGTCAGTGGTTACTACCCCACATAGTGCTATCAGACTGTTACCCTCCAAGGGAGTGGTCATTATTTATCAACAGGGGGGGGGGCGTAAATTTTCAGACCCCTTCCAAGGGGGGGGGGGCTAAAACAAATTTGACCCCTCTTGAGGGGGGCTAAAAAAATTCATCCTCTTTTTAGCAAAAAAGCCCACATGCTACTATAGATCAAAGAGGGGCGCGAAAACTCTCCGCGCCTCCGGTGCGGGGGGGGGCGCAAAAACTTTTGACTGCCGTCAAGGGGGAGAGTAGAAAACTTCTGTGCGTCTGCGCGAAAACCCACCACCCCCCCTGTTGATAAATAATGACCACTCCCTAACTGTGGCAGAGTGCGTCAAGGTTCTGTCGTTACGATGCATTGATGCAGCTTTCATTAATGTTGTGCACCAAGCTCAAGGACGTATTTTAGTTTTACCTCCGCTTGGTCTAGTCTGCTTGGTTTCAGGAACATAGAAGTTCAGGCAAAGTGACATCCCTCTAAAGGGTAGACACTTTGGGGTTGACATTGGCAGTCTACCTTGGCGTAGGGTAATCACAAAATATTTCAAAACCAACACCAATTTAAGTTCGGTTTAATACCCAAATTAAAAAGGCCTCACAGTACCTGAGGTTTGAATAATCATGGGTTAAATCTATAAATGCAGACCTTTCACTTACACTTACACCCCAGACTTACACATGGGGTAGAGAGGAGTCAGTCTACTGAGTCTAGGGAGATGGTTACAATCAAGTAAGAAACCCAAAACCCATACCCCACACCGCCCACAACCCTCAGCCTATTGTTGCCAGACATGGCCTGGTTGTCTGGAAACCCCCTCTCCTTGACAACTATACAAGTCCTTAGCAACTGGTGTCCTGTTTCCATGGTAACGGCACCACAGGAACGCAGGGATTCACAGGTGGTTCTCTCATTAGGTAATGTGGTGGCAACACAATAATATACATGTTCTCCCTGTGTTATAACTCTGTGTGTGGTGTAGCTATGGGTGTAGCTCCACCATTGACAATTTTGTGTTCCAGTCAACTATGGGTATTTGTAAATCCATTGAAGTCAAAGATACAGTTGACAATACAAATAATTGGTATTACATGTACAAGGTGCATTTGTACACAAGCATTGCAGGATGAAATAAAGATGTGACGGAACTACATATAATAGTAATTACAAAGTTGTCAGGATGCAAAGTGATGGTGGATTGGTAATGCAAACAAAATCTGCTTGTTTTACAAACAGCCTCCTTGATTTACTTTCATTCACGATATATGAGTTACAAAATCTTGAAGGTTGGTTTCCCAATACATCCATGACTAAAAAGAGTAACATACGTGGGTCGTGCATTGGGAGAGGGGGGGGGTCCTGAGGTGTTTACAAAAATACCTAAGAATGTCCAAAAGACAATGTCATGCAAGATCATGGCCTGGGCAGCAGGCTGGGCATGCAGAAGTTTCGGACGGTTTGGGATAAACAGTTGCTATAGCTCTACATCAGAAATCTTGCAAAAGGAATACACCCACTTTTAGTCTATAGACACGAATACCAATAAGCTGATAAAACTTCAAAGGGAACTAAAGTGGAAGTCTGTGACTTGTTGTATTGCCATCCCCCAAGCAGCTTATCCCTGTTTATTTAGAAAACACCCCCTATCCTTCCAGTCTCAGACACCAGATACCCCAAACTCTCCTGTGTGGCCGGAGTGGCGGGTTTCTTCCCCTGTCACTTACCCAGGAATGTGTTTCATAACCTGCTACGAATTCAGCCTATACGAAAAGTTTTTCTTGTCACAGGCCATTCAGTCCTGCAGATTTTATCACTCCGCAGGCCAGGATTGATTTTGGCAGGACTGAATACCTAAAGATTATTAATGTCAGGACAGAAATAGTGAAAAAAAACAAAGATTAACTCATTATTTTAATCAATTAACTCTTGAAAATTTAACAAAGAGTGAAACCTTAATAATGGTCCGATTTGCAAGACCTAAAAAAAAAATGTAGCCCAAGTTCCCAAGATTTGGTCTGTCAGTATGACAATTTCCTTCAGACCGGCAGCAATTTCGTCGGCAAAAGCCGATGTCATATTGACTGCGACTTGAGCTGTTCAAAACGTACCGGAAGCAACTTGAATGACGAAAATACGGCCTCGTCCTACAAAAGGCCTAACGTCATTCCTGGACGGCCCCACGAGATACTCATGGGGTCTCCAGCCCTACTCCATACACCTCCGTATACCACCCCCCCCCCCATCCTTGTGTAAAGGGCCATTAATTTTGGCACGATAAACTGTTACTGGAGGGCTTCTGAGTCGTGCTGGTCGTATCTAGTCGTACCATTTTAAGAAATGCCCTCCTGGCCCTCTGCCTTGTCTGCCTTTTATCACTTTTGGTAGACTGGCTGCAGTCCATTGATTTTATTATGAGATAATTGAAATAGAATGGGAAAATGAAAATTGAAAACATTTCTAGTGAATCTATTTCTAGTGAATCAATGCCTGAGCCCAGCAGAGGAGGAGAGGCATGGAGGGGGTATAGTGGGGTTGGAAGGAGAGCTCAGGGACTGCAGCCAGTCTACCCTTTTGGGAGTTTGAGCTGGTTTCTGACAAGTCATGGCGTGTGTCACATGACTCTATACTCTACAGTAGGGAAAAAACAGACAATATCCCAACTTTTATAAAAGATGGCATTTTCTATAAAGGGCAAGAGCTGTGTGTGTGTGTGTGTGTGTGTGTGTGTGTGTGTGTGTGTGTGTGTGTGTGTGTGTGTGAGTGTGAGTGTGTGTGTGTGTGTGTGTGTGTGTGTGTGTGTGTGTGTGTGTGTGTGTGTGTGTGTTCTTTGAGCCCTCGTGACCTACCAAATGTAGTGGTATTGAAAGTTTTTCATTAAAGCCTCTTGTCAATTCTTCGATCATGCATTAACCCTGTAGGGCCTTTTAATACTAAAATCGACCTATAAAGATTCAAAGCACGCTCGGGTTAATCAGGGTAATAGTTTAACAGTCTGAGGGGGTAGTAAACCACTGATCAGATGGCAGATACGTGGGTTAGTGGGCTACAAGTGGATACCATAAGAACCTGGTAAAGATAACGAACCCGATAACAAACCACCACATACAACCAACCCCATTCACCCATGACCACATTTTATATCTGCATTCTTAAGACCACAAATACAATACAAGTGCATCGTGTCCATTGGTCGTCACAATGGACTATGAAATGAAGTGCTGGCAAGTCTGTTTGCAAGCACTTCATTGATGCATCATGCTGGCCCTTTCAGGTGTGTATGAACCCCATAGGACCGGCATGATGCATGATGCACGAATGTAGCCAGGTGAGGTGCTCTCAGCACTTATTACACACATAATATGATGACAACCAATGCCGATATATAATGCATTAATGCGCATCTATTATATCAGATTCGAAAGGATTAGCGAACACCATAAGCTGGTTTTGAAGGGTTAAAATGGGAATTGCGTTTTCTCTTAGATTGCCAAAGTTTTAATTATGTAAATAATGAAACTGAATTTCTCAGTGAAATAAACATCGCACAATGTCATTATTTTTCTGATTCTGACTTTCAAAACTTAATCCTATTTAACCAGGAAGGAAACAGTTAATCATGCTTTCATTGTTTTACAAAGGATGGAGAAACTTGATTCCAGGAATGAAATCCTTAAGACGTAATTTCTACTAAAGGATAAAGGGGGGGGGGCGTATTTCTTAGAATTGAGCTGTGACATGTTTACGCCATATCTATACGTGCAACAAACACATTTTGTACCTCATTGTAGAATTCATTGAATGAATGCAAAAAGGGGTGTGGTGTGTGATAGTATAACACGTTATAACTACGTAAATAAGTACTTAAATGTAGCCTACATCTGACGTTACGTCCTCTCTGCACGACGTCAGCCAACGTCAACAAGTCACAAATCAGACAATGCGGAGCAAGTACATCCGGAAACGTTAATTATGTGAGTGTAAGTTTTGCATAAATCACTACCGTATAGTGCCCCGCCTACATAAGACGCCCTCTGAATTCAAACTATACCTATATATAAGGCACAGCTGAGGGCTATTTAAGTCATTTTAGGACACATTTGATATACAGGTAATTTTATCGAGATCTATTTAGAATACTGCTTGGTAAGGGAGTGGTCATTATTTATCAACAGGGGGGGTGGAGAGTTTTCGCGCCCCTCTTTGATCTATAGTAGCGCGCGGGCTTTTTTGCTAAAAAGAGGGTGAATTTTTTTAGCCCCCCCCCTCAAGAAGGGTTCAAATTTTTTTAGCCCCCCCCTCGGGAGGGGCCTGAAAATTTTACGCCCCCCCTCAAACCCACCACCCCCCTGTTGATAAATAATGACCACTCCCTAATTACAGTTCTTTACAGCTTAAAGGATGAGGGTGACCGCCTCTATGGCATTCCGTTGCATTGGATGTTCTGCTACCCCGCGAATGTAAGCTGCACCCTGACATTGTGAATAAACTATATATAAGCCATACCTCAAGCCTCAAATGGTTGTCTTGAATAAGCCTTGAATAATCGCCGGGTAAAAGGGTGTTGAAAGCACTAAAACGGTATCCTGATAAATGTCTGTATGGAATAACGGCCGGGGGATAAAGGGGTTTTGAAATCAATGAGCACCTGGGTACATAAACTGACCTGTATGGTAGTATGTAGGAACCGTCAAAGCTCTTGAGTCTACAAGCCGCGAATTATACTCGGGGGTTTCGACTCAAGTCAGGCAAGCTCTGGGAGCAGGTCATGAGGTTCAATAAGGAGTTTACGAACGTCCCCGGCATGGAGGAGGTGAGCCAAGCCTGGGTGCACTGCGTCCCTGACACAGGCCATGCCTCATTAACCCTTAACGACCAAGACGCCGCCCTTAACTCTTAATGTAAACCCTAAACCTATCTTAGAAATACAACTAATGATCTCTAGAAGTAGAGCGTTTGCTTACTCCAGCAGTCATGGTAAATGGCTTTTTTAGAGGGTGGGGGTAAGTATGATCGGAAATAAGTTACAGAGAGATTATTAGAATAATAAGAATGCATAGAAACCAAATAACGAGAAGATGAGAAAGAGACAGAGACAGAGACAATGAGAGAGCTATGGGAGAGGAGAGAGAGAGAGAGACATACAATGACAGGCAGATACGAACTGACAGTGTTAGAGGCAGAGAGAGAGAGAGAGAGAGAGAGAGAGAGAGAGAGAGAGAGAGAGAGAGAGAGAGACACACACAGACAGAGAGAGAGAGACAGAGAGACAGAGACAGAGAGAGACAGAGACAGAGAGAGAGAGAGAGACAGAGAGAGACAGAGAGAGAGACAGAGACAGACAGACAGACAGACAGACACAGACAGACAGACACAGACTGAGACAGAAAGACAGACAGAGAGACACAGACAGTCAGTCAGACAGACAGACAGATTATACATAGAAGAATGGACCAGGTACATAGTGTGGATATAGTGGGTGGCTATAATGGTTGTGACATGTGCACATGTTAACAGCCACTCTACACTCTATATGTTTATGTGTGTTAATGACAGCAATGTGCGCATTTAGTCTTAAAGGACAGTATGATGCCTCAAGGCAAGGTTCATGTATTTCATGCTGGCACTGTGCTCGTGCGTTTTGTGTGTGCCATATGACCCTTAACCCAGATCCATATGACACATTGGTATAATATTGGTGCTCTTCAGTGATGCATCATACTCAAATCATGAAAACAATTAGTGATGCCGTCCATATTGATTGATTGATTTGTTTAACGTCCTAAGGCCTACAGGGCCTCATGGGACTGCCTCATTGGTTATCAGAGATTTAGTCCCGCATTTAGTCCATTCTTTTCTCAATCTTAATTTGTGCGTATGAGTGTGTGAATATGGATGTGCATGTGTTCGGGAGTCTGCTTGTAGCAGTGGGACACAGCTCACAGACCGTAGTGGGTTAAGGAGCGTGTACACGTTCAGGTTACAAATTACTGTTACATTACTATTGGTTACAATAACATGTGTACTTAGAGTGTTACCAGTTTACTATCTCCATCCGCTTTTCTTGGAATGGCACTAACAGTCCATACAACATAGGATTGCACGCAGTGTTAAAATGGGACTTTAAATAGATACAATGCATATGATTTAATATCTATGATCATCACCTCATGGCCCATGGTTTGCCACTTCCGGTTTTGTTGGAGGTCTTGATTTAATCATTATGTCGTATCGGCATGCATAACAAATTAACCCCCAGAACAAAACCTTAAATAAGATGTTCACAGAGGATCATGCACCCAATATACCCTGGTCACCCCCAATTTAATTAGACAACTCCTGTAGAATGATGTAAATGTATTACATTTCATGGTGGAATGTCACCAAGGATTCAAGCTGAATGGGCTGGTAAGATAGTCAACTCAGTCAGCTGACCCAACGCCCGACCTAGCCAAGAGGGAACCTGACCTGGGGAACCTCATCAACAGTCCTGAGACAGCAGTGTCTCATATCTCTTAATTCTTCTCTTAAATACCCCGGTATCACCACAAGTACACATAAAAACAAAGAGTAAGTGTTCCTGAGGTCGTAACTGAGATAATTCAGAGAAAGTTTATATTCCAAAGATGAGATTTTTAAGTGGGGAGTAAGAGATTTTATTTGCCATCTGAGTGAATTGTAAAGCAGGACAGTAGGGGTTAACCCTGTCAGGATCTTGTGATGCCTCAAAACTCATGTTACTTGGTCGGCATGATGCACTAATGCAGTGATGGCTAAAAGTACATTACTCACCAGCGCTGCATTGGAGCATCATGCCTACCCTTTGAAACTACATCAATCCTTCAGTATAGGCTTGATGCTTGGATACTGTGGTCTTGATAGGGAACCCGTCATGGCCATATTCACGCATCATATAAAATGACCAATGGAAATGGTGCATTAAGTTTATTGTACGGCCTTAAAGGGTTAAAGGGGTGACGACCGACACCCTCAGAGCCCCTGAGATCCAAACTGTGACCCCTGCAGCCCCCACCAACACGCCCCCTTTTCTGGATGGTGCCTCTGGCTTCGCAGAAGTCACATGGCATTGGAAGGTATTTGACGAGATTTGACGCGAACGACTTGAAGACACGTCAAAACGAGACCTACGTCACAAACCTTGATCGTGACGTTATGTCAGTTGTTCTACTTCTTTGAGCATTGACAAGAATTAAAGATGAAATATTAAATTCTAACCCATTTTCACACTTTCTCAATAGAATAATGGTATGTCCAATATGGTTCCGATGTGTCTATTATTATAACTAATACAATATAATACACGTTGCACGTCATAATAAAGAGCCTCTTGATAAGTTAAATAATGTCTATATTATATATGATATGCTTAACAGTTTTACCAAATATGGATGTGAGAAATGACTATCACTACCAGAATTCTCTTTGAGCAGTCACCAACAAGTGGGTACAAGGGCACTTGACTTGGTATTAATGCCCAGTAAGATCTATGAACTCAGACAAGAAATATATTCTTTTGTATCATTCCTTCTTAAGTTTTTTTCACTCCCCCTTGTCTCTATTGTAACGTAAATTAGGGGCTGAGACAAAACACACTTACGGGGAATAAAGGCTACTGGATTTACAAGCTACTGGATTTACAAGTGCAAGTAGCCAGGGAGTGGCAGGAGTTGGGGAAGGGGGGGCGGGTTGTGGTTTAGGTCTAGTTCTTGAAAGGTGGTGTACGCCCCCTGAAACTGTCAAGTCTATCAGCTGATGTGTGGAGTGGGGACGTCTCCAGGGGACTCGATGTAAAGTAAGAAAAGAGCCCACTGCTTCCCTACACAATCAATCTAATCATTTTATTGTCACCTCCAATGTATCTGTATCTTAGGAGAGTGTGTAACCTATACCCAAGGACCCTGTTCAGCTTTTTTCCGCTTTCTACGTTTTCTTCCTTCGTGATTTAAGTTATGGTAAATTTCAACAACTAGGTTCATGTCCCGGGGTTCATGTTGACTGGTCTGAGGTGTCGGAACCAATTTCTTGTGTTCGAAAACTTCTGTTTATACTCAATAGTAATTGCATTAATCTTGCTTAAATTAAGGGGAATTCATCGATAATATACAGCTCTCAGAGAGGACATGGCATAAAATATATATCCCGCCAGGGTCCATAAGTGTATGTACCTAGTAACACACGTGTACACAGGAACTGGGGCAGTCCTTTGATATTTCTTTCAGTATCAAAGCATTCTAGACAAAATATACCCATGGGCACATCATATATTTATCCTCAGCAAACAAAGACCAGGTCTTTCAAATCAAACAATGGACTACAAGTAGGCTCTACACTAGTTACTTTATTCCTGAAGATAAAACGAGGAATTTCCTTCAAAACAGCTGAGGTCAACAAATATGCCCCTTGGGCCTCCCCCCCCCCCATCCTCTGACCGCCATATCATGGTCCTTAGCATCACCACCAGCATCCTTTGATCGGGCTTTGATCAATGTGTATACAGGCATGTATAGAGTGCACTCTATGTGTAGATACATTGCCTACATATTTTTGCAAACTCCTAACCTCTCACCCTCATAAGCTTATATTAGTTTCTATCATAGGTAGGGTGTTACATCGAAAATTAATCAATAGTCTCATATAATATCCAAATAGTGGATCCGATAGAAGAGACATGCAGTAATGCGATGCAAAAAAAAAGAGAGTGATGATATCTTCAGCAGGAAATGCTTGAGAGCTATTCAAAGTTGAAAAAACTGACTAATATTTTGTCACCACTACTCTACATAGAGGCTATGGGACCAATGGCACATGTGTGAGTGCAGAGTGGGCCTAGTGGAGGCACATGTGTGAGTGCAGAGTGGGCCTAGTGGAGGCACATGTGTGAGTGCAGAGTGGGCCTAGTGGAGGCACATGTGTGAGTGCAGAGTGGGCCTAGTGGAGGCACATGTGTGAGTGCAGAGTAGGCCTAGTGGAGGCACATGTGTGAGTGCAGAGTAGGCCTAGTGGAGGCACATGTGTGAGTGCAGAGTAGGCCTAGTGGAGGCACATGTGTGAGTGCAGAGTGGGCCTAGTGGAGGCACATGTGTGAGTGCAGAGTAGGCCTAGTGGAGGCACATGTGTGAGTGCAGAGTAGGCCTAGTGGAGGCACATGTGTGAGTGCAGAGTGGGCCTAGTGGAGGCACATGTGTGAGTGCAGAGTGGGCCTAGTGGAGGCACATGTGTGAGTGCAGAGTGGGCCTAGTGGAGGCACATGTGTGAGTGCAGAGTGGGCCTAGTGGAGGCACATGTGTGAGTGCAGAGTGGGCCTAGTGGAGGCACATGTGTGAGTGCAGAGTAGGCCTAGTGGACCATGCAGTACAGGTTGATCACACTACTTGTAGCCACAGGGCAAAATAAAAGAAACTCCCTCATTTGTCTGTAGGGATTATTAAATATTTGAAAAGTGTTTGTATAAATACTATGATATATAGTACATCTGTTAGTTTAAGTTGTTGTTAGTTCCTGCTGATTTTCCATGTTTATTCATGCCTGTTTACCAAGGTATAGAGAAGAAAGGTTATTAGGTCAAAAAAAATTGTTTCCAGTCACCCGACCTCCCAGCAAATTGTCGTTATCTGTCGCCATGATTCGTCATCAATGGTGATAACTCACTGCGTCATCTTTCGCCACTGTGTGTCAGTCTCACATGGCATGGCGATTTATCACAACAGTCGCCAACATGATCTCACTCACTGTGTGAGTATGTGCCACCCCTTGTCATCCCTCACAAAGCATGGCGACTTATCACCAACATCGCTAATATGGATCTCACTCTCTGCGTGAGTATGTGCCACTCCCAGTCAACTCTAACTCAGAATTGCAGCTTATCACCACCATCGCCAACATGGATCTCACTCACTCTGTCAATATGTGCCACTGTCTGCCAACTCTCACTCAGAATGGCCACTTTTCACCTGCATTGCCACATGGCTCTCACTTACTGCGTGAGTTTGTGTCACTCCTAGTTAATCTCTAAAAAATGGCAACTTATCACCACCATCGCTGACATGGATGTCACTCGCTGTGTGAGTGTGTGCCACTGTCATCAACTCTCACACAAAATGGCGACTTATCACCACCATTGCCAACATTGGTCTCACTCAATGCGTGAATTTGTGTCACTCCAAGTCAATGCTCTCTGAGGATTGCATCATCTGTCACTCACTCTCACTCAGAATGGCAACTTATCACCACCATTGCCAAAGTTGTTGAGACAGCACCACTGTTCAACATGTAGCCTATCTAGGAAGTGTGGGCATGAAGTATAAGTCCCATACCTATCAAATGTGCTTTGTTTCACACTGATTTCCATGTAATACTTCAGAGTTGAATCAAACAAGCTTATATAGAGAAAATATCAATTGAATTTAGATAGAGGTATCTCTAAAATGAAAGCAACTATCCATAAACACCTTTTCTCTGGTTACAGGAAAAATACATAGGGAAATATCTACATGAACACCTTGTCTGTGGTTAGAGGGAAGATACATATGGCAATACCTTCTCTGGCAAAACATACTTTGATCTGGCAGATGTGAGGCTGCATGATTACCAATGTCAATGATCATCAGCTTTTCATCTAACAAGGTGAGTGATAACCAGCGTCGCCATCACTGGTGAGTCTGAGTGATCACCACTCTCGCCATCCATGGTGAACCTGCGCTATGACGTGGTGCGTGTTTCATCTAGCGAGGTGAGTGATCAACCGCCTTGCCATCCCTGGTGAGTGTGAGTCATCATGATCCTCGCCAACCATGGTGAACGTGCGCTATGGCATGGTGCGCGTTTCATCTAGCGAGGTGAGTGATCACTCATGTCGCCATCCCTGGTGAGTCTAGGTGATTAAGATCCTCACCATCTGTGGTGAACCTGTGCTATCACGAGGTACGCGTTTCAACTAGCGAGGTGAGTGATCACCCGAGTGACCATCCCCCATGAGTGTGAATGATCACAATCCTTGCCATCCGTGGTGAACGTGAGTTATGACGTGGTGTGCGTCTTATCTAGCGAAGTGAGTGATCAATCATGTCGCCATCCCTGGTGAGGATGAGTGATCACTCATGGCGCCATCCCTGGTGAGGATGAGTGATCACCATCCTCGCCATCTGAGGTGAGGTCATGTGATCACTACCATAGCGACGCCGTGTTCCATCTAGCGACATGTGTGAGCCACTTCACACAAGTTGACGAGGAGTCACAACAATTTGCTGGGCTACCTCAGCAAAAGAGGGCCGACCTCAGACTTTTTGAAAGAATTTTTCATAATGTTTTCATTTTTTGTTGATAATTTATCTCATTATTTTCATTTTTTTTATATTTTTTATATTTCTAGATTTTCTTTGCATCCAAATGAAGTATCGAAGATTGTGACTCAAGCTTACTATGAATTGACTGGAATAATAGAATAAATGCATTTCCTGTAAGGGTTATAAATAATAAAGATATATTGGCCAAAAAAATTAAAAAAGAAAATCCGACCTACCTACCTCAACTCTTTGAACCATGTTACCGGAAACTTACAAATTTTTTTCAGGCCTTATAGGCCTATTTCTGCCTCCTTTATGCAAGAGTTGTGCAAAGCTATGATAATGGGTATAGGTGTATTCTTTTACTAGAGAACAAGTGAACACTTTCTGAATTATTAATTTTCATTGGTCTTTTTAACCTAAAACCATGTTTTTTAACCTAAAAATGACACAGCATTGTAACAATTGGTCATAAAAAAAGTGTTCAACTAACGCAAGATGTGCAATTCTGTGTAGAATAATCCGGCAACACTCATTTCACTTATTTCCCGATAGCTCCCCCCATACCTGACATTATTTGAGGACATGTATTTTTCCCCTACTGCAATAACAGGTGCCAAATGCTACCTATACTCACACGTTGCTGAAAGTGACAGTTCCCTATGCATTTCCACAGCCATAAGACCTAGAGAAATAATTATGAATGAAGAAATGTTAGGCCCATCACATGTGCATGATCATTAGCTTCAAATCAATACCTGAACCATTACTGGGGTATCTATATCTAAATATTTTAGAACCAGACAAGTGAGAGCATGTCTGAAATGATGCAGAATTGGCCTGCGGGACACACTTCTATGCGCACAGTGTAACACCCTACCTTGAAATTAAGCATCACTGTATTGACCTGCATACGCATCGGGTATTTGAATAAGCGCCGGTATTGAATGAGCACCGGGGGTAATTGAGCCCCCCCGGCACTAATACAGGCTAATACACTAAGGAAAGCATTCTGCATAATAAACAGTTACTATAAAGAAGAATAGGTTTAGTTAAAAATATAAAGGGCTTACATTACTTTCTCGCTGGCCCATATGGTAGTTTTCCTTTTTATAGTCCTTTTTTTCTACCTCATGTTTGGTACAGGTTAATGCTAATGGAGCCTTATTGGCAGCAGAGGCACCATTGTTCACAATCTAACAATTACCCCTCAGTACCCGAATCAACATACCCTGGGCAATAAATCCTTAAGGTGGAATCATTTGATGCATAATGGGTGTCAGGAGTAGAGAGCCATAGAAAATCCTGAAACAGTTTTGTTATAATATAATCGGTGCAATAAACTAACCAACCTAGCAGATTGTCCCAATGCAAGATTCAAACCCTGGTGGAAAAATACTGGGCAAAGATGAACATCTTTACGGTTTTTCCAACCTAAAACTTGTAAAAAGAGTATTCTATATATCATTATCACCCACTGTTTTAAGGATATCTGTATTTTCTTTTCTCTTTTACTCTTACTAGAAAGTGACCACTCCAAGAGATGGCAGAAAAACGCATTAGAAAATGAGTCCCCTGTAAAGTTGTCGTTCTGCAGTAGAGGCAGACAGAAGTACAGGATGGGAACATCCTCCTGTGCATTCCCAGGGTAATCTCAGAAGAAAAGAACACCTTATATTATAATCCACAACAAGCAAGAACTTGTATGTCAAGGTTTGTGTGGACTTATGAGGTGAGGGGTCACCTGTGGAGGGTAGGGCAACTTTGTATATAGGAGACTAGCTGTTAAGTCTCTGCAGGCTGCCATGTTGTCCCCTATACACTAGAAACCTCTGATTTTATCACACCCTTTTTGCACTACAATGGGGATAAAGTAGGCTACAGCTCAAGTTAAAATGTGAGTCACAATGGTACTCTGGTAGTTAGTTCCCTTTGCTGCTTCTGTGGCGCTGTTGTAGCAAATGCTGTCGGCCTATATTATAGGGGGAGTGGCAGGTAGGGTAGGTAGGTGGGGACATGTGAGGGATGGTACAGGTATATACTGCCCCAACTGGAGGACAGTTCCACTGTAAGGGGAAATACACGGACGTGGGCAAATATTAAAAGCAGAAATAGATTAAGGGCACCCTTAATACACTGAGATGTAATTTAGGGGAAATGCATGGAGTATGAC
Source organism: Acholoe squamosa (assembly GCA_949317995.1). NCBI lineage: Eukaryota > Metazoa > Annelida > Polychaeta > Phyllodocida > Polynoidae > Acholoe > Acholoe squamosa. The sequence continues at coordinate 11,931,428 of OX439051.1, read as the reverse complement.
AGGTAGTAGGACTGATTGGATTGTTCCATGCTGTTCACTGAGAGGACCCAGATTACCCTATGTTTTTTGAGTGTGTGTCCTCAATGGAGAGGACATAGATTCAAGATGTGAGATTTGCATTGTTCTTGACTCAGTGAATCTATGGAGGAATCTCAATTGGCCCATGGGGTTCGTGTCATAGCCCCCCCCCCCTCCCGTCCCCCAAACCCACACACTCCTTTAAAAGTTAAATGATGATTATAGTACTTCTGGGGAAGATTCAACTTTTCAGAGAACAAGCCATCAACTTTGGACAAAGAATAGCCATCATGTAAAGAAAGCTCAACTCTTTTCACTTTGGGACTGTATAATGGAAACAAGACCAGCATAATACAACTGAGGGCCCCTTGCATGCACCTGCCTTGTTTAAAATAGAGAGAGCTGCACTACCAGGTACCTACTCATGTCACACACTCTATAGTTTATTATACTGACTGACTTCTCCCAACTAGGTACCTACTCAAATCCCCCTTTTTTAGCACTATACTTGAATGACCTACTCAAATCCCCCTTTTTTAGCACCATACTTGAATGACCACTTGTGAGAAACAAAAGGGACAAGTTATAGCTACATGAAAAGAAAGGACTGGACAGCTCTTCCTTTTACTATAGGAGCAACACCCTCCAGGATATATACTGCTAGATGCTATTTGACGACCTACACTTGAAGAGAGAGAACAAGCAAACTTTACATGACTGGTCCTTTCAGAGTTTGTTTCTCTCCAAATCAAAGAAAGGTGACCGGCACCAACTGAACTGACTTGGAATGTGTCCTCTACCCCCCCCCCCCCACACACACAACCACTCACTATTCTTAAGCCAGCAAAAACACAGTGGAAGCTCCCCCCCCCTCCTACTCTCCTATTCCATTCCCATCCCCAACAGCCTAGGGGTAACGGCACCACCGATATGCGCATAATTCCGCCCTCTCACTCACACAAAAAAAAAGATAGGACAACTAACTCCAGGTGATTCATTTCTGCTCTCTATTCTATGCACTACGATATGCGACTTATTTCTCATTATTGTCTAAATGATGGTCAGCAAGTCAGTATAAAATTCAGTTCTAGAGAGGCTCATGTGGGCACACATAGTGAATCCTGGAGGTCATTTCTTAAGGTTCTGTGATTGCATTCAACAATATGATTGCAAATTCCGATAATATTCACTTGAAATCTTTGGTATGGACCCATTCATACAAATGTAGTTTGTTAAGAAATGACCTCCAGAGATATGCAGTGAATTATCATTACAAGAGTGTATGTATACGCTCTGGAGCGTGTTGCTCCTATGGTAAAAAGAGCTGTCAGTAGGTACCCTCTTTTCAAAAGAAGTCACGCTCTGTATCACGATTTAACTTGCACTCACCATATTAGTCCGAAAACTCACCTGCCTTGTTTAAAATAGAGAGAGCTGCACTACCAGGTACCTACTCATGTCACACACTCTATAGTATATTATACTGACTGACTTCTCCCAACTAGGTACCTACTCAAATCCCCCTTTTTTAGCTCCATACTTGAATGACCACTTGTGAGCAACAAAAGGGACAAGTTATAGCTACATGAAAAGAAAGGACTGGAAATGAGGGCATTTTTAACCAGCTCTTCCTTTTACTATAGGAGCAACACCCTCCTGTATATATGCATAGATGTGCTTAATGCGGCTATAGGCCTACTATGTCTAGTGGTACATGTACTTGTAACGTTTATATGACAGTGTATAGTCTATCCTGTACATGTAGCATTGTTCTAGACGTAAACATCCTGATCTGGATAAAATTCACATAAAACTAAAAGTTTGGACTGTCATGATAAGTTTCTTGTAGTCATGCTCAAGAATGAGATCCCAAAGTTCCATTTGTCCCTGGCCGTAGGGCATAGTGCCTTCTCTCCATACTCATTTCATGATTCTATTCTACAAATATACATGCGTATAATTTAGATTCTACTTATGCAAATTGAGTACCTCTAGAACACACAGTACTCTTTGTTTTCGCCCTGCCCACTTCCCTGATTAAAATCAGATACACGTGAAATTGAATTAACTAAGGTCCATAATCAACTTATTAATTGAATGTCACTTCCGTCCTGCTTAAGGTTTCTATCGCAAGACTGCGTTTGCATAATAACAGAATAAATTGATAGGGCTAGGTTTCCTTAATTGAAGAAATTTATTTGAGTTGTGACAGAGCTCATTTATCATCACACTGCGAATGTGGTTCATTAAAATATTTATTCAACATATTGACCGTGGTATTGACCAACATGTGGGTGGGAACAGTCCTAGTGCAGAGAAAATGAAAAAAAAAGAAAAATATTTTTTTATGAATTCCATACTAATACATGACGCTACTGTAGTGGACTTACACAACTACTATAACGAACTAGCCCACTAGTGTACAATGGACCCTGTGGTCATATGTAACTATGCTTGGTAGACATTTGATGATTCAATCTATTCCAATGTCATTTCCTCTAAAATTATGAGTGTCATGTAAACCACTTCATTTCTGTATAGCTATGAAATAAGAATGTAATATTCAACTTCCTAGTTATTGGGATTACGATGGGCAGTAACCACAGTCATATCACCACATTTATGTCTGAGCTGGTTTCCCTCCTTCACCTGGAAGAGCAGAAGGTCACAAGAGATTGAACACAAACCGGAAGTTTGTATATGTATATTTATTAGCTCTACTTACGTCCTGGTGCGGTGGTGACGGCAGTTGTAAGGGGAATGGTGCATCCAAGCATGATCACCATGGCAACAGTCAGTGTCAACAGGTTGCCATAGAAACCAGAAATGAGGAACTCCCTCCTTTGGTACTTAGAGGGCGATGGTCGCAGGGACGTCCCAGAATGGGGTCTCTCAACTGTCGTCTGCCCTGAGTTGCCATGGTTACCAGATCCAAAGGCAAGTGGTTCGTCTGGCTGGATCAACATTATGCACGTTTGTTGTATCAACTCAAGACTTCATCTGGTACTAATTGTAGTTTACTATGGTGATAAAATCGTTTGATATTATCCAGAAAGATTAGATTCTCCCTTGACTTTTTCTCTGTAGTCGTAGCTTGCGAGTTACTTTCTCCACATCACGCACTGAAATTAACAAAAATAGATTTTGAACCAATGGACCGTGCCATAATGGAAATGCGATGCTAAATAAACAAAAGTAAAATAATTGTACCATGAGAGCACTCTCAGTATGTAACCCAATGCCCATATCAACCAGTTAGTGCATGACATCACAAAACTCAAAACAGTAAGTCTCATGTCTCCCTCTCCTAAACATAATTAGGTGCTAGTGTACTGAACAAATCTACAGTAAGATTATCTAAATGTTACCATATATCCATATACATGCCACGGTAAAAGATATAAGAGCCCAGCCTGCTAGTGGAAACAACAGGACACTATGCTAGACTAAACAGCCCACATACAGGGCAAGGATCTAAGTATCTAAAGAGACACTGCAACCCTATTAGATAAGATGCTGTCACATTCACTATAGGGGGTGGGGGAGGGGCGGGGAGCTGTGGGAACTTTTCCAACATGTGTCTCCGTTGTTGGGGGTCACAGACATTGAAGCTCTTAGAGTTGGCAAGGGCGGTCTGAGTTGGTCAGTGACTTGATATTGGATTTCCTTTGCCAGGGACAGCTGGGTTTGGATGTTTGGAAAGGACTAGAAATGGGACAAGAGAATTGATCAGGAGAGAGAGAGAGAGAGAGAGAGAGAGAGAGAGAGGGGGGGGGGCGTCAGACACATAGACAGAGTAATAGAGGGAATGTCAGAGCCATAGATAAGGGAAGCATAGTACATCAAAATCTTTTCTATATGGTTAAAATCAATAAGGCCATTCAAACTCCAAACTTATCAAATTACTCGTGTAATTATGAGAACATGCATGATGCTACTATTCTGTACATGTTGTGAATGTATAAGTAGGTAGGGAAAGCGTGGGGGGGGGACTATGACCCCTGTGGGAAACAGGACCCCCAAACCGTCAGGGGGTAAAGGGGTGGGGGCAGCAGGGGTCAGGCCCTAGAGGCTGGGGTTTCCACAGAACCCTGGGGACCTTGGAACCGCCCTCCTCCAGGCTTGGTGACAGACAGTAGGAGGCCTGCTAGACTGGCTCTAAGTCTCTCATTACACAATTTTATACCTGAAACATCTAATTTGTAATGCACTAGTAATACCCAGGGATGAAAGTCACAGAGCACAAAAATCCCTTGAAATGGTCCAATATTCGCCCCAAAAACCTGGGTTTCTATATGAATATATAGGGCCCTGGAACTTCAAAATCCCTGAAATCAGGGAATTCCCTGAAGACTTTCATCCCTGAATACCTGAAACATCTAATTTGTAATGCACTAGTAATACCTGAAACATCTAATTTGTAATGCACTAGTAATACCTGAAACATCTAATTTATAATGCACTAGTAATACCTGAAACATCTAATTTATAATGCACTACTAGTTAGTGCATATGTATACATACATGTACGGAGCTGAGGGTGTTTATAGGCTTGTGCACTGCTGCAACTTGCAAGTCTACAGGCTGGTCACCCTTGCCCCCAACTGCAGGCTCTAAATTCTAAAGCTACCCGCTATCCTAAAATCCACAGAGGGATCAGAGGGATTTCAGAGGCTCATTGATGTTTGTAAGGTGGGGAAAATCTAGGCCATTGGAAATGGGAATATGCAGATATGTCAGTCTAATTTCAATGACAGGCTGGTAATCCAAAGCTACATCATGAAACACTCTTGTAGTTCTGGTACTGAACAATGTTTCAATTGAACTGTATCAGCTTCATTGCTCTAGTAATTCTACCTACATGTCTGTAGTTTAGATCTTTCTCTGAATTTACATGATGTTGAATATTCATAGAGCCTCCCCCTATCAATGTGTAACACTGTACATGTACCTACATGTATCTACCAGCCATGCCATTATGATCATGATGAAGCTACCACTGTGTCCAATGATGGAGCCACTCTGCTGTTGTTGTTTAGCTCACTGCCAGGTAACCTGACCGCATCCTGGACGTGTAACAGAGATGTGAACTTACATAACCCCTCATGGACCTCGCGGACACACACAGACACCCTTTAACTCTTTTAGGGCCACACACAAACCTGTCAAGGCTCCCATCCTATCAATATCATAAACTCTGCCAGCCTGGAGTAGCATAACCTCAGATCCAGTGTGTCAAATTGGTGCACCAATGCAGTGGTGACAAGTCTCTTATTCTCAAGAGCACTGCATTGAACACCATCCCTACTTTGCCCTTGGGCTATTGCATTACCACTGCAGAGTTGGCATGATACATGTATGCAGGCGAGTTACTCACCAGGGGAATCATTCATGATGATCACAAAATGGGCATATTGCATTAAGGTACTATGTGTAGCCTTAAATAGTCTAACCCTATTTGAACAATACTTGGTTCTGGCTCATAGTATCAACATGAAATACAAAGTAGCTGTGGTGAGTAACTCATATTTATCCTAACTTATTATACTTCATGTATAATCAGCATGCTACACAAAATGCAGCCCTGGAGAGTTAGACAAGGAGGCTATTTCTCAACAGGCTACCATATACGAGTACACCCTCCTAGTCGTGCCAACATTCCCATGTGAATAGCATTGACATTTAAGAAATGGTCTCCTGGAAGACAATCAATCACCCTGAATCAATGGTAAAAGAACAGGCATAGTGCACTTTGCAACCCTTGATGGGTTACGTAATAGTCCAGGGGTGGATACAGGTCAGGATGGGCTGGGAAGGCCTGGTTGGCACCATACACCTGTTAGCCTGTGGTCTTAATTAGTATTCAAAATAATCCTCCTGTGACTACCATGGTGGCGCCCCCTGTGTGTGTGGAGGTTTTACGTCATGGAGTTGGCATCTGGGTCTGAGTGAGTGAGTGAGTGAGTGAGTGAGTAATTAATGTTTAACGCCATTTCGACATCTAAGGTCATATTCATGGCGAGAACTACATTACACAATTTCACAGAGGAATGTGTCAGTGCCCGCGCATATGTGCACCACACACATCCTGAGGGGATAGGAAAGATGAGAAGTAGACCCCTTTAAGTGGGCTAGGGAAGCCCGCATCTGGGTTTGAGATTTGTAATAAATGTTATGCTGATATGTTCTGAATAAACTTTGTATTGGGTTTTAGAATCAGGCTGCTGATTTAGAATTGTCTTGGCATCACTGGAACTATGAAACAGCGAAATCCTGTCCCATACATGTGTTATTAATAACACAATTATCATATCAAATAACAAAAATATCAGCAATGGAAGTAAAACTGAATAAGCTATGGTTGTAGATAAAACTCTACTGATAGCAGTATTCGTGTTGAACGTGGGATTATGTATGAAGGGTGGTTGAGCCCCGGGGGTTGAGCTATCAGGCGGTTCACTAGAGTTAGGTCATATCTCGGCATGCATGGAGAGGCCTCCCTCCGTGGGGAGAGGGTGATAAAGGTTGCCCTGGGTTGGCTATGCATCATATTATGAGTTGTGAGCGGGAGAAGGGGTGAATAAAATGTATGTCTCGGCATACTTTACTAAAAATGGATCTCCATCAGAACTGGTAGAATAGGGGAATAGATTTGGTATATAATACAGTCAGCCTTCATTTCCTCGACCCTTTGATTCCTCAGATCCCTCATCACCTCAGACAGAAAATCTGGAACTACCTCGATGTTTTCTATTATATTTGGACTTAACTCCTCAGATAATTTGCTTCCTCAGACATTTTTCCTTGCATTTTCCATATCTAAGGAAGCAAGGGCTGACTGTACACATATTCAATGCTCAACCTATATCATAATAGCTAACAACACGACCTATACATCCATGCTATAAAAGATAAGACTCTGTAAAATGTAAACAATAAGAGAGTCATGTCAAAGTCTTTAACCAGTGTAAATCCTTTGTAGGTGAAAATTGTGTGCCATAACTGTGATGGTGGAGGGGGGGTCTGGCGTATCTCTATGTCTGGATGGAGTATGTGAAGGAGAAAATAAAAGTGTACGTGCTGAAAGTAATGTACAGGATAAGGCCTATATGACAGGGTGATGCAAACTGAACTAAAGTAAAGGCTGTAGACGGGGCTGTGGAATAATAGCTTTTACATGTACTTCAGGTACTTATTCCTATCAAGGTCCTTTGGCGGACTACATAGTTTTGTGTACTCTCTCTGGTCCTATTATAGTATCAACTCTATTGTTAAGCTATAGTCCAAAACGAGGTCTAATATCAGTCCTCCGATTCTCAGAAGGGTTTCTGTACAAATTAGCTATATTGAAAGGATTTCTTTTTTTTTTTTTATCAAAGTGCTTAACCCTTATATAATTGCCAGATCCTTCTCAGCAGACTTTAAAGACCTGTAACCTTTTATGTGATGTTAGAGTCATAGTAAATTAAATGTTTTTCAATGATACTATGGGTCTTTAAAATCCGGGCTTTAAGATCATGCAGAAGGGCCTTACGTCAAGGGTACATTTATGGATAATGCAGTGAACATGCCGTGGAAATGGAGTAAATGGTTAGTTTTGGGAGAGCCTGAACGCTAGACTACTTAGGTGCAAAAAGAGTGTAATATAAATGTAACAGTAACCAACACAGATTAGATGTAGTACTTACCCCCTTGGTGTATTGAGCTGCTAACTGGAGGCCTGGTGAGTAGCTCCCTTTTACTGGTCCCCTAGTCTATGAGCTGCTCAGTGCCTAGTGAGCTGTTCGGGGGGTCCTAGACGACTCAAAATCAACCAGGGGTGCAGCTTGTACACCCTGGTACCGCTCACTCACAACCACCAACACCCCCTTTAGAAATCAGACAAACCGAGCCACTACCAATACCATCAGACAGTCATCTATATGCAGTGGCTGGGATTTGAAGTGAATGCAGTCTATGTTTTTAGTCCTGATGATTGCTATGGGCCTCCTTTGAAAACCCCAAGAAACAGAGTGCAGTTCAGTGGTGTTGTTTGTGTCTGATTTTTTCTAAATGTCGTCTGCTCAAGAAGAATCCTTGGCGCCAAAGTTGTCTCTAAGAGCTGCAGCACACAGACTGTAAGTGAGAGCACCAAAACTAGGCCCTGTCCTCCCCCTCTGAGTGCAATCAAATGGTGCTCAACTTGGCTCTGCAGAGAGAATGGAGTGCAGCGCTGAGACTCAATGCCAAGTGAGGTTGAAATCACAGACAAGCCCCCAGCGTCCATTTAGTAAAGCCAAGAGCGGGACCCAGCACCAGATTCAACCCAGCGCCCTCTTTAGGCATTTCTCAGAGGCACGAGAGCCGCCACGCGCAGCCAATCAGAGATCCAGGAATGTTGGTTGACTCCAGGGGAGTGGGTTTTGGATTGGTGGAGAGGAGATGGAACTGGGTCAGTGTGACCTGAATTACCATACTGATTCCAAGTGCTATCAGGGGGCGGAGGGCAGGGAGGAGGTGGTCTGCGTTGACACTGACTGGCACGGCGACTGTCACAGGCTTGGGGAGGGGCTCCTAAATATATGGAACCAAATGATCAATTATAGGGCATGATATGGATTAGGTGTAGGCACCAACACCAAGTTCACAAATGGGTATGGGTATATTTTTTAAAGGAAAGGAAATGGAAAACTTGATAAAGTAGGTTTTATGCATTTATGCTTTCAAAAAGAAGAACCATAGGAAAGTGCTACAATAGCCTACAGGCCGGAAACTACAAGAAAATATGCTAGCTCTCTGTCATTCATTTTCTAAGTGAAGACACCATGAATGTGATTTGTGGTATTACCGTAATCTCCCGCGTATAAGGCGCGTCTTATACGAGAGGTTTTAGTTCTTCCTGGATCTGCAAGGGGGAGATCAAGACCTTCAATTTGATATCTTACACTCCAATATAACCTCATCTGCTGGATATGGGGTCCAGGGGGGTCTGAGGGGTCCATGCAACACATAGGTTTTTAAATTTTCAAAATCCATTCAGTAGAACAAAAGTTATGAATTTTTTATTTTTCTGGTCAAATCTCTAAACTCTAGGTGCGCCTTATACGCGGGGTGCGCCTTATACGCGGGAGATTACGGTATGTATTTTCTCAAAATCATTCATTATCATTATCATATCCTTTAAATAAATGTGTTATCTTTTATTCGATATAAACTCCCTGCACAAGGAGAACGTATGTAATCCTTTCATATCAAATCCCTATAGATCTTTATTTCCGGTTCCTCCCTCAGATTATACCCTTGGTTAGCTCCTCTAATAACAACTGCATAGTATGTTAGAAATCAACTAGAATCTTATGACAAGTGTTATGTCTTTAGTAATTATGGAGTATTACTGTTTTGACTCATTAGGGGGCTTCACACATTTTCCACAGAAATTGATCTCCTCCAGCGAGTTGCTCACCATTGCTGTATTGCCGTTCATGCGACATGACGACCAATGGGCACGGTGCAATGACAGCATTTATGTATTAAAAGAAAAGACCATCCCTTTTTCGTGATGCCCTCTTGGGGGGAGTGATTACATTGAATGAAAAGATTCTGACATTCTCAGTACCACATCTCCTATACCATATGGGCAGAGACCAGGCTGCTCTGATGCATTTGATGACACCATAATTGGTGAAAATGCACCAGATACTGCATTAGTTTGATTAAGCTTGGAGGCCACTGCTATCATGTGTTTAAATATAGTAATAAAGTGTCCCTTTTCAATACATCATGCAGGGTTGTTTGATGTTATAACAATTTAGAAATTAATATGCAAGTATTGTCATGAGGATTTCTTAAAATCGACATGTGACCACTGGAGACATGAAAGCTGACATAATAATGTCATGTAGGATTTCTTAGATTCGACCTGGGATATGGGGATTTAAATGACATGTAACATGAGCAATGAGATGTAACATGAGATATTCTTAAAATCGACATGAGATGTGGGCACCCCCGTCCAGTGCCCAATCTTCATTGTGTGGCTACCCACAGAAACGGACCAAAATGTGAGAGACAGTGACATCAAGTTGATCAACAACCTTCATCATAAGCTGATAGGACTACCAAGCGTGGCACATTCAATTATGAAATCCTATGAGTTCATTGTACCTCTTTTATTTGACAACGCAAAATAAAATTTTATCATGAATCTAAGAACTCTGGACTACATGATGACGTGTCCATTTGAATTTCCTAAACTAAATGAGGATGGAGGGTAAACTGTGTATATTCAGATACATGAGTTGTAATTAAACACAACGAAGAGGGAAACTGAAGGAAACCAACTTGACGGCTACGTGTTTCCACGAGATAAGGCCGTGATTTGGCCACTGGTGGAGGGCCAATGTATCATTTATGGTTTCTCATTTATCCATTGTAATAACTCTTTTGTATTGTGACAAAATGCATTTTTCTACATGTTCTATGCTTCGCCCTCGGCTTCCTTTGTGGACAAATCTAAGGTGTATTGGAAGACAACGCCTCCATATACATTTGGCTACGGATATAACACAATAGAATTTCCTTCTAGGCCCAGATTATTAAGACTGCCTTCAGGCAGACGATTCTTCTGGATGGTCACAGACGCTGTCTCGTACACTCACGTCTGCGGAACGAGATCTCCACCTACCGAATTAGTATTGTTCCTCTCCACCTGGGGGCACCCCCTGCGGCCGTCACGTGGAAAAAGGTGATAGTCCATCCCTGAGCTCTTGGCGACACATGATACATTGATAGAGAGCAGATTATACATTATGTAAATGTAGTGCAATGTATGACAATATGATGTGTGTAGGTTTAGGTCAGATCTTTATACTTTGCCCACTCCTTCACATAAGGGAACCACTTGTCCTGTGGGGACAACTCCTTATAAAGGATCCACTTGTTCTAATACCACCATTACATCTAACTTCTTCTCTTAATGGCACCATTCCCTGGTGGGCTGGTGGCTTTCCGCAAAGACACGCACAATTTCTTTACGTTCGCGCCCCTCTTTGATCTATAGTAGTACGCATGCTTTTGGGCTAAAAGGAGGGTAAATTTTCTTAGCCCCCCCCCTTAAGAGAGGCCAAATTTTCTTTAGCCCCCCACGAGAGGTGTCTGAGATTTTTATGCCCCCCTTCAAACCCACAAGCCCCCCCCCCCCGTTGATAAATAATGACCTCTCCCTAATGGTACTACTCCCTCTAAGGGAATCACCTGCCTTAATGGCACCACTCCCTCTAGGGGACAACCTGTCCTAATGGCACCACTCCCTCTAAGGGAACCACTTGTCTTAAAGGGGAAGGGAGAGAATAAATAGGATGGAACAGCCTGTGAACCCACAGGGGGTCTCATATATGGTGGGGTAAAGAGCTCTGGTCAAATATTTCAATCTATCCTGAATATCTATGTCTTTAGTGTTTATTAATTTCTCTAAGATGCATAGCATGTGTGGGATTAGCTAATTGGCAGATACAGCTAAAATCAACTACTTTTGATTAATAGAACACTCAGAAAATGGGTTTCTTATTTTCCCCCACTGTCATCCTTTTGAAATCTGGCTGTTCCACCAATATATACCCACCCTCTGTTGGCTGCATGGTCAGTGGTCATTTTATGGAGCAGCTCCAGCCACCACCCCCAACCCTAATGACTCGAGACAGACCAAACTTCAAACAGGACCCCCTGCAGGGCAATAAAAATTAGCATCTCTGTGTGGAGGCGGCATAACACCTGCTGGGAGGGCACAGCAGGACTCCAGGTCGTAGGTACACTAACGAAAATTTCCCCTCAAATGCCACCACTCCCTCTAGGGGACCACTTGTCCTATGACACCACTCCCTCTAAGGGAACCACTTGTCTTAATGGCACCACTCCCTCAAGGGGACCACTTGTCCTAATGGCACCACTCCCTCTAAGGGAACCACTTGTCCTAATGGCACCACTCCCTCTAAGGGAACCACTTGTCCTAATGGCACCACTCCCTCTAAAGGAACCACTTGACCTAATAGCACCAAGTCCATAGATTTTGATATGAGAGAACTCAAATAAGGTGGGAAAATGAAAAACATTTCTAGTGAATCTATGAACCCAGCAGCCAGAGGAGGAGAGGCATTGGGGTATAGTGGTGTTGGGAGGAGAGCTCAGGGGTTGCAGCCTGAACCCAGCAGCCAGAGGAGGAGAGGCATAGGGGGTATATTGGTGTTGGGAGGAGAGCTCAGGGACTGAAGCCAGTCTACCACTTGCCTAGACTTGCTCAAGTCCATAGATTTTGATATGAGAGATCTCAAATAAGGTGGGAAAATGAAAATGAAAAACATTTCTACCTGAACCTAACAGTCAGAGGAGGAGAGGCAAGGGGGTATAGTGCACTGAAAACTTATATCTGAAAAAAGTAATCTGTGATAATCACTTTAGGGTGCTCAATTTAATGCCGTCTGGGGGAGTACTTTGTCATCATTTGAGTTATCATAAGTGGTTACAAAGGGTTATCATATATTGATTACTTTTTAGAATATAGCTTACATACTCAGATTGATAGGTGTAGTGCTGAAATGGGTATTCCGTCATTTATCACAGCTCATCAGGTACAGTTTATAAATAATTTTATAATTACACCCCCCCATCCTCCTGGTAATGACGGGTATTTTTCTGGACCCTTATGATAATCTTAATGGGTCAAATAGCACATGCTATTGTAGGGGCTTGTAGATCGTGATATAGTGTGAGCGTCTTCCTCAAGAGGGCGTCTCGAGTGGTGCGCCCATCACCTGTAGTCACTAGAGGTCTCCTCGACCCCTGGTCTCTGCGGGGTGGTGGCAGCACTGTTCGCCTCATCCCAGCTCCTACCTGGGGCTGGGGAAGGTGTTAGTCTGGCTCTAGCTGTCGACGGAGTCGGACCACTTTTACCTGAGCTTACATTACAGTTAAGCAGTACACTTCGAGGTAGATGTAAACCATATACCATAATAAATATGTGCCAGTTGCACTAACCCGAGATCCCTTGTCTGGTCTTTACTTCGAACTAGTCAAGACATTGATTCGAACCATTACACTGGTGCCGTGACCAGTTCTTGGTGTTAGTGCGCGGCCCTGGAGGCCGAACACGAGCACGATGGATCTCGAGATGAAAGATCGAGTATCTCAGGATCCACATCGAATGACACTGCTCATGCCAACGATTTAAGCCGAATTCAAATGAAGGGGTATACCTCTATAATTGGACCCAAGGTAGAGAGGGTAGTTCGAGACCTCAAATCCGAAGAGATGCCCACTCCAGTCACGAATTATACCTACAGATTAAGTACCGATTCCACAGAAAGATCGACACCAATTATGATGATGACTCTAGATGCTCAACGAGCAGCCTCGGCTCGAGCAGAAACGAGAACAGCGAACCCCCATCGATCCTTAGACGACATAGACGTCTCGGTATTCGACATAGGAGGTTCGAAGAAAATTACTGAGTCAGCAGCAGAATACTTGCGCGAACAGGCCAAGTTGAGCGTCGACGCCATGAATAAAGTTCGCCTATACCAAGGTTTACCAAAGCTAGAAGACTCCGAACAAAAAGTTCTGAGACTTAGGAATTTGGAGAAACAATTTCACCAGTATGAAACCGATAAACAACGAATGATGAACAAAATGAAGAAACTCGAGGAAAGAACCAAATTGAAAGAGCAAATCAATCACGACCTCGAACGACAGACATATGTCATCCAAAGGAAACTCGAACTTGCTAAAGCCGAGTGGGGAAATGAAAAACTTAGACAAGAAGTTGATCTAGAGGAACAGGAAGCTACTTCCACCATCAAGAATCTCGAATTAAAGAAAGAGGCCGAGCAAATAAGAGCCGAAATGGAACAGTATAAATACGAGGCAAATAAGCCCCTCTTTGATCTATAGTAGTACGCATGCTTTTGGGCTAAAAGGAGGGTAAATTTTCTTAGCCCCCCCCCCTTAAGAGAGGCCAAAATTTTTAAGCCCTCCACGAGAGGTGTCTGAGATTTTTATGCCCCCCTCAAACGCACCAGTCCCCCCCCCCCGTTGATAGATAATGACCACTCCCTAATGGCGCTACTCCCTCTAAGAGAATCACCTGCCTTAATGGCACCACTCCCTCTAGGGGACAACTTGTCCTAATGGCACCACTCCCTCTAAGGGAACCACTTGTCCTAATGGCACCACTCCCTCTAAGGGAACCACTTGTCTTAATGGCACCACTCCCTCTAAGGGAACCACTTGTCCTAATAGCACCACTCCCTCTAAGGGAACCACTTGTCTTAATGCCACCACTCCCTCTAGGGGACCACTTGTCCTAATGGCACCACTCCCTCTAAGGGAACCACTTGTCTTAATGGCACCACTCCCTCAAGGGGACCACTTGTCCTAATGGCACCACTCCCTCTAGGGGACCACTTGTCCTAATGGCACCACTCCCTCTAAAGGAACCACTTGACCTAATAGCACCAAGTCCATAGATTTTGATATGAGAGAACACAAATAAGGTGGGAAAATGAAAAACATTTCTAGTGAATCTATGAACCCAGCAGCCAGAGGAGGAGGGGCATTGGGGTATAGTGGTGTTGAGAGGAGAGCTCAGGGGTTGCAGCCTGAACCCAGCAGCCAGAGGAGGAGAGGCATAGGGGGTATAGTGGTGTTGGGAGGAGAGCTCAGGGACTGAAGCCAGTCTACCACTCGCCTAGACTAGATTTTGATATGAGAGATCTCAAATAAGGTGGGAAAATGAAAATGAAAAACATTTCTACCTGAACCCAACAGTCAGAGGAGGAGAGGCAAGGGGGTATAGTGCACTGAAAACTTATATCTGAAAAAAGTAATTTGTGATGATCACTTTAGGGTGCTCAATTTAATGCCGTCTTGGGGAGTACTTTGTCATCATTTGAGTTATCATAAGTGGTTACAAAGGGTTATCATATTGATTACTTTTTAGAATATAGCTTACATACTCAGATTGATAGGTGTAGTGCTGAAATGGGTATTCCGTCATTTATCACAGATCATCAGGTACAGTTTATAAATAATTTTATAATTACACCCCCCCCCCCCCCAAATAGCACATGCTATTGTAGAGGGTGTCTCGAGCGGTGCGCCCATCACCGGTAGTCACTAGAGGTCTCCTCGACCCCTGGTCTCTGCGGGGTGGTGGCAGCACTGTTCGCCTCTTCCCAGCTCCTACCTGGGGCCGGGGAAGGCATTAGTCTGGCTCTAGCTGTCGACGGAGTCGGACCACTTTTACCTGAGCTTACATTACAGTTAAGCAGTACACTTCGAGGTAGATGTAAACCATATTCCGTAATAAATACGTGCCAGTTGCACTAACCCGAGATCCCTTGTCTGGTCTTTCCTTTGAACTAGTCAAGACATTGATTCGAACTATTACACTATGTATCAAAATGTATTGCAAAGAAGAATCAATTCTCCTAGTTATTACTACTATTTCAGAGACAGGAATGGTGTCTAACTGCAAACATGTTAAAGGATGTTGGAATATTTGACATTTCTTTCTTTTCTGAATTAATTGAGTCTCTATGAGATGATTTTATGATAACCTTTTACTTCACAGATATTCATTATCCAGATTAATGCAAATAGTTATAGATAGATGATCTCAAGGTAATTCCTATACTCTATTGTTGTATAGTGGAGGTCCCTGGTGGCAGAAGTGATGACCTTGGGTCATCACTTTGATGAAATGGGGTCATCATTCTCAAATGATGACCAAAAGTCATCTTCACTGATCACCTATATACATGTAAAGGTTTTCAGTGTGGTGTTGGGAGGAGTGTTGAGGGACTGCAGCCTGAACCCAGCAGCCAGAGGAGGAGAGGCATTGGGGTATAGTGGTATTGGGATGAAAGCTCAGGGACTGCAGCCAGTCTACCACTTGCCCTAATGGCACCACTCCTGTTAGAGGAGGTGGTGCCATTAGGGCAAATGGCTCCCTTAGAGCGAGTGGTGCGATTAGGAAAGTGGTCCCCTCATTGGAGGGAGTGGTGTCATCAGGACAAGTGGTTCCTGTAGTAGAGGGAGTCATAGACTTGCTCAAGTATGTAGATGTGAATATGAGAGAATTAAAATAAAGTGAGAAAACAGAAATTTAAAATATTTCTAGTGAATCAACAGCAGAGAGAGGTGAGGGATGGGCTGGGGGAATGGGGGACATAGTGGCATTCGGAGGAGAGCTCAGAGATTGTCGCTAGTCTAAGGGAGTTGTGCAATTAATACAAGTGATTCCCTTGGAGGGAGTGGTCCCCTTAGAGGCAGAGGTGTCATCATAGGAAAAATGTCAGTTGCTACAGAGTTGAATGTGTCGTCGAATGGTAGTGGTCATATCAATTAAGTGCATGGGAGTGGTTCCATTAGGAGAAGTAGTCTTATAGTGGAGGTGGCTGCAGCACTCGTCGATCTATTTGAATCTAAATCCCAAATCTGCTATATTTAAACAGGTGGTTTACGTAGTTCAAATAGGATTGTGAAAGGAAAAATAGGAGTCCAATGTCATATTTGCTTGAGAATTTCAAAACTAGTGTCTTCATTTTCATCTATTCTTCCTATATATTCTATCTTCTTCTTTTATTTATCTTTTTTTCTCCTTCTTTATTTTTTTAGACTAACAATGAAAAATGGGATAACTTTGGAGATAAGTTCTAGTCATAACAATTGACTACACGTCAGTAGGACTTGTGTTGGAATCGATCTCAAGGGACTTTGTACCAAGTCCTGGGGCCTTCAAAGAAAGTCCTTATGACCTGAAATTCACTGTACTTATGCTAATCATGCCATAACCAATCCAAGTCCATAGAAGGACTTCTATATCCTGTGTCACACAGTGTGTGATTAGGCCTATAATTGCAAAGTTCTCAAAGGCTTGAGGCAATGTCCCAAGGTGGTATCTGCATGAGAATTGAGAATATGACACCATCAAACCGTTAGAGTTTGATTGAAGTCCTCAGGACTTCAAGTCAAGTCCCCAGGACTTAAAATCAAGTCCCCCAGACCATAATTAATTTATAGTCCATTGGGTCCCTGTCGGGGCCCACTTGGAGCCCATCTTGGGCTAGCCCGATGGGCTCCAGCTGTTGCCCAGTGCCTGTTCTGGTAGAGACTCAACCAGGCTGCCCATATGGGGCCCAGTGTGTCAGCCCAACTGGGGCCCAGTTGGGCATGTTACCCGGGTACTTTTAAGTCCATAGGTCTTGATATATGATAACTAAGTCCTGGGGACTTGAGCAGTCATGCACTAAGTCCTTAGGGCATGAAGCCACGTCCAGCTAACATGCCCGGCCAGTCCTAAAGAGGGAATTGAGTTTAAGTCCAAGGAAGTCTTTAGTGATGTATCTCCAAGTCCCATGTAGTCTAGTCCTTGGGACTTATAACAATGTCCAGGGGACCTGAAATGAAGTCAATACTAAGGACTTAGGATCAAGTGCTGAGAGTTGTATAGTATGTATCGGAACGGGACTATAGTTAAGTACTGTTTATTACTCACTCGACCTGCAGCCAATCAGAGGCCTCCATTTGGTCACATGACCCATTGCCATGGCAATGTGACCTACTTAGGGGGTCACCTTTCAGCCAATCAGAGGCCAGCATTCTGGTAACAATGGTAACATGACCTACTTTAGGGATTAGCAACCACCGCTCAGCCAATCAGAGGCCAGCATTCTGGAAACCATGGTAACGTGACCTACTTAAGGGGTCATGTGACCACCTCTCAGCCAATCAGAGACCAACATTCTTGGTAACCTTGGTAATGTGACCTAATTAGGGGATTAGTGGGTGGTCACGTGGGCGGGTTAATTATGCAAATGAGATATACCAAAAATCATCTTTTTTAATTTTTATATTTTTGTTTGATAAAATATATTTACAAGTATATACATTGATTTTCAATCATAATTCAGACTGTACATAGTGTAATCTTTGTATACGGTTTTCATGTGAGGATTCTTTCGAAATGTAGGAATGGTGTAAGTCATTCTTCCTACTCACAATTCATCTAAATTACAATAGAAATCTACTGAAGTATAATACCAAGTATTCCATTCACTTTGTGCGGACATGACACTTCTTAGCAGAGTGTTCTGTATATTTTCAAAATGAAACTCGCTAAAGAGCACACGATCTAAACACTCTTGACAGAAAGTGTTGAATATTTTCTCAGAATCATGACAACACAGGTGTCTTAAATGGTCTGAGTTTTTCTCGAGAAGGAATATGAAAGCATCGGTAGATTCTAATGTATAACGTCTTTTGATGAGAGGACAGGTTTCCTGATTGTGAAATACGAGTAGGTAAGGTAGTAGCAGCAGTAGCACCATCATTACCATCATCCCCAGCACCAGCACCAGCTCCAGCTTGAATTTAAGAAATAACTCCTTTATGAAAAATAGAGAGATTTGTAAACCAGGGGTCAGAAGTAGGAGGCCTCAATTGGACCTTTATCTTATCTCTTATCCCTGAACTTCTCAAAACTTCTCCCAACTGATCACTGACTGAAATGTCTAGCTGTCAGCCCATTGGACGCAATGCTAAAGCATCCTACAAAAGATGGCTAGTACTGAAGAAAGTAGTGTTGCTACCCCAACTTTTTATTCCACATTTCAATTACACATCATGTAAGGAACAAATATTTAAAGTTACAAGAAAATTCTTTGTCAATTAATTTTTGGGTCACCTTGAGCCCTTGTCCTTAAGATTAGAATAATTATACAAGGATGCATTAAATATATCACATATATATTGTGTTACGGTAATTGAAAATGAACTTTATTATAATCGTCCTTGCAGCGATGAAATGATGTAACGATGAATCGTTGTTTCTGTAATGCCCCCCTGGTGTCCAAACCTTAGATGTGGGGGTCATTGGGGCGCCGGGAATCTCTCAGATGTGCCGAGATCCCCTCTCTGTAGACTTTCTGGTCTACTCAAGCCCCAAAGACTTCAGTCTTAAAACGAGGTTTTGGGGAATTGACACTTACATTACCTGTATATTTATCATCTATAGTAGTTAATTTTTCGTTTCCGCAAGTTAATTTTCATTTCCGCAAGTTGATATTTCGTTTCTACAAGATAATATTCCGTTCTGCAACTTTGTTTTTCGTTTTCACAACTTTAGACATTTGTTTCTGTAGCCAAATATCCACAGTTGACTGATTGACCGTGCACAAACAAATCATCAAGTGCAGAAACCAAGAATTTTAACAAAAATGAAAGATGCGGAAACGAAAATAAAAGTTGCAGAAACAAACTCTAGAAAAAAATATGTCTAAAAATGGATGTCCTTTCCATGGCTCCGTACTAAAGCCCCTGTCACTTGTCGATATAAGGGAGTGGTGATTTCTTAACAACAGGGGGGGGGGGGGCAGTTGGTGGGTATAGGGGAGGGGCAAACAAATTTCAGACCCCTCTTAGGGGAGGACAAAAAAAAAATTCGCCCCTTTTCAGCGAGAAAGCCCACGCACGACTATAAAATAAAAGGGGGGGGGGCGGAAAAATTTTCACCACGCACATGCGGAATTTCACCCACCTCCCCCTGTTGTTAAAAAATGACCACTCCCTAAACATGGTCATGTCAAATTAGAGTGGGCCATACCCATATAAAATTCGCGCCTGGCCAACGCGGCATCTGAGACCGGCGCGGCAGTGAACGCGCGCCCAAAGCGATCACACAAATTAGGGAACAACTAAGCACCAAGCTTATGTAGGTATTCTGTGGCGATCACCACAAATTAGCGAGTACTTTATGGGTCAGGTCGTCAGAAAGTGTAAGATTTTGCCCTTAAAAGCCCTGAAAAACTAATTTTCTAATTAGTTTATATAACCTTAACAGAATTGTCAAGGTACATCTCCTCAGCTCAGAGGACCAAAAAATACTGATCTAGGCCATCCGGTTCCATTTTTATTGCTTGTTTTGTATCATGTAACGTCTGGTACCAAAATAATGAAATATGGAGGTAATTGAAGTTGCTCTCAGTAATATAAAAATGTCCCATTATGCATAACAAACACATGAAATAACAAGGCCAATATGTCTATTATTGACTTCAATACAGAATGGAACAAAATTTGAGTTATGCATGCACAGTAGACTGCCTCCTACATGATGATAAAAGTACCGGACGTTACGTAACGTCCGGTACTTTTATCAGAATTATTTCACATAAGCTGCTCTCATATGGAGACAAATGCTGGTAGACACACAATTTCTTCACCAAAGTAGGGGATGATAGGGCCCTTCATATGGGTAATAAAGATTTTGAAGCTTCATTTTTTCCATGTTTTATAACTGATTTAGATTTAGGTACCGGACGTTACAAATTACAGATTTCCATTTTGAAAGACACATCATGAAAAATTCTCACTTAGTAACATGTCTAAACCTCATGGAAATGATATTTATGTCAAGGTGAATATCGATGCCCCATAGATAATGCACTAAGCCCCCGTATTGCACTCCACCGTGAAATAACCAGCGCCAAATCCGCACGATGACATCATAGGTCCACCGCGCATGCGCGACTGCTTCAAACCGTAAACAAACAAGATGGCGGCACACTGCATTTTCGGTTAGACGAGAGGTAAATCAGAGTTAATTATGGATTATATTGATGAAATATCGATTAATTATCCACCCAAACACCTTGATATAAATGTAAAGATGAACTCTGATTAGTTTGAGCCTCCTGTTTCTTCACTTGCGTGTCCTGCCCGCTCCGCACTCGGCCTACCGGCCTCGTGCAGGACACTCTCGTGAAGAAACGGTCGGCTCAAACTAATCATCGTTCACCTTTACCATTATACCTATGATCATATACAATACAAAAAGTAACTTTGGGATACTCTATACCGGTAGTGTTCTTTCTTCAATACAGGACACATGTAAAAAATACAAAAAGTATAAAAAAGAACAAATTTGGCCGTTTTTTTTCACTTCAGCAGGCTATAAGTCCTAAAGTTTTTGATGGATGACCACAAATTTACATTTTTTTCTGATAGCCCTAAGTGTTCTCTATCAAATGAGTCTATGTAAGACAAGATTGGTTCACAACTTCTTTCTCCAGAGCCATAAAAGTCCAAAATGACCCAAAAACACAAAATCTACTGCTTTCTGGCGACCTGACCCTTATGTATCTAATCTGTGCGATCACAATAAAATAGTGTGTAGAAAACACGCTAGAGGGTGTAGGTCGGGAACTGTAGCGCGCGGATCACCAATCTGCGCAATTCTCAAATAGCGCAGCGCAATTTGCAAATTGGGCAAGATCGGCACCGCGCAAAGCTCCAATCTTGCGCAAAGCAGCAATATCGGCCATTTGGCAAGTAGGTCTTGCACTTCAAGTCCTTTTTAAAACTCTAAGCAGGAAAACTTGACAAACAATAGACCAGTGGTTGAATAACATATAAAGGTATCTATAAAAAATATTAGACAAATGAATTCTATAAATGTGGTAGAAACTTTATGAAAATCTCGCCCATTTGTACCTTGCGCAAAGCAGAATTGCCGATATGCGCAGATTGGCTAACTGCGCCTAACAGGAACCACCCAGTGTTGAATTTTCAAACTAAGCGATCACCCGCAGGATACAACTTGTTACATCGGTCTATGCCCTTGGGGCATTCAGTGCCGCCCCCCTGTGGTGACGCGTATATTTTCGGGACTGCCGCGCAGAATTATGCATGCCCTGAGGGCATATTGCTGGCCTTCCAGAAATCAGCAATTTACCCATGCTAGTCTATGCCCTCAGGGCATCGTGTATCGGCCCTCAGGGCATAGGCATACACAGGACCATTCCTGACCTCTAGATCTAGACGTTCTGGCATTGACCAGAAAAACATGCACATGCCCTCAGGGCAACATACCCTCAGGGCATATTTCTTGCTTCTTTAAAGCATTATTGACCAAAGCATGCCCTCCAGGCATGTAGTACAATTCCACAAGTTGTAGGCTAGCTACAAGAAGGGCCTAAGTATGCATACCCCCCAGGGCATATATCTTCCTTCTCCCGGGTTCCTTCTACAGTCTACAAATGTTACTCCTCAGAGCATAAATTTTATGATAAATGAAGCGGTATTAAACAAGGGTATGCCCTTGGGACATCCATGCATGCCCTCAGGGAATATTGGACTTTAAGCTAAGGGAGTGGTCATTATTTATCAACAGGGGGGGTGGAGAATTTTCGCCTCCTCTTTGATCTATAGTAGCGCGCGGGCTTTTTGGCTAAAAAAAGATTTTTTTAGCCGCCCCCCTCAAGAGGAGTCAAAATATTTTTAGCTATCAGTGCATTCCCTGGGGGCATCATCACACATCATCCATATTATGGATGCCCCAGGGGCATGGTACAGAGAACAATGGGGGACAATGCCCCCAGGGCATTCATAGTAAGCTTAGATAATCGTACATGCATAAAAATAATTGATGATGCCCTCGGGGCATCCATGTACTAAATGATGCCCCCGGGGCATAGTCCAATACCCTATATAGGCCTACATGTCCTGGGAGCATCATCCTTACCATGGATGCCCTGGGGGCATTTTCTCAGACTTGCCCTGGGGAGTGTGGGAAAGCACACGCCTCAGCTGCTGCTGTCCGCGTAATTTTCGCGTCACTCCCACGCGGCAATCAGTATGCCCCTAGGGCATAGTCCGATGTAACAAGTTGTATCCTGCCGATCGCCCGCACGGAGGAGTGGCGCCGTCTATGTAGAGAACGCTGTGCAAGCACCTGCTGCTTAATTCTGATTGGTTGACATGCATCTACTCTTCAACCGCAGTTCTTGACCTGGTAAAAGCTTTCATAAAACAAGTAAATAACTGCTTGGAACTAGTTCCTGTTTTCACCCTTTTTTAACAGATGGCGCCACGAGTACAATACACAAACGTACACAAACCGGCGAACATGAAAATGAATAGAATTCATCCAAAATCACGGCAATTTAAGAAAACAACAAAGATGTAGACGGAAGAAAAGAGTTAGAAGGAAAGAGGAAGGTGCAATGCAATGAGGGGCAACACGCTACTATGTGTCAAACGTCGGAGAAACGGCGGTAGGTTCAAAACTAGTGCCATCGTGATCACTCAATCTCAGTCAATGATTCATTGATACCCGATTTGAGATGAGGCCTCTAGCCTAGGGGTAGTAGGGCAGCAATGCCAGCAATAGCCTAGGCCAGGCTAGGGCCAGGCTTTTGAAGTTTTGTGGGGATGGGATGAAGCACCTTGCACTTGCAGCGTCATCACATCAGTGATGTAATGCTGGGCTAATGTACAGTGTACATGAACTACATGTGCTGCATATTGACTTTGTGTAGGCATGCCACATGGGCATCCGAAATTTTATATTTGTAGATAATCTAATAACAAGTTGCACTGTTGACAAGTCTGACATTTTACCAATAGAATGCTTTTTTAATTATGAAAATTGAGATACCATAGCCAAAGATATAAACATTTTAATTATAGAATTAAATGATATTTTTCTGTCATGGTTTTTCACCTGACTGAGCCAGGGATGAAAGTCTTCAGGGAATTCCCTGATTTCAGGGATTTTGAAGTTCCAGGGCCTTATACATTCATATAGAAACCCAGGTTTTTGGGGCGAATATTGGGCCATTTCAGGGATTTACGTGCTCTGTGACTTTCATCCCCACTAGTCGTCATGATGCTGCAATGAAGTGCTGGCAAGACTGCTCACCAGCACTTCATTGCAGCATTATGCCGACCCTATGGGAGCATATATGTATCAACCCCGTAGGAGCAACATATGCTCCAATGAAGTGCTGGGGAGCAGTCTAGCCAGCACTTTATTGGTGCATCATGACGTCCAATGGGCATGATACATTAATGCATCTGCGGTCCTTAAAGGTTTAAGGGGTTAACCCCCCTGCTTCCTTTTTACTATGCTTCCCCACGATGCCAACTACACACCCCTATAGCCACACCCTCCTCCTCACTCAGTCATTAGGTATGGGTCCTGTTACTAGATCTATCTGAGCAGAATATAGGACAATCAGCACCGCACACACTGCACTGTGAGGGCAGTGCAGTTTTGTCTTTGGTACACATATTTATTGATTTTATTTCACCAGATCAAGATATTAGAAAACCAAAAACATCATATTAAAGAAGACACTTTGCCACTCACAACAATATAAGTTTTATAAAAATCTGAGCAGGGAATGCATCTTAAAATTTGAGGGAAATTTGAAATTCATGGTTCTGGAGTAAAATCTGCAGGTCAGGATTTTCCTTATTTTTTGCCAAACTCACTGTTACTCTTTTTCTTCTAGCACATTGGCGCCAATAGATAGCCTAAAAATTATTTTAGATTATTGATCAGCATATTTTTCTGGTCATATTGGTGGGGGTTTAAAAAGGTGAGAGAAATTTTCATATATCAAAAAAATACTGAAAAATGGGAAAAATTCTGAATTTTTGGGAATTTTTTAAAATTTTCATTTGTTTCAAGCTACATTACAAAGACCTGTATTTTTAGCTTCAGATCATTGCAAGGGATATTTTAATTGAGTAAGAATTAGTATAGTTATAACAATTTTGAGAGATGGTGTCAGGCCCAGAACTATTCTCCTCATGGAAAATATGACCAACTACACGGCCTGTTAATGAAAAAGAGTATACATTACAGAAGGAAATGACTATGTTTTTCGGAATCTATGCCCTTTTCTACATAAGATAGAGGAATTTCATTGAATTTGATAACAGCAAACCACATAAACATAGACCCTGATGACTGCTCATTTTACTATAGTAACAGATATACAGGTAGGCTGAGTGGTTCATGGGCGCCCGTTTGTGTTTAGAGCCATACACCTGATGTACCGGTACCGGTGCATTATATAGGCACTTACCCATTTTTCTAAACTTCATCCCTTGTACGGGGGCGGGGTGGTAGGAGAAGTTGTAGTACTAATTACTTCGAGATGTTGTATACACACTCAAAAAAAACCAGTCACAGTCATTAGCCCAGGTCCTCCTGGGTCATTGGTGGCACCTTTTCAGCTGTTTTCATTTGATCAAGATGGCCGACTTTAAGTGGGAATTTCTTCTACAAAAAACAGGTCTAGAAATTAATGGAAAGTTGATACATGTTCCTTAGGTCCTTGTCTTTCTGTAGAGGGTAGCAATTCTCGAAAAAGACAAATTTTTACCTATGAAAAAGGGTGAAGAACAAACCTTACATTTTTGGAGCTTTTTCTCATGAAAAAGTGTCTCCATTGGATTGCATTGTGCTATAGATTTTTGCGATGGACATAACACATGGCCTCCTATGGGAATTGTCCAATTAAGACGCTTTTTTCAGCAGGTTCGTGTAAAGTTTCGAGTCCAAGTTTAAGGGCTTGTGGTGTCTCTTTTCTGACCTTTTCCTTCAAACTTGACTTTAGGTTGTGAAGCCTTTGTGGCATCTACATCTGCTTTCGCTACTCTTTTCTTTTTATTTGCTGGGTTCTGCTTTTTAGTGTCCATACTAAGGCCTGTAATTAGGTGTCTAAAATTGAGCTCCAGCTTTGCCCTATAGCATTTCCTTCAAATAAGGGGCGCCCTATAGATATACACAAGGTGTGCCTTGTGTTAATATGCAAGGAATTACAGAAATACTGCCAGAAATATTTCACACAGAATTCATCTATAGTTAGGATAAACCTTCCACCCAAGCAGAATGTCACATTGAACATGATCCAACTTCCCTACATCTCTGTGTGGAGATTTCAGACACCGATCTGGCTGGTTGTTAGCCAATGGGAGTGGGGGGGAGGATGACAATGGCTGGGGTTGGGTGACGGGGGAGGGTGGATTGGGTGGAATCAGATAGGCGCAGTCCCCGAGTCCCTTACTCCTGTCAGCTGTGATGGTGTATGCATCATTGCCTCATCCCAGAGCAGATAGACAGGGAGAATAATAAATCTAGAATAACTCTGAATTGACTTAGATTTATACCTTCAAGAAGTGCAAGTGCACAGTTTCATCTGGACCTTTCACCACACCCACCCACCCACCAGAGGATCCTAGAAGAGTAGCTTAGCTCTCAGTTGGATTTGGACAAAATAATAACTATCTGACTAGTATTCATAAGCTGTCGGGAATATTTCTCCATTCAAGACAAACTTCAGAGTGTATCTGAACTCAAGGTTAGTAGTAAACGGGGTATTTAATTATGTAGGATTTAACCATTCTGATTGTACATTTGGATGGTGTAGACTTTTGTGTCAGTGTTTATGATTGCTGGGATTCTACAACTAGAACTTATGTGCCTTATATATACTTATATAAAACCCCACAAGTAAGGCACCTGCGATTCCACAAACAGCCTATATAATGCGCTTGCAGTAATCTGATATGAAGTGACTGGTCATATGGACCAGACCGGTGTAACCTTTGACAGTGTTTTATCATGTGTCGTTGTGTTCACCCAGACCCTGTATTTGGTCAGACATAACACACTGATTATAGCCTACACCTGTTGGGGCTACGTTATTCAGGCACCAATATCAATGTGTATAACCTTGGGAGAAAAAATCCTTTTTCTTCATTCAAAGGATCCCAGTATGTACATTACAATGTGTTCTATATATATTGAAGGTTGGTAAATATTCCCAAACCTACCTCAATGATTTTCCAGGCGGTTTCCACTAAATGAGTAAAAATTAAAAGTTGAGAAATATTTAATACTGTTATTTTACGTGTTCTCCCTCAAAACCATGTAAATATTTAATACCGTGCCGACATGTTTCGAACTTTGCAGTCCTATGTCAAGGCTAATTTATTTTTGAAAAATGGGGCTCATTTGTCATAGGGAGCCTTTTTCAGGCTACCCTGATAACCAATATTCTTAATTTCATAACAAGGTACAATAGTATAGAGATAGAGCAAGTAAAAAGGCTCCCAATTGAGTAATTCAGCGTCAACTGTCAATTTATAGAAGGCTCCCAAATAAGGTGGCGCTTTCTTGGAAATTTTTCAACGATTATAGAGAGAAAAAAACTTGTTGAAATTGGCCCTAGGTGTATTTCACATATAAGTTTTTCATCACATTTTTAATATAACCACAGATTGTTTTGTCAATGTATGCCCTAGAAGGTCGGGTTAAAGTGGACCCTGTGTTCTATAGATAGCCTTGTACCACGTGTATGAGACACACCGCGCAGCATATAAGGCGCACCCTGAATTGAAAGATAAGCTAAAAAGAACAGTTCTCTGCTGTTGTATTTTTTAGATTATGTCACAGCTTTCTACTCTTGTAGGAATTCCTGTATTTTCTTTGGAATTCCTTTATAAAATTGAGTTCATTTCCTACAGAAAATGGACTAAAATCTCATGAGTATCCCCGAGACTGGCATCCCTTCTTAATGGGGAAAGTACAACATGAACTCATGGCTCCAAGTCTAGGTCCCCTACATTGTGTACACCTCATCAGAAGAATATAGTGTAAATAAAAGTTGTAAAATAGACATATCTATGTCAGTATGATGATGGTAATAATGGGGCAATAACACAGTGTGTTTTTTAGGGCTGTCTACACACTATATGCAGTTATCATAACCCAGACCCTGCACTCTCTTTGCAACATTGACATTCACGCTCGTTAAAAACGAGGAAAAGGGTATTTTTCGCTCCTTACCAATATCCCTGGAATCAGGAAAATGTGTTATTTCCCACAAGTAATCCTGTGGATTTTAATAAAGATAAGAGGAGCCCTTATTTAAGGGACAAACCGGTGGACAAAGTCCTTTATTTTATCCTCGAAATTGGATCAAGGTTGGTTGGAATATCTTTACCTAGGCTCTTACTGCTCAAAATGTGTACATGTGATTACCGCTAGTTCTGTCTGTTATAGGAAATGTAGTGTTGGGGGAAATATGTCTGTTTTATATATGTAGAGAGAAAAAAGTCGTGTTCATTTACCCTGAGAGGTCTGTATTTTAACACAAGAGAGTCCTCTTTCTTCTTTTTTTTTTCTAGGAATCCTTGGGGATTGGGGAACGAGCATGGGTGTCACTTCTTGGTGGGAGTGCATAAACTGGTATCATAATGATACTATCATCTCCCCTGGCAGCATTTGCACCAATACCGTATTTCCCCGTGCCAAAATTACCGTGCTTATACACGAGGCAGGTTTCTTTTCCAATACCTGTTAAAGCACCCTTCCACCTTGCATAAGATTTTTCTTACATTTTTATTTAAATATTCCAAATTATTTAATTCAAATTCATGTACTATCTATCTTTAAAAAGTGGTTTTAACGTATGGGACATGGATGCCAATTACATAAGTGGACACTTTATCCAAAGGCCCTATCTAAAAGTGGGGTTATGGCCTAAAATGGTACTTTGATTGAACAGCTATTATAGCCCCCAGGATAATAGATGTACAAGGGGCGTTGCCTGAAATGCACTCAGTGGCTTTTCACCCAGGCTGATACATGTACAGTATACAAGGCTGATACATGTACAGTATACAAGGCTAGTATACAAGGCTAGTATACAAGGCTAATACATGTACAGTATACAAGGCTAATACATGTACAGTATACAAGGCTAATACATGTACAGTATACAAGGCTGATACATGTACAGTATACAAGGCTGATACATGTACAGTATACAAGGCTGATACATGTACAGCATACAAGGCTGATACATGTACAGTATACAAGGCTGATACATGTACAGTATACAAGGCTGATACATGTACAGTATACAAGGCTGATACATGTACAGTATACAAGGCTAATACATGTACAGTATACAAGGCTAATACATGTACAGTATACAAGGCTAATACATGTACAGTATACAAGGCTAATACATGTACAGTATACAAGGCTAATACATGTACAGTATACAAGGCTGATACATGTACAGTATACAAGGCTGATACATGTACAGTATACAAGGCTGATACATGTACAGTATACAAGGCTGATACATGTACAGTATACAAGGCTAGTATACAAGGCTGATACATGTACAGTATACAAGGCTAGTATACAAGGCTGATACATGTACAGTATACAAGGCTGATACATGTACAGTATACAAGGCTGATACATGTACAGTATACAAGGCTGATACATGTACAGTATACAAGGCTAATACATGTACCGTATACAAGGCTAATATATGTACCGTATACAAGGCTAATACATGTACAGTATACAAGGCTGATACATGTACAGTATACAAGGCTAGTATACATGTACAGTATACAAGGCTAGTATACAAGGCTGATACATGTACAGTATACAAGGCTGATACATGTACAGTATACAAGGCTGATACATGTACAGTATACAAGGCTAATACATGTACAGTATACAAGGCTAATACATGTACCGTATACAAGGCTGATACATGTACAGTATACAAGGCTAGTATACAAGGCTGATACATGTACAGTATACAAGGCTAATACATGTACAGTATACAAGGCTAATACATGTACCGTATACAAGGCTGATACATGTACAGTATACAAGGCTAGTATACAAGGCTGATACATGTACAGTATACAAGGCTGATACATGTACAGTATACAAGGCTAATACATGTACAGTATACAAGGCTAATACATGTACAGTATACAAGGCTAATACATGTACAGTATACAAGGCTAATACATGTACAGTATACAAGGCTGATACATGTACAGTATACAAAGCTAATACATGTACAGTATACAAGGCTGATACATGTACAGTATACAAGGCTAGTATACAAGGCTAATACATGTACCGTATACAAGGCTGATACATGTACAGTATACAAGGCTGATACATGTACAGTATACAAGGCTGATACATGTACAGTATACAAGGCTGATACATGTACAGTATACAAGGCTAGTATACAAGGCTGATACATGTACAGTATACAAGGCTGATACATGTACAGTATACAAGGCTAATACATGTACCGTATACAAGGCTGATACATGTACAGTATACAAGGCTAATACATGTACCGTATACAAGGCTTATACATGTACAGTATACAAGGCTAATACATGTACCGTATACAAGGCTAATACATGTACAGTATACAAGGCTGATACATGTACAGTATACAAGGCTAGTATACAAGGCTGATACATGTACAGTATACAAGGCTGATACATGTACAGTATACAAGGCTGATACATGTACAGTATACAAGGCTGATACATGTACACTATACAAGGCTGATACATGTACACTATACAAGGCTGATACATGTACACTATACAAGGCTGATACATGTACCGTATACAAGGCTGATACATGTACAGTATACAAGGCTGATACATGTACAGTATACAAGGCTAGTATACAAGGCTGATACATGTACAGTATACAAGGCTGATACATGTACAGTATACAAGGCTAATACATGTACAGTATACAAGGCTGATACATGTACCGTATACAAGGCTGATACATGTACAGTATACAAGGCTAATACATGTACAGTATACAAGGCTAATACATGTACAGTATACAAGGCTGATACATGTACAGTATACAAGGCTGATACATGTACAGTATACAAGGCTAATACATGTACAGTATACAAGGCTGATACATGTACAGTATACAAGGCTAATACATGTACAGTATACAAGGCTGATACATGTACAGTATACAAGGCTAATACATGTACCGTATACAAGGCTAATACATGTACAGTATACAAGGCTAATACATGTACAGTATACAAGGCTGATACATGTACAGTATACAAGGCTAGTATACAAGGCTGATACATGTACAGTATACAAGGCTAGTATACAAGGCTAATACATGTACAGTATACAAGGCTGATACATGTACAGTATACAAGGCTAGTATACAAGGCTAATACATGTACAGTATACAAGGCTAATACATGTACCGTATACAAGGCTAATACATGTACAGTATACAAGGCTAATACATGTACCGTATACAAGGCTGATACATGTACAGTATACAAGGCTAATACATGTACAGTATACAAGGCTAATACATGTACAGTATACAAGGCTGATACATGTACCATATACAAGGCTGATACATGTACAGTATACAAGGCTAATACATGTACAGTATACAAGGCTAATACATGTACCGTATACAAGGCTAATACATGTACAGTATACAAGGCTAATACATGTACCGTATACAAGGCTGATACATGTACAGTATACAAGGCTAATACATGTACAGTATACAAGGCTAATACATGTACAGTATACAAGGCTAATACATGTACAGTATACAAGGCTAATACATGTACCGTATACAAGGCTGATACATGTACAGTATACAAGGCTAATACATGTACAGTATACAAGGCTGATACATGTACAGTATACAAGGCTGATACATGTACAGTATACAAGGCTGATACATGTACAGTATACAAGGCTAATACATGTACCATATACAAGGCTGATACATGTACAGTATACAAGGCTGATACATGTACAGTATACAAGGCTGATACATGTACAGTATACAAGGCTAGTATACAAGGCTGATACATGTACAGTATACAAGGCTGATACATGTACAGTATACAAGGCTGATACATGTACAGTATACAAGGCTGATACATGTACAGTATACAAGGCTGATACATGTACAGTATACAAGGCTGATACATGTACAGTATACAAGGCTAATACATGTACCGTATACAAGGCTAGTATACAAGGCTGATACATGTACAGTATACAAGGCTGATACATGTACAGTATACAAGGCTAGTATACAAGGCTGATACATGTACAGTATACAAGGCTGATACATGTACAGTATACAAGGCTGATACATGTACAGTATACAAGGCTGATACATGTACAGTATACAAGGCTAGTATACAAGGCTGATACATGTACAGTATACAAGGCTGATACATGTACAGTATACAAGGCTGATACATGTACAGTATACAAGGCTGATACATGTACAGTATACAAGGCTGATACATGTACCGTATACAAGGCTAATATATGTACCGTATACAAGGCTAATACATGTACAGTATACAAGGCTAATACATGTACAGCATACAAGGCTGATACATGTACAGTATACAAGGCTAGTATACAAGGCTGATACATGTACAGTATACAAGGCTGATACATGTACAGTATACAAGGCTGATACATGTACAGTATACAAGGCTAATACATGTACAGTATACAAGGCTAATACATGTACCGTATACAAGGCTAATATATGTACAGTATACAAGGCTAATACATGTACAGCATACAAGGCTGATACATGTACAGTATACAAGGCTGATACATGTACAGTATACAAGGCTAATACATGTACAGTATACAAGGCTAATACATGTACAGTATACAAGGCTAATACATGTACAGTATACAAGGCTGATACATGTACAGTATACAAGGCTAATACATGTACAGTATACAAGGCTGATACATGTACAGTATACAAGGCTGATACATGTACATTATACAAGGCTAATACATGTACAGTATACAAGGCTGATACATGTACAGTATACAAGGCTAGTATACAAGGCTGATACATGTACAGTATACAAGGCTAATACATGTACAGTATACAAGGCTAATACATGTACCGTATACAAGGCTGATACATGTACAGTATACAAGGCTAGTATACAAGGCTGATACATGTACAGTATACAAGGCTGATACATGTACAGTATACAAGGCTAATACATGTACAGTATACAAGGCTAGTATACAAGGCTGATACATGTACAGTATACAAGGCAAATACATGTACCGTATACAAGGCTGATACATGTACAGTATACAAGGCTAGTATACAAGGCTGATACATGTACAGTATACAAGGCTGATACATGTACAGTATACAAGGCTAATACATGTACAGTATACAAGGCTGATACATGTACAGTATACAAGGCTGATACATGTACAGTATACAAGGCTGATACATGTACAGTATACAAGGCTAATACATGTACAGTATACAAGGCTAATACATGTACAGTATACAAGGCTAATACATGTACAGTATACAAGGCTAATACATGTACAGTATACAAGGCTGATACATGTACAGTATACAAAGCTAATACATGTACAGTATACAAGGCTGATACATGTACAGTATACAAGGCTAGTATACAAGGCTGATACATGTACAGTTTACAAGGCTGATACATGTACAGTATACAAGGCTGATACATGTACAGTATACAAGGCTGATACATGTACAGTATACAAGGCTAGTATACAAGGCTGATACATGTACAGTATACAAGGCTGATACATGTACAGTATACAAGGCTAATACATGTACCGTATACAAGGCTGATACATGTACAGTATACAAGGCTAATACATGTACCGTATACAAGGCTAATACATGTACAGTATACAAGGCTAATACATGTACCGTATACAAGGCTAATACATGTACAGTATACAAGGCTAATACATGTACAGTATACAAGGCTAGTATACAAGGCTGATACATGTACAGTATACAAGGCTGATACATGTACAGTATACAAGGCTGATACATGTACAGTATACAAGGCTGATACATGTACACTATACAAGGCTGATACATGTACACTATACAAGGCTGATACATGTACACTATACAAGGCTGATACATGTACCGTATACAAGGCTGATACATGTACAGTATACAAGGCTGATACATGTACAGTATACAAGGCTAGTATACAAGGCTGATACATGTACAGTATACAAGGCTGATACATGTACAGTATACAAGGCTAATACATGTACAGTATACAAGGCTGATACATGTACCGTATACAAGGCTGATACATGTACAGTATACAAGGCTAATACATGTACAGTATACAAGGCTAATACATGTACAGTATACAAGGCTGATACATGTACAGTATACAAGGCTGATACATATACAGTATACAAGGCTAATACATGTACAGTATACAAGGCTGATACATGTACAGTATACAAGGCTAATACATGTACAGTATACAAGGCTGATACATGTACAGTATACAAGGCTAATACATGTACCGTATACAAGGCTAATACATGTACAGTATACAAGGCTAATACATGTACAGTATACAAGGCTGATACATGTACAGTATACAAGGCTAGTATACAAGGCTGATACATGTACAGTATACAAGGCTAGTATACAAGGCTAATACATGTACAGTATACAAGGCTGATACATGTACAGTATACAAGGCTAGTATACAAGGCTAATACATGTACAGTATACAAGGCTAATACATGTACCGTATACAAGGCTAATACATGTACAGTATACAAGGCTAATACATGTACCGTATACAAGGCTGATACATGTACAGTATACAAGGCTAATACATGTACAGTATACAAGGCTAATACATGTACAGTATACAAGGCTAATACATGTACAGTATACAAGGCTAATACATGTACCGTATACAAGGCTGATACATGTACAGTATACAAGGCTGATACATGTACAGTATACAAGGCTGATACATGTACAGTATACAAGGCTGATACATGTACAGTATACAAGGCTGATACATGTACAGTATACAAGGCTAATACATGTACCATATACAAGGCTGATACATGTACAGTATACAAGGCTGATACATGTACAGTATACAAGGCTGATACATGTACAGTATACAAGGCTGATACATGTACAGTATACAAGGCTAATACATGTACAGTATACAAGGCTAATACATGTACAGTATACAAGGCTGATACATGTACAGTATACAAGGCTGATACATGTACAGTATACAAGGCTAGTATACAAGGCTAATACATGTACAGTATACAAGGCTAATACATGTACAGCATACAAGGCTGATACATGTACAGTATACAAGGCTAATACATGTACAGTATACAAGGCTAATACATGTACAGTATACAAGGCTGATACATGTACAGTATACAAGGCTGATACATGTACAGTATACAAGGCTGATACATGTACAGTATACAAGGCTGATACATGTACAGTATACAAGGCTAGTATACAAGGCTGATACATGTACAGTATACAAGGCTGATACATGTACAGTATACAAGGCTAATACATGTACAGTATGCAAGGCTGATACATGTACCGTATACAAGGCTGATACATGTACAGTATACAAGGCTGATACATGTACAGTATACAAGGCTAGTATACAAGGCTGATACATGTACAGTATACAAGGCTGATACATGTACAGTATACAAGGCTAGTATACAAGGCTGATACATGTACAGTATACAAGGCTGATACATGTACAGTATACAAGGCTAGTATACAAGGCTGATACATGTACAGTATACAAGGCTGATACATGTACAGTATACAAGGCTGATACATGTACAGTATACAAGGCTAGTATACAAGGCTGATACATGTACAGTATACAAGGCTGATACATGTACAGTATACAAGGCTGATACATGTACAGTATACAAGGCTGATACATGTACAGTATACAAGGCTGATACAAGGCTAGTATACAAGGCTAATACATGTACCGTATACAAGGCTGATACATGTACAGTATACAAGGCTAATACATGTACAGTATACAAGGCTGATACATGTACAGTATACAAGGCTAATACATGTACCGTATACAAGGCTAATACATGTACAGTATACAAGGCTAATACATGTACCGTATACAAGGCTAATACATGTACCGTATACAAGGCTAGTATACAAGGCTAATACATGTACCGTATACAAGGCTAATACATGTACAGTATACAAGGCTAATACATGTACAGTATACAAGGCTAATACATGTACAGTATACAAGGCTGATACATGTACAGCATACAAGGCTGATACATGTACAGTATACAAGGCTGATACATGTACAGTATACAAGGCTAATACATGTACCGTATACAAGGCTGATACATGTACAGTATACAAGGCTAGTATACAAGGCTAATACATGTACAGTATACAAGGCTAATACATGTACAGTATACAAGGCTGATACATGTACAGTATACAAGGCTAATACATGTACAGTATACAAGGCTGATACATGTACAGTATACAAGGCTAGTATACAAGGCTGATACATGTACAGTATACAAGGCTGATACATGTACAGTATACAAGGCTAGTATACAAGGCTGATACATGTACAGTATACAAGGCTGATACATGTACAGTATACAAGGCTAGTATACAAGGCTGATACATGTACAGTATACAAGGCTGATACATGTACAGTATACAAGGCTGATACATGTACAGTATACAAGGCTAGTATACAAGGCTGATACATGTACAGTATACAAGGCTGATACATGTACAGTATACAAGGCTGATACATGTACAGTATACAAGGCTGATACAAGGCTAGTATACAAGGCTAATACATGTACCGTATACAAGGCTGATACATGTACAGTATACAAGGCTAATACATGTACAGTATACAAGGCTGATACATGTACAGTATACAAGGCTAATACATGTACCGTATACAAGGCTAATACATGTACAGTATACAAGGCTAATACATGTACCGTATACAAGGCTAATACATGTACCGTATACAAGGCTAGTATACAAGGCTAATACATGTACCGTATACAAGGCTAATACATGTACAGTATACAAGGCTGATACATGTACAGTATACAAGGCTAGTATACAAGGCTGATACATGTACAGTATACAAGGCTGATACATGTACAGTATACAAGGCTAGTATACAAGGCTGATACATGTACAGTATACAAGGCTGATACATGTACAGTATACAAGGCTGATACATGTACAGTATACAAGGCTAGTATACAAGGCTGATACATGTACAGTATACAAGGCTGATACATGTACAGTATACAAGGCTGATACATGTACAGTATACAAGGCTGATACATGTACAGTATACAAGGCTGATACATGTACAGTATACAAGGCTGATACATGTACAGTATACAAAGCTAATACATGTACAGTATACAAGGCTGATACATGTACAGTATACAAGGCTGATACATGTACAGTATACAAAGCTAATACATGTACAGCATACAAGGCTAATACATGTACCGTATACAAGGCTGATACATGTACAGTATACAAGGCTGATACATGTACAGTATACAAGGCTGATACATGTACAGTATACAAGGCTGATACATGTACAGTATACAAGGCTAATACATGTACCGTATACAAGGCTAATATATGTACAGTATACAAGGCTGATACATGTACAGTATACAAGGCTGATACATGTACAGTATACAAGGCTGATACATGTACAGTATACAAGGCTAATACATGTACCGTATACAAGGCTAATACATGTACAGTATACAAGGCTGATACATGTACAGTATACAAGGCTGATACATGTACAGCATACAAGGCTAGTATACAAGGCTAATACATGTACAGTATACAAGGCAGACCAGCACACCGGCCGTGGACTATACACTGGGAAGTGCGGTATATAAACTGTTCTATATTGTCTGAGTGCGTCTACAAACTGCGCCTTATACGCAAATGCTATATTCAGGCACCCTGATCAGGCTGATGTCTATGAATTCAGAGTTCTAATTGATTCTGGCGCTTAAAAATTTGTGTTGTGGCCCTTTAAGCTAACGTCAGAGATCCTAGCAAAGTATATTGCGTCGCCCTAGTGCAACAAGGTTGTAAGAACTGAAACTCTGTGACAATACTATATTATGCCTACAGGATCCAGTGCAATACAATTGTGTCCACTTGGTGGTATAATAATTGTAGCACTTCTTTTGCCTCTTCTGCAAAACTTGAAATATGCAGATACAACCTTGTTGCACTGAGGCGACGATTTTGTCCATTGATACACATCAGACTTGAAACTTGATCTCTATTTAGCCTGGGGCCAGTCATTGTTTAATTGGAAACGGACACGTGTGGACGTTCGCATTGGAAGTATCATGACACAGGATAGCTTCATCAAGGTGTCATGTGTTAACCCTTTACTGTCCGCATGGTGTATCAAAGTGTTAGACACAGGGGTCATCGTCATGCATGGAGTCTTATAACTACAGCTGCATCCATGCATCATTCTAACCCTACAGGGGCTGTATATCCCTGAAGTCATTCTAACCCTACATGGGCTGTATATCCCTGAAGTCATTCTAACCCTACAGGGGCTGTATATCCCTGAAGTCATTCTAACCCTACAGGGGCTGTATATCCCTGAAGTCATTCTAACCCTACAGGGGCTGTATATCCCTGAAGTCATTCTAACCCTACATGGGCTGTATATCCCTGAAGTCATTCTAACCCTACAGGGGCTGTATATCCCTGAAGTCATTCTAACCCTACAGGGGCTGTATATCCCTGAAGTCATTCTAACCCTACAGGGGCTGTATATCCCTGAAGTCATTCTACCCCTACAGGGGCTGTATATCCCTGAAGTCATTCTAACCCTACAGGGGCTGTATATCCCTGAAGTCATTCTAACCCTACAGGGGCTGTATATCCCTGAAGTCATTCTAACCCTACAGGGGCTGTATATCCCTGAAGTCATTCTAACCCTACAGGGGCTGTATATCCCTGAAGTCATTCTAACCCTACAGGGGCTGTATATCCCTGAAGTCATTCTAACCCTACAGGGGCTGTATATCCCTGAAGTCATTCTAACCCTACAGGGGCTGTATATCCCTGAAGTATCATACATCATTCTAACCCTACAGGGGCTGTATATCCCTGAAGTCATTCTAACCCTACAGGGGCTGTATATCCCTGAAGTGTCAAGATGCATTGATGCAGTGTTGAGATGAGATTTGGTATATTATGACAGAAAAGGGGCCTGGAGGTGGTATCATGCTGCCCCTAAAGGGTTAAAAGGACCCCCTGCGTTGTCCCCCTAGTGAGCAGTGCTAGCACTAATGAGACGCTAGAGGTGTCACCTACCTTGGTGTCACTTGACAATTAACCCTTTAAGGGGTGACCAGGGGCGTGGAGGGGCGTGTTGGCATGACTGATGCAGCAATGTCGTGCCAGCACCCACCATTGCATTGGTTCATCATGACGACTACAGCATGCGGCCTTCATAATCATAGGGTTAACACATGGACATATTGATATCCTCTAGTATATAAGATCAAAGGATTTGTATCTCCTCTTTTTGGCTGCTGCAGAAATTCATGGACACTGACACATCTGGCAGTAAACATATCTATGTCAGTAAGGCCACCTCATTAAAATTACTTGCATTACGGGATTTTGTGACTGAAATTTTGGGCGGCCAAAGGCAAACAAAAAAAAAAGTTCCCAAAATGACCCTAATGTAAAGTCACCTTTTGGGGCATCTAACTCACCTTTTTGTC
Organism: Acholoe squamosa; assembly: GCA_949317995.1. Lineage (NCBI taxonomy): Eukaryota > Metazoa > Annelida > Polychaeta > Phyllodocida > Polynoidae > Acholoe > Acholoe squamosa. The sequence goes on along the minus strand of OX439051.1, from coordinate 11,892,038 downwards.
AACAAAAGGTAGATTTCAGTAAGGAAATGTCAGATGAGTGAATCAATGTCTGACTTTTGTTCATCTGCTAGGACTTTTTTTTCTTTTTTTAACCCCAAAATGCTGAAAACTCCCAGCGGCCAGAGGTAAAAAAAATGGCCTAAATAAAGTGCCTAGTGAGTGTACTATCCCTGCCAGCCGAGACTAACTTGTCGAACGGTTCAATAATAAAGCTGAACTAGCGATAGCATTGTGCTCCTTTTTTGAAGACAGGCCAAATCATTTGGCGCTAGCCACCTAATATTAACCTCCTTAATTATCTGGATTTTTGTGCAGAAATTCCTGTATTGAATGATGTTAACTTCCTGGGAAATGTTCATAATTGTAGATATCCTGGTTTTTGGAAGTCAGCAAGTGGCACCTCTGTTTGCGGATTATACACGAATATTCGTCCTAGGTGTTGATTGCTATAGTCCTCGTTTAAAGAAGGCGGGGGAAAAAAATCAATTTTAGCAGCCACACTTTTTACATGGACCATACCATATCATTGTGTTTTAGCACCAGGTTTTGTATAAGTATTGGGTTACAAGGGGTCATAAAACACGTGTAAACGAGATCTGAGTAAGCCCCCGCTTTGTATAAGCGTACAATAAGGGCAGAGGTAGACACCCCTCCATATCTATTACTGGTAGTGCTGGGCGGGTTATTCGCAACAATATACTGCTAGTATGAAAGTATGCAAATGGGAACGTATTGATCTACCAGCACATTGATTTCTAGAGTACCTGGTATTTCATTTACAGTCAGCGTAAAATGGCCTCCTTGTTATAGAGTACCGGTATTCATTTGGCCTTGGAGGAAACTCATTGCTCCCTAGCTAAATGCCAGGACTGTGTATAATGAATGAACTAAGTTGACTACCTATATCTGGATGGTCAATAATAGTTTGAAGTGTGATGTGAACCAGTGTAAATAAACACCCTAGCAACTGTGAATATGGCCTCCAAAGATCCACTGGTGGCTATCTAACTGTGACCACTGCCTTCCTGGCTCTCACTGACAAATTGATATTCATACTCTGTTAAATGTGCAAAAGTTCTGTCAGGGAACACCTATTGTATAACTACTATTTTTTGCAATTTTTAATGGATCAGGGAGTGATGGTTTTTATAACTCCCCTTATGTTTCTTTTAAAAGATACTAAAACATGTATCACTGTCTTTGTTTTTGAAGTATTGAAGTATTCACCAAACCTTTATTAATCATTTCAGTTGTTGCCACATCACGAGCAGGGAGCATCCTGATAGACTACAGCGTCCCTGTTACCAAGACAACAGATGACGTCACACTGAGTAGTACCCGGATGTTCACCTCAAACTGCTTATAATCTCACACAAACACAGTATTACAGTCTCTTGCACAAGACCTACAGCACCAGATATACACACCTCACCATACAACACACCACCTCACTGCCAACATTCACTACTAGGGGAAAATAATGCATTTTCTTAGATAGAAGCTTCATAAATCTTTTCATTTTTGAAGAAACCTTTTTGGGGGAAAAATCTCTATAAGGTAATCAGATATTTTGACTCTTGTCATACTCACTAAAGGACAGAAGGGTAGGAAGCTCTGTGGGATAATAAATTAATACACTTGTTAGATCACTGTTGACTGCAGAAAAAATCCTGAATAAGATAGTTACAAAAGTAAAAAATAAGAAAAAAAACATACAGTGGAAGATTACATTGCAGTTGTAAAGGTCTGAAAAAATATCAGGGCATACTATTTTACAAGCAGTGGTGCCAGAGATTTGCCATCGCCATTCACTTGCCACGCGGGCATATGTACCGAAAGTCTAATCCAGAAATCCTTGAGATTGACATCTGTGGCTTCATATGGACAGCAAGACCAGCTATCGCGAAACTCTTCTTAACCTACCTCAAAATGAAGAAGGGTCCATACAATTTCCGATTTCATCGGCGATTCTTTGTGCTTCTGTGTGCCGCGACAGTTCTCTTCACTTCTTTTCTCTACTTCCTCACGACTCCCGATGTGGTTGTCGAAAAGGCCATCCTGAGGGGGAAGAACCTCTACAATGCTTTAGGGATGTTAAGAGAATATAACAACACATCTAAGCAGCCTTTGCTGGTTATCTTTACCTCCTTCCAGCTTCAGCCATCAAAAGAGCATATTTACAGAAACACATTGAAAAATTGGGCCCAGCTACGGCCACTCGTACAGCCGGTTTTGTACAATGACAATCTGAATATGTACTGGGTCGAGGTGGCAAGAAGTATGGGGTGGATCATACTCCCAGTGCCCCGGCGCTACAAGAATTCGATCCCCATTTTACGCCACATGTTCCTCAATGCCACTGCACATTTCAAGAGTACTTTTTATGGTTATGCCAATGGGGATATTCTCTTTGATGAAAGCCTCATCCAGACTTTGTGGTCTATGACACAGAACCGATCGATCGTGCGGCCGTTTGTGATTGGGCGCCGCGCTAACTTCAATGTGAAACCCGGTAATAAAGTCTTTGAGCCAAGAATTGTCCGTGAGATGGCGATGAAGCAGGAAACAAGGCTTTTTATCAATGATGCTCAGGACTATTTCATCACGACACGTGATGGCTTCCCGTGGTACGCTATACCAGATTTTGTCATCGGCAGAATCGGCTATGACAACTGGTTGGTCACTGCTGCTCTAAAGAGAAGAGAAGGTCTTCTCATTGATGCTACCAACACAATTCTCTGCCTCCATCAAAGTGATGATGATGGAAATTTTGCTGGTTTTAGTGCCAATAAGTATGCCAAGTTGAACTATGAGCTCGCTGGTCCAGATTTCAAATATCACCGAGGAAAAACAGACTGTGCGCCATGGGAGACGGTGTTTAACCAGACTGCGGGAACAGTGGCAGTCCGGCGAAGGTTAGGTAATGGATGCCCAGAGGATTCGAGTTAGATTTGTGCAAAGCGATGATAGAGTGGCTGGGCTATAAAGCGGTGGGTCCACTACAGTGAGTTAGGTGTAAATGTCATTGTACGAGTGAGCTGCTTATGTACAAAAATCGAAATTGTCTGATTTCTGCGAACTTGTCCTGTATGCCTATGGTCTTTCGTCCCTCAATGAGATTTTTATACACACATATGGTACTTTAGGTTGTTCAAGAAGAAAATGTACAACCTTTTATGGATGGTATTTTGATCACAACATGCTATTGATAACATTTGCCAGTGAATTTAAAGGACCAACTTTAAAAGTTGTTGCATTTATATCATGCACTTTCCAGTTAAGTACCTAATGGCTAGCATTTGAAATTCAAGTATTTTCTAAGTCGACATTTTCATGCATGTTTAATAATATTGGAAAAAAATAACTTATCATATTAGTGACTGATGTAAGCTTTTTCACTAAAAAAAAGCATTTATTTTGAATGTGTCAGAGAAAAGAATTATGAGTACCGGTAGATTTATATTAGACACTGATTGTTAAGTATTTAAAAAGTAGTCGTTTTGTTCATGTATAGCGTGTCGAAAACGTGCATTTACCAAAAAATGTTGCATTTATGTACACATTCCTTATGTAACCCAAGTCTAAAGGGGTCCTTAGTCGTTGGTGGAAATCCCCAATTGTCAAAGCCCATAGTGCATTTAGCTCTACAATGTGGTATGTTAGTTATTGTGTTATTAGGGTTTGTTAATGATAAATCGTGTATGGATAGAAGGCGTATAAAGTGTACCGTAGTACCTCCCACATATGGCAGACCTGTGTATGGGATCCTGATTTTAAGAGTTTTCTTAAAGTCATACCAATACCTGATATTGAGCAGTTTAGTAATTACTCTGGTGTCTTGGGTATAAACCCTCAGGGTACCACCATACAGGAAGCAGCAAAGCATAGCGGGAGTACACTGTATTTAACTCCCATTATGCCTCACTCATAAGTAGGGAGGAACTGAATACACTACTCACTCTTCAAGCATAGGTTGCATTTTTGTAGTCTAGAACATATGCTTGAAGAGTGACAGGTTACGGGTCCTTCTGGGGGTTACAAGTGCCATGCTATGGTGCTACGTACAAGTGTATTTAGTAATAATCTTGTAAAATAACCTTATTTACAAGGCGTACCCCATAAAGCATAGCTAAGACCCACACTGTTCATACACAGCCCCATATATGAGAGGTACTACACCACTACCGTAATCTCCCGCGTATAAGACGCGTCCTCTACGCCAAACAAAATGCTGGGGGGTCTTATAGCTTTCTCTCAAGTTGGGTGTGCGTCTTATACGAGGGGTAATTTTACTATAGAACAGTACTGGATTGACAAAAATCACCCTTAAAATGTGCGTCTTAGACGCGAAAATGCATGTGCTAAGTTTGGGGTGCGTCTTATACGCGCAGCGCGTCTTCTACGCGGGAGGTTACGGTATGTATTTTCCACTGAATTAGGTTGATTCAGATAAACTTGTATGGTACTTGTCTGTGTTAGAGGGTTTAGGTAGCTACTCTTTGTTAGACTACTGATCGCATTTAAACTAGTCTTATTGGTTAAATTCTACGTATGAAGGTGCATATTTTACAATGCATTTGTCTCGGTTTGAAGTGACTAATGTTATTTCCTCTAAGGTGACCACTATTGCTATTTTTTGACTGCATAGAATATCTATTATTCAACTATACTACTTAATATCCCATGAAATCCATCCATATACTCACAGGATATATCACCATTCACAATACATTACCTATATTGGATGTAGATGGAAACATTGAGTATATAGCTCTCAAGAAAGAATTCTGTTTCTCAGCCTTGGGCCATAGTAGTTTATCAGGGGAGAGTTTCCTCTTTCATTTATGTGACACTACAGAGAGCCTATGGGCAAATGCATGCCTGACGTAAGCCCTTTTTCAGAATTAAGAAGAAAAAACATTGTTAGGCTTAAATTTTCTGGAAATGTTTATTATTTAGATAACTGCTTTGCTGACACAATAAGCTTCAATGTAATCTTAGATATAACCATATTTTGTTGGGTTTCTTCAAAGAAAAAAGATTTCTTCAAATAATTAAACTTTTGATATAGGCCAAGTGGTGAGAGACAAATCTCTTTTTAGAGGCCTAAAGAACAGAGATCTCATTACCATCTTACTGGTAGTCCCTGATAATTTGTCCATCTTTACTAAATTTTCATAAAATATCACAATGAAAGGACTGCACTTATTCACATTCATCCCTAGGAGGAGAGAGAGTTAATTGTTAAAGTACACTTTAACAATTGATAAATTATGATATTTAAAGTGTAATTGTTACATTCCATTATCTGTGAGATCTATTTTCCTTATTGAATCTCAGTAGAGTATCCTGTACCCTATACCCTTATCATCTAGTTACCCCACAGTGTCACTTGCATCCATGAAACTAAGCATCCTAGAAATTTTCTTTTTATCATCTAGTCTTAAACACTGTCACACTTTACATACACATCACCCTTCACCCATGACAATTAACAAAGATAGATGTATAGAAAACTTAGTCAGTGAGTGTAGAGTTGGTAAGCCAGGCAATATGAAATGTGTGATGAGGTAGAATTTTGTCTCTTGGTTTAGTTCTGAAAAGCAATGAGTTGCAACCATGTATCACTGCCAGTATCACCTACATTGTTCAATTTTAAGTTTAGTATTGCAGGGATGAAAGTCTTCAGGGAATTCCCTAATTTCAGGGATTTTGAGGCTCCAGGGCCCTATGCATTCATATACAAACCCAGGTTTTTGGGGAGGATATTGGACCATTTCAGGGATTTTCGTGCTCTGTGACTTTCATCCCTGCTATTGTCAATGCCCTTACATTTATTTGTTATGTGTTCATACAATTCCTTGTTTTAGGTGTATATTCATATGGGACCATGGGACACTTAATAAATGATGAATAGAGAGCTTAAAAATACTGGTAGCTACCGTAATCTCCCACGTATAAGGCATGTCTTATACGTAGGGTTTTACTTCTCCTTGGATCTGCAAAGGGGACACCACAAGTTTTCTTTTGATATACAGTGTATTCCACTCCACCAATGCACTCATATGATATAGGGGGATCTGGTAGGCACTAAGTACACTTGACATATCTTTTTGAATTTTGAAAATTTAATCAGCAGAAAAAAATTACAAATTTTTCATATGTTTTTGACCATATTCTAAAGATCTAGGTGCGTCTTTTATGCACAATGCAACTTATATGCAGGAGATTAGGGTACCGGTACCTATTTGAGACCTAGTAATTATGATAATCAGTATGTATACATGTATCCATTAATACAATGTACATTAGTCCCTAACCTAGATCCATTTTAAAATTATTTACAATTTACAAACCCAAGAAAGGTCCTGAAATATTCATATGAGGAAGTTCCAATGCTGGTCATAGATGGCATGACTGAGCCACTATCAGAATTCCCATAGTTTATAATCATTGTAACACCATTTTAGTTGGTATAGCTGTCGGAAGGGAAAAAAAGGAATGAGGGAGGGTCTCCACAATTATTGTGAATACCGTATTTTAATATTCCAAATATTCATAACCATCAAAATGTTTTGAAATTATTTTCCACACAAATTATCAACATGAATCAAAGGAAAATCGAAAATATCCCTTGATTTAGCTCCTACCGATATTAAGGTTAGGAGTTTATTTAGTATTGTGTACTGCACATGCAGACCAGCACTGAAGAATCTGCTTGGCGGCCATAGTGAGTTTTCATGATTTCTTGCCTACAATGAGCGTTCAGAATCATATTCTATAAAGAGTCAGTTTATAGTTATTCTTGCCGGAATATATCATATGGCTTTACATGTCTTCAATGTTTTGAAGATTACTGTTCATTACCCAAAGAAAATCATAGTCACAAAATAGTATTAAGTTGATTGATATTACTAGTGTGTCTTTTGACAGAGGTCTGTGTTTGCATAATTATGATACCTATACACTGTTATATGTTTTAAATGGTATATAGGCTGTAAAAGCAGCATCCATTAGTTGCCAAAAATACGATATTTTATGCCTAATATAGTATTACTACCAAGGTCATGGGTTAATGATTTTCACCGGGGAGGCATTTCAGGTGCCATGAATGCCAACCATTTTTGGGTACCTGCATATGATTTGCGGAGCATGAAAATACTGCATTGGTTTACTTGATATATGTAAAATCCATTAAAAAGGAATTTGCTTAAAAGCGGGGTTCAACAAAACCTCCGGTAAGGCATTTATTTCACTGTTGCAGCTTGTGCAGGGCACCACAAAATTTGGTCTTTAGTGAAGAAAACACTGTCGTTCACATATTATTAATTTCATCATTTTGCTATAATGAAAGTGATAAATTCTGTGTTTAATGTGAAGTATGTAGTCATATGTAGAAGCCTTTCTGTCATTTGATCTTGATTAAGATAATAATAGTTATACAGACTCATGTGTAAAGAAGAAACTGAATGCTAATGTGATAAACAATACTCCCAATGCTTTTATACTCTCAATCATTTTGAACTAAGCCTTCTAATGCATTAAGGCATCGTGCCCTGTGACCCTTATGGTGCATGAATGCAGCTCGGGTGAGTCGGATTGTGAATCATCCCGACCCTACACGGTTGCGCGGAGACTCAACATGATGCATGAATGTAGCCCTGAAGAGGAGGCTTGTACTTTTATGCATCATGATGTATTTTCATGCATCATGATGACTAATTGACATGATACATTAATGCATTAATTGTCCCTAAAATTTAAAATGTGATCAGAAATACATATATTCCATGATAAGTGTAGTTATCTAACACAACTGCAATTTAAAGAAATACAGATTAAAAGCTATACTGCCTTTTTTACACCATATAAAGTCATATGAATGCAGAATAGTTGAATAACTAGTCGATCATTGTTTGATGGTACAATTGTTTGCTTACGCAATGTTGTTTTTCACAAAAAGAAATGGAAAGGGTACTTCTTAATTCTGATGGAAAACTCCATGAAACATTTATGTTGTTTAATCTTAAACGTCTAGTCTAAGAGGTACCGCTAATAAAATATGGCCTGAAGTACCCATTTTTCCGTTGTTATGTTCAGTACAGTGCAGTCTTGGCTTGGATGGTGCTTATGAAAAAATAGATGGTTTACAATATAAGTTATTGGCCATGGTAAGTGACCATAGCTTGAGATAAAAGATGGAAAATACTTTGAGAGATGAAGGCATTTAAAGTGTTCTTGTAGCAATTGCTCTTTTTTAAATGTGGAGGATAACGTAGCATCTTAGTGAATAAAGTATTATCATAATATTTACAGTTGTTGTCTTATTAGAACAGGCCCTGCCTGTTCTGTTTACCTCTTGACAGGATTTGCGTTCTGTGAAAAAATTGGGCAGTGAAATTGCCAGAGTTGACCAGTGCATTTGTAAATTGCCTTATTTGATAGTCTATGTGATATCTATGGGTAAGGGCTGCAACTAAGTTGTTGGATTATGGTCTATTTACCCTTACCCTCTCCTTGGCAGGTGGCCCGTCAGTAATCCCTATGTTTGTGAAGCCGTGAAAGCTTCCACTTATATCTTGCCTATAGCCCCAATAATAAGCTGGAAATAGCTGTGGCATTGCTCCCTGAGTGTTTGTTCACCTCCTAAGGCGTCATTACCCCCCCCCCGGGCCGCCTCACGCTGTGGCATTGCTCCCTGAGTGTTTGTTCACCTCCTAAGGCGTCATTACCCCCCCCCCCCCCCCCCCGGGCCGCCTCACGCTGTGGCATTGCTCCCTGAGTGTTTGTTCACCTCCTAAGGCGTCATTAGCCCCCCCCCCTGGGCCGCCTCATGCTGTGGCATTGCTCCCTGAGTGTTTGTTCACCTCCTAAGGCGTCATTAGCCCCCCCCCCCGGGCCGCCTCACGCTGTGTCATTGCTCCCTGAGTGTTTGTTCACCTCCTAAGGTGTCATTAGCCCCCCTGGGCTGCCTCACGCTGTGCCCTACCACCATAACACTCCAGCACCAGTAGGTACCCCCCCACTCACATACCTCTCCATATAGATGTACTTATTAGGAGTTCAAACTGACATGCCATTGTCTTATTTGAAGGCCAGATACCTAAAACATGCGTGCCATTCCCATATTAGGAGCCCAATCACGTAGCTTTGTTATATTTGGAGGCGCTAATTGAAAGATGACACTTGACCAAGGTGTTTGGAAAAATTAAAGGTTTAATTTATTCAATACCATACCAACGTAACTGTCAGTTGACAGACCATCACCATAATACCATAATCAACGTACCAACTGATTATGAATTAAACCTTTGAGTGGGCCAGGCTCCCAGAACATGCCTGGTAAATACTAAATATCACTTGTTATATCACATGTTATTTGAACTGGTCAATTTGTTCAGCAACTGATCATGACAAGGTATATGAAAAATGCAATTTGACAAGATAAACATACGGTTATTCAAGAACCGGACACATACAAGATAGCACATAAGTTCAGTAGCTAATTTTCCCCAAAGCCTTTGGCTAGCGCCGGCTGAACTGAAGTGTACATAGCCTTTGGAGTATACCTGTATAGTGCATCCGATCGCCACAAACCGTGCATGCGCACATCCTTGTCAGTGGCACCCCCATGTGCAGCCGCCTGGCTCGCCCCTCGCCGGAGACTATGCATACTATACCCGGCCGCATCCGCATATCCAGCCTTGCACAAACCACCTTTTAACAGTTTCTGTAATTCCGGGGACGTGACCACCTTCTTGGTATCGGCCCAGAGAAATGCCGGAGCATGGGGAGGAGCTGGGATCAGCATAAGCATATTCTGGTACGCCACCACTGGGCAGTGGCGAGAGCCATGAGGGAGACGTTGTATCGGGAGTGCAACGGGAGGAGCATTAATGGTAGTAGTCTTCGAGCTCCGGACCAGGACAATCATTCCTCCGTTGGATAATGTAATATCGCCCCGAAGGAGCCCATGGCCATCCTCCCACGGTGACTTTACACAAATGTTCGAGCTTCTCAGGAAACAAAAATACCCCACTAGGAGGGCGGCCTTGGCAACAAGCCCTCTGACCCCTAGTGTGTCCAAGTAATCACCTACAGCACATAGCATACGAGGTGTAAGTGGAGGAGCTGGTTTAGGCACATGGGCAGAGGTCTTCGTGAGTCCAGTGAGCATGTCTTTAACAATTCTGGAGGAAAAGGCTGAGTCATCCCCCCCTACCAACTGGACCAAGTGACACGCGCCTGACATGAAGTTCCGGACCGTTGCAGGCGACTTCACCATATTGGCCTTGAACTGGGCATATACACAAAGATCATCAGTTGATGGCGCCATACCTGGTACCCCGTATGAGACACAGAAAGTTAAGAAGGACTCATACTGCTTGTCTTTGTTGCGTTGGGTTTGTTCCGTCACGGCATTACGGCGGGTGTGGACCATCTGCTCATACAGTGGGTGGCCCGACCAAGCTGGAAGAACAAATTAAAGTCCATCAGTAAAGATTGGTTGTTTGAGGTCAGGACTGATCTCGATTAGATTTTTCCCTTTTAACAGTCTTTCTGCTAGTACTCTGTGCGCCACACCCAAAACCCGCCTCGACAGCGCATCTGCAAGGTGGAGCGTCGCACCCGGCGTATGTTCGACCCGGATTCTGACATCCTGCTGCACTGCTAGTAACCAAATCTCTCTAGCACACGTTGACAGAATTGGTTCTGTGCAGCGCCCAGCCGCCAGGGATGAGACTGCTCCAGTGTTGTCACCTACTAGCACTATCTCATATCCTCTCGGGTCTTCCGGTAGCAAGTTTTTTACAGCGACGACAGAGTTCTTCGCCTCCAAGATCGTGATGGGGTAGTCCTTCTTGAACTCAGCTGGATACCCTACCCCATAGTAGTGCGAGGGGCTCCAGGCCCCACCCCCCTCCATACAGCTATCGCACTCGATGCGCCAGGACGGTCGGAGCTCTGGTATCATGTGTATGCCGTTACAGGTGGATGCATACAGCCGAAACCAATTTAGGTCCCGTCGGTATTCCATTGATATGGGGAGGGGGTCCATGGCGGTGGCTCTGCGAAGTAACGCTAGTGTTCTGGCCATAAATCTGCGCGCGGGATGCACGCAGGTGGCAACGTGGAACAGGCGTCCCACCATCTTCTGGATCGCTTTTTTCGTTACCCACTTTTTGGCTTGCCACTCAGTCACTTCTTCAATGACTTCAGCCAGCTTTTCCGGGGGTATTCTCACCGTCATGGCTATTGTATCTATCTGGTAGCCCAGTCAGGTGAGCTTGGTAGTCGGTCGCACTGTTTTCTTAGGAGAGAGCTGCAGACCCAGCTGGTCCATTAGGGTTTCAAAACAGACCAGTGACTTTTCACCCTCATACTTTGTGGCCGAGACGCAGGCGAAGTCATCAATATATGCAAGTAGGTAATGATGGTCCTGGGCCATTATGTGGGTGACGGCACGGGAAACCCTTTGCATGTGTGTACTGGAACTACGACAACCAAAACTGGGGGACTTATCATGGTAGTACAGATCTCTATGCTTCACTCCCGCCAGTGGCCAGTCTATTGGGTCTATTTTTAGCTGGCGATAGGCCCGTTCTAGGTCCGCGGACCAGAGTATGCAACCCTGCCCCTGCTGCTTGACTTGGTCGAGGAGATCAGTGATAGTTGGGAGCTGATAGCGCATATAGCGCCCTTGAAACATGTTCTTTGTGATACCCGAGTTCACTGAGCGGTCTTCTGGCCAGCTGAGATCGACGATCAAACGACGCTTATCCGAATTCTTTTTCTCAACTGTACACATAGGGCTACACTGGCTCCATGGGCTGAAGGGGGGTGACTCAAATGGGCTGAGTAGTGTGCCCAGCTCTAACTCAGTCTCAATAAATTCGTCAATGTGAGTAATGTGGTCTCGCGCTGATGAATGATTATCTTCGGCTGGCTCGGGGGGACGGTCACCAGTGTAGCTGCTGGGCCACCCATACCTAAGAAACGTGATGACTTCAGCATCTTCATAGCCTTTCAGCATAGCCTCCCACTTGTCAAGATTAAAACGAGTATTCACATTAATGCGGGCCCCGAGGTAGTTGGGAAGCGCTGTTGCGCGAATGGCATGGTATATTGCCATGTCGTCTGGTGCTGTGTCGCAGGCGCTCTGGGTAGGGTACGGCCACATGGCATCTAATGTGGATATATACTCATGAGGCGTGAGGTCGAGAGGGATGACCGCATCCGGTGGGTACTCACGCCTGGGAACAGGACGTAGCTCCCGGTTAGTAGGCTGACGGTTTGTGATGTCAATAGCTAGGTGATCAGCTGGGAAGACGGTCATACGTGTCATATCGGTAGACATACTCTCTGCAATGACATCAGGGCAAGGGCTCTGGTCATGTGGGGAGGTGTCGTCCGCGTCATTGGTGGCAACCTCGAGTTGCGGTAAGTGGCGATCACTGGGGGGCCACTAGCACTATTTAGTTCTATCTCATCGTGGGCATGCACACCTAGGCTGGCGTTATTGTGGCCATCACTAGTGTCACTGCTGGGGGTGTGATCTAACGCTCCATGCTCACTGTAACTCAATGTGCATGCCTCACCGTGAGAAGGAGAGGCTACCGGTTCAAAAGCATTAACACATGTCTGGAACATAACACTAAAGGCATCAGAAGATGTGTCTCGGGACAGTGAGGCACTATAATCAACCAAATGGCTAACACCTTTGAAGTTTTCTTTGATACATAGGTTGGAAGGTGAACATGCAACAGAATTTTCAATACTCGGGGATACATCGCGGAATTGCATAAAGGTATTACCCAAGTCATTGGTCGCTATCCACCTGTCCATGTACATAGGTGTATTAATACAGGGGTAGAAGTGACACCGCCCTCCATGCCTGCATGGAAAGCGGAGGGGCTGATGTCAGGGGTGGATTCAATTGAATCACGACTGACATCAGACTCACATTCGTCTGACTCCCCCTCAGTCACGTCGCAGCGCACGGGGTGAACTTCTTCACCGTGCACTGCTCCATCACCAGGCAGGGGGTCGTATTGGCAGGGCTCCCCGCCCCGGTCATAGCCACAATCCGTATCAGCAAACTTAATGCATCTTACTGGACCACTGCTATGGCGGGTAAGGGCGGGGTCCATGCGTCTGACGTAGCGGCCAACAGGGCTTGAGATATGAAGGCTGGTGATGTCATCAGCTAAGCCGCAATCGTGCACATCATCATGTGAGATACTGCTATAGGGTAGAGTGACCATGAGTCGTCCACCTGGACCCCTATGAAAGCTATAACTTATTGTTGGGTCTCTGCTACAGTAAGCAAACTTGGGGGGACACTTGACTATGGATATGAAAATTATCTTGAAGTCTTAGGCTGTCAAGCCAATATAGTTAAACTGCCATAATGTAAGTCTATTAGGTTATAGAGGCCTTCTTTACCTGGTGAATGTGACTTTTCATCATCAGTACCACGAGTCAGCCACAAGTACCTTGAGTTGGCCACATCACACTGTGAGTCAAATGCTCATATCAGGGTGTCTACTTTTGTATCAAATACAAAGGAAGGGCTTATTCATAGGTAACTGATACTTGACAGTGCATGAATGTAATGCAATAGTCGCTTTTACTGGACGTTGACTGTATTGCTTGACCAAGAGATCATCAATTTCGATTTTTCATCATTTACTGCTGATTTCCTCTTCCAAGGTGGTTTGCAGGTTGTCAGAGATCCACCTCCAAGTCTGAAAATTTTGCCCCTGGGCCCATATTATAGACAGTCCATAGAGAGGGATTGGACTAGATTCCCAAAAATATTTAAGTAGCAGCATTTACATCTATCCCTCTCCTATCAGGGTAAATAGGCTGAAACCCATTAGAATGACTATTTATTATTATAATTTGGAGTCAGAAACAAGGAAAATGGCCGACTCAAGGTACATGGACGACTCAAGGTCACTCTACCCTATACTGGAACATCAATGGATATATCATTAACCTGACCTTCACAGCAAACACTGGTAGATACGTCAATAGATTCTGTTGTAATATTGGCGTAGTCGAGCTCACCAGATATTAACGGACAGACTTCTACATGGGTAGCAAAACAAACTCTTTTTATCGGGCCCGACGCGTTAATGCTGTTTGGCGCGCTGCTCGACGTGTCAGACTCACTAACTATAGACAGGAAGCTACATACATTTTCACTAGACACTGAACTAGAGTTAACATGATTACAGTCTGATACAGAGTCATCTTGTTCCATGCAGTATGAGGGGTGAAGAGGGGCATCGTAATCGTTGTCCTCTTTTACAGTCCAACAACCTACTGCGCGGTTATTGGGCAGCTGGCGTTTTTTGACTTGAACTGCTTAGCACGAGACTTTGTGTTACAATCATGCTCGGAGTGCTTTAGTGCTTTACAAAGTGACATCAAGCAATGTGAACAGAAGTGCAACTTCCTCACTCCTGCCTCAACGTGATGACCATGGTGGCCACATTTGCCCGCATTAAAGTCAGCGCATGGGGGGCCGGCCCTGGCCGCCTTTATAGCAGGGGGAAGATCACAAACATCCCCTTTTCTGCCGAAGGCGAGTTTTTCTGAGGTGCTATCGGCTGACCCCCCGCCCCCGGCGTTACGGATCGCATTGGCTCTTGGTTCCATCCACTCGCCCTTCTTTGAGCGTTCAGAGCGCATAATTCTGATATCAACTGTGTCGGCCCATGTAACCTTAGAATTGGGAGTAATAATCGATGTTATAACCGCTTCACTCCACCCACGTACGTCAGTCCAACTATAGTTTATAGAATCTTCAGCGACATCAACAATGTGAGCCAAGATGGCGGCAGCGTCATTGGGATTGGTAGTGGGTGCACAATATACTCGCAGCAGACCATATAAATATTCAGAAAGTTCTAATTGAGCCAAAGTTGTTGGCTCCATTTTCTCCCCCCTTGTTACATGGGCATGCGGGTACAGTGGGTTAATCTTACCAGATTTAGCAAGGCTGGCCCGCATAAATTCAGCGAGGTGGTGAGACGGGTCATTTGGAGGTGGAAGGTTAATGGCAGCGGCCTCAAACAAAGGGATTGGTTGCTGGTTCATTGTTGTGGCCGCTGCTAGCTGCTGGCGCGCATTGTGCATTACCGCAGCAGTGCCACTAACAGCAGGTTCAGTATGTGGAGGTACACTGACAGCTTGGGCTTTAAAGAGCATGACTAAATCGTCCATCTTACCCTCTAAAGAGTTAAACCTACTGTCAGCCTTGCGACGCCATTTTCTTATAGAGCGACGAGTTGACGACGACCTCCTTGGCGAAGGGCTCTCCTCCTCCTTAGCTGGTGCTTTCCTCTTGCGAGCTTGCTTCCCTGTTCCACCCATTTCTACAGCATAATACTCACACTAGCAGAGGGTAACTGCCAATATAAATACCACGCCAGGTGCAAAACAGAGAACAAAAATGAATCCGTCCTAACCCAACAAAGGAAGACCGCGAATTGAGGTTTACCACGGGAATGAGTGACGTAGCACACATGGGTCACGTGATAAATACATTACCTAATTTACATACACCTTTGCAGTTTACTACAGATACACCAGATGGCGCATGTCACTTTCAATTACAGCTAACATGTACCATGCGCCACAATGCGTCCAGTAGAAGGTGAGGGAGGGAGGGGGTGGGTGGTGGTGTGTTGAATTGTTTTTGTCCCAGGTCATTCTGGGGCAGGCTGATAGCTTCTACACTAGATCTAGGCGCCTCCAAATACCTGTAGTGAATTGTTATTGTCCCAGGTCGTTCTGGGGCAGGCTGATAGCTTCTACAGCAGTCTATAACAAGCTTTGAAAGCTAACCACTCAGATCTCGCCTACAGAGACGCTACAGCATGCTCTCCCTGCCTACAGTTCTCACCTGTCTCCATTAGCCTCTTCAGCACCAGTAGAGATGCCTAATACAAAATGTACCCCCCCCCCAGGGTGTGTTTTAATTGTCTTTTTCACAGCTTCCACGGCCCACATTACTTGAAAAGGCGTCCTAAGGCGCGAAAACGTGGCCCCAAGGCATGTGGGAGGGAGGGGGTGGTGGTCATAGTCCCACCTGTATGTACCCCCGCCCACACCTCCCAATCACAATCCCAATAGGTGTATGTTAGTATCCTGTACATAGTATGAGTCTACACTGTCTGCGGGCATCCCTAGCCCACTTAAAGGGGTCTATATCTCCTCTTTTCTATCCCCTTGGATGTGTGTGGTGCACTGACACATTCCTCTGTGAAATTGTGTAATGTGATTCTCGCTGTGGATATGACCTTAGCTGTCGAAATGGCGTTAAACAACTATTACTCACTCACTCTACACTGTCTGAGATGGCCAGGAATATCTATACTATAATAATACATTGTTACATACTACCACACACGACTCTCTTAGCCCACACTTGCATTAGTATGAGTCTACACTGTCTCAGATCGACAGGAACCTTTTTACAAATACATGCTAGAACCACACACATCGTTATCAAACTGCTGTATCGAGACAGCAGTTTACATAGGTACTGCTAAGGTGGTTAAGTTGCCTTTAAGCATCATTTAAGTCCCTTTATGGCTGAATTATGGCATCTAACTTTTTTATTCTTCATCAAACTTGAAAATAAAGACCGCTATGACGTTCGCCAGCTCAAGCTACCCTTAATCTATAGGTCACACTATGGGAAACTCCTATTATTAAGGAAGATATGATTTTTTTTGTAAAACTGCCATTCTTGGACCTCTCTGCCAGTGCCTGGACTGGCGTGTGCCCCCACATCCCAAAAAACCCATCATTTCGATTCCTTTCCTTCTTCAAACCTGCCCTTTTTTGCCGGTGACGCTTAAAACAGGTTTTGGCTGGAGGTAGGGTGCGTGCACACTGTGGTAAGGGCACAGGTGGACCGGCTAGGGCCCAAAAGGCTCCAAGTCAAAAAAATTATTTTGCTTATTCTTTGTTCGAAACAAATTTTTTAGGGGGGCATGTTCTTTAGGGGGACGAAACACCCCAGATTGATATCAAAAACTCAATATCTGCGCATATTATTTGCATATTTGGCATAATTATGCAGTATCTTGGTACTTTTCAATATATATAGATATGTTCCATTGCTCCCTTATAGAATTCATATGCTTGCAAGTATAAACTACTGACACCTAGTGACTAGTGGAATCTGAACAATAGAAATGGAATACCCCTTCCCTACCTTCCTATAGCATGAATCAAGTTGTTCAATGGAGGCGGCCATTGCTTGATCAGGTGCTTAGACCTTTTAGATCCAAATGCTAGCTACCAGTGCATTATACTGTTGATAAGCTTTACACATCAATACCTGTTTGGACTGGATGGATTTCTTTCCATTTCTCCATTCTCTGGTGTTTGATTGAAAATGTTGATGTCATTCTGTGTTTTAATTTGTGTTTTAATCTGGATGTTTTTATGGATGACATGATGCATTGATGCACACTTAACCCTTAATGGATGGCATGATGCATTGATGCACACTTAAATCTTTATGGATGGCATGGTGCATTGACGCACACTTAACCCTTTATGGATGTCTTTCCATTTCTCCATTCTCTGGTGTTTGATTGAAAATGTTGACGTCATTCTGTGTTTTAATTTGTGTTTTAATCTGGATGTTTTTATGGATGGCATGATGCATTGATGCACACTTAAACCTTTATGGATAGCATGATGCATTGATGCACACTTAACCCTTTATGGATGTCTTTCCATTTCTCCATTCTCTGGTGTTTGATTGAAAATGTTGACGTCATTCTGTGTTTTAATTTGTGTTTTAATCTGGATGTTTTTATGGATGGCATGATGCATTGATGCACACTTAACCCTTTATGGATGGCATGATGCATTGATGCACACTTAAACCTTTATGGATGGCATGATGCATTGATGCACACTTAACCCTTTATGGATGTCTTTCCATTTCTCCATTCTCTGGTGTTTGATTGAAAATATTGACGTCATTCTGTGTTTTAATTTGTGTTTTAATTTAGATGTTTTTATAGATGGCATGATGCATTGATGCACATTTAACCCTTTATGGATGGCATGATGCATTGATGCACACTTAAACCTTTATGGATGGCATGGTGCATTGATGCACACTTAACCCTTTATAGATGGCATGATGCATTGACGCACACTTAACCCTTAATGAATGGCACAGTGCATTGATGCATGCTTAACCCTTTATTATGGATGGCATGATGCATTGATGCACACTTAAACCTTTATGGATGGCATGATGCATTGGCGCACAGTTAACCCTTTATGGATGGCATGATGCATTGATGCATGCTTAACCCCTTATCGATAGATGGCTGCATTGGTGTACATGCATAGATGCACAGTTTTCCCTCTAGTTTAATAAATAGAATCAGCATGTTGGAAAACCTTGAAATTGATATGGTACATATTGAAATCTGGACATAGTCTCTTTGTCAGCAATAAGTCAATATATATACCAGTATATTTGTCGGTCCACCCTAGAAAATGTGTCATTTGACATGAAATTGAGGCCTGTACTTTAGGACTAAGTCCTTCACCTGTGACATTTTTATTGTTGAAAGAAGGATCCACTTTTAAACAAAATTGCTCTAATCAAGGATCTACTTTCAGCAAAATGTCCTCATTTTCAATGTTTGAAGGAAAGTGAACCAGTTTTCTGAAAATGGCAGTAAAAAAAAATCGATCAAAAAATTTCCCCAGTGTATACCATGATAAATAGTTCTCATACAAGGCATGTCTTATATGCGAGGATGCGCTTTAATTATAGAAGCAGAATAATTATGGGGAGGTTTTACTCTGAAATGATCCTAATACTCGTCTGTTCCTTTATAGTCATTGGTGGGAATTGTATAAATTCCTGGTAATGAAGGAAAGCGCTGTACAACGCGGGAAACTGCCACTCCCCCTACAGGGAGAATGATGAACTCAGTCAATGATGTCACAGCGTCCACTCCTCCATCTTGAACCCGCTCGTCGTTAACATCAAAGACTCAGGAACTTTTTTTGAACCCACCCACCCACACCTGGGGTTATATGTTCAGCAATTACAAACTACAAGTTTATCACAAGTATAACATGTGAAACTCAAACCACCATGGACTCACATTTATCACTTAAAGGTTTATTCACATTTAAACATGTATTTCATATACTCACTATTATTAAGGTGTTCACTACAACATGTACTGTTAACATGTAATTCAACTTACTCCTATTATTCAACACTCAGCCTATGTCTTAGGCTTCATTGTACTTTTTATCCTGTATTCAACGGTTATGGAATCACACGTAAATGAACTCTTCACAGGATAAAACTCCAAATTTACAACACAGTCGTCTTGTGATTCATTAGTGGTAAAAGAGGATCGGGGAAGCCCTGAGATGACCATAGTTCTTTGAATTTTGGAAATCCATTGATTAGAACAAAAGTGACATTTTTAAAGTCCCTTCAGGGCTGCATTCTATTATCTAACTTTTTTAACCTTAGTCAGAAGTGAAATCTTGTGAAGTATTGCAAAATGTTTGTCATCACGAGCTACCCTAAAATGATTGGTCACACAATGTGAAAACTCCTATTATTAAGGAAGAAGGGACTTAAATTGTCAGTCCAGACAATTTTCGTGCCAGTCCCTGGAGGGACTTGTGCCCTCCCCTCCAAGAAAAGAAAACCTTTTTCAATCCATTCCTGTCTCAAGCATACCATTTCTTTGGCAGTCGTCTGGAAAACAGATGGGAGCAAAATCTAGACCTGGGGAGTGCATGGGGGAATCATCAGGGGTGGGCAGCTGTGCTGCTGTCGTTATGTCGCAAAAAATGTGCGACAGAGAGCTTGGGAAATGCAACAATGACATTGAGGATGATATGGGCTTTCTAAATCTGAAAGAATTTTGTAAATATTCCAAATAGAACCAAAGTTATGACCTTTTCAATATCGGCCCAATTTGAAAGAATTTCGTAAATATTCCAACTAAAACCAACATTATGAACTTTTCAATATATGCCCAATGTCCCCTAGAGTATATAGAACACTGACCAAAAGAACTGAAAGGTAGACTTCTATTCTCCCTTATAGTAGGCCCTATAATGTCAAATCGCCATTCTAAAGGGAGAGGTCTCGCTTAAATACACTCAAAAACACTTCAAAACTAAAATATTAAGGATGGAATTCCTACTTTTCATTGGAGTATAGTATCCCACACAAATACCAATTTTCATTAACATCAACCAATAGAATTTGTAATTTTTCTTGCTGCAAACCCATTCATTTTAAAGGTAAAATTTGAAAATTTTCCGCTAGCAATTTGCCAACCTGATGTTTTATGATAAAATCTGGAAGTTTTCTAAAACATAACCTATCTAGCAGCAGAACCTGACATGTTTTGGCTCCTCCCCTTCCCCTGCAATACCCCAGTTTAGAACAGAATCTGAAAATTTTCCTGGAGCCATTTGCCACTAAAACCCCCAAAACCACACTGTTTTAAGGCTAATCTGAAAATTTCCTCAAAGTAATCTGCCCCTAGAATACACCCTTTAGAGGTACCCAGGTAAAACATGGGGGGGGGGATGCTTGGGATTATGCCTCCCCCAAACCCCCAAAATACACCAATTTTAACAAGTAGAAGCTAAAAACTTTCTTAGAGCATTTTGCCCACCAATCCCATTGAAACGCATTGCTACAATGATTCGTATGTTTGCTCCAGCACTTCGCAATATGCCCACCCCTGCATGGGGAAACCATATGTTGGGTAGACATTATTCTGTGAAAGCAGTGTTTTATTATGAAAGCAGTGTAGGGCTGTTACCTGCATGAAACCAGTGTAAGGCAGTTATGAGTAGAAGAGGAAAAGAGTCAGGTGCAAACCTGCCCAGATATTATTAGCAAATGATGGTCTTCCTGCTCATGCAACTGCCTTAGCCTCATAATGGTCACCCAAAAAACGTCATATATAGACAGC
This sequence comes from Acholoe squamosa, assembly GCA_949317995.1. Classification (NCBI taxonomy): domain Eukaryota; kingdom Metazoa; phylum Annelida; class Polychaeta; order Phyllodocida; family Polynoidae; genus Acholoe; species Acholoe squamosa. Next base: position 11,871,021 of record OX439051.1, on the reverse strand, counting down.
AGTGTGTTAGGTGTAGGGTCTAGAGCCATACTGTCAGCTCTGGAACCATTTTAGTACTTCCCATAGAGTTCAATATGCTAAGATTATCTTTTTGGCTATCTCTTCCATAGATCCAATGGTTAGGGTAATATAGTCAGTATGGCTTTGGAAACAAGGTTGAGGTGTATAGCGCATGATTCCTCATAGAGAGGAATGAGGACCAAAAGGAAAAAGGAAGGTCAGACATTGACCTTGATGTCCTTTATCTCTGTTTCACAATTTTGTGATTTCTATTGTGTGCAAAATTTGACCTTTAACATTTTTTTTGGAAAACTGACGATTGGGCACTGCCAATGACCAAGGAGAACCTGGGCCAACAAGACTTGAAATGATTATCAAGATTTTTCATTTTGGAATTAGACCACTTGCTTGTTTGTACTATTCTGATTGCCGGAATAGATGTCTAGAAATAAAAGAATTAATGCTTTCAGCATTTTATTTTTGTTGAAAAGCACTTAACTGCATCATCTCACTATTGCCACCTGTTGTTAGGGAATCAGACAGGTTTGTGCTATTACAATGACACCTTCCCAAAGGGAGCCCGCAGGGTTGCAGATTATTCAGTGCTGCCACAGGGTGACTTTGGTGAGAACTATTGTAACCAATTCAGTTTACCCTTCTACCAATGCAGTGAGCAGAGTTGGACATTAGAGTTTTCACTTTATGTATTAACACCCACTCCTCTTACTAGATTAAATACCATACACTTTGTTGAAGAGTGATGTACAATCTTCTTAACGGAAATCAATAGAATCCAAACCATGCGTTGTAGCAGCTTTACGATGAATTCATCCAATATTAATTATAGATTTCGTCTTTTATCATTCAAAACACATGCAATTCTGGGAAGCAAATGGGACAACTCTCAATCATTTTGATGAAATTTATTCACCTTCCTCGCCCGGTCTTTTTACAGCTTTATTGTGCCGTTTCTCTTTTACAACTCCATAGACATATGTTTCACATAGACATTGATGTTACTTACAATTGTATCCAGACAAGACATATCTATTAAACTTATTCATTCAACATTCTCTATCTAATGAAGTTGCACTGCCCTTTTGCTATTTTGATATATTTACAAATTTCAAAAGATGTAAATGGAATTGACAGACGCCTACACGACAAACCAAAGTGGGATCTTTTTTACAGAAAACCTCTCCTACACAAGAAATATTGGGACGTTTTCCCCGCCTTACATATTTACAACACAAGATCTTTAATACAGAGATTTTACAAGAAAAGGCAATTTCATAATACACAACTTCTGTTCTCAAACTTGAGAGGAATGCATCTGCATCTTTTCATATAAATTCTATTTCATTACTCACTTAGAATTAAAAAATAAATCCCAATATACCTTAAAATCCCACCCATAAATGAACCTCAGTTTTATGCAGAGTTAGACTTTAAGGAAATGCTATAAGCCGGTTTTGAAGGCTAATTTTCATCTGGGAGTGATGTTGTGCAAATACTGTCAGCCTATTTCGGTATGAAAATTCAGAAAATAAAATCAGTTTATGACCGGGATTTCACGCAACTATCATTAAGTGCAGTTAGGAGAAAGGAGAAATGACTGAACTCAGTTTTTCTCCACTGTATAGAAATATACAAAAACATGACATCGCACAGCAATGCTCCAATTCTGATGGTTGTTTTCCTCAATGTATTTATATATGAGGAAAACGATTGTTTTAAATCAAACAAAAACATACATGTATGTATATCTTCATTACAAATCAAACCTTTTCTGAACAATCTTTAGGTGTTATGTATAGATCTAGTCAGATTCTATGATCAATATACAACTATTTTTGATTTATAAATACCATCAAACTTTGGTAAATTTCTAGATAATCAAGTGCAATTTGCATGTTTCAGATGTAACTGCAAATTTTGTCAAACAGGTTCTAAAGGAGAAAAGTACCAAAATTCAATGATTTTATCAACAATATAATTGTCACACAAACTTAGGTTTGGCCTAATCTTATATTATCATACCACCTAAATAGAATCAATTAGACATATATGTAATTAATATTAAGTGCCATATACATTTGGAACAAAGTATCCATGCACATTAGGAGAGGAACATACTCTGATTGAACACACGTCTTTGTCAAAGATTTTAGGGAACATAAATCCTATTCACTGAATATATTTCTCTATTAAAGACGGGGTAAGTTTTTGACAAATTTTGTATTTGGCTAAGAAGCCTTCATACTGGGAGATCTTGGATAACATAGGCTCTCATGTAAAAAGGAAATGCTTCTACTGAGAAAATGGATGGGATATTGCTCAACCCCTTCAATATTTGAGAACAACAATTTTAACATGCCATACATTAACATATTAGTAGTAAGAAGACACATTTTGATGCATTAATCTGCATATCCTTCATTTGAAATTTTCGCTCTACTAAAGTTTTATATACCAGTATATACAGCATTTACAGAGCTTGTATGTATGCCCTAGGCTATTATGCAGGAATTTGAAAAGACAGATATAAAAAAGTGAAAAGTAAGAAGGAAATCACTAGACATTAACTCCTTTAAAATAAGGAATAATGATACATTAATTTGGTGATATTTCAAGACATTTGCCTTTAAATAATCGACTTGACTTGATGTAACCACAGGCAACCATTTTTATGCCTAATCAATTTCAGTATAAATAAAATAATTTCAATCAATCATAAGATTTAATTCTTTCCCCTTATCCAAAAACCAAGATTTGTTCATAAAATATGTTTGTAGATTATCTTTTGAAGTTTGTAGAGGTGTTAGTCACAGTATGTAGAAACAAGTTCTTAAAAAGATATACAGGTGCCAATGTCATAAGAAAGAAGAAATGGGGTTAGGTTCAATATTATATTGATACAGTACTTGCATATCATATATGGATAACATCCCTTTTTTCTGTCTCATATCCATTTGAACATCCATATTTAAACTATAACACTTATGCTCTAGTCTATTAAGATAATAACAATTATTTTAGACCTTACAAAGATACCATTAAGCACTTCATGGTTGGTTAATACACTTTCAGAAAAGAACAATATTTATGCATATCATACAAAACATACTTACATAGTACTAAGTTTGCTTAGCATAATTCATATTGAATTCAATCATACTACAAGCCACCTTGTTATCATACACTTTTCCCAATCAAGGAATTCCCTCTCAAGGAATGGCACCCCACTCTTCAATCCAACAACAGTAAACACAGACAATGCACAATTCACAAATCAAAATCAAACAAAAACAGGTGTGATATTGTCATTAGTACAAGAAAGGTATATTACAATACTGTCATATTCCATCAAATCAAGGTGCAAGCAAGTTTATTCTTGCTACATCTAAATCATCTCCAGCAAAATAAATATTCTAAGAGCATCTACAAAATAACCTGTCAATAATTTTATTTTATCAAGACTTATCTGGCTAAGATCCTTTCTTAAACCTTCCAATAAACAAAATTTTTCATTCATATATTTTCTTCAAACTTTGCATCCAATAACCAAACATCTGTTACAAAATGAAAATTCCCATTTTTTTTTCTCATAATAAATTCTGTTTAAAGTTTTCATGCCCTTCTGTCCCAGACACATCTACATAAAGGCGAAATTGAGATGTATGTGATGAGGAAAAGAGGAATACTGTCCAGTAGTAATGAGACCGTTTTTTTTTTTCTTAAAATATTAAAAAAAAAAACATTATTTGCTTTCCAAAATCCAAACAAATCATTATCATTGCTACTGCTATGATGGTTCCAACAGGCCCCTTTAACACATCTGCTTTAGGACCAAAAGGCATGAAAGTAATTTATGGAAAATACAATTATCACTGTTAGAAAGAAAATATGGTATTCCCTTCCCACCTTTTGCAGATACATAACATAACAAATTTATAAAAGGTATACGAGCTATGTAAATTCTAATACTACAGTGTACAAAAAAAAACCTCTTACAATATATACAAAAAACCTGTAGAGGAGACCGCAACATTTTGGTGTGATGAAACTGCAATTTAAAATCAATAACCTTGTGTCTCTTATTCAATTTGTAGGAAAAGAACAGTAAAAAGATTTCTTGATTGAGCATGATTCTAATGTTTCCTCTACATCAGTAAATATTTTCAGTCCAAGAAGGAGTAGTCTAGAGTAGAATTATTTAAGAGAGTGAAAATTGATCACTAAGCCTAATAGAATGTAAACAGGTAGTTTCGTCAATTATATGGTTATATACACTCTCTGCTGAAATACATTTGCAGTCATTTTTCCGAACAGCTTCGACTCAACAGCTATGTACATTACAATACAGCGGCATGCACTAATGCCACTTCGCAGCCTGTAAGTAGTCGGCTATTACAAAGGGTTAGTTCACACGGCAGGTATTGTAAATTAAATTAACTATTTACATATATATTGGTTAGTTCGGGATAATTACCGAACACGTCAATAATATAAAATCAAACTTTACAAACAACATATATGCTTTCAAAAAATAAATGATGGTGCAGCATACTACCATTGTCCTTTATATCAGCCAGTTGTCTTGAACAAACAGCATTCTTCACTAAATTCACAGTTTTGAATCACTTGCACATAGCGAAACACCAGTGTGTTCTTTTGTAGCAATCAAAATCTCTTTTTCAAAAATGGTTTAATGGCAATGAGCCACTTAGCTCCTTTTCAAAAATAGTTTATATATATATATATATATATATATATATATATATATATATATATATATATATATATATATATATATGGCAATGAGCCATTTACATGAAGGTACAAATTTCCACTTCATCATTACAACATGTTATCGGTAACTTGTTTCTAACGATACATCCAAAGCAAGTATGCTGCAAGTGCTAAATAAATGTCTAAATAGTTACATCCATGGTTAATGTGCTCATGGCAGGATGGTCAAGTTGTATATGATACGAACTTTGGGTTCTAAAATTGAACCAAGTGAAACAAATATCAAATTTCAGCAATTCCATGATATATATGATTTTGTTGTGTTTTTTTTTCATTCATTTTACATCTATCAGATTGTATAGATTTATATATTCATCAACATAAAAAAACAGGGTATAATGAACAAATACTGAGTTGATCTTTCCCATTTCTGTGGTAGCAGTACTTAGTAAAGGAAGCTTTCAGAGCAGCTTTCAATGGGACCCCTCTGACTGGGGTGTTAATTACCAAACAAAACATCAAGACCAAGAGTATTTGACTAAGATCTCACTCTTTTTCAGCATTATCACATTGAACTGGTCCATAAACTGATGTCTATCAAACTGAAGAAATGTAACCTCACTTCAGTTGACTGGCAGACATCCAATGGATTTCTTCGGGGTAGCAGTTTTTACATATTTTCTCGTAATGAGGATCCTTGGATGACTAAAGAATGTCAGAAACATTTGCTCCATCCATCCTTTCCTCCATTATCTTACAATGGTTAGAACTTTTTTGATGGTTACACCAGTTCAGCTCCATCACTACAAAGGAGAATAAATAAAAATTCATTACACAATAATATTTGACATGACCTATATAAACTATAATTATTGTTAACTTAATATTGGTTTGTGCTTTATTCTGTTATTCAAATTACTCAGTTTATCTTGGGTTCATCCTTATTCAGAATCTATCATTAGGAGATATTTCATGACCAAATAAATAAATTATGCTTAAGTAATCTCAAATGTATACTTAGTGAAATCCTTAATACCGGGTATATCCCAAGATAAGTAATTAAATAGGTGTATGATAGAATACTGCAGATAATTAAACTTCAGATACTTTTTTTTTTTGAACATGTCAGCTATTTGTGATAAAGACAAATACAATCAGTCTATTATGACATTTCTTCTAAAATATAATTTACACAGGCTTATAAAAATTATTTTTCCTTTGTTTCAAAACAAGAGAAGGTATACATACATGTCCATTCTAAGTGGATCGGTGAATCGTAAGGGTACATGGTCCTTTTTGTTTGTCACCTTAAATATTTTCTCTGACTTACACTCCGCGGCCGTGTCCTTCGGCTTCCCCTCCATTTCTATAGTCAAGCTGGACGTTTCCACTTTTTTCATATGTTGCTTCTGACTCTTTGAAGACTGGAACAGACAAGGAAAAATGGTCAAGTAAAGTTTTTGGAAGAAAGGGGATTTTGGATTTATGTAAAAAAAAAAAAAAAAGAAATTATGTACCATCATGCTAACTTGGAAGAAGCTTTTCTTCATTTCTATAATTAGAATTGCTTGTCACCTCTTTTTCAACACAGAATCTATTTCAAACAAGTCATAATGGACTCGGCCTTGAGGAGTATAATTATTTTGATATTTCACTTTTATTGTTGGAACCTAATCATGTATGACTTCGAGGCAAAGCTTACCTTTTTGGCAATGATACACAGAATATCCTGAAGGGGTACAAATGCTCCATGGTTCTTTGCGCATTGAAAGTAGCGGTGACCATTTACGGCACCATCATGCTTCCCCACTGTGAACAAGATAAAGGCTGGTTAGTCATAGTGCTGACCTTAGAATATCAAAATATATAAAAGATACATGGTTGCTATGTACAATAATGTACTTATGATTTTGTATCTATCACGAAATTTGAGTAAACAACATGAAATATTCACTTTGAACTCTTTCAGGATTAATTTTCTCCCCCCCCCCAAAAAAAAAAAAAGGGTTAAATACTATACCTGGAGCATCTAGCTGAAGGCCAACAAAAATAGCCTCTGCAGGTGTGAAGTCATCTAAGTGTCCAATATAGCGCACATGTCCTGTCCGCTCTCCACGAACAACCACATGGTCCCCATCCTCAAGCTGTAGCCTCCCCCTTAAAAACAAACATCATTATCATGACAATGTCTTTACAAACCTAAGTGATCACTGTTAAATAAATATTTGAAAATTTGGATCAGCTCTAGACACAATATGAAACTGCTTATTATTATTCCCTTAATGCCAACACAACCAAATTTTAGGACAGGGTTTATATAAACTACCGTAATCTCCCGCGTATAAGGCGCAGCTCGCATATAAGGCGCCCCCCCAACTCACAGGGGGGCTGTTTCGCATATAAGGCACCCCCCCGAGGGGAGATTTTTGTCAATTTAGTACTGTTCTATAGTAAAAATACACCCCTATAAGGCGCACCCCAAACTCAAGGCAATGCCCCTCCCACGTAAAAGACCCAGTAGCATTTTGTTTGGCGTATAAGACGCGCCTTATATGCGGGAGATTACGGTATATGAACATTGATAAATTTAGGGTCTCTAAAGGTGATGCAATTGTACTAAAGACCCTACTATGGAAAAGTGCATGGTGCACAAAAAGCTCAAAGTAAAAGTCAAATATCTGATTGGAAATTAACTGACCTGACATCACTGCAGAGGCCGTTTTTGGGTGGTATGACAAGGGTGGAGCGGGTGGTTGTTTGATCCTTACAATTCCGACAGCGACATCCATCAAGTGGGCTTGGGATCAGAGTGGGCTGTGACGTCCGCCGCTTGAGACTGCTTCTGCTGAGAGAATCAAATATACATGTATTTTCACTTATTAAATTGCTTTTGTTTACCTAAAACTACAGATCTAGAGTCAAGATCTAAATTCTCTTGCTTAGACAAAATATTTCATGTACATAACCATCAACATAAATACTATCTCAGCATTTTCTGGTAAATGAGCATTTTTTTTAGCAAATAGGGATTGAGTGTACATACCTGCTGCGGATGGAGTCACCTCGCTGTAGGACGGGCAGCACGAGGGGAGTGTCCTTTGTCGATGAACACAGCTGCGAGCGATCTGCCTGACACTCCATCTCATACTCCTCCAGACACTCATGGGCCAACTGCTTCATCTAAACAACCAATCACTACCCTTAAACACTGGTAAAGTCTAGTTCATCTAATTGGTTATTCATTAACCTTAGAGACTTGAGAAGTCTGCTTCATCTAAACCACCATTCACTTCCCTTATAGGCAGGGAAATTCTGCTTCATATGAGTTGACACTTATTACCATTAGACACTTTGAAGTTCTGCTTCATCTGAATGAGGTTTCATTACTATTATAGTGACTTGATATCTCTGCTTCATATATTACCACAGAAGACTGAGAGATTCTGCTATTTCTCAATAGTTATTCATTATCCTTTGTGACACTTCAAAAATTCTGGTTCACCTAAAAGGTTATTTTTAACTGTTAGAGAATTTAAAATTATCTCCACTTAAAAAAGCAAAATACTCCAAGTTCATTTATTTCAGGTACCTCTAATTCCTTGAGACTGGATTTGAGTGCTTCTATTGTCTTGTTGGCTGTCTCCAGGTCCTCTGTAAGCTTGGAGTTGATCTTAAGTGACTCCTGGAACCGCTCCTCCAGGCGTGAGTCCTTTACAGGCTCCTCCAGCGAGCACTGTACCTCCACCGACACCCGCTGGCTATGTGGGCTGTAACGACAAGATGACCAAGTAAATTTTGAGTCCAGCAAAGAAAGTGACCAATAGCAATATGAAGATAGATGTGTATGAAATAGAAGTATTTAAATGGAAGCCCATGTGCCCATGAAGGAAATGTGAGAGATTCATCCCTGTGTATGATTAAGTTCATCATAGAGCAAAGCCTGGGTGAGAAATACTCTGTGGAGCATAATGCCCTCAGTCCTCTGCATAAGACACTATCTTGACACACATACCTCACTTTAGGGACACTGGCGTGTGGCTCGGACACCATCTGCGGGAGTGAACCCTTCCGTTGATGACCGTGATTCTGTGGACTGCCACCAGAGGACGAGCCCTGGCTGTTTCCCCCACTTTCATCTGCCGAGTGTACAAGGGCAGTAACTACTACTTGGTGGTTACCATTGGCTGTATCAGCAGAATACCGGGGAGATGATTGGTAGAATGGTGGTGAACGCTGATGATGCCGCTTTTTGTCCAGTTTAGGGGAGTTGTTGCTCGTGTAACTGGAACAGTGGCTCGAACACCGAGAGCATGGCCGAGATGACCGCTCCTGAAAAGGTACATTTTTCCATTTACAGCAATTATCATAACAATAATACCCCTGGTATGATGTACAGCTTGTATGCAAGGATAACCCCCCTAGTGCGCCTCCTAGCATCACCACCTCACAGTATTTTCAGTTAGTGTCTAATGGACACACCTGCCCTATTAGTCTGATATAATAAATACAAGGGCCAGGCACAAACATTTCCAAGCTGGACAAAACTTTATTTTGTCTTTGTGTGTCCTGTGGACATACCAGTTCCAATCTCGGTGTTAAAAATATGATGTATGTAGATGGTTCAAGTTGGGGGGGGGGAAGAGATAAATGTAGAATTGAAGTGGTCTCTGAATGTCTACCTGAACTTTGTGTGGTACGTGGCATAGACAGCATTGTCTGAGAATGTAGTTTATCTCCAATACACCAGATGGCACAACTAGATGTGTGCACACCCCAACACTTCCTCCCCTGCCCTGTCCTTATACGTCTACTGGGGTATTTATTACTGACTCATCTGCCTCAGGTTTCAACAAGATCAGACCTAGACCAATCACCACCTACTGCCATTCACCCGGGGTTTTCCACAAGATTTCAGACTGAAATTCCATGATAGAAATTCTGATATTCCTGACCTAAATATCCATGATAGAATTGGGCATGACACCCAAGGTGAACCCCTGCATTTCGGAGAGAAAAATTGGTATGTTCCATTTTACTTTTCTACAAAATATTCAGTTCTCCCATTTTCCATGACTTTTTCTGAATTGCAATGAAATGTCCTGGACTTTCCTTGACATTTTTTTATTCCATGATCCCTGAGTTAAATGAGTATTGTAACTTACGTGTGGCTGTGACCCCCGGTCACTATAAGAGTTGACGGAGACTGGCGGACTAGCGGAGTGACTCGTCTGAACACTGCCCGCCCGCGAGCTTCTCAGAGACTCATTCTCACATTTTAGCCGCATTACCTTCTTCTCCAACCTGCAAAAGAACACAATGAGGCATATTTACACTGTATGTTCTCATGTAAACTAGCGTTAGCGTATCATCGTGCTGGGTTTTGAATGAGCGCCGGTTGTATTTATAAGTACCTTGGGTGATGGGTCTTGAAATACTTCTCAAGCACTAAAAATTGATCGTGAATCAGTGTCTGTCTGAAAATTGTCACACTCTTTGTTTCTAAATCAAACATCCCCAAAATGAAATATTTCAGACACACTTAAGTATTGTCGACATATTCTTGAGAATTTATTAAAAGTAGTTGCAAACACAGTCATCCTCACCTGCTCTGGATCCCTAAGTCATACAATGTATGGCTGTTCAATAGTATATGTAAACTCCCTATCACAGATTCTGGACTACAAATGTATTGTGCCCTATGAGAGCAAAATGAGCAGACAGGGCTCCTTCAATGGACAAAATTTCAGGTTCTATCGGAGCTAGAACAAAAGTTCCAAAAGGGTAAGAATCCCCGAAGTGGGAACTAAATATCTAAACTAATTCAGAAGTGACCTGAATATTTTAACCCCACATTGACCATGGCAAGTAACTCGCCAGGGCTAGGGTTAACATGAAGTATTGTTTGCGAGAAGAGTCGGCAGTAATTCAGTTGCGCAGCATATTGACCTTGATGCCCTCAGGACCGCACTTACTGGTCCTTTAGAGGACTAAACATCACAGTCAGTGGTTGACTCCCAAATGGCAGCAGCTTTTTCTGTGACTAGCTTGTAAACAATGGACAGAGTTAACTTTCTGGGTTGATTTACTCCGGCTATATCGATGGCTTGGTTTCCGTAAAAAGAGCCACTTGATTGGAACTTTACTAGACCCCTGTGGGCCTATAGAGGGGAATGAGGAGATTAATGTTTAGTTTTTGTCACCAGTGTAAATTCTAGTCAGTGTAGACCCTGGACCTGTATTTCATTATACTGCCCTCTTTCCCAAGACCCCTTTCCCAGCGGCCAACTTCTACCATTGTTTCATGTCACATGGAGCAAAAAGAAAAACCAAGAGGGAAAAATGCATATATACTGAAAAAGCCCTGTACATATACCACGGCCTTAAGGGGGCACAATAGGGTGGTTAAAGCAGAACACTTTAGCCCATTTGGTTTAGAAGAAATGTTTCATACCCATGCATATCATACACCATTATGACCGTCTAAAATACCGTAATCTCCCGCGTATAAGGCGCGTCTTATACGCGAATCAGATCGTTCATGGGTCTTATACGCGGGAGCAAGGCTGCCTTGAGTTGGGGGTGCGCCTTATACGCGGGGTACCTCCAACTCCCAATTTAGAATCAGGTACACACCCTCATATATTTTCTTTAACCAAAGAAAAGGTGTAGTTGATATCATGGTGCTCTATATACCCATAATTTAATGAATGAAGCATACCATTCTGTTAGCCATAAAAGTCTTTGGAAAAATATGTACAGCTCACTCACTGAGAACTTTATTGATTATACTATTGACCTTTTAATCAAGAGAATCAAAAGATGCAGCATCAAAAAAATCTCCTGTCATAGTAGTGCTGCTGCCATCTGGTGTTAATATAGGAAACACTTAAGGACATACAGAACATAACCAAAGAAGCCCAAAAAGAATGTTTCTTCTTCCATTCTGGCTCTGTAACCATGGAAACACATCAATACAGGAAAAAAATTATAAAACTATTTTAGATGGTCATAATGATATATGATATTCATGGGTACGAAACATTTCTTCTAAAACCACCCTATTGTGCACCATGTCAGGCCCCTGATACAGCTTATAGCACCTCCAGGAAATCAGAGTGTGGCGTGTATGTGGAGTTACTAATACACGGTGCTGTAATACCTCGCGTATATGCACCCCTGGTGCGCCTTACAAGCAGAATTATTTAGATATTTTTCTCTAAAATTTCCCCAATACTCCCTTGACCTTGTATAGTGGTAAAATGGGATGGGGGAGGCTCTAAGATATGTCATAGGTCTTTGAATCTTGAAGATCCATTGATTAGAATAAAAAAAACTTTTTTTTCTTTTTTTACTTTTACACTCACATCTGCAAAGTCTGGGTGCGCCTTATACGCGAGGTGCGCCTTATACGCGAGGTATTACGGTAGTTTATGGTAATGGTTAATAGCAAAATCATCCAGGATCCAGGTTTGACAATGTCAACTTAACACACTTCCTGCTGATGTTTTTACATCAAATCTGTCATTTGGTTCTACGATGTTGGAATTGACAGGAACGTATAATTTATAATAGAAGTGGTGGAATTTACATGAACATATATATTGTGCTTCTTAATCCATCAGAGCAGCGATGGAATTTTCAGGATCTGAGCACCGCTTGTTCATAATAGCAGTGGCGGAATCGAGAGGGATTTATCATTTGGCTTGTCCATCACAGCATTTCTTCGGTGTGTATACTACAGCAGTGCTCAACAGAATCAACAAATTTTGTAGGAAAAGAATTGACAGGAGTTTACCATCCATTTGGCTTGTTTACCAAAGCACTCAATAGAAAATATCATTCATATGGCTTGTTCACCACAGCGGAGAGAGAATTGACACGGATAAATGTATCATTTATATGGCTTGTCCACGACAGCAGTGCGAGAATTGACATGCAGTTATCATTCATATGGCTTGTCCACGACAGCAGTGAGAGAATTGACATGCAGTTATCATTCATTATGACTTGTCCACAACAGCAGTTTTTCTTTTGGATGGATTGATTGATTGATTTGTTTAACGTCCTAATGCTCTTACACCTTATGGGACTGCACAACAACAACAGTGACTAGACAGAAAATAATTATCATGTGGCTCTTGTACCAGGCTAATTGTATGATGGGATCAATAATAATTTATTATTTGACGTATCCATCAGTGCAATATTAAATCGACAGGAATTTATCCTTCATGTGCCTTGTCAACCACAGCAGTGATTGAATTGACAGGCAATGTTCTCACATCTTGTCCTTAACAGCAGCACTTTAGAACTTTCTCTCGTGTTTTTACCACTGTCCAAGGCGTACAAAACTGATGGTGGAGATGGGGCTGAGGGGGTTCGGTGGGTAGGTGGGGGCTCAATATGGAAGGGGGGGGGAGGAGTTGGGGGTGAGGATGTGTATGTGCAGGGGTTACAGTTAGCCCTTAGTTGGCACAGGTAGGCGGTGTACGGGTGGTGCACCCTATCCGTGTGCGTGCTGTGGTCAGACGTAAAGCCACATACCGCGACTGCTTCTAAGCCACACAAAGTCCCCACCGTTACCCTTCACAGGTCCCTACCTTTACCACCCCTCACCCCACCAGCACACTCCTAAATCTGCATCACTGACTCATGAACTTATAGAAGGTACTGCTTTAGGACTTGATCCTGGTCTTGGTCTTTGGCCAGTACCATGATGATCTCGGATCTCTGAGAGGGACGCCTGTGCCACCTGTTCTCTGTGAACACAGATAAGTGTCAGAGGAGCAGGGGACTTACCGCTAGGTGCACAGGTGATCAGGGTATGGGGCTACAAATGTTAGATTGAACTGCTAGGTTTAAGTACAGAAGTATCTCAGTCGAGGCAGATCAAGGGGGTCCAGATCCATTTGGCACTCTTGTATAAAAGGATTTTACCAATATGCTGATTTTACAACTCTGTTTCTTGAACCTTCCCTTTCAAATTCGAAGGTCCACAACTCGTATCCTAGTATATATTATGGACCTGACCACCATTATGTTGCCTGGCCATGCTCTTAATAATTATGCTATAACGTATTACTAATCTGTAAATCCTCTATAGGCTAAATTTATGTAGACTAAATTTATATGTAGGATATGGTGGATCTCAGGTCTTCATATTTCAAGTTTTATCTTTAATCATTTCTAAATATAATTATCATACCAAGATCAACCTGGCAGCATGAGCTTTGCCCTGTATAATGTACCACACGTATATGGTATGCAAATAGCTCAGGAATGTGAAGTCTATGGACATTTGACCTTATATGGGGTCAGAGCAGGATCAGCGTCTAAAACCTAGCTTTATTTTACCAGCTAATTATCTCCAAGCTGCTCCAGTTAATTCAAACCTATTAATGTATACATATGATACCTAGTATCAGTTCTATCCATATACATACTAGTATTACACACATCTCCTACCCCCAGGACCCCCTGGAGGGGCCTCCTCCAGACAGCATCAGGTAGCAGGGTAGGTAGGGTGGGACGCCTTTCAGCTCAGTTTATTTACCTGCAGGTATATATTTATTGGTATTTTTCGCGCCGAGGACGACCTGACAGTTAAGGAGAAGACGTTGGGTGGTAAGCGACATTTTATACATCCTGAAGGGGCGTCGAGCGCGCTCAATGAGTGGGAGGATGGCCGGAGGATGGGGTGATGGAGGAAGGGGTGGATGATAAAATGTGTCCTAAATAATTTTATGTTTGGTTGTCGAGGCTGTGATGCATAAAGAAAAGGCCCCTGAGCCATCCATATACGCCCCTCCCACCCCTTTGACAAACATACATACTGACTAACCATTCCTCTCCTGCTGGATCCCCCCCGGCACACATCAACCCCCACCCCCACCATCATGCACCTACCATGCGTTAAGTTTACCCAGTCGCCTTTACCTGCAGGCCGACCCCCGGTGCCCCTTAGATCTGCCCCCGTAGGTCTCTATCACGACTGGAGGAGCAGACAGGAATGTCTAAGGGACTGGTCATTTTCATAGCAAGGGTAGGGGAATTTTTATAGTAATGGTGGTGGGGAAAGACTTACATGGGTACTGGGTAGGGTGGGGGGGGGGATAAAATCTCTGCAAAAATACCATTGTTACATATGTGAAGGGCGAGGGTTGAGAGAAAATATTTCCACCCCTGTGGGGTAGGGAATAGCAAGTATCCCCCCCCCTTCCCCTACTGCTATAAAATGAACATTCCCTAGGTAAGTATTAGCACTGCTGCCACCAGAGGTCTCCCTTGTGTCACCCCCTCCTCACACCTATAGCACTAGACCCCCTTAACCCGTTAATGACAGCATGGCGCATAAAAGCACTAAGTCCTTTACATTGCAATCTCCGCAGAATGTAAAATCAGACCGTTAAATCCTGCAGCGAGCTGGCGTAAAATTTCATTTGGTAACGTCCTAAGCCTTATGGTAGGCTAAATTTGGTTGTTTAGTCTCATTCATGACAGTGTGGGGATTACAGTTGGGAATTTAAAAAAGAAATTGAAAGTATTTTCATAAATATGGCCATAACTTCTGTTCTAATAGGCCGATTTGCAAAATTCAAAAACCTATATGAAGCTAAAATGACACCGGCAGTGATTCTGAGAAATCACAACGGTGGCAGTAAAAATCACGCTGGCGGCCCACCGGCATCATTACAGTGTGAGGAGAACCCTGATTGCAATGGTGAATTTACGGATTTTGAAAAGGAAGAGGCGCGCCCATTGTTAAGCAGACACCCCCCCCTCAACATTTGAGACTTACAAGGAAGGGGCACACAGCCCTGCGCCCTGCTTTTAAATCTGTCTCTGAATTTGGTCGTTATAATGCACGAATGCAGGTAGCGGTGGTGAGTAACTCATTAGGGCTGCACCGATGCATGCATGATTTCGCAGACCCTTCGAAATTTAGATACAGGTCCACATGCTCCAATGCAGTGCATTCAAAACTACATTAGACATCAGTCAATTAATGAATGCGAATCCGTACCCTTACATGTATATGCACCAGACGAACTGAGATGACAGAAAAGATGAGAACAAGACCTTTCTAAGATGTACTAGAAGAAGTCTATACCAAATCTGCATGATGCACAAAATGTAAAATTGGCGAGTTACACGCCTGAGCTGAACTCATGCATCAGGACAATAAATAAAGTGAAAGAGTACCGAGACACCCTTTGAGGTTTAAATGTTGTGTCATTATGGTGGTGGTTGATTGATTGATTGATTTGTGTTTTACAGCACTTTAGCGGCACTAAGTGGTTATCCCGTGCTTCACAGGTTGATAATTTAACAGAGGAATGTGTCAGTGCCCGCGCATATGTGCACCACACACATCCTGAGGGGATAGGAAAGAGGAGATATAGACCCTTTTAAGTGGGCTAGGGAAGCCCGCATTATGGTGGTGGGGATGGTGTCTGAGCTAGAGTCATGCTAAGTCTAAACGACTGGACCACCTAATGTAGCGGCTATCTAACGCTGCACGTAATGCTTGTGTTATGTTGGCATCTCACCTACTGCACTTTACACATTAGCAGCATGCTAAGTCTAAACGACTGGACCGCCTAATGTAGCGGCTATCTAACGCTGCACGTAATGCTTGTGTTATGTTGGCATCTCACCTACTGCACTTTACACATTATCAGCATGCTAAGTCTAAACGACTGGACCGCCTAATGTAGCGGCTATCTAACGCTGCACGTAATGCTTGTGTTATGTTGGCACCTCATGCTACTGCACTTTACACATTAGCAGCATGCTAAGTCTAAACGACTGGACCGCCTAATGTAGCGGCTATCTAACGCTGCACGTAATGCTTGTGTTATGTTGGCACCTCACCTACTGCACTTTACACATTAGCAGCATGCTAAGTCTAAACGACTGGACCGCCTAATGTAGCGGCTATCTAACGCTGCACGTAATGCTTGTGTTATGTTGGCATCTCACCTACTGCACTTTACACATTATCAGCATGCTAAGTCTAAACGACTGGACCGCCTAATGTAGCGGCTATCTAACGCTGCACGTAATGCTTGTGTTATGTTGGCACCTCACCTACTGCACTTTACACATTAGCAGCATGCTAAGTCTAAACGACTGGACCACCTAATGTAGCGGCTATCTAACGCTGCACGTAATGCTTGTGTTATGTTGGCATCTCACCTACTGCACTTTACACATTAGCAGCATGCTAAGTCTAAACGACTGGACCGCCTAATGTAGCGGCTATCTAACGCTGCACGTAATGCTTGTGTTATGTTGGCACCTCACGCTACTGCACTTTACACATTAGCAGCATGCTAAGTCTAAACGACTGGACCGCCTAATGTAGCGGCTATCTAACGCTGTACGTAATGCTTGTGTTATGTTGGCACCTCACCTACTGCACTTTACACATTAGCAGCATGCTAAGTCTAAACGACTGGACCACCTAATGTAGCGGCTATCTAACGCTGCACGTAATGCTTGTGTTATGTTGGCACCTCACCTACTGCACTTTACACATTATCAGCATGCTAAGTCTAAACGACTGGACCGCCTAATGTAGCGGCTATCTAACGCTGCACGTAATGCTTGTGTTATGTTGGCACCTCACCTACTGCACTTTACACATTATCAGCATGCTAAGTCTAAACGACTGGACCACCTAATGTAGCGGCTATCTAACGCTGTACGTAATGCTTGTGTTATGTTGGCATCTCACCTACTGCACTTTACACATTAGCAGCATGCTAAGTCTAAACGACTGGACCACCTAATGTAGCGGCTATCTAACGCTGTACGTAATGCTTGTGTTATGTTGGCACCTCACCTACTGCACTTTACACATTAGCAGCATGCTAAGTCTAAACGACTGGACCGCCTAAGGTACGGGCTATCTAACGCTGCACGTAATGCTTGTGTTATGTTGGCACCTCACCTACTGCACTTTACACATTAGCAGCATGCTAAGTCTAAACAACTGGACCACCTAATGTAGCGGCTATCTAACGCTGTACGTAATGCTTGTGTTATGTTGGCATCTCACGCTACTGCACTTTACACATTAGCAGCATGCTAAGTCTAAACGACTGGACCACCTAATGTAGCGGCTATCTAACGCTGCACGTAATGCTTGTGTTATGTTGGCACCTCACCTACTGCACTTTACACATTAGCAGATAACTTATATATACCGGTAGTCAATTAATAATCAGGTACATACAGATCGCTATTGGCGTAAAGTGCCTTCTACAAATCGATATATTCTGTGTTATCTCTATCTTAATTAGACAATTTCCTAACTTTGGTTGTCTCTTAACGTGACAATCTATATGTACCATTTAGAGTACCGTAATCTCCCGCGTATAAGATGCATCCTCTACGCCAAACAAAATGCTGGGGGGTCTTATAGGATTTTCTGAAGTTGGGGGTGCGTCTTATACGAGGGGTAATTTTACTATAGAACAGTACTGGATTTACAAAATTGAGCATTAAAATGTGCATCTTATATGCGAAAATGCATGTGCTGAGTTGGGGGTGCGTCTTATACGCGCAGCGCGTCTTCTATGCGGGAGATTACAGTATTAGCATTAAGTTATAAACTACCGTAATCTCCCGCCTATAAGGCGCGTCTTATACGTGAATCAAAAGCCTACTGCACCTTATAGAGCCTTCCAAAATAGGGGGTGCGTCTTATAGGCGGGGTATTTTTACTATAGGAAAGTACTAAACTCATGAAAATCAAGCCCCAGGTGCTCCTTATTATTTCTTCTGAACTCAGGGTGCGCCTTATACGTGAGGTGCGCCTTATACGCGGGAGATTACGGTACTTGTAAATAACTAGTTCATAACAAAGCCGATGACTTGTGGTCATTTTTAACACATTATATCTCACTGCCCCATATCATGACTATTTTGTCACTCATATCAGTAAGGAAATATCCAATTGAATAATGTTTAAAGGTTTAAGCAATCATACATGTATATCATGCTTTTACAAGGCAACACTTGTGTACCAAAAAGGGGAAAAATCATAGTGAATTGGTGCACTTTGTGGTGCTTACAGGGCTAATTTATTTGAATATGCAATTGCAGCCAATCATATATTTTCTCCAATACAGTCAAGTCACATCAATAGCTCAAGTCTATGACCTTTAAGTTCCCAACTCTAAATCCTATACACGTTCACCTATTCCAAGTATTCAAGCCACATCTATAGATCTCGACTAATGCAGCCAACCACTGCTTACCCTGTAGGAGATACACACTGCTTTGATATACTCTGTCTCCATGATGCATGAATGCAGCCCAGTGAGTAACTCGCCAGGGCTGCAGTCATGCATCATGATGGCCCTTTACTGATACATTCCTGAAGCGTCGATATGATGCGCCAATGAAGTGCTGGTAAGTGACTCGCCAGCACTGCAATGGCGCATCATGACGACAAAGGAACATGATCATGAAGGCATTATCCGGCCCGAAAAGGGTTAACCAGTCTCCCAATCACCAGCGTCATCTGTCTCCTTCTGAAAAGGCCTCCAAGCAATATGAAAGGCTGCACGGGGGAGATGTCACACTCTCCCACCATCAAAATGTAAGCTCTGCATGGCCCTGTGTCTGCTTCTTCTCACTACTACTTTGAGGGATGGGTGGAGGGGGGGGGGATTATTTTATTTCATTCTCTCTATTTGGCTCCTTTATTTTAACTATTTCTTCTTTTCTTTTTTAGAGGGTGCAGTATTGATTGCCAGGTATGGTATTGGAAATGGGAAGGTTCTGGATATGGTGGGATAATTTGGATGGCTGTAGTGGGGTGGTGAGGATGGGCTGGTGGTGGGGGACGGGGTAGGTGGGGGCCCCAGTGCATGATTACAATTCATGATCACTAGCTAACCGGTGTGGCACCTGCCTGGCTGTGGGTCTACCTGACAGTCTCATACATAGCTGGACTCCTCTCTAACCTAAATCCCTCCACTCACCCCCAACAAAATGTTGATCCTCCTCCCCAAATTATATCAGCAGTAGCCTCAATCAACCCATCATAATAAGTGCTATCAAGCTTTTCTTATATGAAATATTTCAGATGTTTCATGTAATAAAATATACATTATGGTGTATTTGGAAGATGGAAGGTGGTAGAATTGAGGGGTTTTAGAGTTAACCGAACCAACAACACGCTCCAATACCGATGTAAAGGCATCCGCTTAGGCCACTTGGTCGTAGCGTTAACCCTTCAAATAAACGCCGACAGCGGGCGAATTAAACAGTCAGAATAAATGCTCTTAAAACCCTATACAGTAACCCAAATATGCCTGCTGAAATCTGTTCGCATGCAGCCCCTACTCTCTAATTTATCTACTCCTTTTAGTCTGCTTTTAGCCTTAAAAGTGTAGCTGGAACACCAAAAGGAATACATGTAGTATACATGGAGTCTTTGGTAGGATAATATAGAAGGAGATGGGGAGTTGTATATATGGTAGGGTTGGTTTGGTCTCCACTTCTCTCTTCTTCCTTTCTGATTTAATTTATGTGCTTGTGCCACTTGCTAAACTGCTAGGAAAACGTGGATAAATAAAGTAAAAACTAAATATTGACACGATATGACAGGCAAAGTGCTCTATCTACTGCAGAGTGACGTATTAACAGAGGCCCCCAGCTACAGCCAGAGACTATTTCAATAATTCAAAGACATTTCTGTTTACATTAAAAAGACTATTCTGTGCTTTTGACATTTTGATGATGTCAGTTTGACCATGGACATTAGGTTAAGGATGTAAGTCGGACCCGTGATCTATGGATATAAACCCCCACATAAATGTGTCACTACTACTAATAGGAAAATCAGTTTTCTCCTTGACTTCAAACACCGGTAAGCGGTTACCTCATAGATTTTGTCACATTTATCTCATAGACACTGGTTTGATCAATCAGTATTCTAATACCAGCTCACTACCAGCGGAAACACATTAAACTTGAGTAATCTCATGTCCCTCCATTGTTAAACCAACTTATCAACCAACCAGTGATGTAAGCTGGCTTATAGAGTCTTACTGAATTTATAGTCGGCGAATACCAGTAGGTCTTAACACGATACAAGAATGCTCTATTATATATAAAACAAGCAATTATCAAGCCCTAGATGTGACTCCTATCTTCCTAACAATGTCAGAGTGCAGCTTACACCTGAGGGTGGTCTAATTATATGTGGGGGTTTACAGTATGGTATCTGGTCTAATTATATGTGGGGGTTTACAGTATGGTATCTGGTTGGACAATAAATGGCAATGTGGTTTACAGATCCTGAGACCACCTACTTCACCGGCAAATGCGAGGAGACATTCCAACGTTAATTTCGATACAGAAATAATGTTTTAAAAAGTGTGTGTTAATGGAACTGGTGGAACAGGAATTTCCAAATGCTATTAATCCACAATACATGGGACAAAGGATCAACCATCTGTTGAACCTTACATACCCGTACATGGTCCCTTCTGACTTTACCCTGTGGGAGAATACCATAAATCTGCAGCTCTGTGAAGTAATTAAGTTTAATTACACACTAATTATGTCGGGATCGATCACAATTAAGCACAGATGGGGCAGAAGTTTGGTGAAAACAAATTAAAGTTGACTCCATCATTGGGGGACAGGTTGTATGTCTCATAACTCTTGCTAATTTATAATGAATTAAACCGGATGGATCCATACGTGTGATTTGGGTGTGGGGCCTGGTATTTCCTAAATGTCCTGGCAAATCCGCCATGTTCTCTCGTTTCATAACCTTGAATGTTGAAAAAAAAAGAATAGCACATCTTCTGTTGAATAGTCTTATGAGAGATGGCTCAAACTTAAGAAGAAAAAAGATATTTCTCACCCTTGATAAAGGGTGGCAAAATCTTTTTGCATGTCTTGGCAAAAGAAAAACAACACTGCAGTTGTTAAAATTGTTGCGTGTTGCTCTTTATAACAGGTTTTTTTGTGCATCCTCGTCAAAGCCCACCACCCCCCCCCCCCAGCTTGTTTAAAATTATAACTTCCTTGATACCTAAGTCTTGCATTTATAAACGTTACTGACAGTTCAAGGACAAGGGGCAGCGGGTTCCATGTACGATCACACCGGGCGATCACATCTACCCTTTCAATAAAATCTCTACTTTATCATATCTATTTGATTCACAAATACATTACGATTCTATTTAATGACCTATCTAATATCTGACCACTATAATCAGTAACACTGAAATTCTCAGTAGCCAAGGAAACACAACATGTATCCGCTAAAATGAAGCTGTCATGTTATGATAGCCGGGGCTACCCTTACCGATTGTGTAAAGGGTTCAACATTATTGGTACACCAGAAGTTAATTTGGACAGTGATCAGTCATATTAGCTGTATGACTGTCTACTGAAGGACGTCATAAGACATAAAAGTGTCATCTACGTCATGCTCTATGACAGACCACGACATTAATATGGCGTCGCTAGACGTCAGTGTGTTAATTGGGCCTACACGTCTTTAGGGTGGGTATCCTAATGTAGGCACTTACCTAGTTTTTCAAACCTTTATATTATCTATTCTATCTGCATACTATTGGATAGGTCTCAAGAAAAGAAGTGGATTTGCTTTTTGAATGAAGTCTATCTTAATTCAAAGTGACGGGTTCAAATTTTGTGATCATGCTAGTTGTGGTCAGAAATGCCTGGAACACTTAAATCACTGTTTCTCAGAAGATATTGACACTAGGAACTTGAAATAAAAACTTGAGAAAAGGTCATTAAGGGGTGGTTCCAATGACCTATGGCCTGATCTTGATCTAGGTCAGGTCAAGGCCATTTTTAGGTCAAAGGTCAAATTTATTGATTTTTTTTAGGCCAAGGCTAGGGGAATGTTCACCTGACTAGAATGGAGTTCACCCAGCCTCAGGGATCAGTACCTGGGGCCTTCCCCCTCCCCCACCCTCTGACTGATGTTCATACTTCAAAGTATAGCCCTACTAGTCAGTCAGAGAAGTCCTGGTAGTCAGACCTCCAGTAGGGCCACCTCCAGGTGGTCCCTCCAGTGGTGGCTATAGGTGTGCTGCAGTGGGGGAGGTGTTAGAGCTAATCTCTCACTCCCCCTCACAGAGTTAATAGGTCATGATTTTGTAGTTGCTTAAAAAACATACTGCTGCCTATTAGAAAGAAGAAAACTAGACATTTTCTAGACCTTATTTAACCAGGGGATATGTGGGTGCCATTTTTAACTATGTGAGATGCATACTTCATACCATGAAATGCTCCTGAACTTAAGTTTTGAGTTCACCTGGGAGAAACATGATTTTCTTTTCTCTTCAATTTATTAAACAAATACCGTAAACTCCCGCGTATAAGACGCGTCCTCTACGCCAAACAAAATGCTGGGGAGTCTTATAGGATTTTTTCAAGTTGGGGGGGCGTCTTATACGAGGGGTAATTTTTCTATAGAAATGTACTAATCTTACAAATTTCAGACTTAAAATGTGCGTTTTATACGCGAAAATGCATGTGCTGAGTTTGGGGTGCGTCTTATACGCGCTTACGGTAGTAATAAAATTATTATGATGTTGCAAAATTATCACTTGGTCCTAGTTCTCTCTTTAGCAGGTTGTATGACCTTAGCAATTTTCCTTTACCCTGGTTTGGTAAAACTTTTGAATTCCCTGTGATTTCCTGTTTTTCAATTTTCCTTATTTTCCACATTTCTTGCTCTCTAGAAGGGACCCTAATTTTGGGTCCTTTTACAAATTTGGTACAACTTCAAAAATATTTTAACCTCAGAATTCTAATAACATATACCGTAATCTCCCGCGTATAAGGCGCATCTTATACGCCAAACAAAATGCTGCTGAGTCTTATACGTGGGAGGGACATTGCCTTGAGTTTGGGGTGCGCCTTATAGGCGGGGTATTTTTACTATAGATCAGTACTAAATTAACAAAAATCTGCCCTTGTAGGTGCGCCTTATACATTAAACAGTCCTCTCTTAGTTGGGGGTGCGCCTTATACGCGAGCTGCGCTTTATACGTGAGAGATTTCGGTAGTTCAATCAAATTAACGATGTATGAATATAATATGCACTTACGCTTTCTTTGAGCGGAGGATATTAGCTACATCAGCACATAACGGTACAATGCCCTTGCGCGTGGAGCTGACGACAAAGGCGACCGCGCGGGCTGCAACCTCCTTGTCTTCCACCAAATCATGGAGGCCTGGGCTGCCCACTGCAACACACAAATGCAAAGAGGGTTATTGATTGATCGATTTGTTCAACGTCCAGAGGCTCTTACACCTCATGGGACTGCTAAAATATTGATGAGAATAGGGAAGAATATGTATACATAGTAAAAGTATACAATGCAATAAGAATATCCATAGGCAATTGGTGTAGACAAGGGCTGTGTGTAGAGGCAATTGTAATTGTAGAACTGTGCATACATAGGCAATTGTAGTTGAAGTTACAGATTTTTGGGGCTGGGGTAGAATTTGATAATGAATTCCCATATCACCTCTCTAAGGCAAGAGCCTACCATGCCACATGTCAGATTTATGAAATATTGTATGTCATTGCCATGTCACTCATTTTCCCATGTCACACTACTAAAGACCAAAGCTATATCTAAAATCTGAGAAATAACCATAATTGCATTGTCGTATTCAGAAGTCTGGGATGATATTTTTTATAGTGGGCACATGTTGTAATTGCAGCCACCAATATCCTTCTCCAGGGCCTGTAATTGGCTGTAATTATACATACACAAACATTCATAGATTTACATGTGCACAATTTGTATCACCCTACTGAGCACTAGAAGTTTCTCTGACAAAAACTAACAGTGACATCAGCATTAGTATACAATTATGTACTGTTATATAGCGGATATAAAGGATGAAGTCCCTGGGCATAATTATACCAACCCCCCTTCCCATCTCCCAGGTACTGCTTGTGTGGGTCCTGGATTGAGGGAGCTTAGACTAGTGGCGGATTTAGAAGGGGGCGCGGGGGCGCCCCCCCCCCTTTTCCCTGTACTTTAGAGTTTACCTAACTCTTTTTACCCTAGAATTTAGCCAAAATGAGGGGCCAAATGAGGGGCGCCCCCCCTTTCAAAATCCTGGATCCGACCCAGCAGGTATTGTTATCTAATGCCGTTTTAAGCTAAGGTCATATATCTATGATGAGATGAATTATGTGTTCATGCATGCAGGCACATGGAGGGGACAGAAAAGAAGAGATAAAGACCCCCTTTTACATGGGCTGGGAAAGCCTGTCTTTGATTCATCATAAAAGCTATCACTGCACATGATGGCGTTTGTTGGATGCCACTTTGACACAACTTTGATTTGCAAATCCCTGTGTCCAAAGCTCGGGACACATTTCTGTCGCCCTGATCCCTCCTACTTTTCTTTTACTTCCTCTTGACCAGAAGGACCAGAACATTCTCTTGAAAGTTTTGTTCTAATGTCATTTCTCTTATTTTATGCGTTTTTTGTGTGTTATTATTATTTTTTTTTTCTTTTCCATTACAGCTAACAGCAAAAGTACCGGTACGTAGATGCTTTATGGACCTGCAAATATTTTGTTTTAGTGCCCTTGGTCCTAGTGTAAGGTAGTGTAGGGTGATGGGGGGAAGTGTGGGCTAATGGTAGGGGTGGTGATAGGGGGTGTTGGGGGGGGGGTGTTCTGGCAAGGTGCTAGCCATGGCTACACCTGCTAATGCTCATCCCCACCTGGAGGATCAAGGCATAGCGCCAGGTGGATCCCTTAACGACATCTTAATCACTTGCTGCTATGTCGCAGCTGTTACCAAACGAAAATTCCTTTCTTGATTCTCTCATTTACCAATGTTTTCAAGTACACTTAACTTGTATACAAACGTTTGCAGTATCAATAGAAATGATGTTGAAACGGTTACAAATTCAGTGGCGGATTTAGAGGGGGGCGCGGGCCCCCCTTTTTCCCAGTACTTAAGAGTTTAATTAGATATTTTGGACCCCAAAATTTACTCAAAAATAGGGGGTGCGCCCCCCCCCCCTTTAGGGTCGTACCCCCTCCTTTTCTAAATCCTGGATCCGCCACTGTTAAAATTGAAGGGACAGAATCTAGTAATGCTTTACTACCTTGTTAACCCTTGATACCTCGGAGATTTTGGTCTGTTGTCAATTATGTATGAGGTCTATAGTATGCCATCAAGGCTGTCGCTATCATTTGAAAAATTATTTTCTGTAAAAAAGAATCATAAATTTCTGTAAAAAAGAATCATTTGCACTATGTCGTAGTCTTTATTATAATTATGGACAGCCAAGTATAATAACAATTACAAAAGAAATCCTGGCAAAGGACAGCAAATCTTCCCTGACATCCTTCTTTATAAGGCAACATATCAAATCATATTTTCCTTTAACCTGACCTGATGAAAACATTCAGCGTCTATGTGGTCAAAGAATGATTATGCTTCTTACTATGGGCATCCCCCTCCCCTACACATTTACAGTAATATGCACCCTTTTCACACTTTAAGGCCATCAGTCGTTTGTGAGGATAATGTGAATGCAGCACTAGGTATTAACTTGTCACACTGAAAACATGGAAGATCCGAAACTACCGTAATCTCCCACGTAGAAGATGCGCTGCACATATAAGACGCACCCTAAACTTAGCAAATGCATTTTCTCGTATAAGACACACATTTTAAGGCTCAATTTTGTAAATCCAGTACTGTTCTATAGTAAAATTACCCCTCATATAAGACGCACCCCCAACTTGAAGAAATCCTATAAGACGCACAATGCAATTGTTTGGCCTAGAGGACGCGTCTTATACGTGGGAGATTACGGTAGTCAGCGCAGACCACTTTAGGTCCTCAAGTTGACGATAACTAAAACTACAACTTTAGGTAGTCAAAATAACGACTTCAAGTCGTCATCCTGATGACCAGAGTCGTCGATATGACGACCCTGTACTGTCAGTATTGTCATCCTGATGACTCAGCTCGTCAGGATGACGACCTAAAGTCGTCATTTTGACTACCTAAAGCTGTAGTTTTAGGTATCGTCAACTTGAGGACCTAAAGTAGTCACCGCTGACTAGTTTCATATCTTCCATGTTTTCAGTGCAGTTCTGCGTTCATGTATCAAGCCAACCAAGTTGTTGCATTGTGACACTATATCAGCACAAAATCTTGATGCAGAATGCTGTCCTAAAAGGGTTATCATCGATATCCACACTATCGAAGTATCGTCATTATTGAAATGATGAATCTTGTATCAACATCACCCTCATATCGATATTATGATAAAGTCATAATTGAAAAAGATGTTTTGGCTGAAGCCCCTCTCATTTTTGGTATCAAATTAAAGCTAACGGTGTCAGTGATGTAGTAGGGTAGGGATTATCGGCATTCTAATTTTCCTGTTGATAGTACATCCTCAAGCAATATATTGTGATTAATTTTTCCCTTGGCATATTGATGCCCTTAGTACTGTAGGCCCCTTTAGTATAATGTATGGGGAAAGAGCTACAGATAAACCCTACAAACTAAGTGTAGCGGCAAGATGGTACATTTATTATAAGAAGGTGACAAGAAAGTAAGGTTAAAATGGCATTGGTTTTTTTTTTCATATGAAAGGAAAAAAGTAGTACTGAGGGGTTCAATAAGGATGCACGGGTATAATACTATAAGTATATGAGGTGGTGTTTCCTTCCTGAATTCTACCTATATCAGCTGAGGTACTAAATAACATGCCTCCTATACCGATACATGACACAAAATACCTTCTATTGCTATGGTATTTATCAAAATGTCAAGTGGATTAATCTACATACTCCTTCTTCAAGAGTCATAAATTTTGGATGGGGTACTTTGGCATAACTGCTAGCATTTGGCTCCTATTCCACCCCCTCTCCGGGCTTCCCTAGCCCACTTAAAAGGGTCTATATCTCCTCTTTCCTATCCCCTCGGATGTGTGTGGTGCACTGACACATTCCTCTGTGAAATTGTGTTCTCGCCATGAATATGACCTTAGCTGTCGAAATGGCGTTAAACATCTAATACTCACTCACTCACCCCCTCCCCCATAGTCTTTGGCCCTATATTACCAAAGATATTGCATCATAATATCGAGACTAAAAATCGTGATAATCAGAATCGACAAAAAGTGGATGTCCAATGGCATCCCTACCTTAAAGGGTTAATGCATCATTAGACGACCTACAGAATACTATCCTTAATGGATCAATGCATTGTCTGACAACCTCGACTATTTGAGGAATCTCTAATAGCCTACACCTAGCAAAGTCCTTACTGCTATTTTTGACATTTTCTCTTCACACCTGGTGTGCCGCTGATGTGTCAGTTTTACTTCAACAATAAATCACGATTAACTAAGTGGATTGGAGACAAGTCCTTCATTATCATCCTTGGAGTCTGAAGATATTTTTCTGACAACTGCTGCCAAAGGTGATGTGTATAGATAGTTTTGGACCAAAATCAGATCATACATGGTTGACAAGTCGATATAAAAGGTATGGCTGAGGACGCTAGGTCTCCTGTCATTGACCCATCCTAACCAGTGGTCTGAAAGGACCTCACCATATAGTGTTTACTCTTACCGTATCGTCATGTTTAAGCGCTGGGACAGTTAGTGGTCAGTCGGGAATAGTTTTGAGAAGATAACAGATAAGATAAGGGTCCAATTGAGGCCTCCTACTTCTGACCCCTGGTTTACAAATCTCTCTATTTTTCTTAAAGCAGTTATTTCTTTACTAAAATGGCTGTATTTTTTCTACACATCCCCTGGTTTGAAAATTTCTGATTTATTTCTGATTTTTCTGTTCATTTTTCCTCTAATCTTTCAATGATTTTGTGATTTTGAGAAATTTCCCTCTCATTTTCTATGGCCCAGATGTTTAGAGCCCCACTGTCCCTGCCCACAACACCCTCCCATCTGGGGAGGTTTCAGAGACGACTGACTGTAAAATGCATTCTGAATAAGCGCCTGTCTTGGATGAGTGCCGGAGGAAATGGGGCCGCCAAATCAAAAACCGCCAGGGCACTTGAATACGACAATACAGTATTTTAGTTTGGTGAAATCTTCTTCTTGCTAAGTTGGTATCAACGTCTAATTTTCCATTTTCAATAAATCTGCCATGAATAACTACCAGATAGTGAAGAGTATTGTTAAGGCAAAGTTGGAGTTCAACTGGAACTAAAAGTATGTGACATTTCATTTTCAATTTCACTGCGATTTCCTTCATCACTGCCAATTTCCCCTATGAATCGGCAGTCATTTTTTTTCATGATGATGTAGAAACATGTCATTTGGCTCATACTATGCGTTTTTATACACCTGAAATGTCAAAATCTTTTCCCTGTGATTTTCCCTGAATGTCATTTTTTTCCCCTTTTAATTCCCTCTATTTTGGCAAACTTTTCAATCACCCCTCTGTCCAAGAACTTATGATGACCAAAATATTGAACCCTCCCAAAGATTTGACAAAACTTTAGTATTACAATATCCTATCTTAAGACTTGAGGAGGAATTTTCTCGTTGTCCACTCAATAAGGGGCCTCAATAAGCTACAAATATCTTGATGCATCCAAGTCCAAATCAGGTATAGAGAAGTAGTAGTGAGAAGAGGCCATGTCTTGACACAGGTCCAGGATGGGGCAGGATGGTTGTATAGGAGAGGGCAACCAGACTACTATCATAAGTGTACTGGAGGAGGGGAGTGGCCAGGTGCCAGGAGGGGTGGCAGGAGCAGAGGTAAGGTGCCTCCATGGTGCTTGGATACAGGTGAGGGTGTCATACACTTAAGAACAAACAGCTCTACATATTATAGGACAAGGAGCAACGTGTACTGCTTCAGGTTAAACACATTCGTCGCCTAAGTGCAAAAAGGTTGTATCGTCATATTAAAGTTTAACAAGGTTGTATCTTCATATTTCAGGTTTTTGCAGGAGGGGCAAAGAAATGTTATAATCACTAATTACCAAGTTTCAAGTTTGCAACACGTCTCATCAATATGTGGCTGTGGCTTGGAAATGCGCCCTTTCTCCCTTTGTTTTGAAAATATGAGTAAGATTTCTGAGACTGAAGTACCCCTTCCTGTAGGTGTGAGTACCTCTGATTCAATGCAGCTATCCAGTATATCATCTTTTATCTTGCTCACTAAGGTCTGGAAGAGGTTTACTTTTTCTAACGCACATCCTGATATATCTAGGCATACTTGCCATGGGTCTAGACTAGTGTAGTCCTATGTATCATTGTATACAACCATATCCCCTTCCTGTTTATCAAATCACCAGGAAACAGAGGCCAAATGACCCTCTATATAGCTGAGCCACTCCAGGTAAAAGAAAACTAAAGAAAAAGAAGATATGCAGAAATAAGCCTTGATATAAATAGGCTCCAAAAAGGGGGACCTGTCTCATTACCAGGGGTATGTATGTTGGGCACTGTGGCCCTGAGACTGTGGGCGTATTTTGGAGACTTCTTTAATTCTGGGATTGTTCAACAACTCTAGGATTATTCAAATATAGATCCATTACTTTTCAAATAATGGGATGTTCGGTTGAAATTTAGGAGAAATGCATTAAAAACTGTTATTTCCTTAAATATGATTTCCAAACATTACACTCACTCCTATTATATTCACAAGAACTCGGTATGGAGAGTGTAGCTTGTTTCGGAGAGTGGTGAGCAGCTCACAGGCACTCTCCACCCCGATAGCTAGTTGTTACAATAGAGAGAATATGTACATGGGTACATCTGCTATGAAGGGGCTTTGTTAGCTCCACTGGGAGTCAGTGTGGGTTTATTTTTAGCCTAGTGTTGTAGTTTGTATTTATAATTGGAACTGCAGTCCCGTACACTCAGTCAAACAAATCGTTGGGACGCTACATGTGAAACAAAGCGTCTCTGTTGTCCTTGACGTGACGTCAATCACACTGAGATCACCCTGACGTACATATGCGTCCTAGTCAGGATTGTTATATCAAAGAGTCTCACACTCAAGTACACTTACAGTCAAACTTTACTTCCTCGACCATTTGATTCCTCAGATCCCTCATTACCTCAGACAAAGGCTTTATAACTGCCTCTATGTTTTCTATGATATTTGCACATAAATCCTCTGATAATTTGCTTGCTCAGACATTTTTCCTTGCATTTTTCATATACGAGGAAGCAAGGGCTAATTTTAATAGCCTTATGCGATATCAAAAAAAAAAAAATAAAACGATAGTTGACATCATTTTTGATTGTGAAAACCCCTTCCTATTCATTTTACAGTATAGTGAGTATAATTTATATTAAATGATTTGAGTGATGGCAATGATAAACATGGACGACCACTTAGTAACCATTTCTGGATCCATCTCTGAATGATGGTGATTGAATTGGTGCCATACTGCCTTGTCACACTACGTCTATTTTAAATCAACTTTTAGTGTCGGGTGTACACTAAATGGGGTGGGGGTGTTGGTGCCATGTGTAGCTGTCTGTTTCTTATGTTGATAATGAATACAGCTGTATCTCCATCCGCCAGGCATTAATTAAACACCTGTGTAATGACAAGATGCCTATCACGGCGCCAGCCACCACCAGGGACTAACGTCTAACATGGAGAAATTGGTACAAAAAACGGACCAGTCTGTTCATATGACACATGCTGGAACGTTGGTCTGCAATTAAAAGAAGGGGAAGTATTGAGTGCATGAATAATTGTGGTTAATGCTATTTTGTCATCTATGGCTATTTTCATAGCGAGAAAACTACACAAGACCTAAAACATGGATGAATGGGTGTCATGAATGGGATATGTGCACCAATATTGAAAACTGACCATGACATCAGCAAAGTAAATCCTCGCATATAGGGTGCACCTCAGTAAATGATGCACTCTATTCTAAAGGAATAAGACACACCTGGGGCCTGATTTCGGGCGATTTTATATTACAGAAACGCATATATAAGCGCTGGTTCTACAGACATAAAATCAGTCGGTGGCCCTAATCCAACAATTCATAATATATCAAAAGTATAGAAAAGTATCGATCGGATTAGTGGTAATGCGACCGATTGACGTCTGTGGAACCAGCACTTAAGACGCCCCCTCACTTCAGGCAGATTCCAGCAGCATCTGACGTCATCCTCGTGTATAAGCCGCGCCATAGAGACTAGGGTGTGCTGTCCTGAGTTGAATACAGAGGGTGGGCTGGACTAATGGTGGTAAGGAGGCTAGGTGAATATGACAGTTATTTTTTTTTTATCCTTCTTCCATCGCCTTCATCTTAAACACATCTACTTTTTTAGCCTCCCATCCCCCCAGGGCCCTAACCACCCATGTCACGTGACATAATGAAACGCCTTAATTAAGGCTTGTAATTAGCCGCGTCAGAAGCTGTTGGTAATTACCCCCTACGATCCACACAGAGAGGCACATCTGCCAATGGTAATATACATACACAGATGTATGTGTGTCATATATGTCTAAGAAAAAAAAGGATCTGTTTTCAACATTGGCCTTAGCATACAACAGATGGTGTTTAGGGAAGGGGTGAAAAGAATAGAATGGGAAGGGAATGGTGGAGGGCTAGGGACAGCGAGGCTGAAGGAAGGCACAGGCAGAGGGCATGTAGTCCAGCAGGCCAATGGAAAGGCAGGCGGAAAGGCAGGCAGAAAGGCAGGCAGAAAGGCAGGCAGAAAGGTAGGCGGAAAGGCAGGCAGAAAGGTAGGCAAAAAGACAGTCAGAAAGGTAGGCAAAAAGACAGGCAGAAAGGCAGGCAGAAAGGTAGGCGGAAAGGCAGGCAGAAAGGTAGGCAAAAAGACAGGCAGAAAGGCAGGCAGAAAGGTAGGCAAAAAGACAGGCAGAAAGGCAGGCAGAAAGGTAGGCAAAAAGACAGGCGGAAAGGCAGGCGGAAAGGCAGGCAGAAAGGTAGGCAAAAAGACAGGCAGAGTGAGTGAGTGAGTAATAGATGTTTAACGCCATTTCAACAGCTAAGGTCATATTCATGGCGAGAACTACATTACACAATTTCACAGGGGAATGTGTCAGTGCCCGTGCATATGTGCACCACACACATCCCGAGGGGATAGGAAAGAGGAGAAATAGACCCTTTTAAGTGGGCTAGGGAAGCCTGAGACAGGCAGAAAGGCAGGCAGAAAGGTAGGCGGAAAGGCAGGCAGAAAGGTAGGCAAAAAGGCAGGCGGAAAGGCAGGCAGAAAGGTAGGCAAAAAGACAGGCAGAAAGGCAGGCAGAAAGGTAGGCAAAAAGACAGGCGGAAAGGCAGGCAGAAAGACAGGCGGAAAGGCAGGCAGAAAGGTAGGCAAAAAGGCAGGCGGAAAGGCAGGCAGAAAGGTAGGCGGAAAGGCAGGCGGAAAGGTAGGCGGAAAGGCAGGCAGAAAGGCAGGCGGAAAGGCAGGCAGAAAGGTAGGCGGAAAGGCAGACAGAAAGGTAGGCAAAAAGACAGGCGGAATGGCAGGCAGAAAGGTAGGCAGAAAGGCAGGCGGAAAGGTAGGCAGAAAGGTAGGCAAAAAGACAGGCGGAAAGGCAGGCAGAAAGGTAGGCAAAAAGGCAGGCGGAAAGGCAGGCAGAAAGGCAGAAAGGTAGGCTGATTGAAATTAAGCAGAGATATTGTTTTTACTTCTTTTCTGTTTTGGCCCTGTCACTTTAGGGCTCTTTTTTCAGATTTTGTCAAAGAGCCTGGTTTCACGCAGGAAATCAAGAATCTCCTTCTTTCCAGTGCTTTGGAAAACACTGTATTTCGGTACTGTCTGCATACTGGCTGGGTGCCCGGGGAGTGACGACGCGGGAATGTGATGGTCGTCATAAATGGAGGCAGACAACATTTCTAATTACCCCAATTATCACCCGAACCGGTCCCATCCCCTACCAAAATATTACAGTACATGACATCTGGCTATCACCTTGCATTAATAGTGATAAATCTCTCTAGCAGTGGTTTAGAATATGTACATTAAACCGTGGGCATGTAGCATGTAGGGTCTTTTACAAGCTATATATATATATATATATATATATATATATATATATATATATATATATATATATATATATATATATATATGTAGGGGTATGGTATTTTACACTTTAACGTTCATGCACCCGTGAGACTCAGACCTAGGTCCTTCGGGTGTGGTGGGGGAATCCGGATGGTAGGTGGCAGCACCTGCCTCTGGGTTCGTATCCACTACACCAGGGGGCCTACCACTCGTCCGCCACACGTCACGTGGCCGGTCTGAGTTTCGCGGGCTTTTCCCCTATATAAGGCTGGTCCTAGCCCTAGGTTCCTCAGTAGTGGTTTACCCACTGCTCAACCAGGTTGTTACCCGAAAGGGTAACCGAATGCACTAGCAGCATGTAGTCCTCTGAGGCTGTGATCGTATGTAACGCAAGCTATGAAATAAAAGCTCGGTTGCCTACCCGGAAACTTTTCTCTCTCTTCGTTATGATTTAATCTAACTTAACGAGACGAACCACTACACTGGTGCCGTGACCAGTTGGTCTTCGGGTAAGCGCAGTCAGAAATGACTGAGCTGAGCCCAGTTAGGGGAAATGGCCCAAATCGCGAGCTAGACTCCCCGATGGAGGATGGTGAAATCAAGTCACCACCCCAAGGTACAGAGTGGAGGGATCCACTAGAACACTACCCTGATGGGTTAGAAGATGTAAGAAGAAACTTACATCATGAACTGGATGAATTTGGAGACTCCTTATTCATGCCAGGAGGTACTTCGAAACCTGCACCAATGCATAAAAGTACTGCTCAATTTGGTAAATTACCATTTGAGGTACCAAAGCCTAGTGCAGGTATGTTTGAAACTCCATACAGTTCTCGAATTAAACACCAAAAATGTGGATTCGAAAAGAACAAAATGGACGAGCTTGAAGACATGAGAGCTGAATACGAGAAGATCCAGAAGGATCTTATTACACTGACCGGAACCCGAGACAAGATTCTGACTGAAAACAAACAGTTGATATCGGAACGTCTCGATTACGACCAGAGTTGTAGACGCCAACAACAATTGTTGTTGGATCAGATGGAGAAAGAAAAGCAAGATTTTCAACTCCAGCACGAACAGTATCGTGATGCACTATATACGGCGGATCTGGAATACAGAGCCTCGTATGATGAGTTGAATAGAACTAAACAAGAGTTAAATTCAACTCAATCGGCCTACGGCAAGTATCAAGAAGAGCTGAAGAAAATAGAATCAGCCTTCAAAGATGCTCGGGAAACGTACCAAAAACAGACCGATGAGCATGAAAAACTCAAAGATCAATTGATACGCGAATCCACAGATTTGGCTGTTAAACAGACTAAAATGATGGATGATTATTCCGAACTGGAGGCTAAAGCTATCCAGATGTCAAAGTATCTAGAAGATACTGGTCGTGCAGTAGGCACTCTTGAATCAGACTTCACCGTTTCAGGAATTGCCCTAAACACGACAAGTAACCAGATGTTCTCTTTGAGGGGCAATGACGGGGTAACAGAGACAACTGTACCTCGTTATGAAGGAGTAAAGAGTCATCAGGTTAGATTTACAGATAATACCTCTATACCTCTTGGTCTAGGTACGGGAAATAAAGGGGATAATTCTGCGAGTGGAGCTAAACAAAGCCGCTCGGCAGGAAGCTCCACCTTTGACGGCGGATGGCCACAACAGTCACCTTTAGGGGGACCAAATGGCCCGTAAGCCCAGTATGGATGGAATCAGTCCCAAACAGGAACGAATCCGTCCAATGGTAACACCCGGAACACGTCCGGAGGAACAACCGGACGAGCATCCGGAGGTTCCAGTACAGCTGGGGGGCAATCCGGATGTGATCAAGGATCCGGACCCTCAAGCGATCGTTCCAGGAGCAGACCCTCTGCCAGTGGGACTGGTTTCAATAATGGAAATCAGTCGTATGGAACAGGAGGAAACACTAATCCCAATAGTGGTTTCTTTAGCTTTGGTGGAAATACACAACCCACCAATGGTCCAGGGCCGGCTCCCCAAACCAGTGGATACACCTTTTCACAGGTGCCTCCATACGGAGCAGGGGGATCAGGAGGTGGAGGAGGACCACCATCCGGAGGCTTTGGAAGTACTTATGGTACGAATCCTCCAAGGAAAAAGAGACTCAGTCGCCGAGTATCTCTTTCTCCAGGGTTACAAGCGCTGCATGATTCTAATGCAGCGATTGCTAACTTAGGTGTTGATTGTTACAATCAAGGTCTGGACGATACGGAGATCATGGAATGGAGTAAGGGTTTAACCCTTACTGGATCCACGAATCCGGCTCGTAGAGTAGCTAAGATACCTACCCCCTTTAATGCCAAGAACACTTGGAAGGAGGAGTATCAAGGCTGCGCAGATGTCTTTAACTGCAATGGATGGGGTAAAGCGGAAGCTCTGCCTTATTTAGTATGCTGGTTAAAGGAAGGCGACGGAAAAGGAGCCGTGGAACAATGGAGAGATTCTCAAATAACAGGACTCTCAGCCCATATGAAGTATGATGAACTCATAGAGATTGCTTCATATTTATATGGGAATATAGTTGGAGAAGACCCTTGGCTGACGTTCACTAAAAGAACACAGAAGCCCAAGGAGTCTGCCAAAGTGTTCGGCTTAGAATGTCAACGACTGTTGCATAAAGCCAGACCTCAATGGAGACTAGATGATGAATGCTTCCTAGATGAGATGTTTAAACAATTCATTGAAGGATTGCGGAATCAAGAACACAGGACAGTAGCCTGTGAAGCTTGGAAGAATGATGCCTCTTTGACAGATTTGTTCCAGTCCCTAGATCATTATGATCGAAAGGCCCGTATCTTTGCCGGGAAGGTACCCCAACGGATGTCAGCAATGATAATCCCAGAGGGAATACCCGAAACCGATTCATCCGAATCAGGGGAACCTGACGAAGATGAAAACGTTGGGGCCATTGGCCAAGGGAACCCCCGGTACAACCGGAACTGGGGAAAGAAACCGGGTTACGTCAAGGAGAAAGTGATCACTTCTAAACCTCCTGTGACTCAACCCGATACCAAACCCACGACGGGTCCTTCTTTATCAGAGGACCTGGTTAACAATTTGGTAAAGAAGATTACTGAAAATCTTAGGAGGCCTAAGCCTGATAGGAGTGTTGTGACATGCTTCCGATGTCAGGAAACTGGGCATTATGCTGCCGAGTGTGAGGCAGATAAGCCAGTTTATAGAAACACTCGTTACCGGAGCAATCCGGGTAAGGAGGACTCAGTGAAGAAGGAAAACTGAGAGGGGGTGTCCACAATGGCAACCGGATTACCCCCAGAGTGAGTGATTGCCATGACTGCCAGCCTATCGCAGCTTGCGGTACTGGCAAGAATCCTCTAGCGATTTCGCCCAGCAGTGAAGCTAAGGAGCCTGATCAGTTCCTTACTCATGAGGCTGGGGAGACTGATAGTACACCAGGTGTCAAGAACCGGCAGAAGAACACTGAGGGGAAACCCGATATCAGTCCAGAGGGAGCGGCCAATGAGTTGGCCAGGGTGGGGTGTGCCCAGTTCCCCCCGGGTCATCCTTGTCTCGAATTCTTAAAGGGATGTGGATTTGACCTCGGCGCTAAGACGGAACTTGCTAAGTATGCAAGTAGTCCTACCTACTTGAAAGGTAGGAGGTGGTACGCAGTTGTATCTGTGAGTGGTAGATCCGCTGAGTTTCTTGTCGATACGGGTGCTAGCCACTCCTGTATTGCCAAGAGATTCTACGATCTTTTGCCTACGAATCATGAAACTTTCACAACGGAAGGAAATGCTCGTACGGCCGACGGTAGCATGATACAAACGTTCGGTAGAACATGTATGAGGTTCAGTCTACAGGAAGATAAGGACTTCATCCTTACCCCTACTGTGGCGAACATCGCGGATGATGGTATACTCGGTCTGGATTTTGCTGCATTATATGGAGCAAGGTTAGATTCCCAGAGGGGAATATTGGAAGTGAGAGACCCGTACCATCTCGAAGTACAATGTGTACTTAGGCAAGTAAGCAGTGTAGCCAGTGTAGCCCAGACTGTTAAGATACCACCAGGCACAGCCTGTGATGTCTTATGTCGAGCGGACAGACAGTTTTCAGGAAAAACTGGAGTTGTAGAGCCAGACATGGCCATGTTGTCAAGTATCGGATTGGAATCCGCTGATGTTCTAGTAGCTAACGCTGCTTGGACGGTGGTTCCTATATCCAATACCGGTAACAAGACTGTCTATGTACAGAAGGATACGATCCTTGGATCGGTTGTCTTATCCGAATTGATAGAAGACTGTAAACATGTTTCGGCACCCGGAGCCCCTATCCCACCCGAAAGGAGCCCGGAACTAGACACTCTAGTAGCCGAAAGCCATGTAGAAAGTGATGAACAACGTGAAGCTCTAACTGACTTGTTGTACAAGTACCGTAAAGCTTTTGCAGCACCGAGTGAACAATTGGGGCGTACCGATAAAGTACTGCATACGATTGACACTGGTGAGAATGAACCTTTTAAGATTCCTTATAGAAGACTCCCACTAGCCAAAAAAAGGGTAGCTGAGGAGGAGATAGCTAAAATGCTTGAACAGGATGTAATAATTCCATCAACCAGTCCTTGGTCTAGCCCTGTGTGCATGGTGACCAAGAAAGATGGTAGCATCCGTTTCTGCATAGATTACCGGAAATTGAATGGTATGACCAAGAAGAATTCATATCCCTTACCACGGATCGATGAGACTATAGACTCCCTTGGAGGTAAGCAATGGTATTGCTCTCTAGACTTACAATCCGGGTACTGGCAAGTGGGTATGCATCCGAAAGATATGGAGAAGACGGCCTTTTCCAGTCATATTGGATTATTCCAGTATAATGTGATGCCGTTTGGATTGTGCAATGCACCGGCGACATTTGAAGCCATGATGGAAACTTTATTAAGTGACCTTTTATGGAAGAAATGTCTCGTCTATCTAGACGATGTGATTGTCTTTGGAAAGACATACGAAGAATGCTTGGAAAATTTAGGTATGGTCCTGGAAAGGATCATAACTAATGGTTTGAAGCTGAAACCCAAGAAGTGCGATCTTTTCAAAAGATCTATTAATTACTTGGGGCGAATAATCTCGAATGAAGGGATTAAAGCCGATCCGGAGAAACTGGATGCCGTGTCAAATTGGCAAGCACCCACGAATGCGAAAGAAGTTAGGTCCTTCCTCGGATTCTGTTCCTACTACCGGGACTTTATCCCAGGATATTCAAGGGTTGCCTTTCCTATCCAGAGTTTGTCCCACTGGACACCCGGGATCAGAAAGGAACGATTCCCTTGGGGACCCGAGCAAGACGAGGCCTTTATGAAAATAAAGGATTTGTTTGCTATCACACCTGTGTTGAGATACCCCACGGAGAATGATCATTTCATTCTAGATACTGATGCTAGTAATGAAAGCATAGGAGCCGCCCTTTCTCAGGTCCAGGATGGGGTCGAAGTTCCTATAGCCTTCGCTAGTAACACGTTGAGTAAATCTCAAAGAAACTATTGTACCACTAAACGTGAGTTGTTGGCTGTGGTGGTCTATACGAAGAAGTTCAAGCACTTTTTGTGGGGGAGTGATTTCACTCTACGGACTGATCACTCTTCCCTCAGATGGTTATTGAACTTCAAAGATGCAGAGGGGATGATAGGTCGCTGGTTAGCGCACCTATCCGAATTCGGTCTAAATCACAGCCAGATTGAACACCGAGCCGGGGCAAAGCATTTGAATGCAGATGCTTTGTCTAGAATCCCAGTGAGGAAATGTGCAAATGCTGAGTGCACTGATTGTGGAGCACACAATGCTGTGTTGGCAGGGGTTCGAGTTCCATTCGAAACCCATCCGGAACATGTCTTGAATTGGTCCTTGGAGACCATCAGGCAGTTCCAGAAGTCTGATGCAGTCACATCACGTTTGATTAAATTCCTTAATCAGGGTATCTGTCCCCCAAGACCCGTAGTGTCATTGGAGAACAGAGAGATGAGACGATTCTTAGCTCAATGGGCCGAGCTAAAAGTCCGGGATGGTATTCTGTTTCGATGGAAGAACCATTCTAATAGGAACAAAACCTTGCAAGTTGTCATACCTAGTGCTATGCGACGAGATATTATGTATTTCTGTCATGGACATAGAACTAGTGGGCACTTTGGAAAGAAACGGTCTCTAGAACGTCTGACCAGACGATACTATTGGCCCGGCATGAGTACAGATCTCACCCGATGGGTGGAGACCTGTCCCGAGTGCTGTAAGAACAAACCAGGACCCGGGTTAGGCAAGCTGCCATTATCCCAGGAACTGTTTGGTGTAAGGTTTGCTAGAATAGCTGTTGACATTATTAGTGGGATTCCCCCCACTCCTAGTGGCAACACGTGTATGATGGTCGTGTCTGATTATTATACCAAGTACACCCGAGTGTTTCCTTTACCGGATCATAAGGCTGTTACTTGTGCTATGGCCTTTGTAAAAGGGTGGGTGCTGCACCTAGGTGTCCCACTCATGTTACATAGTGACCAAGGCAGAGAATTTGAGTCTAGTCTGTGGCAGGAGATGTGTAATTGTCTGGCGATCTGCAAGACAAGAACTAATCCCTATAGACCACAGAGCGATGGACAAGTAGAGAGATTCAATAGGACTTTGATCCAAGTATTGAAGTCTCTGGTAAATGAGCAGATGGATGATTGGGATGAACAATGTGAATTCGTGGTACATGCCTATAATGGCACTGTGCATTCGAGCACAAACTGTTCTCCTAATCTCCTCGTTTTTGGAGAGGATTTGATTATGCCAGCCGATTTGGTGTTCGGCGTAATAAGAATGAATCCGGAAGCCCCTTGCCAGGTGATGTTTGTAGAATCCCTACGGGATAATTTCAAACAAGCCTATGAGAGGGTTAGAGACGAGTTGCAGAAAACTGCGCGTTGGCAGAAAGTTGGCTATGACACAGGTCTAAAAGCTAGATTTTTTAATCTAGGGGATAGAGTACTGCGTCTACACCAACCTCTAGCTAACCTGAAATTAGCCAGTAATTGGGATGGACCTTTCACTATAACTCAGGTTATTAGTGATTGCACAGTGATTATTAAATCACAGCTTGGTAAATGTTACAAGTCAAATGTAGCGAGACTACGCCCATGGAGGGGGAGGGATACCTCCACCGAAATGTACGGCGATGGTCTATTGGAAGTAATGGAACAGAGTCGTGTTAAGCAACTCGAAGTGGTACCGACCCGAAAGCGAGGACCCGGGCGGCCACGGAAGGTTGCAGACCCGAAGAGGGTGGTGCCCCCTGTCGTAACATCCGGAAAGCAGGGGAAGATACAAAAAGTCTCGGCAGGCGCAGGTAAAAATAAGAGGAAAGGTCCTTCTAAGGCTAAGAAGACCTTGGAAAAGGCTCTTATGGATACCAGGTCAATAAAAGAGGCCTCAAAACCTCTTAGACGCAGTCCAAGGTTGCTACAGACTGCCGTAACCTAGCCTGTTAACACAACGAGTGTGTTGTCCTGTACTGTGTACTGTTATATGTTGTAACCTAGTTCAATGTATATTTGAGCCGGTCAAGAGTCTCTGGAAAAGGTCCTATGACAATGAACCCATGGTTTTGGACGGATAATCCGGTGGATATGCTTATGCTATCCATAAACTCCAGAATACCTAGCGAATTGTCATAGTCGAACCCTGAGTACGGACGGACGACCGATCGGGTATTGTATTGTTTTTATGTAAGGGCGCGTGACCTAATTAAGGGCACGCGGGAAAGTTGTTGACCCATTTTCGAATGGTCACGTGAGGCGCCGGTTTGATCATGCGCAGCGATTCAAGTTCGAGTATCCCGCCATATTGTCTTATTCCTGCGAAGGAAGAAGACGTGGCCGAGGGTGGTCTTGCTCTTGTTGGAGTCTGATAGCCCGTGACAGCCATATTCCGAGGTGTGCCCTCGTTAAAAGGCACCCGCCTTTCACTGGGTAAGCAGTACTCACTGCTTATCCGGTGGATTGGGATATTTTATCCCCGAACAGCCACTTCTGTCGATGGCAGAAGAGGCCGTCCGTCTTGGCGGCGGTGCCGGTGCCAGCACCCCGCCAGAGTATGGAAGTGGTTCTCCCAAGAGTCCCACTTATACATACGACGATCAGCAATACGATGCTGATTGTGATCAAATGGATCAACAAATGAATGTTGATCAGTACTTCTCTGGAGTAGACGATAGCGACGTAGAATCGTTCTACGACGCATCCGACAACTCCAGACAAGTTAGTCCTGAACGCCGAGGCGTTCAACAACAAATTGATGTAGGTGAGCCTTATGTAGCCCCTCCATCCGAAGGTTTGAGTGGAGAACCGGCAGGAGCCCAGTCTCTTGACAGGGCTCTGATGCCACCTCCCCCTCAACTGCCGCCCCGTCTTGGTGGGAGTACCTCATTCGGTGCTTTGGGACCTGCTTCTCCGGTTGACAGGCCAATGCACCTAGAGCTGCCCTTCCCAGACAGTCCCGAATGGCATGATGTAGCCGGTCCATATGACGGACGGATGTTAGCAATTTCCGAGGAAATGCTGATACCCACCTGTTATGGGACGCCCAGAGAGGTTGACGAGCGTGTTGTCAACGCAATCTGGGAATGTGCTCATCCGCAGTGGGCTAATACCTTTCCGGAGTCCTGGTTGATGGATTACCATCAGATGGCCAAAGGATTGGTAGTCCACTTATGGTTTCGTAAAGCCGTCTGGGACGCAGAAATGGCTTTCCGAAGGAATACCTCTTATAGGCCTTCCTATGTGTCTGACAAAACGGGTTACACCGGTGTCAAGGCAGATGAGGTCTCTAGATACATAGACAGAGACCAGATCCTACTGTTAAGCACAGCGGATGAGTATGAAGCAGCAGGTAACGCTGTTGTGGATTACTGTCCAGGGGTCCCTATTACGTCTCAAACCATTGAGGCAGAAGAGGCCCGTATTGGTGTGTCTCCACTAGACAGACTCGGGGTAATACAAGACCTCGTAGTACGTCTATTGGAGAGACAGTATGCACTGGCGCATCCGGAGTTAGTACCCGGACCCGCACCCGTGCAAGTAACAGCCAAGATGGCCGATCGGATGGACCGTCTCATGTCTCCTGCTGAAGCTCCTACCTTGGGAGGCGCAGCAGTAGTACCTGAGAAGGCCCTACCTGATGCAGATGTTTCCCTTAAAACTGCTCAGTCTACCCCTACGAAGACTGAGCAAGTAAAGGAGAAAGCAGCTGGTGGAAAGGGTAAAACAACCCCCACCAAAGGTAAGGGTAAAGGGAAGCGGTCAGGAACCGAACCCTCTACCAGCACGAGTGTGGACGACAGTACCCGAACCCGTCGGGTGTCTCCACGCTCGGCCAATAAGAAGGGCGCTAAGGCTTCGGATGTCTCCGGCAATGAGACGGACGCATCCGAGCCTGGCACTTCTACTAACGGCAGATCCCGCAGGAGGAATAAGAAGAAGGTTGACCAACGCAAACCTGAACCTATCGAGGTAGACGTTCAAGCTGATAATACAGAAGCTGAACCGGCTGTCCCAACCGTAAAAGTTGAGCTCGGTGTGCCAATCGTCAAGCTACACGACGTAATGGCCGATTTGAGTGGAGACGCTCAAGATGCTGCAGCC
This sequence comes from Acholoe squamosa, assembly GCA_949317995.1. Classification (NCBI taxonomy): domain Eukaryota; kingdom Metazoa; phylum Annelida; class Polychaeta; order Phyllodocida; family Polynoidae; genus Acholoe; species Acholoe squamosa. The sequence continues at coordinate 11,827,556 of OX439051.1, read as the reverse complement.
CAGGTCCTCGCGGGTCAACAACCCGTTGTGCAACCTGTGGATGTACCATCCGACCCAGAGGGAGAGGAGCCGGTTGACCCAGTTGTGGATGTCACCACGACTGACGAGCAAGAGGCTGCTATCTGGGCTAACGCCAATAGCAACTTTGCCGACTTCATTCCTCTACACAGGGGACACCTGAAGGGGAGTAAATCCGTATGGAGACTGCCCCCTCGGATCACCTGTGAGGGGCAGGAAGATATGGAGGAGTGGCTTCGCAAGAAGCTCTCTGATAGAAAGCCGGCCAATATGTACTGGATCTATTGGGAATTCGTTAAGAATTCGCCCAATGGTCTGTACAATTATGACCAGAAGGGCAAGCTCAAGTTTGCTCTAGATGAGTACTACGGGGAGGATCGTAAGGATTGTCCCTTCCAAAGTTGTACTCAAAGTGAGGGTGAGGTTGAATTCTTCATCGAGAAAGACGCGTTCCTTCGTCATCTCGTGGAGGTTCATATGCACCAGAGGCCGGAATATGTCTGCGACCGAGAGGTTGGCAAGAAATGTGCTAAATGCACAGGATGTGTCACCCCCCGACGCGGAGACATGGTCCGGCACTATGTGACTTCGCATGGAGAGGGCCTGGAGGCAGCCATAGATCGGGTGATGAAAATTCACTCCGAACTCTATGGCAACCTTAGGGGCCTCAATGCAGAGAAGTTGGCTTCCCTCACACCGAGTACGAAGCAGTTTGCGCCTACGGTTCCTGGTACTAACCAGAAACTAAAGGCTCGGTTTGCCCAGACTCCCGGGTCCGGCAAACTAGAGTACGCTCAGGAGGAGTACGATCTGTTAAACGAATGGAGAAGCAACAAGGCCCGCCGTCGTGGTGGGGCTTATGTAACTCCATCCGGAGAACAGGTCCGAAGCCGCAGGGATTACCGCCAGGGACCCTCTGTAGCAGATAGGAAGAGACAGGCGTCTGAATCTCCAAGCCGAGCCAGGTCACCACTGGAGGCGCTGGAGAGACAGACAAATGGGGGAAGGAAGAAGCCACATCTTCCATCTCCTACTGGAACTCCTTCCCATTATGGGCGAGCACCAACTCCACGAGGTGCACAGAACCCGACATTCTTTGGTGTCAGTGGACCGAGTGGCCAGTCCGCCCGGAAACGCGCGCCTTTGAATGTCAAAGACCCGAAGCAGTACCCTGCTATGGGCCCACCCGGACCAGAGATGCAAATCTTTGATCAGTACGGGAGGGTCAAGCAGGAACTGCCGACAGTAGGAGGTCAAGCTCCCCGACCTACAATGAGTGCTGTGGTGAGACAACGTCCACCCGCACCATTGTTGACGGCCAAAGACCTTAGAAGGGAATTGTCACGGTTGCCCCTGGTTCAGGGATTACCAACTCAAGGCCCTTCTTCGACCACTGCTAGTGCGGTTACTACTGCGGTTGCTTCTTCGCACACGCAGGTAGCTGTCACTGCGAGTGGGTCTGGAGCACAGCCGAAGCTTCAGGGTCAGGTACCCCACCTGGTGCTGTGGTTCATCGGCCTAAGCTGATCCAGACAGTGGAGACCTTCTTCAAGAAGGAGGACAAATTGTCTTGCAATATCCAGAGCAAACAATTTGAGACGCTACAGCACCATCTGGAAAACCTCCACCTGGACATGTATCGTCGGACCGTGTCGAGCACTCTCCAGTGTATTGACGCGATCCAGAAGTCAGAGATCAACCGAATCTCGACTCAGATCAAAGCGGATGTTGCCAAAGATAAGCAGGAAGCTGCTAATCTGCGGCAGGAGGCCCTATCCGAGAAGGAAACAGCTTCTCAGATGCTCGACCTAGAACGAGCAACGAACATGAAGAACCAGCAAAAGTTCTTCAAGGTCTTCGGAGTTATCATGGATAACTGGGACGGTACACCTGAGCATGCTTCGAAGCTGTTCGAAGCACGCCAAAAGGTGAAACTTACACCTGCTGTCCCCGCATTGGCACCTACGGATGGAACTGGTGTGAACCCCCCTGTTCAGCCACTGGCTCAACAACCGGGTCCAAACCAGCCACCCGAGGAGAACATGGAACAGTAAAAAACTGTTGCATGAAGATCGGACATAATTGTGTGTCCCGGGGTTCTATTACCCATGCATTGTTGGATAAGAAACCGTTTTTTATCCAACCCGTATTGATTCGGGTACCAAACTGTACCCTAATCCGGAAACTGAAAACAGAAGGAGAAAACAAACAAGTCACTCTGGAGGAGGAGTACGAATGCTGTAAACACCATAATTGTACTGTGCCACAATGTAATGACTGTGCCTATTATAAAATCATGGACAATTTACACTAATATGGACTTTTGAACTACAAACCGGATTTACTACTACACCACTACTATTTGTGAGCTAGCACTACAGGCATCAGGGTTTAGCTACGCCCATAGAGTCCATCAACAGTCTACAACTGGATCTACTATAACCTCCAGTTAGCTAGCACTACAGGCATCAGGGTTTAGCTACACCCACCAACAAGTTTTACTATAGCACTTCAGGCATCAGGGTTCAGCTCGCCCATACCAAGCCATCAGCAGCATCCGACTCCTGTTACATCCTCCAATCATGAAAACAAGTAACTTTGTTGATATTATTATATTGTATGTAAAATTGTATTTATAACTATATAATATCTTTTATAAAGATATATTATTATATAAGGGTACCTATAAATATACTGGATCTGCGAATCCTAAAAGTTATTTAAGGTAATCCTAGACCTATACTGTCTATATAGGTCATTCCTGGTCTCAATATATTAAGAGACTATAATTCTTCTGTAACTTGTAAATATAAAACACTAAGGTATAAACTGAGCTGCGTCTCAAAAGTATAAATATTTTTCTATAAAATAAGAGAAGGTCCAACGGATTTCTCTAAACTTATTATTGTATTACTCAGGTTAATACCTAATTGTGTTCATATAGTATCAGATTAATTGTCCATATCTGATCATTAATATTTAATTCACTCTGTAAAGTAGACAGAGCTGTTAATTTAAAAAGTCGAAAATTTTTTTCCGGGTTCAATAACCATAATACGATCATTGTTAACAACCACCGGTCCTTTTCAGGACCCTACTGTTGTCAAAACGTTACTATAAATCTGTGATAATTGTATATTTATCATTTATGGTTGTTATAAGCTAGTGATGGAAATAACATGAACGACACTCGATGCTATTATTGTATAATTTTTCAGAAATAGGATAGTCTTATACTATAGCCTATTTCACATCGAGCAAGTGTAATTAATACCCCTTTTTAGTATTGTAAACAATCACTTACTAGGTTATTAATACACTGCGGTTTAATTACCCCCAAGTTATTGTCTAAGGGGGGCAGTGTAGGGGTATGGTATTTTACACTTTAACGTTCATGCACCCGTGAGACTCAGACCTAGGTCCTTCGGGTGTGGTGGGGGAATCCGGATGGTAGGTGGCAGCACCTGCCTCTGGGTTCGTATCCACTACACCAGGGGGCCTACCACTCGTCCGCCACACGTCACGTGGCCGGTCTGAGTTTCGCGGGCTTTTCCCCTATATAAGGCTGGTCCTAGCCCTAGGTTCCTCAGTAGTGGTTTACCCACTGCTCAACCAGGTTGTTACCCGAAAGGGTAACCGAATGCACTAGCAGCATGTAGTCCTCTGAGGCTGTGATCGTATGTAACGCAAGCTATGAAATAAAAGCTCGGTTGCCTACCCGGAAACTTTTCTCTCTCTTCGTTATGATTTAATCTAACTTAACGAGACGAACCACTACATATATATAGGTTCTGGAGTTGGAGCAAGGGGACAACTGACGTTGTGGCCAACATTGATTCAATATTCCAACGATGGGACAACCAGTTGTCCATCTAATTTACAGACACACCATCACTGCCAACTGAGTGATGTTGGACCAACAGAACTGAACGTTTAACTTATTTACCGTAATCTCCCGCGTATAAGACGCGTCCTCTAGGCCAAACAATTGCATTGTGCGTCTAATAGGATTTCTTCAAGTTGGGGGGTGCGTCTTATACGAGGGGTAATTTTACTATAAAACAGTACTGGATTGACAAAAATCACCCTTAAAATGTGCGTCTTATACGCGAAAATGCATGTGCTAAGTTTGGGGTGCGTCTTATACGTGCAGCGCGTCTTCTATGCGGGAGATTACGGTAGTAGTCTTAGCTGTATCTGCCAAGAAGTGATATCAACTCATCACTTCCTTCCTACTGTATAGTAGCTCGTGTATAAGCCGCAGCTCCTATTTATGCAAGGTACTATGCTCTGAGGCCTCCCGCGCCTAAATAGAATAAGCTCAAGGTCAGGGTGCGCCTTATATCCTGGGTACTTTTCCTATAGAAGAGCACTAATACTTCCAAAATCAAGCTCTAGCTGCGCCTTATACTAGTATTCATTTCAGGTTTCAATAATAAGTGCATCTTATAATATATATATGCTGGATGCACCTTAACAGGGCTTGACAAATCAGTTTGGAGACTGTGTGTCCACTGGGCACAAGGGCAAAAAAAAAAAGTTGTGTCCAGCTGGCAACAGGCAAGCTCTGTGCCCAGCACCTTTGCTGTCTATATTCAAAATTACATATTCAGAGATGCCACTCACTGGTCAACAAAAACCAGGAAAATTGGACTTTGGACACATTTCCCCAGGAATTTAACGTAATTTAATACAGAAATCTGTGAATCAAAACCAGGAATTCCTGGTAAACCAGGAAAAGAGGCATCTCTGCATATTTAGATAAATGGAACAGACACAGTTTTAAGAAAAAAAAGGGGGGGACACACATAGTTTTAAGATTAAAAAAATATATATATATATATTTTTTTATTTCATTACAATCTCTGGTAAAACAATTTCATTCAAAGTTTCAGAGACCACTACACAGACTACCCAGCAGCATAGCATTGTGCTGATGTCTTTAGTAACTTTTGGACAGCTTGAAAACAGTGTTTGTGCCAATTGAATTTTTCTGAGTCACGGTAATTGCACACAGAGCCTAATATACTCGAGGTACTACGGTACCTTTCGGTTACAGTTGTACTGTCAATGCTGTAGTGGTATGTTAATGTTGTCAATATGAATTATCTGATGGCAGATCGCTGGGACTACTGCAAATGTTGGTTCAATATTTCATTGTTACCTGCAACAGTGCCAACCATTGTCAATGTTGGCCCAATGGATACACAGACGCTCGTGCCTGGGGGCTATCAAACGAGGAAAAAATGTATCTAGAGAGATTATATAGTGAAGACACTAATTCAAGATCCAAAATTATTATAATTATATAATAGACACAACTATGACAACAAAACTTTATTTGTAGTTGAAGTTTTATTAAACCATAATAATCATATAGATCACAACGTTTCAGCGCAAGTTGGCCTTCATCAGGTGATCCAAAATTATTTTTGATGCATAATGGCCGTTTCAAGATTCCACTACCATCAGCGCTTGAACAAGCTAGACCATCAGCCCTTGACACAACAGTACAAGATGCGTCATACTAATAATTGGTTGCTTCTCTTATTTCTATTAGTATAAATCTTGTCAGTTTCTTCATAAATACACACACGTTTAATTAGTTATTAATGACAACTAATTCCATATATCCGGTTTGTGCTGGCACTGGTAACTTAGACATTTTATGGCGGCATGATGCCTCAAGGTCCTCTGTCATCATGATGCACCGATGCAGTGTTGGTGAGTCTGTCATCATGATGCACCGATGCAGTGTTGGTTAGTCTGTCATCATGATGCACCGATGCAGTGTTGGTGAGTCTGTCATCATGATGCAACGATGCAGTGTTGGTTAGTCTGTCATCATGATGCACCGATGCAGTGTTGGTGAGTCTGTCATCATGATGCACCGATGCAGTGTTGGTGAGTCTGTCATCATGATGCACCGATGCAGTGTTGGTGAGTCTGTCATCATGATGCACCGATGCAGTGTTGGTGAGTCTGTCATCATGATGCACCGATGCAGTGTTGGTGAGTCTGTCATCATGATGCACCGATGCAGTGTTGGTTAGTCTGTCATCATGATGCACCGATGCAGTGTTGGTTAGTCTACTCACCAACACTGCATTGGTGCATCATGACGTTTCATGAGTGTGTTATTCACACTTGTTTGGCATGATGTATGAATGCAGACACCGCAAGTTGACTCGCCGGGGATACCTTAATTCTTGCATCTCGACAACAAAACCGCAAAGCGCATAAAAACACTATGTGGGGCTTAACGGGTTAAATGGCAGTGTTTATGGTTTGATTTACCTGTCCCATGTCAACACAGGTATAAAACATACTTCTCTGGTATTTTATCACCCCTGTCCCTATCCGATGCCATCTTTCTCAACCCATTATATCCTTTTTCATTGCTCTGAATTATTAGCACCATTTCCTCAGAGCACCCCACTAATTTCATGTGTCAGTGCACAAGTCAGGGGTATTGCCAGGAAAAACTCAAGTTCCAAAGAAAATTCCTTTTGATTACTGGTAGAAGAGACTGGTAATGGAAGTATGTTATGTGTTAATTAGCAAATAGTCAATGATGAATGGATAAGTTCTTATGGCGTAGGGAGGTGCCAGCTACATTACACGTCACTTCCCAGACAATTTATGGCAAATAATTAAGACATATATATCCCCTTCCACCAGCTTCTCTCATTTATTTTTTGTTGCCAGTTACTCAAAGGTGGGGGGTCAAAATGGTGCCTAATGTTTGTCTCTAAAGGAACCTGAGCACTTACTCCTTCTCAGACTGCTCTCTTGTACTCTTGATCTATTTTGATAAAATACACTCTTGTAGCACGATGATACATGAAAAAAACTGTCGAGTAACCACCGCAGTCATCAATTTCTGAAACTATCCCTCGGATAGAATTTGAAATAATAAAAGCTGTATGAAGTCATAAATTGAGCATGTCAACCCAACAGAGATGCCACTCACTGGTGACAAAAACCAGGGAAACTGGACTTTTGGACACATTTTCCCAGGAATTTAACATAATTAAATACAGGAATCTTAGAATGAAAACCAGGAATTCCTGGTAAACAAGGAAAAGTGGCATTACTGACCCAAGAGTATCAAGAACATGTAAGCAGGAAGCTGCCCCTAGTCCCTGTCAAACAGTAACAACGTCTGTGCATGAACATACATGTACTGACATGAAATCACAAACCTGTGAACTTTTTCAGTGTAAGTTCAGTGGATAACTGCATGGATACTTTTTACATATAAAGTAGTGAAAGTGTGGACATTTCAGTGAAAATGCAGTTGACCACTGAATGAACACTGACAGTGAAAATGCAGTTGACCACTGAATTAACACTAACTAAGGGAGTCATGTCAGTACCAATATCGGTATAATGGTTTTATCGATGCAATAATCGCGATTTTATAAATCACGATGTATCGATTTGGTAGGTATGGATGATGCTCCTATTGTTTACATATGTCATTATGTGATTAAGAAGACCATTGTAACCATTTTCTTGCCTATCTTTGCTAATATATTTGTATTCCTTAGTCATCCTTTTTAGGGAATCCTGCTCTTGACAGCCCCCCCCCCCTCTTTTCACCCTAAAATAGCAATGATGGTGGTAATGGTGATTTCCCATCCTCAATTTTTCAAGTTGGCACCCAAAAGACTTCTAATAGTGCATGCTCAGTGGTATCGCTAGTCTCACTGCACTCGTGAGGTGATACCCTTTCTATTGGTGGCTTTGAATATTGACCCAGCAGAAGTGTCTGCGGTAACCAACATGTGTCTTACACTGGTTTCAGGGGTCAGTTATGTAAGACCTGGTGAGAAACCACTCTGTCCCACCCTACACAACAAATGACTATTATGAATCATTAAATACCACATAGTGGCTTGAAAATATTAATTACACCACCAAGGGTATGGTTAGTGTAGGATATCATTCATCACACTTCCAGGTGTGGAGTTTCCACACCTCCAGGTGTGAAAAGTCACCCATGCAGAGAATGGCCTCTTGAGACCTGAAGGTGGCAAATCTCACGAGAATACATGTTAATTAGGCCTGAGCTGGTAGCTGCAGTAAGAGCACACCTGAAGGGACTGCCTGTATGGTACTAGCATCCACGGGACAACATGCATCCTCGGTATAGCATGACGCGTGCATCGTGGCAGCATTGGATCACATTTCTGGGATTTTCTCACAAGTCTTCTAAAATAGCTGCCTCATGTAAATAAAGGCATGGAGTTGTGTCTATTTCATTACTTCACGTGAAGACTTCATCTAGATCGAATAACTTACCTTCTATTATTTGAAATCTGAAGAAGATGAATCCCATATAAAATCCTTATCTACTCATAGATGGTCTTTTTAGAGCTTCAAGAATGGACCTCTATGACAATAATCATCTTGCATGTTAGATGTAACAACTAACATCTAACTGCACCTCATATGAAACTTCCGAACTTTATGTGAGCCTTATAGGTAGGGTATATTATTTTTTATAGAGTAGTACTACAGTACCCTTAAACATATACAGCCTTTCCTTTAGCTGCACGAGACTGTACCTTATATCCACCTGGGAACACCCTTATAGGTGTGGGATGGTCCTTGAACGCGAGGTAATAAGGCAGGTGCATATAATTTCTAGAGAAAAGTGAGCTCCTGTAAATAGAGTGGTCCTCTGACCCTCGAGTGTATCAGAATAATTTCTAGAGAAAAGTGAGCTCCTGTAAATAGAGTGGTCCTCTGACCCTCGAGTGTATCAGAATAATTTCTAGAGAAAAGTGAGCTCCTGTAAATAGAGTGGTCCTCTGACCCTCGAGTGTATCAGAATGACCGTAATACCCTGCATTTCTGCAAAAAAAAATCGCCGAATTTTGGCCGATTTTCAGCACCCCAGCTCTCCCTCACGATTTTTTCAGAAGTTGCCCTATGACAGATGGTCTCTGCCTAGCTCAAACCATCATTTTCTCCGATTAATTGCTAAGTTATGGTGAGCTTCTAAACATGGCAGAGAATAAAGCAAGGTTTAGGCCAATTTTAACTCAGTATTTAATCCAAAAATCATGAAAAATGTTAAGTTATTTATATTTTCAGTAAAAACCTACTTCAGACAGCTTTTCATGAGGAAAAATCTGGTACCAACGTTTTTTTAATCTATTTTGGTGCACTATGGACTGAAATGTTGGTTGCCATAGCAACAGATTGGCTGAAAAGTGATTTTGCATTGCTCTGGTTGCCATTGCAGATGTACCATGTGACTATTCCATTTGAAAATTCTGAAAATATGCAAAATTATCTACAATATGGTCTTTATTTCATTTAAATTGATAAAAGGAAGTCCTGAAATAATTATTCCCATTTGAATTTCGATAAACTCACAATTTTTTTTTCAAATATGTATGCTGTGTTACCACCGTCTTATCTCCCTTATCAAGATAGATACAGACAATTGGGATTCTGTGATTTTCTGCCCATATGCTTAACTCGTACCGTCACTACTTGGCTTCTAGTAGGAATATCAACATGATCGCAACAGTTTTTGAAAGATAATGACACCCCCTAAAGAATGAAATTCAGTTTAAAATACCTTGGTAAAGGAGTTAATACCTTTACATATAAGGTGCATCCCTAGCTTATATGCGGGTATTAAGGTATTCCCATAATTTTTACAGCCCCACCAGTTATATATCAGAGTTACACTGAGTATGAGGCATGAACACTCATACAAACTCCCAATCACCAACCACTACCACCAATCCCTACCTGCCCCCCTGCCATCGTATACCTTTTTACACAACGATTTCGTTACACTACACATCCCAATCCACTGCTAGTTTGGCAAAGAGACATCTCTATCACAAGCTCCCACCATGGACTCCCCATACAACATGTGAACACTATCTCTTTCTTGTTCCATTTATTGATCTTCTTTTTGTTCTCCTCCCACGCCGTCCCCTTAATTGGTCGGCCACCCTAGCTGTGATGAGAGGGTGAGTAAGTGAGTAATAGATGTTTAACGCCATTTCGACAGCTAAGGTTATATTCATGGTGAGAACTACATTACACAATTTCACAGAGGAATGTGTCAGTGCATATGTGCACCACACACATCCTGAGGGGATAGTAAAGAGGAGATATAGACCCTTTTAAGTCGGCTAGGGAAGCCCAGATGATAGGGTGACTGCAGGGGGGGGTGTATTTAACCCTTTATGGACTTCTACACAGGGTTAACCCTCTAAATACTAGATTGAGCTTTAAAGCCAATTTGTCATCATGATAGATGTATGTGAGAACATTGTACCTCACCAAGGCTATATGAATATTGTATGGTTGAAATTATGCTTCGGGCTTCGCTAGCCCAACTCTCTCACCCCCAGATTCCCTGTACCCAATGCATCTATGGCAACTATAGTTGCCAGTGGGATGGAGAGAGTTAAATAAAACCGTAGTGTTGTAGATTTTAATAGAATAGTAGAGAATAGACCTGTGAGACATAGCGCGGCAACTTGTAATCTTGTGTCTAGTGATAGAATAATAGGAAAGCTAACTTCAAAGGCAATTAAAGGTTGTACCATCTGGCTCACCCTGTAACTCTTGTGCTGCCTTGTACTACTAGGTCTACTACCGAGAAGTTCTGCCTGCCCATAGATGACCACTACAAATGGTAGAGGTGGGCATGTTCAATGACCCAGAACCATATGCACCAAGGACCCCAGAATGACTAGGGTTGTGTGTGGCAGTCTTACCAACCCCAACAGCATACAGCTGGTCACAACCCCCTCCCCACCAAACTGGTAACCCCCTCCCCTCTGTAGACAGAGTACACCAAGTTTAGCATTTGTCTCTCCATAGAGATTTATAGAGATTCTAAACAGTAAATATCTTCTTCAAATACAGAATATATGATCCAAATGTACCATAACCCCGTGAGATGAAACCTTTAGTACATATATACAGCAATTTCAGACCACAGAATTATCAGATAAAGCCTACAGAGATGTATTGGTGAATCTTAATTTTGTCTTATGCTAATCTTCCATAGAGCTCCAGGAGCTGAAATGTCTAATCTAATCATAAAACCCAAACTAAACATATATCACAAAAACAAGTTATCTACCATTAGTACATACATATGCTGATAACAATGCCTCAATATTGTGCCAAAATAGTCCATAGGAGAAGAACAGTGAACGAAAATAGAAATCAGGGCTCCCCTATCCCTTACACCGTGGCTACTCTGAACCATTGACTAGTCTACAAGTCTCACTAGTAGGACTTAGAGTCGCCGCGCTAATAAATTTAACGTGTGATATACATCACATATGGCCCAGGTTTTGACACATATGAGTTGAAGTACAATGTATAGGAAGAAAAGATAAAAAATTCTGACTATTGGAACGTCCAAGACCTACCATAGGTGACTGGCACTATAGTGACAGTGTGTCGAAGTCATCAATGCTTAAGGCTATGGAGGATGCACCCATTATCGCTCGCATGTTTCATTGGCGAATAACTCCTTTCCTGGCGAGTTAAGCATTGCAAAATACCAGCAGGTGTTGAATAAGGATCCATATTAACCATACAAACGCATGATACAATGTCCTTTTCCTCCATTTTGTTATAATCAAGCAGTTTCGATAGCACAGTAAGGCGATTGTCTCGCTGTCCGCCATTTTGGATTTTGATGTTCCGTGCGCATGACCCTCCTTGCCGGAAGTCACATTTTCGACGGAGAAATGGTAGATTATATCGAATTAACTTGTAATTAATGGCTTTTTGAATATAATCCATGCATGCTAGACAATATCAATCAAATTGAATGGAATACATGGCCTGTATTTATTTTTATATGAAAAGTAAAGCATACGACGGCCCACTCTGTGTGCATGTGTGAACTCGCCTTGCCGGAAATGTGATAGCCAGAACAAACTTATGGCGGTCTGGTTTACAAGGTTGGTCTATGAACGGTCTTAAACGGTCTTATACGAAAAATTTCCAACTTTTCCTGCATCTATCGCATTACATGAACGGTCTTCCGGCCTGACATACTGAAAAAAGGCGTCTTAATTGGACAATTCCCATAGGATCCTATGTGTTATGTCTATCGCGAAAATCGATCGCACAATGCTATCCTATGGAGCCTCATTTTCGTCAGAAATTTAGTGAAAACATGCCAAGGTTTTCCTTCAGCTTTTTTTCATAGGTAAACAATTGTTGTTCCAGGAATTGTTACCATCTACAGAAAGACAAAGATCTAAAGAAAATTTATCAACTTTCCATTAATTTATAGACCCCTTCTTTGTATAAGAAATTCCCACTTAAAGTTGGCCATTTTGATCGACCAAAAATATTGAAAACCCGCCTCCAATAACCCACCAGGAGCTGGGCCAATTAAAAGGGTCTATGTCTCCTCTTTCCTATCCCCTTGAATGTGTGTGGTGCACATATGCGCGGACACTGACACATTTCTTTGTGAAATTGTGTAATATAGTTCTCGCCATGAATATGACCTTAGATGACGAAATGGTGTTAAACATCCATTACTCACTCACTCTCACATGATGCTTCAATGCAGTGCTGGTGTCGGAGTAGACTTGCCAGCTTTGGTGCATCATGACAACCAAGGAACATGAACCTGGACGCATCATACGGCCCTTTGACCATTTGCAGGTATGATCTATTAATGCGCATATGTAACTTTAAGCAGCGACTTATAGTCTATTACAGAGGTCTACTGTGTCTTATGGTCGAGCCTTCTTGTGCTAAGGGTGCGGCTTATACACAGGAATTTTATACCGTAATCTCCCGCGTATAAGGCGCGTCTTCTATGCCAAACAAAATGCTGCTGGGTCTTATACGTGGGAGGGGCATTGCCTTGAGTTTGGGGTGCGCCTTATAGGGGGGGTATTTTTACTATAGAACAGTACTAAACTGCAAAAATCTGCCCTCAGGGGGGCCCCTTCTAAGTGAAACACCCCCCTGTGAGTTGGGGGGGGGGGACGCGAGCTGCGCCTTCTACGCGGGAGATTACAGTAGTCATACACAAACTTGGTTAAGGAAAAGGGACCATTTCAGACCATTGCTGTGGTTTATAGTTTCCCAGAAACTCAGGGTGCGGCTTATACATGGGGGATTTACCATACTCACTAGAGTTGAATCGGAGTAGGTGAACAAAAAAGAACCTCCGGGCATTACACCATCCAGAAAGGGTTAAGGGGTTAAAAAAGAGGGAAGCTCAGCAAATGTTTGGATATTGTAGATGGTGCGTCCACCTAGTACGTGATGGCCTGGTAAATGTTGGCAGGCTTATGTCGTATTGAGGAGGATAGAAGTGTTTTATTTTATCTGCACCATTCACCACTGAGTTGTGTGTGTCACTTATAAACTCTGTGGCTATAAAACACAAGAGTGTGTTATTTATTGACACACCCACGCACTGATGATTATAATGCAGGTGAGTCCTGATCTCCTGCGTATAAGCCGCACTCATGAATAAGATGTATTCGCGACTTAAAGCTGCATATGGGCCTTGAAAATTGCAGGTTTAGTATTGGTCTATAGCGCTAAATAACATACTCACTACCGTAATCGCTCGTGTAGAAGACTCGCTGCGCGTATAAGACGCACCCCCAACTCAGGAAAGGCTGGTTCGCGTATAAGACGCACCTCTTGATTCTTGTAAATTCAGTACTGTTCTATAGTAAAAATACCCCGCCTATAAGACGCACCCCCTTCTTTGGGAAACCCTATAAGACGCACCAGGCATTTGTTTGGCATATAAGATGCATCTTATATGCGAGAGATTATGATATAGATTTGGAGGGATGATTATCTCGGCTCTTACAGACACTTACTCAGTCTTTTTTCCAGTGGTTGAATTTATGATGGAACTGACGAAATCATATCACCAATAGGAGGATGTACTATACGGGCATGACGGATGTGTACTTTCATATCAAATACTGTCACTTACAGGGAGAAAATACATTCAAATAAGTTCATATAAAATCTCACATATTCAAAAGCTCTTAAGTCCTTTCAGTCTAAATTTGATCATGCACAATGTATCTACCGTAATCTCCCGCTTATTATATGCTAATCAGGTCGAGGTTGCGCCATAAAGGATTTGCCTGAGTTGGGGGTGCGTCTTATACGCGGGGTAAGGTGAATTACCATTTGGGAAATTGGTCAGAGAATTCTAAATTATAATTTCTGGAAATCACAAAATGGGTGTTAGAGCACTAGCTGGTCCCTTATAGTGTATCAGTAGGAATACTACATGGCTTAACCACATGATCCTTTATTGTACACATTGTTTACTAGGAGTGTCATTGACAACCAATTTATGTCAATGATGAATATCATCATTTTGGTCTTGACTGAAAAGACCTGGATATGAGCTTTTTAACAGTGAAAGAATTTTCCAGATACTACAACTACAAGGTAAATTAGAGCTGTTTATAAATTCTCTTCATTTTCAAATCTTTTATTTCTAATTTTCTGAATAATTTTATCGTAAAGCCTTATTTCATGTGGCTCAGGTGATTTGACAGTGTACTTTTGATCATAACTTCGGTTCTAATAGGAATATTTACAAAATTCTTTCAGATTTAGAAACCCCCTAAAGTCTAGGTATATAGGGGTTATCGATATAATGGTTTTATCGATGCGATAATCGTGATTTTGTAAATCATGATGTATAGATTTGGTAGGTATCTATGATGCTCCTATTGTTTACATATGTCATTATGTGATTCTGTGATTAAGAAGAACATTGTAAGCATTTTCTTGCCTATCTTTGCTAATATATTTGTATTCCTTAGTCATCCTTTATTGGGAATCCTGCTCTTTACTGCCCCCCCCCCCCTCTCTTTTCACCCTAAAATAGCAATGATGGTGGTAATGGTGATTTAGGCACCATAGGGATAAGGGAGCAGCTGGTGCTCTGACACCCATTTTGTGACTTTCAAGAATATGTGATTTACAATTCTCTAAACAGGCTGGAAAGATGGGTGCGTCTTGTACGGGAACCATATCTCAGCAACAAGGGGTGCGCCTTCTACGTGAGAGATTACGGTATTTCCCTTATCCATGCTGAAAATACCCTGCGTATATGGCTCACTTTTTGTGTCTTTGCATTTGACATATAAGGCACACCCTAACTTTAGCAAATCCTTTCAGGCACACCTGGGACTTCATTTTGAACAATTTAGTAGTTCAATCATAATATCCTCGCCTATAAGGTAGACATTTAGTCTGCTTCTACAGGGCGCACCAGAGGTCCTTCCTCGCGTATAAGACACACTTTATATGCAGGGTATTATGGTTATATACAAAGGTAGCGGATTGTCGAAAGTAGTGTAGACACTAAATGTGTTTTTCTGAAAAAAGGTGGAGCTTTGCACCAAGGCTTTTATTCATCCTTGGAACATCAGGAATCAGAAAAGTTTTGGTGCGAATCTTTTTGCAAAGGTCAAAGGTCATGTAGATGCCAAAAGAAAAAAAAAGTAAGAAAAATTACTTTAATTGAAAAAAAAATATATGTACCGTAATCTCCCGCGTAGAAGATGCGCTGCGTGTAGAAGACGCACCCCAAACTTAGCACATGCATTTTCGCGTATAAGACGCACATTTTACTGCTAAAATTTGTAAGATTAGTACATTTCTATAGAAAAAATACCCCTCGTATAAGACGCACCCCCAACTTGAGAGAAAGCTATAAGACTCCCCAGCATTTTGTTTGGCGTAGAGGACGCGTCTTATACGCAGGAGTTTACGGTAATAATAATCTGGGCTCCAGCCTCTTTGTGAAAAACTACAGAATAATATGGAGTGATATTGAATGGTTGCTAAGGTGATAGAGAATAGGATTGTATTTTCTGTATTGATTTTTCATAAATTCATATGAAATTTAAAAAAAAAATATATGAAATGTGACAAGATCTGCAAAAAGGGACCTTATTTCAGGGAGAATAGTTCCCCTTCCCCAGCACACGTCACAAATGTTATTTTCCTAGGCCTCTAGATACTAATAAAAAACCAATATGAACATGTTCCCTAGCAAAAGCCATAGGAATAAATGCATTGGGCTTATATATTCAAATCACGCAACTTGCCATGAAACCTGCCTTTAGTTTTAGAATGCCTCTATAATGAATATGCAATGAGTTCAAGCATTTAACACCAGGGGGTGCCACCGTCGAATAACGCTGGTTCCCGATGTTTTGCCAGGCATTGCAATGCTAAACAATAGGCAAATTGCCTACCGGAAGTACCATATGTTGTGGTTATGGCGTGGATCAAAAAATGTGTACTATCATGATAGGATCCCTGTATATAGACAAGATCCTACACTTCTATATGCATCAACAAATTTATTAGATAGCTTGCTTTTTCCAGCAAGAACTATGTGTGCATTATGATTTGCCAATTGAAATCTGGATATTCAGCTTTCATTGGCTGAGTCATCTAATATACTGCCCCTCTGCTGTGAGTTCTCACAATTGGCTACCCAAGCCACAGTTCCACAGATCTGTTCAGGACAAGCCATTCTTTTTGCAGGTAACCCCTCTTGTTGTCCAATTGCCCTTAGAACAATTGCACATTATGATTTGTATAACAGATTTTGGGGTGGGTTCCATGGGGGTCAGAATTGGTGAACCCTCTTCACTCCATCCATAATGTTTTTGAAGTTGAATTACTTGTGTGGCCACTGCTACTTGCTGCCAAATGAGACCCTGCAGATTTGCATGTTTGATGTGGTGTGATAAGGCTTACTGTGTTTGGGGGAGTTGGACAGGCTCAACTTAAGGGCCTTAACTCAGTTGTTTTTGATTTCTTTGATCTGTACAAGCAACGGACAAACTCCTCAAGGGATTTCTGAGGTTCCAGTGTTCTATCCTGTGAATCTGCATCACACTGCTTGCCTTGAATCAATAGACACATCAGTTCATAGAGAGAAGGTACTACATGATTCTTTGGTTCTTCACATCAAGATCTCCTTTGAATTTCCATCTATTCTGCCGATTCTCAAGTATATCCTCCCTTATAATCAATACACATTTGTGGATTGTCTTCGTTTTATCCTGTTGACAGTGGAAACAATTGTTATACCTGAAGCTTTTTTCTTTCAAATCGTGTTTATCTCGAAACTGGTTACATAGTCAGACATTCTGCTCAACCCTCATACAAGGGGTCAATGGTTAGGAGATTATGTTAAGGATTCAATTGAAAATTTAGGATCTAAGATCTATGATCAAGAGGCCCGTGTTAAGGATGCAATTGAGAGGATTGAATTTAGGATCTGTCATCTATGATCAAGATATTAGGATTTCATATTTAAATTTGACGATCAATTCTGAGTTTAATATCAATTCTAAAAGCAGTTAAATTGCAGTGCGTTTCCCGGATTAGAAATTTATCCCATATTTTCGGCAAAGTAAACACAGCAAAGCTGTAATGCCGTGCATATTCATATCATGTTCTAAGAAGTATAGAATTGATTTACAACATTTTTAATATGATCTTAGATCAAAATTTTCAGAACAAATATTATTTTAATACGGAATATAAAAGCCCTTCATATGTTGTGTGTTTTGCAATTTATTAATCTATAACATACTTTCAGGAAAGTAAACACAGCAATGCTGTAATGCCGTGCATATTCCTATTATGATCCAAGGAAAAAAGATCATTATATATGAACTCTATGGCCTTTGGAATGGACCTATACTTAAATATATGCTCTGATTGTGGTGCTTCCTCGCTCTCCATGTAAAATCCTGTCCCATTGCTATAGTATGGAGTAAACCTATGCCTGGATTAAAATATGCAAATAAGGAATGTGTGTGAGGGTTGAGAGTAGTGTGGTGGTGGTATTGGTGGTGGTGGTGGTGGTGTCACAATGGTCACTAACATCCATCTGATAACTTTTGAAGATCAAAATTGACCACATATGACCTGGATCCCTGTGATTCCTGAAACCAAGATGGCCGACACACAAGGAAAACAAAAGAATTAGGTAGTTGAGGTGTCCCAATGGTCACTAACATCCATCTGATAACTTTTGAAGATCAAAATTGACCACATATGACCTGGATCCCTGTGTTTCCTAAAACCAAGATGGCCGACACACATGGAAAACAATAAAATTGGGTAGTTGAGGTGTCCAAATGGTCACTAACATCCATCTGATATCTTTTGAAGATCAAAATTGACCACATATGACCTGGACCCCTGTGTTTCCGAAAACCAAGATGGACGACACATATGGAAAACAATAGAATTAGGTAGTTGAGGTATCCCAATGACTACTAACATCCACCTCAAAACTTTGAAAGATCAAAATTGACCATATTTGAGCTGGATCCCTGTGTTTTCTAAAACCAAGATGGCCGACACATATGAAAAACAATAGAATTAGGTAGTTGAGGTCTTTCAATGGTCACTAACATCCATCTCATAACTTTTGAAGATCAAAATTGACCACATATGACCTGGATCCCTGTGATCCTGAAACCAAGATGGCCGACACACAAGGAAAACAAAAGAATTAGGTAGTTGAGGTCTTCCAATGGTCACTAACATCCATCTGATAACTTTTGAAGATCGAAGTTGACCATATATGACCTGGACCCCTGTGTTTCCTAAAACAAAGATGGCCGACACATATGGAGAACAATAGAATTAGGTACCGTAATCTCCCGCGTAGAAGACGCGCCGCGCGTATAAGATGCACCCCAAACTTAGCACATGCATTTTCGCGTATAAGACGCACATTTTAAGGGTGATTTTTGTCAATCCAGTACATTTCTATAGTAAAATTACCCCTCGTATAAGACGCACCCCAAATAACAGTACATCCTATAAGACCTCCCAGCAATTTGTTTGGCGTAGAGGACGCGTCTTATACGCGGGAGTTTACGGTAGTTGAGGTCTTTCAATGGTCACTAACATCCATCTGATAACATTTGAAGATCGAAATTGACCACATATGACCTAGATCCCTGTGTTTCCTAAAACCAAGATGGCCGACACACAAGGAAAACAATAGAATTAGGTAGTTGAGGTGTCCCAATGGTCACTAACATCCATCTGATATCTTTTGAAGATTAAAATTGACCACATATGACCTGGATCCCTGTGTTTCCTAAAACAAAGATGGCAGACACACAAGGAAAACAATAGAATTAGGTAGTTGAGGTGTCCCAATGGCCACTAACATCCATCCGATATCTTTTGAAGATCAAAATTGACCACATATGACCTAGATCCCTGTGTTTCCTAAAACCAAGATGGCCGACACACATGGAAAACAATAAAATTGGGTAGTTGAGGTCTCCCAATGGTCACTAACATCCATCTGATAATTTTTGAAGATCAAAGTTGACCATATATGGCCTGGATCCCTGTGTTTTCTAAAGCAAAGTTGGCTGACACATATTGAAAAAAATAGAATTAGGTAGTTGAGGTCTTTCAATGGTCACTAACATCCATCTGATAACTTTTGAAGATCAAAATTGACCACATATGACCTGGATCCCTGTGTTTCCTAAAACAAAGATGGCCGACACACATGGAAAACAATAAAATTGGGTAGTTGAGGTGTCCCAATGGTCACTAACATCCATCTATAACTTTTTTTTAAGATCAAAATTGACCATGTATGACCTGGATCCCTGTGTTTCCTAAAACAAAGATGGCCGACACACATGGAAAACAACAAAATTGGGTAGTTGAGGTCTCCCAATGGTCACTAACATCCATCTGATAACTTTTGAAGATCAAAATTGATCACATATGACCTGGATCCCTGTGTTTCCTAAAACAAAGATGGCCGACACACATGGAAAACAATAAAATTGGGTAGTTGAGGTGTCCCAATGGTCACTAACATCCATCTATAACTTTTTTTTTAAGATCAAAATTGACCATGTATGACCTGGATATCTGTGTTTCCTAAAACAAAGATGGCCGACACACATGGAAAACAACAAAATTGGGTTTGTTTGTTTGTTTAGTTTTACGTCCGGGGGCCATCGAGGAACTCAGACATACAAAATTGGGTAGTTGAGGTCTCCCAATGGTCACTAACATCCATCTGATAACTTTTGAAGATCAAAATTGATCACATATGACCTGGATCCCTGTGTTTCCTAAAACAAAGATGGCCGACACACATGGAAAACAATAAAATTGGGTAGTTGAGGTGTCCCAATGGTCACTAACATCCATCTATAACTTTTTTTTTAAGATCAAAATTGACCATGTATGACCTGGATCCCTGTGTTTCCTAAAACAAAGATGGCCGACACACATGGAAAACAACAAAATTGGGTAGTTGAGGTCTCCCAATGGTCACTAACATCCATCTGATAACTTTTGAAGATCAAAATTGACCACATATGACCTGGATCCCTGTGTTTCCGAAAACCAAGATGGCCGATACACATGGAAAACAATAAAATTAGGTACTTGAGGTGTCCCAATGGTCACTAACATCCATCTGATAACTTTTGAAGATCGAAGTTGACCATATATGGCCTGGATCCCTGTGTTTCCTAAAACAAAGATGGCCGACATATATGGAGAACAATAAAATTAGCTAGTTGAGGTGTCCCAATGGTCACTAACATCCATCTGATAACTTTTGAAGATTAAAATTGACAATATATGAGCTGGATCCCTGTGTTTCCTAAAACAAAGATGGCCGACACACATGGAAAACAACTAGGAGGCGTGTATTTGATGGATTAAGGAAATCAGTTAAGCACGGCATAGCCGTGGTGATTTATTTTGGCATGGTTAATTATAATGCTTAAAGTGTGCATCAATGTAGCAGGTCACCCATAAAGGGTTAATTGTGCATCAATGCATCATGCCATCCATAAAGGGTTAAGTGTGCACCAATGCATCATGCCATCCCTAAAGGGTTAAGTGTAAATCAATGTATCATGCCATCTATAAAGGGTTAAGTGTGCATCAATGCATCATGCCATCCCGAAAGCGTTAAGTGTACATCAATGCATCATGCAACCCATGAAGGGTTAAATGTGCATCAATGCATCATGCAATCTATAAAGGGTTAAGTGTGCATCAATGCATCATGCCATCCCTCAAGGGTTAAGTGTGCATCAATGCATCATGCCATCTATAAAGGGTTAAATGTGCATCAATACATCCCTAAAGGGTTAAGTGTGCATCAATGCATCATGTTATCCATGAAGGGTTAAGTGTGCATCAATGCATCATGACATCTATAAAGGGTTAAGTGTGCATCAATGCATCATGCTATCCCTAACGGGGTTAAGTGTGCATCAAT
Organism: Acholoe squamosa; assembly: GCA_949317995.1. NCBI lineage: Eukaryota > Metazoa > Annelida > Polychaeta > Phyllodocida > Polynoidae > Acholoe > Acholoe squamosa. Next base: position 11,806,207 of record OX439051.1, on the reverse strand, counting down.
ACATCATGCTATCCATAAAGGTCTAAGTGTGCACCAATGCATCATGCTATCTACAAAGGGTTAAGTGTGCATCAATACATCTATAAAGGGTTAAGTGTGCATCAATGCATCATGCCATTCATAAAGGGTTAAGTGTGCATCAATGCATCATGCCATCTATAAAGGGTTAAGTGTGAATCAATGCATCATGCTATCCATAAAGGTCTAAGTGTGCACCAATGCATCATGCCATCCATAAAGGTTTAATTGTGCATCAATGCATCATGCAATCCCTAAAGGTTAAGTGTGCATCAATGCATCATGTCATCTATAAAGGGTTAAGTGTGCATCAATACATCCCTAAGGGGTTAAGTGTGCATCAATGTATCATGCTATCCCTAAAGGGTTAAGTGTGCATCAATGCATCATGCCATCTATAAAGGGTTAAGTGTACATCAATATATCCCTAAGGGGTTAAGTGTGCATCAATACATCATGCTATCCATAAAGGTCTAAGTGTGCATCAATGCATCATGCCATCCATAAAGGTTTAAATGTGCATCAATTCATCATGCCACTTAAAACTCCTAAAAAAGTGCATCATACTTATGTGTACATGTATACATAAATATACATGTAGGTGGCCTTTAGTGGGTTAATAGTCAGTGGTGCTGAGAAACGCACCACCAGCAGAAGAGAACCACATGGTGCTGGGGGAGGTGGTGCTAGGCAGGTAGGGGGCCACCCCAGGAGCACAGCCACCACCAGCATTCAGAGGTGGATGGGGGGGGCTCTATATACTATATACCATGGCTCTGCCTGGTGTCCAGAGCTACCACCACTGTCCCCAGGGTCTACAATAACAGGTACACCAACACCACCACTGCCACCACTTCTATGGTTGACTGATTTGCAGATTTTAATCCAGGTATAGGCATACTCAATACTGTACCTATGAGAGGATTATACATGGAGAGCGAGGAAGCACCACTATGAGAGCTTGTATTTAAGAATGGGTCCCCTCCTATAGCCGTTCATTCTTAAGAATGAACGGCAATAACCAGGTGGTGGGCGAAGCTTACTCACCACAGATTACATTAACATATTTCACAAGTTTAAAATTTCTTCAGTGTGGCTTCAACTAAAACCGACAGAGATAAGTGTTAAATGAATCTTATAAAAACTGAGTACAATCATGTAATCATGTACAAACATGTAAAGAAATATGACGACCTCCCCTTCAACATAACAAATTCACTTTCTTCAGCATCATTTATAAGAAAACGCATCATTTATGTGCTTTTCAAGCATCTGCTTCAGGAGACAGCTGCTGATGGCACTTTTTTCAATCCCATGGTTTCACTTTATTTCAGTGAAGGAGTAACTGAGGTCATTTAACTAATTGAGGCTGCTAGACTGGCAATTCATCGTGGTATTTTGTGCATTTTGATTTTCAAAGTATTTCCTGGCATTACTGCATCAGTTATCTGTTCCAATGTCTCTGTTTCCTTATGATTAGAAACAGCATGAAGCTTTTCATTTTGATCATCTAGAGAGCAAAACAAACAACTATTAACTTCTAGTTTCTCAGCTGAAGAGCGTAAAAAAGGTTTACTTTTTTTCATGATGTAGTCTCTGCCTCCTTAAGAGATGGACGACCAACTGACCTTTTTCTACCTCTTCCCATACTCTGGTTATAAGCCTCTTCAGCAGCTTGTGTTTTTTTCTTCATGAACTAGACTCTGGTAACAAGACCGATGCCACATTAAATGATTATTTTCAAGGTCAGCTTCTGTAACACCTGGCCCTAGTCTTGCAAGTATGCTAGAATAATCTTGAATGAAACAGTTTGCTCATCGTTGCAAATGTTCCATGAATCTGGTGTAACTCTTTGGCTGGCATAACTTGTCTCTAGCTCTAGCTTTTTACATATTATACACCTATCAAATTAAGTCACATTAACCACAGTATTTGGATCAGAGTTTCTGTTTTCCCGAGATGCTTGTGACCCATTGCCCTGTAAGGAAAAATATATAAGATTATAACTCATTTATGCATGGGCACACCTATCCTTTGAATTGTTATTGCTTCTTTGCTGATATCCCTTTTCTCACCATTGGCCACTGAATCAATATCTTAACATACCCATTATGTAAAAGGCATTCTTCCCATAATTTTGGCTGTAACAAATTTATCACATTTAAATGGTATTGTCTTTTGAAAGGCTGTAGGAGGGGTTCATAGGCCTGGAGAGTATCATGAATTTCCTGCCCAGGGACGGATCCAGAAGGGGTGTTCTAAGGGAGGCACAAGCAGAAAAATTAGGTCTAGGGGGACACAGCTGGGGTCCCAAACCTGATTTCCTACCGTCATAGCCAGGCCCCTCTTGGATCTGCCCCTGCTGCCTACCTCCCATGCCCTTTCAACAACTGTGGTGTGAGAATCAGAGCAGTGAGTGCAAGGACCTCCCCAGCCACCTACCCTGGCCCTTTAGACATACCAATCAACTTCAAGACAGTGCACCTACTCCCATCATTATGATTCCTCTATACACAATGTTGGTGTTGTGTTCAGTGAGTACTTTAGAAACAGGTAGTTAGAAGTCATCTTGTTTAATGAGAATATTACTTTACTTAAAGGTTTGGCATTTGAATCCATGGTCACCTTGTGGATCTCTTTGTTTGCTTGTTGCCACGCCCTTGTTGCTATGGGGACAAGAGTCCTCTGGCCGTTCATACCAGATGAACATACTGACACCTGATGTTGAAATCCTAAATCATTTTTTTTAACTAGAATGTGTGCTTTTACATTTCCAACCACTATCATGTGTGAAGAGCACTGTGGAGACCTTTTTGTTCCACTAGAGAAGTCTGCATAATGCCTGATTGGAGGCTATTTTTAGCATCAAACATGTTTATTCTGATTTGTATTTCATCAAATACATACATACACATAGAAAAACATAATATCTATGGAATAGAGTTTAATACAATAGAAAATGCAATCTATTTGAATAAATTTTAGCTTTGGCAGCCAATGCATGGTAAATGCAAAAGATATACCTATCTAGCAACTCATATTAACATCAAACTCATTAACATTCAATTCTTTATCATACAATAGTGTGCACCAAGTGGGGAAATCCCATTTAGACAGCAATTAACCCTGCCAGACGTGAAAGGGAACCGATACACCCTACATCAGTAATTCTTGTCACCTACCTTTGGTGACCTTAAAATGACCTCCCTCTGAGAAAAAATTTGTACCAAAACTTTTCTGAATCTCCATATTCCAAAGTTGAAGAAAAAATGGAAGAAAGCAAGCTCTAATATTTTTTTTTTTACAAAACGGCCTATTTTTGACATTTAGTGACTACACTAAAGGGCGCAGCCATTGCTGAAGCTCATAAACAGCGTTTATCACTGATAACAGCAATCAGATGGGTACCACGTGCTCCCCGAGAGGCCCACAGTGAATAGTTGGGATAATTTCATTGGCTGATAATCAATCCCGCTAAGTCGGTATACCTTGATACCTTGTGTATAATTAGGCATGCCTTACATGTTAGGGTGGAGTGAGTGAGTAAGTAATAGATGCCATTTCGACAGCTAAGGTCATATTCATGGAGAGAAGTACATTACACAATTTCGCAGAGGAATGTGTCGGTGTCGCCCATATGTGCACCACACACATTCGAGGGGATAGGAAAGAGGAGACTTAGACCCTTTTAAGTGGGCTAGGGAAGTCCAATGTTGGGGTGGACTTCTGGTGAGCCTTATAGGATGTAAAGAGGCCACCCTTAGAATATACCCCTACTTACAAAGCCCTAAACTTAGTGGTTGGAACTAAGTGTTCAATTATGGGCTTGTGCAAGTCTAACCTATATTCCCCTTAGCTATGGATGCTGTCAATAACCTGTATATATACACAGATCTCTAGTACACCCACCCCCTGTGCCTTTACCTTGCCTCTCACTGAGACATACAGGGATCTCCCTGAGCAGCATGTAGACCAAAGAAGGGCACAGGGGTGCACAACTATGGGGCTCTAAATGTATTTTAATACATTGGGTGACATACATGTAGGCTTGACCTATGTAATGAGGGTAGAATACAAGTTACTTGACTTTGGGGAAGCCAATTAGGAGATTGGCAAATGCTAGCATCACAAGTATTGTACTGAGAACTGTTTTTTTTTTTCTTTTTTTTGGGGGGGGGGGGAATCCACCAAAGGGATCTTTTTTAATCCTGACAATAGTTTGCTGCTAAATTGCTGGAAATATTTTCCAGGGTAGGGCCGCGCAGTACAAAACACGTTTGATTTCCTTCCGTGCACAGCTATGGAAATTATTTGAAAATCGTGTTGTCATTATGCTAATCTGCTTGTCAGTCTTTTGGGTTCATTTTCTTTTAATATTTCATTGACTCAACCAGTATTAGAAGTGAACCTTTGAGGACATTGCGCGCCCCATACACAAGTAGGTAAAGTACATAAGCCTTCATAAGGCGTGGGTAGGAAGAACGCAGGTCTCTAGCCCCGTGTGTTGTGTACCTACCCCCCTTAAAACCCTCCAAGGACTGCTATAGCAGGAGTACATCATGCCCATTTGTCGTCATGATGCACCAATGAAGTGCTGGCGAGTCTGTTCGCCAGCACTTCATAATGGCATCATGACAACCCTCTGGGAGCATATCAACCCTGCAGGGTCCGCATTTATACATTAATGTACCGTAATCTCCCGCGTATAAGACGCGTCCTCTACGCCAAACAAAATGCTGGGGAGTCTTATAGGATGTATTGAAATTGGGGGTGCGTCTTATACGAGGGGTAATTTTACTATAGAAATGTATTGAATTTACAAATATCAGCATTAAAATGTGTGTCTTATACGCGAAAATGCATGTGCTGAGTTTGGGGTGCGTCCTATACGCGCACCGCGTCTTCTACGCGGGAGATTACGGTACTTACTCGCCAGGGCTACATTCATACATCATGATGACTAATGGCATTGTGCTTTGATAGCAGCCTTTAAAGGGTTAACCCTCTACCTTCCATCCCCCACCACCCCAGCAGTATCAAACCTTAGCTGTTTATGTCTAATGTCTACCTTATCTTGGTACCATACCTTAGCTGTTTATGTCTAATGTCTACCTTATCTTGGTACCATACCTTAGCTGTTTATGTCTAATGTCTACCTTATCTTGGTACCATACCTTAGCTGTTTATGTCTAATGTCTACCTTATCTTGGTACCATACCTTAGCTGTTTATGTCTAATGTCTACCTTATCTTGGTACCATACCTTAGCTGTTTATGTCTAATGTCTACCTTATCTTGGTCATGTAGGGCAGTGGAGTGAGGGAGTAATATACGTTTAATGCCATTTCGACAGCTAAGGTCATATTCATGGCGAGAACTACATTACACAATTTCATAGAGGAATGTGTCAGTGCTCGCACATTTGTTCACCACACACATCGGAGGGGATAGTAAAGAGGAGATATAGACCCTTTAAAGTGGGCTAGGGAAGCCCATGTAGGGCAGTGGTCATATGCCATAATGTTACAGGGGTGTGGGTTAGTAGGTTGAATTTAATGCTGGATTGAAAGCCCCCCCCCCCTCCAAATAGTGGGGAAAAGACAACAAAAGAAATGTTCGAATGAGTAGAGGATCTCTATGGAAAAGTTACAGGTCTTTGGAAGTTAAATCCATTAATTCCAGGGAAATTCCGACGACTTTCATACCTGTCAATGGTGCCCAACTGCTACCCATGTAATAGTTCTATGGTGCTATATGGTCTATGGGGAGTATTACATAGACTTTATATATGGTAATTTTTTCTTAGAAATTGACTCATCGATATGGTTAACGAGTAAAGTTTTTATCTTCTCTTAGATATAGATACAACTATAACGTAGGATGATAAACACGTTAAACACAGGAATTAAGAGAGGGACAGAATTTGTAATTGCATATGTATACAAGAATCTAGAAAAAGTGAAAACACTTTCTTCTGCCACCCCTGTGTCTATACCTCCGATAATAACTCACCACATGTCCAAACTATACATGTGTATATATAATCTGTGCCTATTCAAATGTGAGTCGTCTAAAAAAAAGATGTGGAAACAAAAATAACTATAGATCTGTTATTTTATCAATCATTTTTCAGTTCACTTCTAACCAACTTTATTTCGTTAACATTACAAACCGTGTATATTCCTTGCATGGGCAATCGTAGATGTGGGAATTTGGCAACGATGACAGCATACCAATATACTAAATCCCAAGTCAAAAGGACCTGGAACAAAATCCACTGTAAATAGCAATATGGCAATTGCATCCCTAAGCCTACTCAATGCTGGAATTCTATAACTAAACAGATCCCAATGCCGCAGAGGACACCCTACATGGTGTACCGTACAGACGTGAATAACTGGCCCGCTGCTTAAAGATTTGGAGCAGCCATTAGTTTAACAATGGCCCTTATAAAATACAGGCGCTTATTCAATTCTACCTTTCCGAGCTTACGGTAAGGTATTTTCGGCGCTTATCTAAAACCAGGCACTTAAACACGATGATATCGTATGCTAACCTTGCTGCTTGCCTGTTCACATATTAAAGGAGGGTTGTATTAAGACAGAAGGTTTAAAGTTACCTGATCCTCTTTGACTTCATTGAGTTAAATCTGCAATTTTTAACTGCAGATTTAACTGCAGTAACTGTGTAAGCGATACAGTCACTGCAAGTCATGGCATTAAAAATGTATCACTGAACGCGAGGATCCTAGGTGCGCCTCATGAAATGTGGCTTAACTCAGAGTTTGCCTTATAGGCGAGGGCCATTTAAAGTAGAAAGGTACTAGTGGACCCAAAATCAAGCCCCAACTGGAATTTTCTTTCAACCTATGGTGCGCCGTATCTGAGGTGCGCCTTATATGCTTGGTATTGCTTTATTATATATTATTGTATAATTCACACCAATTCATAGTAGAAAGGAGCTTACTTAATATGTAGTGGGAAATGGTTGGTTGTTTCATGAATCTAAACCCAGTGTTATTGAAAGTGTCAATACACTATGCCAATGATGTGTACACACTGACTGACTGACATACCAAGAATGAACACTGAACTCAGAGCATTAGGATTACCAACCCCCTACCCCCATCTACCCCAACTGTCCAATATCCCAGCACAATAGGATAATAGAGTGGACAGGAAACACATTCATAAGGAGACTTAAAACTCTTTATGGACCACATAGTGCATTAATATATACACCATTATTCACCATGATGCAAAAATGCAGCTTTGATGAGTAACTCGCCAAGGCTGAATTCACGCATCGTGCGCACGCTTTGTGTTATTTCACTCCATGCGGGTCGGGAATCTGAGTAGCCATTATAGTGCCTTAGTATAAACATGGGCGCTCAAAATATTCATGCAGTCACTTTTTAAGAGGATGAAGCTTCAATCCGTCAATTTTCATGTATATACAATGTACTGGGAACCTTTAAAATTGTCACCGTCCGTTATTTTCAAAAGTCCCTGCATCAGGTCTTTTTTAAAACTCTGCATCACAATTAAGCATCACTTTTTACCCATGTATAGGCACATTATGCTAACTATATAATGTGAATCTTTTGAGGCATCATACACCCCTAAAGGGTTTAACACATCACAACAATACCCTTATTTTACACCCCCCCCCCAGCCCAAATATACACATACCCATTGTCAATACCCCAAGCTACCCATGTCCCCCATTTTAGTACTATTGTAATCCAGGTCATATTAGTTCACTCTCCATACTGAGTCCTAGCTATTAGATATACAATAGCCCACATAGTGTATACATGATAACGTCTGCATGTATCGGGGAGGAGAATAATGACAAAGTCAGGCTTGAATTTTCACACTCCGTGGGGTCATTGTGCCTCGTCGTGGGGGAGTGGTGCCTAGCAACCACCAAACTGGTTGCCACAACAAACCTGGTATCTAGTTACTTCTCAGCACTCTCCAGGCACATGTCCCATAATGTGACCTGCTATATGTATACATACACTAGATAACCAAGGATCTGCTTGGAGACTTACACCCTGAGCTACTCATTCACACTAAGTGACTCACCCAATTTCCACCCCTGACATTTTTCCTATAGATTCCGTCTAGTTAAAAGGTTATCGTCTTTTTTAAACTTTATTTTTGTTTGCATCTGGTCTCACTTTTTCTCATACTCTGCTTCTTTTCTTTTTGATTACCCTTTAGGATCCACACCCGGGGGGGGGCACTCCCTATATGACCTATAGTAACCATGTGCATACAAAAACTAGAGGGAAAGGGGTACCTTTTTCATCCTGGGGCAGGATCCGGCCGGATCCTTCATTAGGGGGGTGTTTTGGGTCATTTTAGGCCAAAAGGGGTATAGTTTTTGGCCTGGATTATTGACAACATTTTCTCTGAAAAAGGGTATGCTTTTGGGGCTGTATGAGAGTGTTCTCACGCCGATAGGGGTACTTTTTCATCATTTTTAGAGAGAGTCCCACAAAAGGGGTATTGTATTTTTGGCTTGTTTCACCCACAAAATTTTCTCTCAGAAGGGGTACATTTGTAGGGCAAAATAAGAGGGGTATCACATCAAAAGGGGTACCTTTTCTCCATATTTTTTCAAGTGTGCCCCGCCAAAAGAGGTATGGTTTTGCTAATTTTTACCGGCTAAAGGGGGTATGAAATTAAGGGCTGTGTACGCACATGGTAGCCATAAATTCGGGAGTGGTCCCCCTGGGGATCCACATTGTGCAAATGAGGGATTGTGCCCATTGGTCACAACATGAGGCATGAATACAGCCCTGACATGTTCCTCACCAGGGCTACATTCAGGCATCACGCACACCCTGCAGGGTTAAGAAACTCCCAGAGGGTCGGCATGATGCACCAATGAAGTGCTCGTGACTCAGATTGGTGCATCATGCCAACCAAAGACAGGGTCATTGAGGCATCAAGCGTCCTAAAAAAGTCTGTTTCTGGTTGAGAGGACGGGTCATTGTGACAGATGCTGATAAAAAACCTTTTTTCAGCCCATGGGAGGAATTTATTTTTTCACAAACTACTGTATAAATCTCCCATGTAATATACCGCAATCCCACACGTTTACGAGTACTCATCGACAACAGCTATAAATCACGCTTGGGAAAAGATTTTTAAAAAAAAAATCCCTACCTACCTACTGACTTTAAAAATCCTCATACACGCAACCAGATACACTTTTTTTAGTGTGGCCTTAAAGAGTCTAGGTCGGCTTGCCACTGCACATACACCCTGAGCACCCTGTAGGTATTGAGCAGAGTATTGTACTGGACACTTGTGCCTAACACAGGCAGCCCCCCAGTAGGCTGGCAGTAGGAACGCCCCAAACTGGTCATTTTTAAAGTGATCTGTACTGCATGCTAAATACAGTATATACTATTTTTGATTTTATCAATCTCATTTTGTAAGTCTTAGGCATGAAATAAACCCAGATTTAATATTTGCAAGATGAATTTATATAGTTCAAATCACTCACTAAAGTAAAGCATCTATTGAATAAGTCACATTTCAGATAATTGATCATTGTGGATATCTGGCACCATAACTGATGGATTTTCTTCTTTTTTTTCACACTGTAAGGAATGTTGATGAAATATAATCAAGATCTGGACACAGGGTCATGATTTATTTTGGGCTCATATAATGAAAATGTAACTGTAGCAGGTGGTTTAAGGAAATTCAAAGCATAATTAACCATGTTATACTATCAACTAATTCAAAGTTTTCCCTTTCTTTCTATGGGCACACATCCCCATTTATAATCAAACCAGTATAATAGAAAAGTAACTTTTGAAATCATGGGAAAGGGGGTGTATTCAACATGGAGTGAAATCAATAATTTGTTCAAAATGCCCCCATGATCAGAGCTCTGTTATGGACAAAATAAACCGTAAACATTGAATTTTATTTCACTAATCAAATGCACATATATAGACAGTCTTATATTCAAAAGATGATGTAATTCTGGACATGGGATCTAAAGATGAGCGTGACCCTTTCAAGGGATGAAAAGCCCTTAGTGAAACGTGGCCACGTTGATCGATGTTAAACGGCAACCCTGGCGTGGGTTAATAAAGTGACTGGTACTTTGGGTATTTGTTTCATGTCATCTTCTATTTGTCCTTTATATTTGCTTCGATATTTGCTTGGTGAATCCAATAGAAAAATGTCAAAAATGCAGCCCTGCCCTTGGCTTCTTTTATTTACGACCCTGTATTTTTTATGAGCCATTTCCACTTACCAAAGTGCCTCGCGTGTAAACTGCAGCTATTATATATAGTGTGCCTTAGATTGTCCAAAATCTGAGATGTGCCTTATGCAAGATCTTTACATGGAGATCAATATTAAAATCACCTGCAATAATACATAAGGCATGGCTTATACGCGAGGATGCACGCCTGCTGCGCCTTATATGTCAGTTAAATAAGGTAAAGTAATTGGTGTGCCGTATAATGGAATTACAACTATAGGACAGTACTAAGGTAACAAAAATAATAAGATATGGCTTCAGGTGCGGCTAATAGCACTTGCATCAACTTGGGTTTACACCTTACATGCAGGGTGCGCCTTATATGCAGTGTATTACTGTAGGTATACACTAAATCTGTTCTAACATAAAAAGAGCCTCATTTCCTTCTCTGGTTCCTATGTCATTTATTGCCTGAATGCTCTTACATGCATGCAAACTCAATTGGCCACTAGCTGGTCTGGAGCTGGTTCTGGTGCCACACACTGAAAAGAACTGATAAGATGGACCAGCATGTCCCTGGAAGTGAGTGTTAACCAGGGACAAGGTACCCATCATGGTATGTGTTATCAGTTGGTTTTAGCACTCCCCCTACCCAACATCTCCAATTGTTTCTTTGGCATTAAACCCAAGGTATGTATTACTGTGTCTTGCAAAGGGAAGGAAATCTGGAAGCCAAATGGTTGATTCTACATCTGGTCCATTACCATCAGGTAGAAATCTTGCTCTCTGCCCCCCCCCCACTTCTTGAGTCAGAAAACGATATCTCGTTGCACTGATTTGGCAGGAATGACGGTCAGACCTGGCAAGAAAAACTAAGAAGTTTGCATGTATGTGCATAACCCTTAAAAAGTCGATGACGTCATGAAGCGTCAATACAGCCCTGGCGAGCTACTCACCTGGTGTGCATGCATGCATCAGGCAAATTCGATAGGGTTAACATGCATCAAGGCAATCTGACAGGGTCAACACATTTGTGTGGGGTTTAGTGTGATGCAACGATGAGGTTCTGGCGAGTCCCCTCGCCAGCACTTCATCCTAAATGACCATAAATTGATCTTATTTGGATACTACGAAATTAGTCTATAACGATTTTTTTTGCTTGTCCCAAGGACATTGTTGTAACAGAAGTTTACTGTATATGCGAGGATAGAAGCCTTGGTGCACCTTATAGAAGCAGCCAAAGTTTGGGGTGAGACTTTTATGCAATGATATGATACACCAGATAACACTACCGTAATCTCCCGCGTAGAAGACGCGTTGCGCGTATAGGACGCACCCCAAACTCAGCAGGACCATTTTCGCGTATAAGACGCACATTTTAATGCTGATATTTGTAAATTCAATACATTTCCATAGTAAAATTACCCCTCGTATAAGACGCACCCCCAATTTCAGTACATCCTATAAGACGCACAAGGCATTTGTTTGGCGTAGAGGACGCGTCTTCTACGCGGGAGTTTACGGTAGTACAAATCAAGTCCAAAGTGCGCCCCATTCTATAAGTTAGGGGCGTGCCTTATATAGGCTCAGTATGGACTCCTAGTGCGTCCACCATTTTGAATTTCGCTGGTTGACGTAAAACCCACTGAAAAAGACAACCCATGATGGGTACCTTGTCCCTGGTTGACACCCACTTCCAGGGACATGCTGGTCGCATCTTATCAGCTCTTATCGGTGCATGTCGCCAGACACCAGCTGCAGTCCCGCTTCCAGCCAATATGTGAGGTGGCGTGTCTTATACCCAAAGAATCACGATCGGTCTGAAAGGTCTGATATCGTAGAATGATGAAACAGTGCACAGTGCTGCATAAATTTTGGCAGAAATGGTGAAAACTGTGCCTCTAACAGGGGAGACATAGGGTAGGTAAAAAGCTGCAACTGATGGGATGGGTGCTGTCATGTAGAGAGAAACCACACATAAAGTCATACACAGAATATACAAGGTCACAGCTACCCTCACTACATGAGGACATCTCTTTTGGAGTCTACCGTAAACTCCCGCGTATAAGACGCGTCTTATACGCCAAACAAAATGCTGGTACGTCTTATAGCTTACTCTCAAGTTGGGGGTGCGTCTTATACGAGGGGTAATTATACTATAGAAATGTACTAATCTTACAAATTTCAGCCCTAAGAGGTGCGTCTTATACGCGAAAATGCTTTTGCTGAGTTTGGGGTGCGTCTTATACGCGCAACGCGTCTTCTACGCGGGAGAATACGGTACTAGACTTCCTAAAATATCTTCATCTTTAATATGTAAAATATGTATGAAAAGGTTATTTCCTTAATTATCAGTGATAGCTGGTCTGCAATATCAGAAAAATATGTTTTTGTAGCAATAATTAATGCACTTGGAATTAGTTTCAAGTCGTAGACATACAATATTTTATGGTCTAGTTTTTATATATATATAAAAAAGATAAAGAATCTAATGACAACTTACACACTTTAAGTATTGAGTATGACGCTACATATAGGGCAGACAAGGAAGCAGGTCTCTACACAAATTTTAACCTCAACTCACGGGCCTGAACTACTTATCTCTCTAGAGATTTCTATAAATCTCTATGTCTGAATATCTCATCTGGTTTTTGGCTGCGAGTAGAGTGAACTGTGTGTCTTAAGTTGTTAACCTGTAATACTATATAACAGACTGTAGAGTGTGCTACGTGCAGACACCCATGTTAGCGACCACCGTAAAACCTCGTGTGTAAGGCGCTTTTTGCGTAAAATGGGCATTATATGACTACCACAAAACCTTGTGTGTAAGGCGCTTTTTGCGTAAAATGGGCATTATATGACTACCACAAAACCTTGTGTGTAAGGCGCTTTTTGCGTAAAATGGGCATTATATGACTACCACAAAACCTTGTGTGTAAGGCGCTTTTTGCGTAAAATGGGCATTATATGACTACCACAAAACCTTGTGTGTAAGGCGCTTTTTGCGTAAAATGGGCATTATATGACTACCGCAAAACCTTGTGTGTAAGGCGCTTTTTGCGTAAAATGGGCATTATGCGTTAAGGACATTGCTACATTGAAGGGCACACGTGGAGCTTTATTTTTGAGCAGTTTGTTACTAATTGTATGTGAGTTTGCCTCACCTATAAGGAGCACCATAAGTTTAGGACGGTTCAATCTAGTCAATAAGGTGCAAATAAGGTTAGATTTACGTATAAGCCGCACTTTAAACATGAGGTATTACAGTACCAGTAGTTGCATATGCTCCAGGGACTTGATTCTCGAACAGTTCAATCACTTTACCCCACAGACTAGGCACACCCTGGAGTCAGGAATCACCCTACACGCTGCCTCGTCTGGAGTTAATTGTAAGGGGCTCATAATTTTTACCTAACTAGAATACCACTAGAGGGTCGGTTAATATCAAAGACATGTCACACAGTTTCTACAACATCATTGGGTAAATTTCTAAAATCTTTAACATGAAGTGTACATGACAGATTTTCTGACTTTCGCCCAACCATGGCAGTAACTAACCATGAAGTTGTCTTCTTAGAGAGGTTTTATAGCAATAAGTAACAATAAGTAAAGTGGCATCACTCAGGAAGTGAACTGTATATTTAAATTTCCTTTCTTTTTATAATGTAATTTGTAGAAGTAACAGCTTACATTTCCGGGAAGGTGTATATCCTTTTCTGCCGGTGGCCATAGATATTTCTTTGAAGCTAGCCCCTTATTTTCTAAGTTACCGTGTAGCGGATTTTAAAAGTCCATATACATTGTATTTTGACTATAGTAAACATCGATTCATACTTTGTAGCAGATCCTCTTCCCTCCTGAAATGGATTCCATAGGTTCAGCATGAGGCATGAACGCAGCAATGGCAATTCATGTACCAGCGATTAAAATAATAGAATTTAAGAAAATGAAGTTAGGCTGGACCTGTTGAAACGCACATTTTTTTCTGAATAAAGGAAACAGAGTTACACTGAATCTACAGGTTGACTTGCTGCTATGAAACGGTCCAAGCGAGGCAGAGGGCTCCATTTACCAGTACCGTAATATCCCGCGTATAAGACGCACCTCTTCGGGGTGATATTTGTAATTTCAATACTGTTCTATAGTAAATATACCCCGCGTATAAGACGCACCCCCAACTTGAGGAAATCCTATAAGACGCAGTAGGCATTTGTTTGGCGTAGAGGACGCGTCTTTTACACGAGAGATTATGGTACATAACTATTATATGACGTCACACGGTTAGTTTTATTATTTCCTTAAAGGCTGCCTGGCTGACTAACAGGATGTGTATATCTTTACATATCGACAACATCTAGAAAGGGAAGAAGGAAAAGAACATTTGAAATTAAAATAAAAAGAAAACTGACTCGATAGCGGTGACACTTTCTGAATGACATCGAAAATGCAAATTGTCAGAGACCGTTAACCCTTTAAGGAATGTATAATGCCTCAGGGCAGTAGTATTTTACTAACACATATCAGATACATCGTGTCTTTTAGGGCTTAATGCACTTCAAAGAGTCGCCATGATGCCCCAACACAGTGCTGGTGAGAAGACAAGTTTACCAGAACTGGTGCATCATGACCGCCAAGAATCATCAACCCAGGTATCATGTGGACCTTTAACATATAAGTGATGTGTGAGTGTTTGGGGTTAGATTGGGGACTGTGTGTAAGGGGAGGGGGGGGGGCTTGGAGTCAAGCTAACCCTCTACAGTTCATATACATGTAATGCCTCAATACTTCAATCCATTTTGTCTTCATATTGTACCTACGGAGCCCTGACAAGTGAGTGCACTTGTCAATGCGGCATAGATGCATCATGCAGACTCAGGGTAAACTGTAGTGGCACGGGCGCTTAGCAATTTTAATACCACTGTAGCCCCGCCCCGCTCCTTATTTGAGACTGCACTTATTTGAATACTGCTTTAAGCGCTTAAGATTGATTCCAATACAACCTTGCCCCAGTGCCTATTCAAGACAGGCATTTAGTAGAGACAAGGCACTTAAACAAACGATGTACAGTATAATGTCTCATAGTGCCAGCAAGATGCAGCCTTCCTGATGATGCATAGATGCCAAAACTACAATGGCGAGTTACTCACCAGCTCTGCATTCCTGCATCATAGATGCCAAAACTACAATGGCGAGTTACTCACCAGCTCTGCAACCCTGCATCATAGATGCCAAAACTACAATGGCGAGTTACTCACCAGCTCTACATTCCTGCATCATAGATGCCAAAACTACAATGGCGAGTTACTCACCAGCTCTGCATTCCCGTATCATAGATGCCAAAACTACAATGGCGAGTTACTCACCAGCTCTGCATTCCCGCATCATAGATGCCAAAACTACAATGGCGAGTTACTCACCAGCTCTGCATTCCTGCATCATAGATGCCAAAACTACAATGGCGAGTTACTCACCAGCTCTGCATTCCTGCATCATAGATGCCAAAACTACAATGGCGAGTTACTCACCAGCTCTGCATTCCCGTATCATAGATGCCAAAACTACAATGGCGAGTTACTCACCAGCATTCCTGCATCACGGTACTAATGACTGTGGTACATACATGCACTATGCGGCCCTTAAGGGGACAAAAGGAGGATGAGGAGGGGTGTATAGTGGGGACCTCAGGGGGTGAACACCTACCAAACGGAGTGTGACCGCTACTTGAGTATAGACCGTAAACCCAACCATTCTAGATACCTGTAGTAAATTGCCACTTAATGCCCTCAAATGTCATGCTTTTATATACACAATTTAAAGTTGAAATTCACAATTTCAGTAAAATTTGAGAGTTTACCTCTATGATATACGTTCACCCCACAGGACCAACTGCATGCTATTCTGTCTGAATTGATAGGTCCTTTTCGCAGCCTCACCGACCGCCTTATTTGGCTTTTTAATTTTCCGCGATTATACATTTTCAGTACAAAAAGGTCCGGGGAAATGTAAGAATTGAAATGGGTCGTTCTTTCATATGTCAAAATCTACACCCCTCTAAATGGGGCCAAGCAAGAAAATAAGCTTGAGCAGGTGTGTATTTTAAAGTGGTTGTATCGAATAGAGCTGTCTACCTAGAGAATAATATGTTAACATATTGCTTAGACACATCAAATATATCAGAGTCCAAAAACTTCACTCAAACCGTGTGAACGTTGAATTTGAAGCGTCTGCATTTAGAGATATATAGATGCACAATATGTGTTTAAATGGGTGTACACAAAACCACTCTATGAATCCAGTCAAACCCTCTAACCGCCTTTAACGGTAAGGGGATACTCTCTTAATTAATTCTAACCAGAAAGGCCACTCTGATCATTAAAAAGTAAATCGGATATATGCAAATTTGACTTTTTTTATCTAGATAACTACATGTATATTGGTTAAAAAAAATTAAAAAAGCGATACCCCCATGAAACATGATATCATATATCACGATTATCTATTTTCTATAATAAAGTGTCTTACTGCATTAGATGATCAATGCAGACATATGGCTGTGTCTCTTGGTTTCTATAGTAGATCTACATACACCTCCCCCCTCCCTCCACTCCCCATTTCCTGACCCACCCCCAAATACCACAAATCTTTGACCCTACCCCTGCCCCATGGTATATATCTGTCTTCCCTGGGGCTTGGTGACGTTATCCCGTTCTGCTGCTAAATGTTCTATGATGAAGAGTAGACCCCTGATAATATTACACAGCCCTTCTATGGGCAGGTCATATAGCACTAGCAGTGTATGATATTACACAGCCCTTCTATACTATGGGCAGGTCATATAGCACTAGCAGTGTATGATATTACACAGCCCTTCTATTGGCAGGTCATATAGCACTAGCAGTGTATGATATTACACAGTCCTTCTATTGGCAGGTCATATAGCACTAGCAGTGTATGATATTACACAGTCCTTCTGTACAATGGGCAGGTCATATAGCACTAGCAGTGTATGATATTACACAGCCCTTCTATGGGCAGGTCATATAGCACTAGCAGTGTATGATATTACACAGTCCTTCTATGGGCAGGTCATATAGCACTAGCAGTGTATGATATTACACAGCCCTTCTATGGGCAGGTCATATAGCACTAGCAGTGTATGATATTACACAGTCCTTCTATGGGCAGGTCATATAGCACTAGCAGTGTATGATATTACACAGTCCTTCTATGGGCAGGTCATATAGCACTAGCAGTGTATGATATTACACAGCCCTTCTATGGGCAGGTCATATAGCACTAGCAGTGTATGATATTACACAGCCCTTCTATACTATGGGCAGGTCATATAGCACTAGCAGTGTATGATATTACACAGCCCTTCTATACTATGGGCAGGTCATATAGCACTAGCAGTGTATGATATTACACAGCCCTTCTATGGGCGGGTCATATAGCACTAGCAGTGTATGATATTACACAGCCCTTCTATACTATGGGCAGGTCATATAGCACTAGCAGTGTATGATATTACACAGTCCTTCTATGGGCAGGTCATATAGCACTAGCAGTGTATGATATTACACAGCCCTTCTATGGGCGGGTCATATAGCACTAGCAGTGTATGATATTACACAGCCCTTCTATGGGCGGGTCATATAGCACTAGCAGTGTATGATATTACACAGTCCTTCTATTGGCAGGTCATATAGCACTAGCAGTGTATGATATTACACAGCCCTTCTATACTATGGGCAGGTCATATAGCACTAGCAGTGTATGATATTACACAGCCCTTCTATGGGCAGGTCATATAGCACTAGCAGTGTATGATATTACACAGCCCTTCTGTACTATGGGCAGGTCATATAGCACTAGCAGTGTATGATATTACACAGCCCTTCTATGGGCGGGTCATATAGCACCAGCAGTGTATGATATTACACAGCCCTTCTATGGGCGGGTCATATAGCACTAGCCGTGTATGATATTACACAGCCCTTCTATGGGCGGGTCATATAGCACTAGCAGTGTATGATATTACACAGCCCTTCTATGGGCGGGTCATATAGCACTAGCAGTGTATGATATTACACAGCCCTTCTATGGGCGGGTCATATAGCACTAGCAGTGTATGATATTACACAGCCCTTCTATGGGCGGGTCATATAGCACTAGCAGTGTATGATATTACACAGCCCTTCTATGGGCGGGTCATATAGCACTAGCAGTGTATAATATTACACAGCCCTTCTATGGGCGGGTCATATAGCACTAGCAGTGTATGATATTACACAGTCCTTCTATACTATGGGCAGGTCATATAGCACTAGCCGTGTATGATATTACACAGCCCTTCTATACTATGGGCAGGTCATATAGCACTAGCAGTGTATGATATTACACAGCCCTTCTGTACTATGGGCAGGTCATATAGCACTAGCAGTGTATGATATTACACAGCCCTTCTATGGGCGGGTCATATAGCACCAGCAGTGTATGATATTACACAGCCCTTCTATGGGCGGGTCATATAGCACTAGCCGTGTATGATATTACACAGCCCTTCTATGGACAGGTCATATACCACTAGCAGTGTATGATATTACACAGCCCTTCTATGGGCGGGTCATATAGCACCAGCAGTGTATGATATTACACAGCCCTTCTATGGGCGGGTCATATAGCACTAGCAGTGTATGATATTACACAGCCCTTCTATGGGCTGGTTATATAGCACCAGCAGTGTATGATATTACACAGCCCTTCTATGGGCGGGTCATATAGCACTAGCAGTGTATGATATTACACAGCCCTTCTATGGGCGGGTCATATAGCACCAGCAGTGTATGATATTACACAGCCCTTCTATGGGCGGGTCATATAGCACTAGCAGTGTATGATATTACACAGCCCTTCTATGGGCAGGTCATATAGCACTAGCAGTGTATGATATTACACAGCCCTTCTATACTATGGACAGGTCATATAGCACCAGCAGTGTATGATATTACACAGTCCTTCTATACTATTGGCAGGTCATATAGCACTAGCAGTGTATGATATTACACAGTCCTTCTATACTATGGGCAGGTCATATAGCACCAGCAGTGTATGATATTACACAGTCCTTCTATACTATTGGCAGGTCATATAGCACTAGCAGTGTATGATATTACACAGCCCTTCTATACTATGGGCAGGTCCTATAGCACTAGCCGTGTATGATATTACACAGCCCTTCTATACTATGGGCAGGTCATATAGCACTAGCAGTGTATGATATTACACAGCCCTTCTATGGGCAGGTCCTATAGCACTAGCCGTGTATGATATTACACAGCCCTTCTATGGGCAGGTCCTATAGCACTAGCCGTGTATGATATTACACAGCCCTTCTATGGACAGGTCATATAGCACTAGCAGTGTATGATATTACACAGCCCTTCTATACTATGGGCAGGTCATATAGCACTAGCAGTGTATGATATTACACAGCCCTTCTATGGGCGGGTCATATAGCACTAGCAGTGTATGATATTACACAGCCCTTCTATACTATGGGCAGGTCATATAGCACTAGCAGTGTATGATATTACACAGTCCTTCTAAGGGCAGGTCATATAGCACTAGCAGTGTATGCTATTACACAGCCCTTCTATGGACAGGTCATATACCACTAGCAGTGTATGATATTACACAGCCCTTCTATGGGCAGGTCATATAGCACTAGCAGTGTATGATATTACACAGCCCTTCTATACTATGGGCAGGTCATATAGCACTAGCAGTGTATGATATTACACAGTCCTTCTATACTATAGGCAGGTCATATAGCACTAGCAATGTATGATATTACACAGTCCTTCTATACTATGGGCAGGTCATATAGCACTAGCAGTGTATGATATTACACAGCCCTTCTATACTATGGGCAGGTCATATAGCACTAGCAGTGTATGATATTACACAGCCCTTCTATACTATGGGCAGGTCATATACCACTAGCAGTGTATGATATTACACAGCCCTTCTATACTATGGGCAGGTCATATAGCACTAGCAGTGTATGATATTACACAGTCCTTCTATGGGCAGGTCATATAGCACTAGCAGTGTATGATATTACACAGCCCTTCTATGGGCAGGTCATACAGCACTAGCAATGTATGATATTACACAGTCCTTCTATACTATGGGCAGGTCATATAGCACCAGCAGTGTATGATATTACACAGTCCTTCTATTGGCAGGTCATATAGCACTAGCAGTGTATGATATTACACAGCCCTTCTATACTATGGGCAGGTCATATAGCACTAGCAGTGTATGATATTACACAGCCCTTCTATGGGCAGGTCATACAGCACTAGCAATGTATGATATTACACAGCCCTTCTATACTATGGGCAGGTCATATAGCACTAGCAGTGTATGATATTACACAGCCCTTCTATACTATGGGCAGGTCATATAGCACTAGCAGTGTATGATATTACACAGCCCTTCTATGGGCAGGTCATATAGCACTAGTAGTGTATGATATTACACAGTCCTTCTATACTATGGGCAGGTCATATAGCACCAGCAGTGTATGATATTACACAGCCCTTCTATACTATGGGCAGGTCATATAGCACTAGCAGTGTATGATATTACACAGCCCTTCTATACTATGGGCAGGTCATATAGCACTAGCAGTGTATGATATTACACAGCCCTTCTATACTATGGGCAGGTCATATAGCACCAGCAGTGTATGATATTACACAGCCCTTCTATACTATGGGCAGGTCATATAGCACTAGCAGTGTATGATATTACACAGCCCTTCTATACTATGGGCAGGTCATATAGCACTAGCAGTGTATGATATTACACAGCCCTTCTATACTATGGGCAGGTCATATAGCACTAGCAGTGTATGATATTACACAGTCCTTCTGTACAATGGGCAGGTCATATAGCACTAGCAGTGTATGATATTACACAGCCCTTCTATGGGCAGGTCATATAGCACTAGCAGTGTATGATATTACACAGCCCTTCTATGGGCAGGTCATATAGCACTAGCAGTGTATGATATTACACAACCCTTCTATGGGCAGGTCATATACCACTAGCAGTGTATGATATTACACAGCCCTTCTATGGGAAGGTCATATAGCAGTAGCAGTGTATGATATTACACAGCCCTTCTATGGGCAGGTCATATAGCACTAGCAGTGTATGATATTACACAGCTCTTCTATGGGCGGGTTATATAGCACTAGCAGTGTACGATATTACACAGCCCTTCTATACTATGGGCAGGTCATATAGCACTAGCAGTGTATGATTTTACACAGCCCTTCTATGGGCAGGTCATATAGCACTAGCAGTGTATGATATTACACAGCCCTTCTTTACTATGGGCAGGTCATATAGCACTAGCAATGTATGATATTACACAGCCCTTCTATGGGCAGGTCATATAGCACTAGCAGTGTATGATATTACACAGCCCTTCTATACTATGGGCAGGTCATATAGCACTAGCAGTGTATGATATAACACAGCCCTTCTATACTATGGGCAGGTCATATAGCACTAGCAGTGTACGATATTACACAGCCCTTCTATACTATGGGCAGGTCATATAGCACTAGCAGTGTATGATATTACACAGCCCTTCTATACTATGGGCAGGTCCTATAGCACTAGCCGTGTATGATATTACACAGCCCTTCTATACTATGGGCAGGTCATATAGCACTAGCAGTGTATGATATTACACAGCCCTTCTATGGGCAGGTCCTATAGCACTAGCCGTGTATGATATTACACAGCCCTTCTATGGGCAGGTCCTATAGCACTAGCCGTGTATGATATTACACAGCCCTTCTATGGACAGGTCATATAGCACTAGCAGTGTATGATATTACACAGCCCTTCTATACTATGGGCAGGTCATATAGCACTAGCAGTGTATGATATTACACAGCCCTTCTATGGGCGGGTCATATAGCACTAGCAGTGTATGATATTACACAGCCCTTCTATACTATGGGCAGGTCATATAGCACTAGCAGTGTATGATATTACACAGTCCTTCTAAGGGCAGGTCATATAGCACTAGCAGTGTATGGTATTACACAGCCCTTCTATGGACAGGTCATATACCACTAGCAGTGTATGATATTACACAGCCCTTCTATGGGCAGGTCATATAGCACTAGCAGTGTATGATATTACACAGCCCTTCTATACTATGGGCAGGTCATATAGCACTAGCAGTGTATGATATTACACAGTCCTTCTATACTATAGGCAGGTCATATAGCACTAGCAATGTATGATATTACACAGTCCTTCTATACTATGGGCAGGTCATATAGCACTAGCAGTGTATGATATTACACAGCCCTTCTATACTATGGGCAGGTCATATAGCACTAGCAGTGTATGATATTACACAGCCCTTCTATACTATGGGCAGGTCATATACCACTAGCAGTGTATGATATTACACAGCCCTTCTATACTATGGGCAGGTCATATAGCACTAGCAGTGTATGATATTACACAGTCCTTCTATGGGCAGGTCATATAGCACTAGCAGTGTATGATATTACACAGCCCTTCTATGGGCAGGTCATACAGCACTAGCAATGTATGATATTACACAGTCCTTCTATACTATGGGCAGGTCATATAGCACCAGCAGTGTATGATATTACACAGTCCTTCTATTGGCAGGTCATATAGCACTAGCAGTGTATGATATTACACAGCCCTTCTATACTATGGGCAGGTCATATAGCACTAGCAGTGTATGATATTACACAGCCCTTCTATGGGCAGGTCATACAGCACTAGCAATGTATGATATTACACAGCCCTTCTATACTATGGGCAGGTCATATAGCACTAGCAGTGTATGATATTACACAGCCCTTCTATACTATGGGCAGGTCATATAGCACTAGCAGTGTATGATATTACACAGCCCTTCTATGGGCAGGTCATATAGCACTAGTAGTGTATGATATTACACAGTCCTTCTATACTATGGGCAGGTCATATAGCACCAGCAGTGTATGATATTACACAGCCCTTCTATACTATGGGCAGGTCATATAGCACTAGCAGTGTATGATATTACACAGCCCTTCTATACTATGGGCAGGTCATATAGCACTAGCAGTGTATGATATTACACAGCCCTTCTATACTATGGGCAGGTCATATAGCACCAGCAGTGTATGATATTACACAGCCCTTCTATACTATGGGCAGGTCATATAGCACTAGCAGTGTATGATATTACACAGCCCTTCTATACTATGGGCAGGTCATATAGCACTAGCAGTGTATGATATTACACAGCCCTTCTATACTATGGGCAGGTCATATAGCACTAGCAGTGTATGATATTACACAGTCCTTCTGTACAATGGGCAGGTCATATAGCACTAGCAGTGTATGATATTACACAGCCCTTCTATGGGCAGGTCATATAGCACTAGCAGTGTATGATATTACACAGCCCTTCTATGGGCAGGTCATATAGCACTAGCAGTGTATGATATTACACAACCCTTCTATGGGCAGGTCATATACCACTAGCAGTGTATGATATTACACAGCCCTTCTATGGGAAGGTCATATAGCAGTAGCAGTGTATGATATTACACAGCCCTTCTATGGGCAGGTCATATAGCACTAGCAGTGTATGATATTACACAGCTCTTCTATGGGCGGGTTATATAGCACTAGCAGTGTACGATATTACACAGCCCTTCTATACTATGGGCAGGTCATATAGCACTAGCAGTGTATGATTTTACACAGCCCTTCTATGGGCAGGTCATATAGCACTAGCAGTGTATGATATTACACAGCCCTTCTTTACTATGGGCAGGTCATATAGCACTAGCAATGTATGATATTACACAGCCCTTCTATGGGCAGGTCATATAGCACTAGCAGTGTATGATATTACACAGCCCTTCTATACTATGGGCAGGTCATATAGCACTAGCAGTGTATGATATAACACAGCCCTTCTATACTATGGGCAGGTCATATAGCACTAGCAGTGTACGATATTACACAGCCCTTCTATACTATGGGCAGGTCATATAGCACTAGCAGTGTATGATATTACACAGCCCTTCTATGGGCAGGTCATATAGCACTAGTAGTGTATGGTATTACACAGCCCTTCTATGGGCAGGTCATATAGCACTAGTAGTGTATGATATTACACAGCCCTTCTATACTATGGGCAGGTCATATAGCACTAGCAGTGTATGATATTACACAGCCCTTCTATACTATGGGCAGGTCATATAGCACTAGCAGTGTATGATATTACACAGCCCTTCTATGGGCAGGTCATATAGCACTAGTAGTGTATGATATTACACAGCCCTTCTATACTATGGGCAGGTCATATAGCACTAGCAGTGTATGATATTACACAGCCCTTCTATACTATGGGCAGGTCATATAGCACTAGCAGTGTATGATATTACACAGTCCTTCTATACTATGGGCAGGTCATATAGCACTAGCAGTGTATGATATTACACAGTCCTTCTATACTATGGGCAGGTCATATAGCACTAGCAGTGTATGATATTACACAGCCCTTCTATGGGCAGGTCATATAGCACTAGTAGTGTATGATATTACACAGCCCTTCTATACTATGGGCAGGTCATATAGCACTAGCAGTGTATGATATTACACAGCCCTTCTATACTATGGGCAGGTCCTATAGCACTAGCCGTGTATGATATTACACAGTCCTTCTATACTATGGGCAGGTCATATAGCACTAGCAGTGTATGATATTACACAGCCCTTCTATACTATGGGCAGGTCCTATAGCACTAGCCGTGTATGATATTACACAGTCCTTCTATACTATGGGCAGGTCATATAGCACTAGCAGTGTATGATATTACACAGCCCTTCTATGTGCAGGTCATATAGCACTAGCAGTGTATGATATTACACAGCCCTTCTATACTATGGGCAGGTCATATAGCACTAGCAGTGTATGATATTACACAGCCCTTCTATACTATGGGCAGGTCATATAGCACTAGCAGTGTATGATATTACACAGTCCTTCTATGGGCAGGTCATATAGCAATAGCAGTGTATGATATTACACAGCCCTTCTATACTATGGGCAGGTCATATAGCACTAGCAGTGTATGATATTACACAGCCCTTCTATACTATGGGCAGGTCATATAGCACTAGCAGTGTATGATATTACACAGCCCTTCTATGGGCAGGTCATATAGCAATAGCAGTGTATGATATTACACAGCCCTTCTATACTATGGGCAGGTCATATAGCACTAGCAGTGTATGATATTACACAGCCCTTCTATACTATGGGCAGGTCATATAGCACTAGCAGTGTATGATATTACACAGCCCTTCTATACTATGGGCAGGTCATATAGCACTAGCAGTGTATGATATTACACAGTCCTTCTATGGGCAGGTCATATAGCACTAGCAGTGTATGATATTACACAGCCCTTCTATACTATGGGCAGGTCATATAGCACTAGCAGTGTATGATATTACACAGCCCTTCTATACTATGGGCAGGTCATATAGCACTAGCAGTGTATGATATTACACAGTCCTTCTATACTATAGGCAGGTCATATAGCACTAGCAGTGTATGGTATTACACAGTCCTTCTATGGACAGGTCATATAGCACTAGCCGTGTATGATATTACACAGCCCTTCTATGGGCAGGTCATATAGCACTAGCAGTGTATGATATTACACAGTCCTTCTATGGGCAGGTCATATAGCACCAGCAGTGTATGATATTACACAGCCCTTCTATGGGCAGGTCATATAGCACTAGCAGTGTATGATATTACACAGCCCTTCTATACTATAGGCAGGTCATATAGCACCAGCAGTGTATGAGGTTACACAGCCCTTCTATACTATGGGCAGGTCATATAGCACCAGCAGTGTATGAGGTTACACAGCCCTTCTATACTATGGGCAGGTCATATAGCACTAGCAATGTATGATATTACACAGCCCTTCTATGGGCAGGTCATATAGCACTAGCAGTGTATGATATTACACAGCCCTTCTATACTATGGACAGGTCATATAGCACTAGCAGTGTATGATATTACACAGCCCTTCTATACTATGGGCAGGTCATATAGCACTAGCAGTGTATGATATTACACAGCCCTTCTATGGACAGGTCATATAGCACTAGCAGTGTATGATATTACACAGCCCTTCTATACTATGGACAGGTCATATAGCACTAGCAGTGTATGATATTACACAGCCCTTCTATACTATGGGCAGGTCATATAGCACTAGCAGTGTATGATATTACACAGTCCTTCTATACTATGGGCAGGTCATATAGCACTAGCAGTGTATGATATTACACAGCCCTTCTATGGGCAGGTCATATAGCACTAGCAGTGTATGATATTACACAGTCCTTCTATACTATGGGCAGGTCCTATAGCACTAGCCGTGTATGATATTACACAGCCCTTCTATACTATGGGCAGGTCCTATAGCACTAGCCGTGTATGATATTACACAGTCCTTCTATACTATGGGCAGGTCATATAGCACTAGCAGTGTATGATATTACACAGCCCTTCTATGGGCAGGTCATATAGCACTAGCAGTGTATGATATTACACAGTCCTTCTATACTATGGGCAGGTCCTATAGCACTAGCAGTGTATGATATTACACAGTCCTTCTATACTATGGGCAGGTCCTATAGCACTAGCCGTGTATGATATTACACAGCCCTTCTATGGGCAGGTCACATAGCAGTAGCAGTGTATGATATTACACAGCCCTTCTATGGGCAGGTCATATAGCACTAGCAGTGTATGATATTACACAGTCCTTCTATACTATGGGCAGGTCACATAGCAGTAGCAGTGTATGATATTACACAGCCCTTCTATGGGCAGGTCATATAGCACTAGCAGTGTATGATATTACACAGTCCTTCTATACTATGGGCAGGTCACATAGCAGTAGCAGTGTATGATATTACACAGCCCTTCTATGGGCAGGTCATATAGCACTAGCAGTGTATGATATTACACAGCCCTTCTATGGGCAGGTCATATAGCACTAGCAGTGTATGATATTACACAGCCCTTCTATACTATGGGCAGGTCATATAGCACTAGTAGTGTTTGATATTACACAGCCCTTCTATACTATGGGCAGGTCATATAGCACTAGCAGTGTATGATATTACACAGCCCTTCTATACTATGGGCAGGTCATATAGCACTAGCAGTGTATGATATTACACAGCCCTTCTATGGGCAGGTCATATAGCACTAGCAGTGTATGATATTACACAGCCCTTCTATACTATGGGCAGGTCATATAGCACTAGCAGTGTATGATATTACACAGCCCTTCTATGGGCAGGTCATATAGCACTAGCAGTGTATGATATTACACAGCCCTTCTATACTATGGGCAGGTCATATAGCACTAGCAGTGTATGATATTACACAGCCCTTCTATACTATGGGCAGGTCATATAGCACTAGCAGTGTATGATATTACACAGCCCTTCTATACTATGGGCAGGTCATATAGCACTAGCAGTGTATGATATTACACAGCCCTTCTATGGGCAGGTCATATAGCACTAGCAGTGTATGATATTACACAGCCCTTCTATACTATGGGCAGGTCATATAGCACTAGCAGTGTATGATATTACACAGCCCTTCTATGGGCAGGTCATATAGCAATAGCAGTGTATGATATTACACAGCCCTTCTATGGGCAGGTCATATAGCAATAGCAGTGTATGATATTACACAGCCCTTCTATGGGCAGGTCATATAGCACTAGCAGTGTATGATATTACACAGCCCTTCTATGGGCAGGTCATATAGCACTAGCAGTGTATGATATTACACAGCCCTTCTATACTATGGGCAGGTCATATAGCACTAGCAGTGTATGATATTACACAGTCCTTCTATACTATGGGCAGGTCCTATAGCACTAGCAGTGTATGATATTACACAGTCCTTCTATACTATGGGCAGGTCCTATAGCACTAGCAGTGTATGATATTACACAGCCCTTCTATACTATGGGCAGGTTATATAGCAGTAGCAGTGTATGATATTACACAGCCCTTCTATACTATGGGCAGGTCATATAGCACTAGCAGTGTATGATATTACACAGTCCTTCTATACTATGGGCAGGTCATAAAGCTCTAGCAGTGTATGATATTACACAACCCTTCTATGGGCAGGTCCTATAGCACTAGCAGTGTATGATATTACACAGCCCTTCTATGGGCAGGTCATATAGCACTAGCAGTGTATGATATTACACAGCCCTTCTATGGGCAGGTCATATAGCACTAGCAGTGTATGATATTACACAGCCCTTCTATACTATGGGCAGGTCATATAGCACCAGCAGTGTATGATATTACACAGCCCTTCTATACTATGGGCAGGTCATATAGCACTAGCAGTGTATGATATTACACAGCCCTTCTATACTATGGGCAGGTCATATAGCACTAGCAGTGTATGATATTACACAGCCCTTCTATACTATGGGCAGGTCATATAGCACTAGCAGTGTATGATATTACACAGCCCTTCTATACTATGGGCAGGTCATATAGCACTAGCAGTGTATGATATTACACAGCCCTTCTATACTATGGGCAGGTCATATAGCACTAGCAGTGTATGATATTACACAGCCCTTCTATGGGCGGGTCATATAGCACTAGCAGTGTATGATATTACACAGCCCTTCTATACTATGGGCAGGTCATATAGCACTAGCAGTGTATGATATTACACAGCCCTTCTATACTATGGGCAGGTCATATAGCACTAGCAGTGTATGATATTACACAGCCCTTCTATACTATGGGCAGGTCATATAGCACTAGCAGTGTATGATATTACACAGCCCTTCTATACTATGGGCAGGTCATATAGCACTAGCAGTGTATGATATTACACAGCCCTTCTATGGGCAGGTCATATAGCACTAGCAGTGTATGATATTACACAGCCCTTCTATGGGCAGGTCCTATAGCACTAGCAGTGTATGATATTACACAGCCCTTCTATGGGCAGGTCATATAGCACTAGCCGTGTATGATATTACACAGCCCTTCTATGGGCAGGTCATATAGCACTAGCAATGTATGATATTACACAGCCCGTCTATGGACAGGTCATATAGCACTAGCAGTGTATGATATTACACAGCCCTTCTATGGGCAGGTCATATAGCACTAGCAGTGTATGATATTACACAACCCTTCTAT
The DNA here is from genome assembly GCA_949317995.1 of Acholoe squamosa. Lineage (NCBI taxonomy): Eukaryota > Metazoa > Annelida > Polychaeta > Phyllodocida > Polynoidae > Acholoe > Acholoe squamosa. The sequence continues at coordinate 11,776,595 of OX439051.1, read as the reverse complement.
ACTATGGGCAGGTCATATAGCACTAGCAGTGTATGATATTACACAGCCCTTCTATACTATGGGCAGGTCATATAGCACTAGCAGTGTATGATATTACACAGTCCTTCTATACTATGGGCAGGTCATATAGCACTAGCAGTGTATGATATTACACAGTCCTTCTATACTATGGGCAGGTCATATAGCACTAGCAGTGTATGATATTACACAGCCCTTCTATACTATGGGCAGGTCATATAGCACTAGCAGTGTATGATATTACACAGCCCTTCTATACTATGGGCAGGTCATATAGCACTAGCAGTGTATGATATTACACAGCCCTTCTATACTATGGGCAGGTCAAATAGCACTAGCAGTGTATGATATTACACAGCCCTTCTATGGACAGGTCATATAGCACTAGCAGTGTATGATATTACACAGTCCTTCTATGGACAGGTCATATAGCACTAGCAATGTATGATATTACACAGCCCTTCTATACTATGGGCAGGTCATATAGCACTAGTAGTGTATGATATTACACAGCCCTTCTATACTATGGGCAGGTCAAATAGCACTAGCAGTGTATGATATTACACAGCCCTTCTATACTATGGGCAGGTCATATAGCACTAGCAGTGTATGATATTACACAGCCCTTCTATACTATGGGCAGGTCATATAGCACTAGCAGTGTATGATATTACACAGCCCTTCTATACTATGGGCAGGTCATATAGCACTAGCAGTGTATGATATTACACAGCCCTTCTATACTATGGGCAGGTCATATAGCACTAGTAGTGTATGATATTACACAGCCCTTCTATACTATGGGCAGGTCAAATAGCACTAGCAGTGTATGATATTACACAGCCCTTCTATACTATGGGCAGGTCATATAGCACTAGCAGTGTATGATATTACACAGCCCTTCTATACTATGGGCAGGTCATATAGCACTAGCAGTGTATGATATTACACAGCCCTTCTATACTATGGGCAGGTCATATAGCACTAGCAATGTATAACACTATAACTAGTCATCACATCAGGAGCCTAGGAAAGGGGGGGGGCAGGGTGCCCCCCCCCCCACCCCCAATAACAGAGGGAGATCTGAATATGTCTGGGGGCCCCAAATAATTGTCAAGACCTCGTGATAAAATGTGTGATGAACAAGAATCCAAAACCTCAGATCTCAAGTTAGATCCACATGGAAATGCCTTAGGGGAGAGGGAAAATAGAGGCATGTAGATCTAAGTCACCAAAAATAACCCTTTATACAAATTATATTGGCATGTACAGGAGTAATCTCATGGCGAGAGAATTACATTAGCCATCATCCTCCATCAGAGTAATAAAGGAATATATATATATATATATATATATATATATATATATATATATATATATATATATATATATATGTGTGTGTGTGTGTGTGTGTGTGTGTGTGTGTGTGTGTGTGTGTGTGTGTGCGTGTCGTGCCAACCCATATTTGCACAGGACACAGAGAGGGGCAGACAAGAGGAGATGAAGATCCTTTCTAAATGGGCTGATATAAACGAGACTTCTTGCACTGTCTAACACCCAATACCAACCTAGGCTCCTGAACCCCTTTTCAATCATCAGTGTCTCTATCCCTGTCAACATAATCTCTCACACTTGTCTACGTGGAGTAACTCAATTGTACATCACAACTTGACATTTGGGGACAATACTGTCAATAGGCATAAGAAAAAAAAAGACATTTGATAAGATTACAAGAAGTACCCGATTTATTTGGCCCTACCCTTAATTTTGTATGGACCTTTTGGATAAATAAAATAGATTTTTGAGGCTTATGGGGGAAAAAACGGGAAAATCTTGTCGTGCGTGTTATAATCACGTCAAAATATAGAAAGCCTTCAGTCAGCCCTATAACATTTTCTTTATATAATATAAAAGAAAATATTCTACCTACCCTAATATTTTTCGACTCTGTTTCCAAGTAGCAAATCCTTTTCTAGTGAATTTCTACCCCCCAAATTGCAAACGTTTTTGTGGAGGGACAAGCAGAAAGGATCCCTAGTTCGCCCCAAATTCTTTTTACCGGCCGGCTAATATTTGAAATAGCGGGGTCGAAGGAATGGGGGAGTGGTGCTAGGGTGGATGGATTAAAACTACCGGGTGTCGGGTATACATGGTATTAAACTTTACCCATCCTTCTTGAAATCTCTCACATCTTTTAAGGTTTACCGAATAGACCAAAGTATAGACTTGCTCCAGGCTGGTACTAAATAATGTTGCATATCACTGATAACTCTGGATGAGGAACTCAAACCCTCCATCTGGAATCAAGCCAAGGCCCTGATAATCAATGGAAAGTCTAGACATCCGTCCTGATATTTCCTTCCGCAGCAACCCATACTTTTGGAAAAATATTCATTACACTGAAAATGGTCAAAGAGATGAGGCAATTCTAGTACTTTAGTAGCCAAAATACAGCTCTATATGCCTAGTCAGGCCTATGACCCTCGGCATCATCTATTCCATGTCACTGCACATATTTTGAGCAAAAACTAACGTCCAGTGATTTATAGTTGTGAAATGATAAATCCTACAATAATATCATAACCAGTTTCCTGCGTGAGCCCCCAGACAAATACAAACTGACAGGCGGTGTACGGGCTAACCGTGTAAGTGCCACAGAGTTCATTAAAGCGTTAAGCCCATTTTGTTGTCGTGAGCCATTAATCTAACACGCGGCGAGTCCACTCGCTAGGGCTATGTTCGTGCATCATACTGACGCTATGGGGCTAATACAACACTAAATGGATCGGCATGATGCACCAATGCAGTGCTGGTGAGTAGACTCACCAGCACTGCATTGGTGCATCATGACGGCCAAGGAACATGGACCTGGAAGCATCTTGGGGCCCTAAAAGGGTTAAAAGGCCTGGCCTACATCTGGCTCACACCTCCCTCCCTATTATGGGGCTGTGGCCCTCCTCCTCGCTGCTCCCATGCCTCACACAGGGACGGGCAAGGTTAGAGAACCATAACATACACATTCACAACTAGGCTAGTCCTGTGCAACTGTGAAATGGGAACATATTTAGGCCTTAATGTATGGGGCTTTTTGGACGAATTTAGGCTTATGTATAAGTTTTTCTTTGGGCATTTTTAGACCTGTCCACATGGGGCTTTTTGAACACTTATAGGCCTCATTGGCCTGGAAATAAGGAACAAAGTTGTTGCCACTTTGACAAAAGAATATCGATGAAAACTTGAATCCGCAGAAAACCTTGTCTGATGTCAATTCTTGTGGAATCACTTGCTATTCACATTTTATCTCCAGATATAGATGAGAAATGCATGTGAAATTCAAATGAAAGGTTCCATGTCTGATGAATATGAAGCATATATTTCGTATGAAATGGTGCTCAAAATTCTTGTGACTTTACATGATCAATCACATGAATTCCACATGAATCCCATGTGAATTCACAGGAAATTGTTTCTAGGGTAGGAACAAACGTAGGACTTACTGGTGATGTACGTGTATATAGGACTCAGTATGGAGGCCTAGTGGAGTCGCCATTTTGAATTTCGCTGGTTGAGGTAAACCCCACTGATAAGACCTACCATGATGGGTACCTTGTCCCTGGTTAACATCCACTTCCAGGGACATCCTGGTCCCATCTTATCAGTTCTTATCAGTGTGTGTCGCCGGAACCAGCTCCAGACCAGCTAGTGGCCAATACAATCAAAGCTAGACTTACGTGGATTACATGAGCATAACATAGTCACAATGCAACATATACATTCACAACAAATTGTATACATACAATATATCAAAAGCTCAGGGTTAAAGCAATGTTTAGTAGTCACACTCACAAATACCGCATTACCTAGCGTATAAGGCACATCCATCACACTGACTTGAAGTAAATGTTAAAGGTTAAAAGTACCCTGTCTAGTATCAGAGATAAAGGCCAGTATAACACACTGGTATCGGCCTCATTGATGATTTTATAAGTACATTCATAAACACCACAAATTCAGAGGATAAGAGACCCACAATGTAACAAGAAATGCGGTTGTGACCACGTAAAAAAAACGCCTCCCGCCGTTAATGTCGGTATACCAGTGTTTGATGACATGTCTCATAAAAGCAGACATAAAGAAGATTTCACAATTATCAATTTCTCTATTCAGTAATTTTGTATTGTGAGACCTTATCACATGGGGCAAATGCAATCATCATAGCGCACTCGCGGTACCTCCGCTACGCGGCGTGGGAGGCGCTAAAAAAAAACATTTGTGAGTCCATGGTGTGCCTATGACCTTACATATGCCCATGTCGTGATGTTTCTGGTTGATATCCAGTTGTTATTATTTCAACTTTAACTTCATAGTCCTTAAGGTGGGTCGCTACTATTGGATTTGGGCCTACTGCGCAGGTCCCTGCACATATAGGTTATCTTCATTAGAATCAGCCCATCTTTGGTATCCACATACTTATATCAGCCCTGAATGTGCACACAAATTTTGGGATGGCTCCGATCAAAATTGTGTGTTTTATGACACTTTGAAATTTTGGGACATTCAAATCTAGATTTTTCTCATGATTCTCTAACATTCTTTTGCACCTTAGAATTATACCACTTACAATACCAAGACAATGCTCTAGAAGTGACAGGCTATTTACAGTGACCAAGAGCATATAACGAAGCGGTCCAATGACAAGGATTTGCATATTTTACCCAACATGCAGTGCTTTTAAATTACTCTTATTAAAAGGCAAATTATCTGAACAATATTCTGAAGAAGTTTAAGAAAAATCTAGTGGTTGAAAATATGAATTTTATTTGTTTTTACTATAAAATAATAGAAAATTTACCCCTCTCTTTTCCGAAAAATGAGAAATTTACCCAGAATGCCATGCTGTGGACTTAAATCAAAAATTCTTAACAAATAAGGATATCAGACCGTTTACCATGTGAGGTTTCATATCTCTGTATCAGATAATTATGACAGAAAAAAATTCTCAAATCTGAGACACATTTTCTCTAATTTCTATGTGAAGATTAAAATACTCTTATTTTTCAAAAATCTGTAGAAAAAAAGTAGTTCGGGACCCCCTACTCTTCTTTTCATATTCTTATTCTAGATGATTTCTTGAACCTCTGGGAGAAAAATGAAGAAAATCTAGGATCTTTGATTCAATAGTAGCAACCCACCTTAAAGGGGCGAATGCACGCCCGCATTAAAAGGTCACGTGACCACCCATTGACCAATCAGATCGTTACAAAATTTCTGCTGGGTCCCATGAATTTGTGCTCGATCTTTTGACAGGTACCCGTGTTGTTAAAAGTCCGTGCTAGGCCCCCTTTAATGCAGTAAAAATGCTGTAAGTGAGTAGGGAGTATAGAATACTATAGCCTAGGCCCTTACAGGGGGTGTGGATGGGGGGGGTCCCCCATGTATGGGTCTGGACCCCTAACTTCGACAGGGTGACATGGCCATTTCTTAAATTCGACATGTGACATGGAGCTTAGTGACAAGGACATGAAGGAGTAAAAGTTTAGTGACATGAGACATGGCCTTATCTTAAAATCGACATGTGACATGGAGCTTAGTGACAAGGACATGGGAAAATAGAAATTTAATGACATGTGACATTGCCTTTTCTTAAAATCGACATGTGACATGGGGACCCCCCATCTAGACCCCCCCCCCATGTCACATTGACACTCACATGTCGATTTAAAAAAAAAATGGTCATGTCCCAGTGTCAATTTTAAGAAATTGTTCATGTCCCATGTCACTATTAGCCTAAAATAGCCCATGTCGCCATGTCGATTTTAGTGGTCCACACCCATCTTACATGTAATATGTATTAAAGCTAAATGGCTTTCATGGCAACACCATTGATACCAATACCAGAGTTAGATCTATACCAATCTGGTCACTGCTGGTATCAATCTATGTCTATCATACAGACCTACATCTGTATCATCTTTTAATGGGCTACCAATGAAAGAAAATCCATATTAAACGTTGAGCCTATCATGTGTTAGTGTCTTGAGTCTTGGTGTGTGCCTCTGTTTAAAGAGTAGACATAGGCTACGTGACAGCTATTCTAAACCATGGGCGTCTGGACTCAATGTTGTGGTTGACATGGCAATGTTTTCATTTTGTAAATGCACACAAAACAATGAATAGATGCAGCAATGTCAAAAATCCTAGAAATAATATAAAGCCTTCATCTGTTACATAAGAATGATGGAGATATAAAGCTGAAATGTGATGGACATATGAAAAGAGGGCATCTATAGATAGCTGTCAGAAGAATACAAACACTGGAGAGTGGAGTGATGGGCTCCAATGGGCGGGATGCAGGGGTACACACACCACAGAGAGTTGAGGGAAAGTTTACAAAGTTTGGGGGGCACTCACCTAAGTCAGAAACGGAGTCGTCGTTGTCCCAAGACGACATCCATGATTCCGCCTGGTTGTCGCTTAGTGGTGGGCTATGCTCCGATCCCGTAGAATCCATTTTCATCTTTCAATTTGAGTTGGAAGCCACCTCTACTGAGACTACCATCTCTACTGTACCACTCTCCTTTCGGCCATCTTTGCAGTTCTGTCAGCCCTCTTGCGGCCACGGGGAGGGGGTGTGGCAGCAGCACGGAACAGCCAATTAATTTCCGTTTTAATGGCATTTCCTGGTTTATGTAAGGATTTAATTCGCTATCTAAAATAAGTAGTATGAGTATGAACAATTTGCAGTGTCAGCTATGGAAAGGGGCAATTCATCAGAGGGCAAGAGTCAGAAAAATAGTAAAATGACATACATGCATCTCTATCAGGGGGTGGACAACGGAACAGCATTAGGAAGAGCATGACGTACTTCTCCAAGCACATAAATTGCTAGTATAGTAGTCCGCTTGAAGATTGAGTTTACATTGAAGTCCATTGAAGTGGGGAGTAGGCAAAAGGGGGTGGGCACTTAAACAGGTGTACCTTATGTCAATTTAGTACTGACTTGTAACACTAGTTGCCACCACAGGTACTGGAGGGGAATCCCCCATGGCACAGGGGTGATGGGGAACGTTCACAAATGATGGCACCAACAACAGAGAGTCAGAGACTGTTTAGGCCTACTAGGCCCTACTAATATGAGTACTATGCACAGTACCTATAGGGCCTGCTACTGTGTAACAGTGCATATGTCTGAGAATACATGAGTTTTAAATAAAATATCTCCTGCATTCTACAATTTAGTGCTGCTTATGAAAATACTGAACATGACCCCTTATGTACACTGACCCCTTAGTGCCACTGGCCCCTTATGTACACTGACCCCTTAGTACCAGTGACCTCTTATGTACACTGACCCCTTAGTGCCATTGACCCCTTATGTACACTGACCCCTTAGTGCCACTGACCCCTTATGTACACTGACCCCTGAGTGCCACTGGCCCCTTATGTACACTGACCCCTTAGTACCACTGACCTCTTATGTACACTGACCCCTTAGTGCCATTGACCCCTTATGTACGCCGAACCCTTAGTACCACTGACCTCTTATGTACACTGACCCCTTAGTACCACTGACCTCTTATGTACACTGACCCCTTAGTACCTATGACCTCTTATGTACACTGACCCCTTAGTGCCATTGACCCCTTATGTACACTAGTAGTATAATATTAGGTCTTCTTAAAATAATTATTTTAAGAAGACCTAATATTCTGAAAAATTTAGATTATTTAAAAAGGAGGTCGATTATAAATAAATGGAATAAAGCATGCACATGTTAAATGGAAAGATTATGTGATAAAGTGAAATAAAAAGAAGAATCAAGATTTCATTTTTATTGTTTCTTTTATTCAAAAACAATATCATTTATCAGTTGATCCAAAACCATTGTCACCTCGCATGGTTTCATTAAGGATATCACATTCTTGAATGACAGGCATGTAAATTTTTTCCAATATCATTTGTGCTATCCTGTCTCCTTGAGTTATTTTATATTCTTTTTCTCCGAAATTAAAGAGAATGACTCCTACATTACCTCTATAATCTCTATCTATGACTCCAGCACCTACATCGATGAAATATTTTAGCGTAAGTCCTGATCTCGGAGCCACACGAGCATAGCAACCAGGAGGTATGTCCAGTGCAATATCTGTTTTTATTAATTCTTTACTTTTAGCAGGGATGATATAGTCATAGGCACTATATAAATCAAGTCCTGCTGCATCACTTGAAGCACGAGTTGGAGTGAAAGCTCTTGGAGATAATTTCATGAACTTTAATAGAGACATCTTCAATGAGATGACAGTATACTAACTGATTATTTCTTGTTGACAGTGCACAAAACTCATTTCACTTGCTGTTTATGCTATTCACAGAGATGTTTGCGAAGAAGTTGTCTTTACTTGAAGAGGACTCCAGTTGTCTTTACTTGAAGAGGACTCCATCATCTTTTTTATCTGATTAGCACCTTTCAGGAACCGATGCTCTTCTTCATATATCTGATTACCTATTTTGTTGTAAGCTGCATCATAACTTTCTTGATCTTCAGGGGTTCTTTCCAGCTTGTAACATTGTTTCAATTTTGAAGTGCATATTTTTTGTAATATAAGCTGTGCAACGGCTTCTCCTTTCTTTATTGTGGCTTCTTTCTCTTCTTTTTCATTAAAATTGTGCAACATAACTTTAATTTCTTCTCTGTAATGAGTGTCTATTATTTTTGTTTCAACATTTACATCATTATTTCTTTTTTTGCTTAAAGGCGATATAATACCATAATAACCATATGGAACAGAAACTTGGATACCTGTTTCTAGGAAACGACTTCCTTCAGGAGGGATGGTATATTCAGATGGACTGTATAAGTTGTATCCTATCGTGTAATATTTTTGAGCAGGAGAGATTGCATTAGGATTAATTTTAACGAATTTTAAGACTGGAGTTTCCATTTTTCAAGACGATGAAGTACTATCTTCTTTCTCTTCCTTTTTTGATGTATGTTTTATGTTGTTCTTCAATGATTGAGTACTATGTATATATGCTATTCTCATGATATCTCAATCAGGTTATATGAACAAAGAACAAAACAAATTATATGATATATATATATATATATATATATATATATATGTTTATTTTTTTATTCGTTTACAAAAATTAGGTTTCTGTTGCTCTTTTCTTTGTTGTTTTCTTGGTTGGTTAGTTAGTTTCCCGTTCTTTTATCAAATTCTAAAAACAGAAGCTTCAAAACATCATTTCTTTCCATTTCAAACAAAGCTTTCATTAGTTGATGAGTGGCACTGTTCTTTGATCTTTGCCACATCTTTAAGACATTAAAAGTTAAATGTTTTATGTCTTGTTCTGGTTGAGAGGATATGGTTTTTATTTCATCCAGCGTGATGTGCAGATATATAGCCACATTCTTCCAATCTCTTGACATTCTTTCACTTAGTACAATGAAGAACATTTGGACAGCAGTTGACTCATCACTATGTTCTTCTAATTTTTTTTCTTTGAAGAATTCTTCTGTGAATTCAACCAAGTCCATTCGTTGGTTTTCCTTGAAACTCATTATCAGTTCTTCAGTTCTTAAGTAGAAAGGAACTCCTCTCCACCACTTGTTCAGCATTTCAAGACCCATGGTTGTAGTGGTTTTAGTTTTGTTCATGTTTTCAAGTTTTGTATGAGGTATTCCAAGATGTACACCTAGTTTCATCCATTCATATCCTAACAAGACTGAAATCTTTTGAAGAAATAGATCAGAGTAACCTAAATCTTCTTCGAAATAGTAAGACGGCAAAGGCATTTTTTTTTTTCTTACTGCAACAAGAGCAACAATATGTAAATGTAAGTGAAAAGTGCTGTTGTGTATTTGTCTAAGGAAAAATACATGTATACATGAGCAGTTTAAAAGATATGTCCTATTTCATATAGGTTTACACTGTTTTCTGTTTTATCTCAAAGACATAAACTTGATGTGACCATCAAGCAAGACGTATCTTATGTAGATGTATACATATTATAAGAACGCATAAGAATATGACATATAACACAACAGGATCTGGTATGAAAGCATTGCTCAGTCCTGACATGAGACAGTAAGCGAACAGCATCTTAATTTTAGTAGCTTATTTTTTATATTTTTTTCACATATCTCAGCTTGATTAAGGAACGGGTATTTCAGGCAGCTGTATGCATGTTATGAAAAAACATATCAGCATAGAACAAACAAGAATAGGATAAGACATAACAGTACTTATTAATCCGGACATGAGACAATACATAAGAAAAATGCATATAAATTCATGTGATATTATAGTATGGATATTTTTTCCTTTTTTCACTTTTAACATAATGGTATGGTTTTTTTAATGACCATATATATATATATATATATATATATATATATATATATATATATTTATTTTTTATTTTTTCTTAAGATTTTACAGACAAGATATTTTTCCATAAAGAAAGATATTCTTTCACTTTCTCCTTGTCTTCTTCTGTGTATCTTTCTAGATATATAGGATTTATGTCTAAAAGTTGAATCACAGCAACTTCTTCATCTAACATATGATGTACATTTATTTCTTCTACCATTAAATCTCGTTCTGCATGACAAGCTATCATATCTAATATACTTTCAATCAAAGCAAATTTTTCCATGTTGTTACCTTTCCAGTACTGCGGATGGTGATCATTTTCATCGTAGTGATGGTTGAGAGCCATTTCCCAACAGAATTTTTTTTCTAAATTTTTAGGTCCAGTTTTGCTTTGAAATTTTAAGGTATAACCTATAGCTTCTTCTAGAGATAACTTAGACAAGTCATGCATGTTGACTCTTGCCAGCATTTGTGTTTTCTCATCTTTATTTTCGAATACATTTTCTAACAGATAATAAACAAAACATAACATTTTTCTATGTTTGAAGACTTCTTCGTAATGCTTTAACATAAGTTTCAAGAAAGAAGGAGAACAAGAAATTTTTTGATTTCTTCTCTTAATGTAAGCGAAAGCTTTATCATCTTCCCATTTCCTATGTTTAAATTGTTTCTTTATCTTGAAGTATTGCATTGCCATGTTGTAGGTGACTTAGAGAGAGAGACAAGAGTTTTCCTTCTTTTTCTGCTATTTTTTCTGAAAGAAAGCTGTTTCTTTTTTCTAGAGATCTTATTCTTTCTTGATATGGTTTTCTTTCAGCTCGAAGGATGTCGATATATTTTCGTTGACATATTCTGATCTCCTCTAGGGTTCTTATTTTATGTACGCAATCAGAGCATATCTTTTCTTCCGCTAAAGGTTCTCCTGTTTCACTATAGTTTAAGGTATTCATGTTAGATGGGTATGTGTCTGTTGGAAAGCATCTATCTCATGTTAGTTATTCATTTGGCATATGCCTGTACATATCCATTAAGCTATCAGGTGGCAAAGAATCTGGAACGTCAGAAATTTGATTGTCTCCTTCTATGTTTTTATTTTCCTCAGTTTCAGGATTGTCTCCATCTTCTGAAGTACAACCATAACGATCGCGAGCTATCCTTGCGTAGCATTCATTTTCTGCTTTTGCTATGTTGTAGGCTTTCCTGTGAGATAACATATTCATAGTTTCATTTTGAATTTCTCTTAATTCAGTAGAAAGAACAAGATTTTTTTCTTCTTGTTCTCTTATCATGTTTATGTGTGTTCGCCTTTCTTCTTCTAACAAAGATATGTAATTGCTCTGATGGAAGCAAATTTTTTCTAGCACTTTGTTCCTCTTTGCTCCTAAAGATTGATCCATTTTTGTTGTATCTGTTTCATAAGTTTATAGTAAGAAGACAAGAGCTTTGTTATCACAGGATGTTTTCATGAAGCAGTTTTGATCATAGTTTCTGTAGACACTGGTTTGGAGGTATCTCTTTCAGGAAAGCTTGAGAGAAAAGCGTTTCCTTCTTCATGAGATATATCATTTAAGTCAAGGTTATTTTTCATGTCCTTAGAAACAGAAGATCCTAAGTTAGGGTAAGACCATGTTTTTCTGTAATTTAAATTAGTTACATAACAGCTGAGAAAACTTTGAGTCTTCTCATGTTGATAAATGTTGCCACTTTCACTGCAAGACAGAAATATCTCATCTCCTTTCTGAAGAGAGGATGACATGTTTAGTTTACGTGTCTCTAATATTATGACTGCTACTGTTAAAATAAGAGTGACAAGTGCTCCTCCTGCTCCTACTTTACCGTTAGAAACTATACTGTTTATTTTGTTTAACCCTTTCATGCTGTCTTTTGCCTTAGGTTCATTCATTTCCTAGAAAAGATATTTTTTATCTTTCAATAAAACTAATATATCAGTGAACAACTTCCAAGACAACAGGAAGAAAAAATAATACATGGATATGAATATTTATTTCTTTGTTTGGTTTTTTTTCAGGAAAAGATATTTCGTTGAACAAGTTTGACTGTTGCAAGGCAATATTTTGTCTGTGAAGTCAGATTTCTTATTTTTTTCATTAAAATATTTTTTTACTTTAAGATCATTCCAATCAGTGTTTGTTGTGAAGCAAGATATAACTTCTTGCATAGACTTATTTTCAGCTCTGTTTTCTATGAAGAACAAACAATAGAGACCACAAGTTTCAGAAAAAAGACCTTGAATAGTATGACATGAATATTTATACTTTGAAGGCAAAGCTTCTAAGAAAGTTTCTCATAAAGGACTGAAACCATATGAATCAAAATATTCTGCTAGTTTGTTAGGTTTTTCGTAATAAAAAGCTACCCAATGTTCCCCTGGTAAGTCACTGTTGTCTGTGTTAACTACATAGCCTGTAGGATAAGATTTAACTTCAGGTATAGTATCAGCTGAATATACTCCATACTTTCCTTTTTTTTCTTTTTTTATATCTTGCAGATATAAGTTTATTTCTGAACCATTCATTTCGAAGGATTTGAAACAGAGCTCTTAACACGTCACTAGAATGGGATTTGAGATTTAGCTCTTAGCATGTTACTAGAATCTAATCTCAAGAGTTCATCGTGTTCTAAATATATCACAGCTGCTACTCCATGAGTCAATTCTTCTTCTAGTTTTACAACAAAACCTAACGAACCATTTTCAGAGTATTCAAATGTTCCTGATGTAGCACCGTTTTTCGATATGTCAAAACAGTAAAGGCAATAACCGTTTTTGAATTCTGTAAAAGATATATCTACACTGTCATCTCTGAAGATGTCGCCTGTTGTTTTCAGTAGAGACAGATAAGCCATGTTGTATTGATCGTTTTCATAATCTAATTCATACTGATAAAATGGTGTCCCCCCATCATTTACTTTCAGTTCAATTTCTTTAGCCTTGAAATGTTCAAATCTGAAAGGGTTACGATTATGAGTTCCTGTGAAGGCATCTAAGTGTACGAGCCCTATTATAACTCTTTTCGGGAGAGGTGTGTTGTTGACTATATGTGAGGCTTGAAGGATAGATTTATTAGGACCAAAAGTAACATATTTCATGTCGACTTTATGAACAGGATAATCGAAGAAGGGTTTCAGCATTCTAGCTTTGCTCATATCTTCTCTGAATTTTTCTGTTACTCTTATTCTTTTAATGTAAAGATGAATACTTTGTATATCTATAACATATTTTTGAGCAGCAGTGTGATACATCAAACAAAAATCTTCATCTGCTCTGTCAAATTCTATAGTAAGAGGTAAATCTCCAGGCAAAGCTTTAACTTGAGCAAAAAGTTCATTATGTATTCTTACATGTATGTCAAATAATTTACCGTTTTTTGTTTTATTGTAACGAGCCTTTACTCCTGCATTGTGATCGTCACTGTTAACTTCAGTGACTTCATTGAAATCTTTAGTGTCTTTGTCATACATCGCTAAAGCTCCTATATGTTTAGCAGCAGTAGGACTGTAACTTAGGATGAATTCAAATAAAGATCTATAACCATGCAAGTCATTGCTGTCAGATATTCGTATACCTCCTACAGATACCTTAACGTTTTTGAACATGGTAGCACCGAAGTAATTCACTGGAAAGACTTTAGCTTCATTTTGTATGGTTCCATTAATAGGAGCAGCAGGATTTTGTTTGTTTGCTTTCAATATTTTCCCTGATACATGCAGGAAACTGTTATGTAAAGAAATTAAATCTGCTTGTTTAGATTTTATCGTAAATTGTACTGTGCTGCTGTTTGGAGAAGCTGTAGGTTCTACTTTTTCATAGTATGTTTTTGCTCTGCTCGTATCAGTTGGAGGAATTGAGGTAAAATCAAATTCTGAACTGATACAATGACACGGATCATCATCTAACAGAGACATGTTAAAGTTTTCTTCAAAAATTAAATTTTATTATATAGCTGATAAATTTTTTTCTTTGATTTCTATGTTTTTTTACCTTATCTCAGTTTAATTTTAGTCAAATATGTCCTTTCTCACATTTCTTCTCTTCGATGAAACTCTATTTCTAGGTTTAGTCTTAGTTTTCCTCTTTTTAACTATATGCATCATGGCTTCTTTACTTAAATCTTTCAAACTTTCTTGAGCTTCACGCTTTAAAGCTTTTTTAATGTTTCCACCTTGTATAACGTTTTTTGCGACTTTAATTCCACCTTTCAATGCTCTTTTACCTATTCCTTTAGCGGCTGATGTAATTGCAGGTTTTAATAAAGGAACGACTGTCTTGAAAAGTCCTTTTAAAATACCTCCTATTCCGTAACCTCTTTGATTTCTGCTGCCTTTGAAAGGTGCCATAAATTCAAGGCCTCTTCCATATTGAAGATTAGGATAAGATCTTCTAGATATAAGATGTTTAAGGTAAAAGTTATCTGGAGTTGAATTAGCATACATATTGACAATTTATTTTTTTCTTCAGCTGGATTTCAAGGTAAGAGGTTTATCTCAATACAAATTATTTCTTCCAGTTAGTCAGCCATTCTGAGGAATAATATTTAGGGTTGGATTGAGTTTTTCTTCTTTCTCGAGTCTCATAAGGAGGTCTCAAATTTATTTTTTTTTTAAGTTTAGAAGGTTTTATTTTTCCGAAAATGTCTTCTTTAGATTTATTTTTCGGAGAGGTTTTCTTCAGGGAAGATGAACTGCCTTCTTTCTCTTCTAAAGAGGAAATTTCGTCTTCTTCTGAGTGAAGAGGGGAAATATCGTCTTCTGTTCGAAGAGGAGGAATAGTTTTAACTTCAGAAATTCCTTCTCCTCCTGTAGCTTCTCCTAACTTATTTTCTTCAGGTTTTTCCTTGTCTTTTTCTTCTGCAGAAAGATAATTTATGTCGCTGTCTATGCTTTCAGTGTCATGTGTTTCAGACCTGACAAGATGAGGTCTTTCTTGAGGTTGATCTTTTCTTTTTAAGATAGAAGAATGAGGCGTCACATTGTCTTCAGAATATTCATCATCTGTTGCTCCTAGAGAATAGTCACTTCCTTCAATGTTTTTCTCAGCCATCATTTGTTTTTCTAGAGGATATTTTCTTACAGAATAAGGCTTAGATTTATTTTTAGCTTTCCTTGGTTTGTTGAGGAACCATGATTTAGGTATATGATTCAAAAGATTGACCCAAACTTCTTCTGTTCCTATAGGCTCTGCTTTAATGCTTGTGTTAGAGAAGAACTTCATTATGTTTATCACATTAGAGTTTCTGATCAATTTGCCTCTAATTATAATTTCTCCATGTTCGTTCCATAAGTAATTGAGTTCTTTCATTTTTCTTAAAATTTCTTTGATATAAGGTATTTGTGCTTGTCTGATATGAGATAAAATTTCATTCACAGATATTCCAGGTTCTATGATTTCTTTCTTAAGAGGAAAAGAAGACATAAGGTTTTCTTTCAAGATATTTTGATTTGTGCTCAGGACATCATACGGTTGAACGTTATACATTCTTTGCGCTAACAATTCTTTCTGTCTTTCAACGATAGGATCCATTTTTTTCTTTGGTTCTTCTTCTGAAGTGTTTTTTGCTGCAGAAGATAATTTTTTGTATGTGGCTAAGGGAATAACTATACTTTTTTTAAAAGAAGCCATGTTTTAACTTTTAGCTCCTGCTAGTCCTCCTAACAAAGACACTGCTAAAGGTATGAGAAGAGGAAGAAATCCTCCTTTTTGCTTAAGAGTTGATTTCCTCTTTTGATTATTCACACGTTTATTTATCAGGTATCTTAAAGTGTTCCTGTATTTTTTCAGCTTAGAGAAAGAGACTGAATTCAGCCTAATGTTTCCTGCTAAAACGTTGTGTATTATTTGACATATAGCATCTAAGTCTTCTTTCCCTGCATATTCTATGAGGAGATCTCTTTTTTTCTTGTTCTTAGTGTTTCCTAGAACAGTTAGATAAGCAAGTTGTCTAGGAGATTTAATACTTCTTTTCTTGTTCCTTTTTCATCTTAGAAGAAGGATTTCTTCTTTTCTTAGGAGATGATTTTTTTAAAGAAATATTTCTTTTTTTTTCAGTGATTTGTTTTTTTTGGAAGGTGGCATTTTTCTTCTTTTAAAGCGAGAACAAATTAAGATATGTCAGTCTCACATGTGTGGTATATATTTTTTATTTAATCTCATGAACTTTTCACACAAAGTAGCACATCATGTATCATACAACATATATTATGTTTTACTAGGAATGTATACTTCTTGTCCTACATCAAATATGTTGCTTCTTAGTCTATATTCTGCTGGAGTTTTTTGATGACCGTCTATGAAAAGATATGAATGAGGTTTCCTTGTGGCTTCATTGAAAATGTTGACAAAAGTCTTATAATTTTTAGGTAAAAGTTTTCTCCCAAGTGTCTGTGGTATAGTCTGATCTAACGGAGAATTGAAAATAACCAAATAGGTTGCATTTCTGTTCACTGTTTGTCTTTCTTTACCTTCAGAATAATAATTTTGAGAAATATATATTACATTTAGTGATTCATGATGACAAGTTTGAGTGAAAAGTTTTCCTATTTCAGCATTGCTGCTACATTCTTTCATCAAGTCATCTAAAATAACCACACCATTTAAATCAGGTTTTATATATTTTTCAAAAGATGAAGGAATGCCATTTAAGAAAATTATATTTTTCCCTTCCATGAAGTCTTTTTTTTCAGGTGGAGTTTGTCCGTAACACCATATGATATAATCTAATTCCTTTTCTATTATTCTATGACTGTTTTTAAG
Organism: Acholoe squamosa; assembly: GCA_949317995.1. Lineage (NCBI taxonomy): Eukaryota > Metazoa > Annelida > Polychaeta > Phyllodocida > Polynoidae > Acholoe > Acholoe squamosa. The sequence goes on along the minus strand of OX439051.1, from coordinate 11,759,429 downwards.
CAAGTTGTGCACGAAAGTGGTTTTTCCGCTGTTGCTAGGACCTGCTATTATCATAGAAAAAGGTATTCTAAGACAAGCATTGAACAAAGGAAATTCTTGATAATCCATTTTTTTACTTTCCTTCTACTTTATTTAATTCTTCTTTATAGAAGCTTCCACTTAATATTTCTTTATTTTTATCTATTAAGACGTAAGTTGCAGGCCATGTTCTAAGGACATGAGCTACAAGAAATATTTCTTCTTTCCAATGAGAAGAATACCCTCTTCTAAAAATAGTCTTGTATTTGCTGATACTTACTTTATCTCCTACTTTGAAAGGTAAATTAGCTTTTTTGCTGTACAAATATTTTCCATATTGTTTCAACCATATTTTTTGTTCGTTTGACTTATTAACAGAAGAAGGTTTGATACCTATAGTTCTATGTTCACTATGGTTGTAACCATGAACTAATTTTGGTAGAACATCAATATATCTCAGACTGTTTTTATAGGTAAGATATTTGTATATTTTGTCTTGTATTGTACGATTGAACCTTTCTACTATAGCACTTTTAGTGTCTTGAGAAGTGCTGAAGTATTTTATGTTATTTTCTTTTAAAAATGTCCTGAAAACACCTTTGAATTCACTTCCTTCATCAAATTGTATCAATCTAGGTTTTACTTTACTTTTCAACAAAATTTTTTTGAAAGCTTTCAAAGCACTGCTTGCAGTTTTGTCTAGCATAGGTTCTACATAAGCAACGCGTGAAAAACAATCTATGCAGGCTAACAAATACTTAACTCCATCGTTTTCTTCTTTTATATTGTAAACACTGATCAAATCTATTTGCCATTGATCATTTATACCTTTAACAACAGTTTTTCTTCGAAGAAACTTATACTTTATTTTCTTGTGTGAAGTATAAGTTCTTGTGTTGCGAAGAAAAGAGACAACATCTTTCTTGGTTATTTCTTTGTTTATTTTCTTTGCTGCTTTGTATAATTTTATCACAGAAGAAAAAGAGGCTGGATGTGAAGGTGAAAAATATATTTTCTTTAATGTTTGTTCTTTTTTCATATTGAAAAAAAATAAGAAGAAAACTTCAAAGAGGAAATAGTTCGAAACGTTTGACAGAGCTAGATGTATGAACAGTACAAGATTCAAGCAGCTTAGGAAGTTTCATAGACTATCTCAGCATGTTATGAAATGTTTGTATGAAAATGAATGATATGTTTCCTTGAAGATGAATGACATGACTTTCCAGTACGCAATAAAAGGGAAATCCGATATGCTTTCGTTCTAAAGTTAAAGGTAGATGCATGTGCACAAGGTTAAAGAACGAGGCATATAATCACGTGATTTTACTCCATTTCTGAGCAAGGAAAGTCATTAGTATTGTCATGATAACATGTGACCTGAGTTGAAACCACAGCCTTTTATTAGTGCAGTCCGCTAAGGACCCTGCTCTCAAAACTAAGCCACATGTTCTAAGTTTCCGGTTATCCGTGAAACAAAAAAATAAAAGGAATATCAGCTTATTCCAAAGCATTTATGTTAGTGAAGACAGGGACATAACCTTCAGGCAGTTTAAAGTAGTGAACGTTTCCCCCTGCCATCTTTATCATATCAGATTTCACTGCTTCTGATTTCAGCAAAGTTTTCTTCGTAGCTGCTCTCTTAACAGGAACTTTTTTTTCTTTTGTAGAAGAAGAAACATTTTTTTTCTTGCCTTTGTTGAGGTCTTTTTCGTGTTCCTTTCTGAGACCTTCTTCTTCATTGGAGAGAGTGACTCTTCTTCTCTTGTTCTTTGGTTGATTTTCATTTTCACTTTCTGCGACGGGTGATGAAGTTGCTTTCTCTTCTTCTGATTCTTCTGAGCTTGTTACATCTGACTCACTGCTTCTTGTGTCAACGAGCTTAGACGACTTGGCTTTGTTTCTGATTTTTTCTTTCATATATTTTGTGTGACATGAATTGCATCTTAAATGATTTTCATCTGATGAGAAGAAATGAACAGAATGAAAAGGTTTGTGGCATCTTATGCATTCTTGAACCATGGCTTGCTCACATTTTTCACAATATTTTTTGTTTTGAACTATCTTCCCCTTTCTTCCACAATATTCACATTTCATTTTGTAAAAGTGCAGGTAGCGGTTGCAGGTTTCCTAAGAATAGAAAGCTTGTTCGGCTTTATGTCTGAAGATTATTTGCTAGCACAGTTGATGAACAGAAGGTAAGATGCTTGAACACATACGAGTTAAGCTTATCTCAGGTTTATTTTCAGTCACTTTCACTGTCACTTGTGGCCATCTTATCGTCTTCACTGCTACTGTCGCTGAGAGATTTTCTTTTCTTTTTGTTTCTTTTTTCTCCCTTGGTCCCCTCACTTAGTTTTTTGACTTCTTCTATTTTCTTGTTTATTTTGTTTCTCAGCTTGAACAGCAAGTCATACTCTTCCTTGGAAAGAGAAATACTCTTGTCTTTCATTAAGTCGTTGAAATGCAAATAAATTTTTCCATTGAATTTACTTATGTCTATGCGTTTTCTTTTCCCAAAAGCAATGGTAGGATGCTTGCCTGACTTATTCATTTTCAGTTTTTCAAGAAGACGTTGATCTAACAAGTCTTTGCTTAGAGTCTTCAGCTCCTTCTATCTCACTGACTTTAATTCTCTTGCATGGAATGTTCAGAAGAGAAAAGTTTTTTTTTTCTCTTAGCAGGAGGTATTTTGTAGTGACCATAAGCAAAAGACTTTATTCCTCCTCTTCTTAGATATCTTTTATCTTCGAAAGGGGAAAGAGATACTTTTCTTTGTGACATAGTATAAACTTTATGATTTAAACTTCTTATGTTATTAAATTCTGCTTCCTTAATCTTATTTTCGAGTAAAGTCTGTTTAAAGTCTTCATGTCTCATTTTTTCTATGCTACATTTCTTAACTCCTTTCACCTTTTTTTCTTCTTTTCCTTCTTCAAATAAAATTGAATACATTTTAGGTCTGAGAGCGATAAATTCTTTTATCTTTTTCCCTGCTACTTCATCTTTGAATTTGCCTAAGACTGCTTTATTTGACTTGTCATATAAGATATGACTTTCAGGTAAATTAGAGAAATCAAAAAAATTATTCATGCTTTTTATTTTTGCTACGTAGACAGGATCTTTGATGTAATATATCAGAGAATCAGTGTCTGTATATAAAAGCTGTATAGATGTGTCTTTGAATTTAGGCAGCATGACATTATAATGGAAGTTAAACATCCATAATTTAGATAATTCTAGAACTGAAAAGCCTATGTACATAGGTTTGTCCAGGAGAAGGTTTTCTTTGCTGTTTTGGATTCCTACAAAATCTCTTTGAAAAACATGAAGAGACTTAAAAGTAGGTTTCTTTATAAGATTTTCAGTGACTGTGGCATCTGAAGTTAATTTCATGCAGGTTCTTTTCTTGACATTTTCCATAGTTTTCCCAAAAGTTGTGTTATTCATTAGCTTAAAAAATGCTTTCATGAAAGCAGAAGTAGCTAAAGTTCTTTCTTTGTTGTTAAACAGAATGTATGATTTCATCCAGTCTTTCTGATAAAAACTTAAAACTCTATGTATTTTACTTATTTTTAATCCTAGACTAAGATACAATTTAAGGTTGCGATAATGAACAATATAATTAAGTTTACTTTTCAGATTACATATGAGCTTCTTTCCTCCTTTCTTGTAAGATGTTTGACTTTCTTTCAATATAATTTTAGCATATGGAGACAATTCTTCTTCTGTAACTGCTATTTTTTCAGGAGCTACAGGGAAATCATTATGCATGTCATGGATTTCTTCAGGATAATCTAAATTGACTTCTAAGATATAGCCAATTTCATTTTCATCTGGGATATTTTCTATTTTCAATTCTTGTATTTGCTTAAGACTGAGCCACTTGAAATTGGAATGTGGTAAGAAGTCTGCTAAACATTTACCATATAAATTATTGCAGTCTATATATAAAATCACTTCGTCTGAATCTTTCACTTCTGCATGTCTCCTAGACACATTAGTTATTCCACCTCTTATCCCGCTTTCTATAAAGTTATACATTTCTATGTCTGATAGCAGTTCCAATTCTACTCCTGTATGTTTCAGCATAGCTTGATAACTTAAACTAGGTGCAGTTAAAAAATGTGCAGGATCTAAACTGTAATAATTTAATGTCTTTTCTCTGAAAGACTCAAATATATCACATAAAAGTAACACATCTATTTTTAAGTAAGCTTTTAAGTAGTCTTCTATATTTTTACATTGTAATGCTTCGAACATATGAACAGCATGATCATATTCTTTGTTTGTTATGTCTTTCTTAGTTAAAGAAGAATAAAATTTGTCTTTAGTTGGTAATTTTTTTTCTTTCAGAACTGACCATGAGTCGATATAATCATAGCACATGACTCCTTTTCTTATCATGAAAGGAATAAGATTCTTGTCTGCAGTGTGTTTCTTAGTCTGAATAAAATCTTTCAAACCTTTTTCATGCAAGAGTTCAGCAAGTTTAGAAAGAGAAGTGGCTAAGAATTGAAAAGAATCTAAAATTTTAAAGTTCTCGAAACTTAAAGTCAAAAATTTTTCAGAAGACTTAGCTATAACTGATATAGTTTTATTTTCTATATACTTGTACAGTTTCTGAATAAGAAAATGAGTGTCATAGTTCATGCTGTTATGTATTACAATAGGTATTTTCAGTTTGTCCATTCTAAGACTGGTATAAGTTAGATTGCATCGATTGCAAGCATAATTCAAGTCCCTGCCTTTTCCTTCTTGTCCTAGATGAGCATGATCCAAAACTTTTTTCATACCTTTTTTTGTGAAAGATATTCCACAGATGTAACAATTTTTTTGCTTTATTATACGTGAAATATCTTTAGGAGACAACGACAAAGGTTTCCTTTTATGGTCTAAAATGTATGAAATTTCTGCTCTTTTTTGATATAAGTAGGACGTAAATTTTTTTATTACATTTTTCCCTACGTAGATGAAAGGATCTTGACTGTATTTGTCATATTTCGATACCATTATTGCACCAAAAGCATTAAGTTTGTGCTCTTTAGAACAAAAAGATTTACCTTTTTGTATTTTTTGTATAGTTTGATTGTAGCATTCGAAGTCAGCATATATAACAAAAGGACTTTTAACTTGATACTTATGCTCAGTGAATTTCAAAGTACTTCCTTTAGAAGGAGTAGAGTAACCTTGACCAGTATATACATTTTTCTGACAGTCATTGCTTACATGTTTTTCATATCGAATTTTAGAGCAAAAAGAAATTAAGCATTTATAACAAAAAAACCTAGTTTTTTTCCAGAAGAAAGGTCTAATAAATTTATGTAAGTTTCTTATCAGATAAAAATGATCATTCAGCAACAATAAATCTACATGTCGTCCTTCTGCCAGAGGTGAAGAAAGGACAGAAATATACATAGGGAACGGCTCGCTTTTTTTCTCTAACATTCCAAACACATTTATACTTACGTTGTTCTTTGTTTCGAATTTAGGTATTTCACTGAGTTTAACAGGAAAGGAAAGGAAAGAAAGATTTAATTCGTCTAAATAAACATCATAAGACTGACCTATATTAGCATTTTCAGTCAACTTATGAAGACCTGCTAGGACTGAATATATGAAGCACTTATTTCCACTGCCTTTAACGTCAAGGACTGATCTCTTCTTTCTGATAATTTCCTCACTAGTTTCTTTTTTTTGACCTCCAAAAGGATTATACTTGAAAACAGACAAACGCAAAACTTTAATTTTCTTTAAGAACCATCCTGAGCCCATATGTAAAAAAGCATCAAAGAAGCCTAAAATTACAGAAAAAGAGTCTCTTATTTATTCTTCTATGTTGTGTGAGTCAAAGCTGACTTGCATAGAGCTTTTAAACCATGGTCTTATTTCAAAGTATTCACTTGTCTCCAAGTTATATTTTCCTAAAACTGTGCACAAAGCTAACTGAAATTTTATTCCTCCTTCTTTTTTCTTTTTATGCTTCAATATCCTTTTTATTTTCTTCAATTTCTTCAAAAGGAATAAATCAATGTCATATTTGTAAGCTACAGGAACTAAATCATATTCAACTATTAAATTCTTGAAAGCTTTCTGACGTTTCATTTTAAAGAAATCTTCTCTCTTAATCTATAAATCTTGATTTTAAAGGTCGAAAATGAAGAACTATAAAAACAGTTCCATACTCAAATTTCACGAGTTCCCCTTGATCGTCACATATTTTAATATGTATCTCCTGAATTTCATTTCTTCTGAGTCTTTTGTAGTAAGGATTAACGAAGACTTCTTTTATGTCGTCTCCAAATTTTTCACTGCAACGTATAGTTCTCAGAAGTGGCATTTGAACATCTCCTACTACTTCATTAGATACAATGTCTGTGTATATGTAAATGTTAGACGAAACATGATGCAAATTTGGGACTCCTCCTGCTTTGAAATATTTATAATGCTTGTACCTTTCTTTTGTGCTCATTAAAACTTGAAAATCTAACAAGGTCCTTAAGGGAAGACCTGTGAAACTCACTACTTTATTGTCATTTATCTCAGCCTCGTTTGCTGTATCTAATCGTAAAATACTGCATTAATATTTAGACATAGTTACTCTGTCTCCTCTGCCTACTTTCAATATAGGTTTCAAGTTTTGAAGTTCTGTTTTCATATATGGTTCTCTGCTGTTTCTGTAAAGTTCTTCGTCTGAGTATACATCAATTTTTTTCAAGGCTATATTAATACATCTTATTAAACTATCTGAGCTCGTATAATTACCGTAAGGAATCCTTTGGACGACATATCTTTTCTTTATGTCTATTTCATCTAAAGAAGTTATTTTTTCTTCGTCTGTTTTAAGCTTAAAATCAATTCTCTCTGCTATAATAGTTCGATTTTTTTCTGGTATTTCTGGAAAGTTATACCATGAGACAGGAACGTTGACTTCCACTAATGCTACTTCCCATGCTCCCTGAAGAAGCAAAGTAGTAGGAAGCTTTACATAGAAAGAACTGATCTTATTTTCTCGAGACGGATGAATCGTGTTAGAAGGTAAATTCACAAAAAAAGGAGAAGAAAGAGCCATTTTAACTTCAAAATAAAAGACAATGAACTTTCTTTCTTATATCTCTTTTGCTAATTAAAAATAAAGGAGACCTCGTTCTGACAGGCCAGGAGGAGCCTGTTAAAGTTTAGTGCAGCCCTTCCTCATCCAGAACCTCAAAGAGTTTTCCTTCCTGCTACCTAGCGTTCATACTGAGCGTCTCTGATCACTGAAACATTTCTGATGTCTACAGGTGAAACAAACATATCTCTTAAGTGAAAAGTATGTGATACCTTATGGTTAAACTAAAGTCAAAATTTTCTAACACAGAGTGGTAAAAATGGACTTTTCTTGTCCCTCAAACATTTCTTAACTCTAGCGGTGAAACAAAAATTTCTTTTCTCTGAAAAGTTTCTGGCATCTGGTGGTTGATTTGAGAATTTCTTATTCTTGAAACATTTCTGACATCTAGTGGTGAAATAAACATTTTTGGACACTGAAAAGTTTCTGCCACCTAGTGACTGAACTGAACATTTCTTGTCCCTGAAACATTTCTAACATCTAGCGGTGAAACAAAAATTTCTTTTCTCTGAAAAGTTTCTGGCATCTGGTGGTTGATTCGAGAATTTCTTATTCTTGAAACATTTCTGACATCTAGTGGTTAAATAAACATTTTTGGACACTGAAAAGTTTCTGCCACCTAGTGGCTGAACTGAACATTTCTTGTCCCTGAAACATTTCTAACATATAGCGGTGAAACAAACATTTCTGGTCTCTGAAAAGTTTCTGACATCTGGTGGTTGATTCGAGCATTTCTTATTCTTGAAACATTTCTGCCATCTAGTGGTGAAATAAACGTTTTTGGACACTGAAAAGTTTCTGCCACCTAGTGGCTGAACTGAACATTTCTTGTCCCTGAAACATTTCTAACATCTAGCGGTGAAACAAACATTTCTGGTCTCTGAAAAGTGTCTGACATCTGGTGGTTGATTCGAGCATTTCTAATTCTTGAAACATTTCTGTCATCTAGTGGTGAAATAAACATTTTTGGTCACTGAAAAGTTTCTGCCACCTAGTGGCTGAACTGAACTTTTCTTGTTTCTGTAAGATTTCTAACATTAAGGAAGAAGTGAAATAAACTTTTCTAGTATCTTTTGGTGTCTAAAAGATTCTAGCATTTGATGGTTAATTTAAGAATTTTTGATCCCTGAGACATTTCTACCGTTCAGTGGTAAAATAAACATTTTTAGTATCCAAAAAGTTTATGTTATAATGTGGTAGAAATAAACATTTCTGATCTCAAAGATATTTCTTGTCTCAGAGAAGTTTTTGATCTCAGAGTAGTTTCTGCTAGTCAAAAATGTTTCAGGAACAAGAAATGCTCAATTTAACCATACTATAGCAGAAACTTCTCTGAGATCAGAAATAGCTCTGAGATCAGAAATTGCACTGTGATTAAAAATATCTGTTTCACCAATTTCAGGTCTCTAATTTTCTGACATTTATTAAAAAAATGGACTTTTCTGACGTTGACTGGTGAAATGGACATTTCTGGTCTCTAAAACTTTTCTTCCATCTTAAGGTGAAATAAACGTTTTTGGTCCCTGAAACATTTCTGACATCTACTGGTAGAATGAACTTTTCTGGTCTCTAAAACTTTTCTGCCATCTCGTGGTAAAATAAAAGTTTCTGGTCCCTGAAACTTTTCTGACATCTACTGGTAGAATGAACTTTCTGGTATCTAAAACTTTTCTCCCATCTCGTGGTCAAATAAACGTTTCTCGTCCCTGAAACATTTCTGACATCTACTGGTAAAATGAACTTTTCTGGCCTCTAAAACTTTTCTGCCATTTGGTGATGAAATAAACATTTCTGGTCCATGAAATATTTCTGACATCTACTGGTAATATGGACTTTTCTGGTCTCTGAAAGAATTATAACCTTTAGGGGTAAAATTAAGCATTTTTGGTCGGCTGTAAAATGTGAAATAACAGAACACAACAAATGATTAATTTTTTCATCTTTTTATTTCATCAGGAAAAAGACACATCTTAGGCTTTCTCTTTTCATGCAGGATAGAATGAGCACTTGCATTCCTTGACAACCATAACAGATAATCATGTTCTCCTTGAGGTTTCTTGTTGTGCCATTTAATATCACAGTATATACATTTCTTTACAGGACTGTATTCATGTTGTTCATCTAAAAATTCATGGAAACACTTCATGTGGACTGGCTTCATGCAGCAAAACATATAACATACGTCTTTGCTTTTAGGTGAAATTATCAACAAACCAGAACACAGCATACACATCATATATTCTGTGGACATCTTGTGTATCTTTTGTCTTTTTTTGTCTCTAAATTTTCTAGTTATTCTGGAAAGAACGTAAGAAGAAGGTTCAACTCCTACATTACCTTCTAGCCTCAAAGGATACATCATTTCCGTCACTACATTGATGAATTTTATGTCTAAGAAATCTGCTGCTATGAATAGCATCCTGTAATAGAAAGTTTGATCCTTCATACACCAGCAAATTGTCTTCAACGCTCGTGGCATCAACATGATATCATCTAACACTATATTGATTATTTCTTCTTCCAGGAAAGATGAACGAAAATAAACAGCAAAGAATATAAGTGCCTCTATCCTTATTTCTTTTAAAAGAGGCAAGCATTCGAGTTCAGAAAGAGCGGAAAAAATCTTAGTTGTGTCTTTTTCGTTCATATGTGATTGTTGTGGGAACGAAATATCTATTTTCTCAAGAGGACGCCCTTCATATTGTAATTGACTTCTCAGGTAATCAAGACGAGTGCATAAGAGATGGTAGTTTATGTTCACATTCATCTTACAGAAAGATAAGAAAAAATAGATTTTTTTCTTTATGCTTTATTGCAAAGCCAGTTTACATGAGCTAATACGCTTTCATGCGAGCAATATTTCATGATTGCACAATGTCATACTTTCATTTCAACGTCAAGAGAACATCGTTTTCTGTCAACGTAAGAACAATTGTACACATGAAGCAGCACATGTCACAGATATCAGTAAATATTTCCAGTGAACATGTCTAGATATATCTTTCGACTTGTACTAATAAATGAAGTAAAGCACTGGTTACAATAACTTTCTGGTTAACATGTACAAGAACATTCTTGCATGAACCAAAAGACTGAAAAAATTACAGTCTTTTAAATGTTAGTCTTTGGGTCAGGATATGAGTTATAGATGAAAGAGTTCAGGACATGTCTTGTCACACACTAAGTTTTATCTACTTATCTCAAGGACATAAAATGTCTCTTAAAAACTTCAGCTGCTTAAACCTGTTTTAAAATTCAACGGCTTAAACGTCTTGGGAGATTATGAAAACGAATCCTTGTTTGATAAAAACTCTTTCTTAAATTGGTGTATTTCTTTCTTTGCCATTTCATAAAAAGTTTTGTGCAAGCAGGTTTTCCCTCAAACCAAACAGCTCTGCAGTCTTTACATTTAACTTTAGGTTGCGAGGGGGTTGTGAAGGATCTAAATCTTAAGTTCATATAACATCGATGATGACAATGAGATCCGCAGCAATCTAAACGAAAAGTATCGGTCTCAATGTTCCCCCTCTTCTACTGTATGATCGTCTCCACAGCCCCCGCAGTGATAAGATATAGGGTATTGCTCCATTTTTATTTGTCTAAGGAGATGTCTTATTTTTCTGGTTATTTTTTGGTCTTTGTAGCAAGCAAAAGAGCAATAATCATCCATGCTATGATCTTCGCAGAAGAGGTCTTTCAATATATTAAAGACAGTGTAATCTTCTCCTACCAAATCATGACAAAAGTATATCAACGTTGTACATGAATCATGACATATGTTGCCACAATAAGCATGTACCTTTAAAATTTTACCTATTTCTTCTATCTTATCTTGACTTCTTTGGAGCAAATATTCAAACAAGAACTCACTTTGAAAAAAATTAGCAAAAAAAGCTATAGATCCTACGTCTTGGACTTTATCTAAAAGCTTATGACATTTTTTCTCGGACTTGAAACTTAAACAAGATATGTATGAAAAGCATTGTGACAGAGAGAGCAAAGGAAGAAAAGGTATCTCTATATTTATTTCTCTTGGACTTTCTTCTTTCAACTCATAGAAGCTAACATAGGATTTAAAATATTCACTTCTAGTACTTAAAACTTTCAAGTCTAAAGATGTGAGGCGTTCCATTTTTTAATAGTTAAGAGAACTTATTAAATTTATTTCTAATTTAAAAAGAAAAGCTACAGCGATATTCTTGTATAGTGTACAGAAAGCATGGTAGAAGACATGTCCTTTACATTTTATTCTTTGCAATGGTGATGGTCTATTAAGTGCCTGATAAGATCTTGAAACGTGGAGAAAAGCATGTCACAGAACCTGCAGGACAACAAGGCTCTCTTGCAGGAACTTACGACAACCTCCCCTGCAGAAAAGAAGTGGGTTTTGCAAAGCCTGCAGTCTCTGATAACAGAGAAAGGGCTCCTTGCCGTGCCTGAAGCCGGTTTGCACAACCTGGAAAGCATGCACTGATCATAGAAATACCTTCCTACCTCAATTGAACCAAAAATTCTCTCAAATCTTTGCAGAAGTCCTTCTCTGTCTCTTAAGTCAGAAGAAGAACTGTTCTGTTGACTGGTAACAGGTTGTGAACCAGAAATGGAAGAGACAGGTTGGTTTTCTATGTTTTGGTTACTAACAGATGTGTCAGTGGAAATGGGAACGTGAGCAGGGTGACTGTTAAAACTAAGATCTAGGGGGACGTCAGGAGGTTGGAGACGGGCAGTGATATCAAGAGGGATTATGTGTCCTGTCCTCAAGTTAAAGACAGGAATCATAGGATTAGAGGAAGTTGAAGGGTGAACAGGTGGGACTACAGGAACTCCAGCCTGAAGAGAAGCAGTAAATCTGACAGGTTGGGAGCCTGCTTGAATATGGTCGGCTTGTCTAGTATCTACTTGGGGTCTCACCACAGTGACAGGTCTGTGGAGTTGAGAAGCAGTTATAGGACGAGAAACAGAAGGAGTACAGGCAGGACGTGCACAGGATGAAGTCATATAAACTGGAACGCTGTTAAGCTGAGGGACTACAAAGCTGTCAGTCTCTGAGGAAGTAGGTTGAATGACAATAGGTTCTGACAAGCTGCGAGAACATGGAAGCGGAAATCCGAGAGAAGCATGGTGAGATGGTGATGAACCAGGAGGAGTCAGCTGTGCTGTATCGGTTATAGGTCTAGCAGAGTTCGTAGAAGTTCTCACACGTCCAGCTGTGATCGATCCTGTTTCAGAAGAGGTCGAGCCATCTGCTTCAGGGCAAGGTGAGGGAACACAAGAATTATTTTTCCCTCTCTCCTCAGAAGGTGCTTCTGCGTCCTTCCTACAGGAAGGAGGGAAAGTAATTCTAGGTCTATCGTTGCTAGACATAGAGGGAAGGGGATTGTCAAAGATACTAGCTACTTCTTGGTCTTCTTCGTCAGATTCCTCCTTACAGACACAGAAGTCTGTGTCTTCTTCCACAGCTTGTTGAGGGTAAAGCACAGTGGACAAGAGAGGGTAGTTTTGAGAGAAGGAAGAAGTGAGAGAAGCAGGTGCAAACTGTTTCACATTGTTTTTGACAAACTGATGGAAAGCTTCCTGGTAAGAGAGAGGAGAAACATAGCTAGAAGAAGAAGGAACAGAAGCAGAAGCTGAAGAGAGGGGAACAGAGCAGGTAGAAGTTGGAACGTCTGCAGAGACAGAAGCAGAGGAGGGAGGAAGCAAAACAGAAGTGGGAGAAGCTCTGCTAACAGGAAGGGGTTCAAAGGCAGCAGAGACATAGGAAGTAGAAGTTGAGGAAAGAGACAAGGGAGGAAAGCTAGAAGAGACAAGAGAACTGCATGCAGAAGAGGGTCTCCATGTAGAAGAAGCAGAGGTTATGCTAGCAGGAACTGAGTTAAGATGAGCAGGAACAGAGGCTTTAAGAGCAGAAGCCTGAGAGACGGAAGAAGAAGGAGCAGAAGAGTTCCCACCTGAGCCAGAAAGACGTGGAAAAACCACGGTCGAAGCAGAGAGAACAGAAACAGGAGAATTAATAGAAGCAGAGGAGGCTCTGGAAGTGTGAGGAATCTGACAAGAACAGACAGTTTTTTTCGGCTGACGAGCCTTCTTAGTTTTAGGCATCTGTAGAAGAAAAGAATGTAGACTACAGTTGAACATAAAACTATATCGGACACATTTTCATTTTTTTTGCTTTGTTTGTTTTAGGTCCTCTCTTATCTTTTGTACATTTCAACAAAGCAGAGGAACAATGCAAAGGACACCTGGCACATTTCTCTAAATTCTCAGGCAAAATATTGGAAGCTAGTACTCTTAAATGTTTGAGTATACGCTCTATCACAAGAAAGCAATGTTCTAAGTTCATTTGACTGGTCTCTAATTCTGATTGAAACAAAGTAGCTAAAGGTTGAAAGTTCTTCAACATTTCTACCTTATCTTCCACGCAAACTTTCTTACAAGGGCTTGCTTTCTTCATTTTGTTTTTTGTTGTTTCTTTTTTAACAGTTTCTTCTTCACTTTCAGAACATTCTAGGTCTTCTTTCAAGAAATCAAACTCATGTTCACTCGCACTTTCTTCTGACAGGTATCTACCTTTTTTTTTCTTTCTGTTAGCACTTTTTGAGGTGTCATCGTCACTTTCACTTAAACATTCAAGAGATGTGCTAGATTTTTGTTCTGTAGTTAAAGCATGAACAAAATTTTTCTCAGGTATTTCATCTTCTTCGCTGCTGTCTGATAATTTTTCTTTTTTTGAAAAATTTAAAGGCATAGAAAGTGAAGCACGATCTGAAATTTTCTTTTTGGAATCAAAGTCTTTTTTTGCCTTCATCCTGTTTTCAGTTGGATTACCTTCTTTTATTTCATTTGACTCTTCATTAAAATTTATATAAACAGCGTTAGGTCTTAAGTTTTCCAAAGGATGAAAATCAGTGCTTTGATGCTTAGAAGAAAAAAAGACATTGATGTTGAGTATTTCACAAATGCATTCTACTAAAACACTGCGAGAAGAAAGCAAGTCTTCTAATATTTTGTCTTTGCTGTCCGTGATGCAATACCCGTAATATTTTCTGTAAGCTTCATCTTTTTTCATGAAATTTAAGAGAGAACTCCATGTTTCCTCTTTCAACAAAGATATAACTTTCTCTCTTGGAATTCTAGATTCTTTTTGTCTTTTCCTAATAATCTCTGTCACATAGAACAAGCAATGAGTGTCTGTTTGCTTTACTTTTCTCCAATATTCCTGATTCTCTGCTCTATCTTGACACAATAAGGTTAATAAAACCAAAATAAACTGTGAAATTATTTTGCTCTCTTTCATTTTGAAGGAAGAGGAAATTTCTCTCTCTCAACTTCAACCAAAACCTCTTTCATTTCAGAACATATCTTCAAAAATAACTCTACATTTTTTACTATGCAATTTCCTTTGAAATTATGTCCTAACGTGAAAGTTATTTCTTTGGAGCTTATCCTGAAAGAGGAAAAAGCAGAAGCTCTTTGGCTGGTCTCAATCTTATCATCATAAAGAAGCCAAACAGACTCAGAAGTATTACTCTCACGTACTCTATATTCATAAGCTACAGGCCACTTGGAATAAAATTTCAAAAAAAGTTCTCCTAATTTTATTTATTTTTTCTCCTATATTTATTTCTATGCTTAATTGAACATTCAACAACTTGACTTTGATTTCCTTAAATTCTGTCTCAGAATATTTAGAGAAAAAATTAGAGCAATGCAATGTAACAAATTCATGGATTTTATCTAAAACACAAGAAAAATTATTTTTAAGAAAAATATAACAAAATCCGTTTTTAGTGAACTTCAAAGAAAAATTTTTCTTGCTTATGTTAATACATCCTCTATATCTAGAAATATTTTTCTTATGAGACGTGAAACTTTCTACATTTATCTTAGCACAAGGACTAGTAACTACAATAAGAACAATATTGTTGACTGCATATTGAATAGACATATGTAAGATAACATCTTTCAGACAAAAAAGAAAAAAGACAATGACCTTGGAAGAGAATTGCTGTGCGAAGTCGAGGCTCTAGAGGAAAACTTCCTGGAATCTAGTGAAGATTTACCTTCCAACTTCTAACGATCGACTCTTAAGGCTGGCTTAGCTTCACCTTTAAAAAAAAAAAAAAAATAAAATAAATAAATAAATAAATAAATAAATGAAAAATAAAAAAGAGGGGATTTTAAATGAAATAAACAGGAAAACTTCTTATTTCACAGTCTAGGTTTGAAACCGTAATGTTCAGTTAGCAAGAAAAGTTTCATATGAATCAAATCTATGACTTAAAACTTAAAAGTGACGTAAAATTGCGTGTTATGCATAATATATTCTATAGATCAAGGAAACATAGCTTCTCCTAACTTACTTTGTGCTAGTTGCAGCAGGCTTAGATGAAAACTTCCGGAAGTGCTATGTGCTTTAAGACCTGAAAAAAAAATAAGGAGTTCTTTTTTTATCTTCACATCATAATAATAATATCAAAAGCCTATTTCTAGACTTTTTTTTACTTTGATCATGGTAACTTCAATCACAGGAGTATATGTCTCTACAGCGCACCATTACGATGATCAGTGTCCTCACAGACCCTAACTTAAAAAGTGACGTAAAATTACGTGTTATGCATAATATATTCTATAGATCAAGGAAACATAGCTTCTCCTGACTTACTTTGTGCTAGTTGCAGCAGGCTCAGATGAAAACTTCCGGAAGTGCTATGTGCTTTAAGACCTGAAAAAAAAAATAAGGAGGAGTTCTTTTTTTTTATCTTCAGATCATAATAATAACATAAAAAGCCTATTTCTAGACTTTTTTTTACTTTGATCATGGTAACTTCAATCACAGTAGTATATGTCTCTACAGCGCACCATTACGATGATCAGTGTCCTCACAGACCCTAGCGGAAAACAAGGTAACTAAACTTTAGCTGGCCTCGCCTGCTCCTCTGGTCTTATATTCATGTCGACATACTTTTCAAAATAATCATCTTCTTTAACGTAAAACTCTTTTCTTCTGGAAAAGTAAAAAGACTACGTACCTTGCTCTTTTTTAATCTGTAGCTTGTTATGTCAGGAAGGAGGAGAGAGAAGTTCTTGTTGTGAACGAGGCATCAGTTTGTTCACAGTCTGTGATAGAAGTTCACATGGCAGGAGTTCACAGCAAGGTTCAGTTAAGGACAGAGAACTGTTTTCCTGAAAAAAAAAGGAACATAGCTTAAGACATGAGCTCCTTGCTCTGTATCATGTCTAATTTATTAGAAAAGCTACAGTTCCTCTCAGAATTCCACTTCTAAAGAAGTTATCTCACTGCGGAAATTATGGAGCAGAACAGAGAATCAAACCCATACAGCTGAAAATTAGTTTGCAGCTTTAACACAAGAGGGGAGATGCGAGCCATGTATGACATACATCGTATAAGACTTCAAAGATTAAAACCGGACCTAACGAAACTAAAGAAAACATGGGTGTGCAAACGTAGTGCAGCATGACCTTAGAAGAGAAGTAATGTGCAGATGATATTGTTCATGTCTTGATGTATGTTCTTTGATAACAACAGCCACATGACTAAAGACGTACACTGAAAACACAACGGACGTTCCCCAGCAAAATAAAAAATGTAAGCAGCAAACAGGATTCGAACCCATGCTTCCTTGATAGAGAGACGAGCATCCTAACCGCTAGGCTATTCTGTCCCCCTTTGTTACTGGCGCTAAGAAGGTATATTTAACTTATAGGTCTCTCTAGCCAGACTAACATCAACTGCTTCCTGAACATAGAAATGTGAGTCATGCGGCTATCTTCCGGAAGAGCGCTTTTTCTGAATGTTTACTATCTGCCATGCATGTATTCTGTTTCATTATCTTACTGCATGAACAGAATCTTATCTTAATAGGACAAACTAACTTAGCCTTATTTTCTCATTCACGATGAAAACTTTGTGGCTACTAGCTGTGTTCTTTCCTGTCTGCTACATGCAGACTGTGCTAAACAATTGTCGTTGTGAACACAAAGGATCTTCTTTGACATGTGAGCCTTACATAAGATGTATTCAGGCTATTCCTCCCTCGCACTTGTCCTTTCTTACAACTGAGATTCTTATCAAGGATCAACAAGGACATACAAGGAAATCAATTGTCTATGATCGAGATGTTTTTCCTTTCCTAGACAAATTGACTACAAGACATGGAATATATATCTGTGACGCAGGCTTTTGCAGGTAATTATTTTCGTCTATCTATAAGCAAAGACTACTCATAGCTAGAAAAGTTGAAACACAGTGAGACCTTGATTATCAGACCTCTTATAATCCGACATACAAAGGGTCCTAGACGGGAGGTCCTATGTCACTTGTCGATTTTAAGAAATGTGTTTTGTCTCTTGTCACCCAACCCCATGTCCCTTGTCGATTTTAAGAAGTGGGCTTGTCCCTCTGTTGATTTTAAGAAGTGGGTTTGTCCCTTGTCACCCAGCCTCATGTCCCTTGTCGATTTTAAGAAGGGGCCTTGTCCTCTCGTCGATTTTACCTGTCTGGGGCTCTATACAAGGGATCCAGTCAAGCTGTATTTGAGAAATTCCAATGCAAATCTATCATTATATGCTTTAATAATCCAGCAGTTTTGAGGTCTGAACGAAATATGTCTGCAACAAGAGTGGTCGAATAATCAAGGTTTGACTGTAATAATTTAGTCACATTTTTCAGTGATTTCAGTTAAAGATTTAAGTCAAAAGAAAGAATAAAATAACATCACTCTGATTTACAATAGCTTAAATGCCATGCTTAAACTCTTGACTGCAGTTAGACCTTGATTGTCTGACCCTTGATTATCCGATGTACACAGGATCAAGCCATTCTGAAGCTGAGACTTTCAACACAAATCTATTGTGAGGTGTTTAAATAATCCTTTAGTTCTGACTTCCTTGCAAAATATGTCTGCGACAAGAGTGATCAGATAATCAAGGTCTCACTCTACATGAAAAATAGTGCTAAAGCATAACTGCGTCTCTCCTCTAGACCTGACTCACCAAATGAACCTTGCTTTACATTTTCTTATGTCTATTCTGTTTTATGTCTCTGCAGGTTAAATGAGATAATATCCACCTTGAGATATTCTTCTACAACACAAAATCCTCCTTCTGCTTCAAAACTTATGAAAACTTATCCTGCTTCCATCTATGTCTCCAGTACAATGCCAGAAATTAACAACATGAAAACCTCGTTCCCTGAAACAGAGACTAAGCTCATGTCTTCTCTCAAAGAAAAAAAATCTGAAGCTTCAGGAGAAAATTTTTCTTCTGATGACGCGCTAGCTTTAAAATTATCTCCAAAAACATACACTGAAACCTTACCTGAAGACGTTGTGACTCAACCCTTTCTCATTACGTCTGACTATCTGAGCATAGAACAGAAATCTATGAAAGGAGATTCAACAGAAGCACCTACAAGAAGCTTCATAGACAAAATATCAAACCACAATGCAGAACCTTCTCCTCCTCTGAAAGATATCTCATCTTCATCTCCTACGAAAAAAGAAAATTCGTTTTTGTCTACATTAATAGATCTAACGTCTACTCGTCCTGACTCTAGCTTCTTCAAACCAAAAGAAAATGTCAACTTTCCTGAGGAAATCAAGTTAGTTACTTTGCATATTCCTTTTTTTGTTCTATGGAATCTTATCTCCTAACTGTAATTTCATCAAAAAAATAAAAAAAATAAGACAAAAATAAACATTTTAAACTTTTATACGTTTGAAAAAACAGTCATAACTTGTATAGCATCCTTCCTTTTGTCTCAACGACTTAATATATCAACATAAAGAAATTCAACTCGTAACTAAAGAATGCATAAAATCATTTGTGAGATAGGCTTCCCTGCTTATCATTGAGCATGACGTATTTCTGCATCAATGCACTCTCTATATAGGACAAATTTTGGGATCTCAAACATATAGTTAAAATCTTAAGAACTGACCTAAAGGAAGGAGGGCGCACCCCTCGCGCCCTCTATGTCCGTTACTGCTTAAAAATAAGCTAATCTTACATTTCCAATTCATTGTTTTAATTATGAAAAGGATCAGAAAAAAAGTATAGAAACCATATACCTTTCTCATTTCAGGAAAACACTCACCTCTATGAAAGGACAGAAGTTGAAAACTGCCTCCTTGCCTGTTTTGAATATGACATCCACGCCCAATTCAAACTTCAAATCGATGCTGAACTTCGATGCAAAGTCTTCAAAGACAGGATCTGTTGTGCCCTTCTCCTTCAGCTCTAGAGTATATATAGTGCCTCAAAAGAAAGGGGAGGGGCTCAGCTTCGCCGCTGTGAGCCCTACTCCTATTTCTCCCTCTGTTAACCCTTCTTTTGGAAAACAGCAAATTATCGTAGGATCAGTCATAGGAGGTATTTTCATCCCTCTTATCATAGCAGTTCCTTTCTTTATTGTATGGAAAATAAAGAAACGTCAAAGATCACGTATATATAGACCTAATCGAGCTGTTCCTGGCGCAGCTAGAAACATGATAGAGCTTCAGCCTTTGAGATCTTTTCGAGCCTGATTTCTGTTTAAATCTACAAAGAAGCCCTTGCAGGATTAAAAGAAAAGCACATTAGCATATACATGCATACCTTTAAGTGGAAAATAATACCTTGCCTTATATGGCGGACAGATAACATGGAACAAGCTAAAAAAATGGTTCCTGTCAGTTGTTTCCATAAAAACATGTAGCACGCCCAAAAGGAAATTAACATAATACATTCTAATATATGAAAATACCTATCCTGAAAAAATAACTGTCAAAAAAGGGTTAACAAACAATAGTTACTGCGTTCTGTCATGGAAACCTAAAACCATGAAGCTTCTGTCTTTTTTTAAAGACATGTAACATATGGAAACTTGGAAGCATCACACACTTGTGTTATCATAAATCAAGTTAAAAAAGACACTAACACGGGTGATTGGTACGATGCTCTCTGACTCTCTTAAGGTCTTAGTGGGAGAAGTTCTCTCTTACCCCCTTAAAAGTGGTAGTTGCAAAAGTGCATCATGCTCGTTGCTCGTCATAATGCATAAAAGAAGCATTGATGAAACTGCTCAGCAAAATTTCATGAAAGCATAATGCCTACCCTCTAAAAAATTTATGTTTCAACTCATTAAAGTTGACATGATGCTTCTATGTAACTCTAACAAACAGTCTCATAAGCATTTTATTTAAGCATAACGCTGACTAATGGTCATGGCACTTTAATGCATTGATCATAATGCTTCTGTGAAGAGTCAGCAAAGGATCTTCTGGAACTGAAGATAAATCTAAAGATAAAAAAGAAGATTTATGTAAGTATGTGTCAACTATGTTACCTATTACCAAGTGCACTGAGTTACATCATTAGTTTTTCTCTATGGTACACTTTAAAGCAGGAAAGAAAAGAATCCCTATATCCTGTCCTGAAACCTTTTTGTCACGCACTTAAGTTGCAGTGCTTTAAAAGTTAGTTATGTAACTTCTGTTATACACTGACATTAAAATTGGAAGCAAAAGTTCTCACTGAAGTAAGCTTCTATGCTTAACTGCAGAGATTTATCACATAGAAAAAAGATTATTTCAGATAAGTATACAAGTTAGATATATATCCATAGAACCTATGCTTTCCTGTAGTAAGATATAGCCAACAGCATTAAACTGCATGTTAATATATGTAGGAGAAATACCAATATCATGAGCCTATTTCCCTGTGAGCTTGCTTCCAATGTAAGACTATGCAGTGTAGATTTTGCAAGAAAGTTCCAATTAAATATTTAGTTCCAAGTTTTACGTAGTCATCTGCTTTAGTCATATATTACCAGCTGTTTACCTTCTTAATGTAACAAAGAACGTAAATATTCCAAAAACAAAATAAAAAGTCATGTATAAAAACTTAAGGTTGTTTTTTCTCAAGATATATATAAGTTTTTATGTACCAAACTACGTGAAAGCAGGCGAAAAATCCGCACTTGGAATAGGTTTTTACTCTGGATATTTATGAGAGGCTTTTTCTCAGACAGCTTAGTGACATCCAAGAACAACAACATATATTTTATGTATACATAAGAATATTTAGCACGTGCGGCAAGAAAAGGTCTTAGACCCTCTGCACTAAGATCCCTTTTCAGCGAATCATGTCACATTAATGCTGTATCCAGGGACTCTTGCGCAACAATGACATGTTCTTTTTTTTCTGTGAAAAAGAAAAACATAACAGTCTACCAACTCGATAACTCATTGCTTGCTCACTGCGCTAACTGTCTATGCTATTCTCTCTTGTATCTAGGGACAACAACGTACATTTAAATCAAGTTTTTTTCTTGGGAAATTCCTCTTGTATCCAGGGGGACAACAGCATATATTTTCTCTGAGGAATTCCTCTTGTATCCATAGACAACAACATAAATTTACATTCAATTTTTCTCTGGGGAATTCCTCTTGTATCCATAGGCAACAGCATAAATTTACATATGACATTGCTAGGCAACAAGATAAATTTGCATAGATATTAGTTCTATGATGCTGCTTAAAAAATCGTGTTGTATATATATATATATATATATGCCTTGACTTAAAGAAGATGGAAAAGGATCAGGAAAATGGAGAAGGCTGGTTCTATGCAGGATGTCTTGGTTATCTTTGCTAGAATTTTGAGATATAATCTACCTGTGTTCAAGGTGAGTGAAGTTTCTATTAAGCACAAGAAAAAGCGAAATTCTTACTGGATATGTGACTGTCTGGACGGTAAACGTAGAAAATGTGGTCGACAGTCTGTGACTGATTTTTTCACAGAACAGGGACATATCAGAATGTGTCCGTACCATGATTCTCTACGACGAGTGACACATAGCTTATATAAGGCAGCTGATGATCAAGCATATATTTTCAGGCAAGAACCTTCAAAGAAATCTTTTTACATAGGAATTGAATGTGCTTTAAGAATACTTCAAAGTATCATGCTCTTTAATTGTCAAATGGATACAGGACATAGTTTCTACCTCGCTAGACTAATATCAAAAATCATCAAAAGGAATGAAATGATTTCCTGTATCAAATCTGATGACTTTCAAACAATACAATCTAAGAAAAGGAGATTCTCAAGAGAGGATTTCATTTATGTCTTGGCTCAAATGTTCTTTGAGGGTACATATTTTTCTCACAGAGAAAAATCTCTAGAAAGAAGCTTTTATGTAAGAGATGTAGACTTAACTATGACAGTCATCAAAAACATCGAGGAGTGCGGATTGTCACATGTCTATAAGGAATTTTCCTTTTACGAAGCAATGAGAAACTCACTCCAGAACCAGTGCCTTCTTGATTTTCAATTAAGTTAATACCTAAAATTACGCATTTGTCTATATCTAGAAATAAAGCACATGTAGATATGTGTATATGTGTACATAAAGCTAAGACAGCGCAAAGCATCCCTTTCTCTTGATATATTATCTGGCGAAAGGATGCTTGCTTCTTAGTGACTGCAGGTTACAATTGCTATTTAGATCATAACTTAAAGCAATAAAACCAAAGAAAAAAAAAGCTCAACAAGATATCTTCATTTCATTGGACGTAGGTTAAATGAAATGAAATATAACACAAAACAAGCTTCATATGCAGCCATGTATACCTCATATATCTGCATGACATAGAAATATAGACAAGTCATGGATTCTGTTCATAAAAAAATCTTTTTTAGGCTCTATATGTCAAAATTATGTCGGCTTATAGCAGGCAAGACCTTCACATGGTAGCCGATGGATGTATATTTACATGCTGTAAATATGCAACAAACAATGCCTGCCTTCATTTAATTAAAATTTTCTTCATAAATGAAGAAGCTAGCAACCTTTCTCCAATACAACTCGAATTTAACCCTGCATTTCTCCAAGTACATCAGATAAGGTAAGTTTCAATTGATATAGCTATTCATATGATCTCTGCCCTTACTATGATGATTCCTTCACCTTAGCCCATTCTATGTTGCTTCATTTCATCTGTGCCCTCACTATGACGCTTAACAATCTAAGCTCATATTTAAAAAAGATAGGCGAGCTGCTCCTTGTCAAGTAAGTATCCTGTGACTATCCTGTGAAACGTACTTGTGCTGACATCTAAAGGACTTGTCAGTCACTTTCCATCCAATCCTGTATTACGTGCTTGGCCTGCCATCTGGAGCACTCATCAGTAACTATCAATAAACAGCTCACATACTAAGTCCTTAAGGCAAACATAGAGATTATTATTTATAATCAACCTCCTTTTTAAATAATATTATAGAATATTAGGTGTTCTTAAAATAATTTAAATTTAATTAAGTTTCAATTGATATAGCTATTAATATGATCTCTGCCCTTTCTATGATGATTCCTTCACCTTAGCCCATTCTATGTTTCTTCATTTTATCTGTGCCCTCGCTATGATGCTTAACAGTCTGAGCTCATATTTAAATAAGATATGCGAGCTGCTCCTTGTCAAGTAAGTATCCTGTGACTATCCTGTGGAACGTGCTTGTCCTGACATCTAAAGGACTTGTCAGTCACTATCCATCCAATCCTGTATAACGTGCTGGTCCTGCCATCTGGAGAACTCGTCAGTAACTATCAAAAACCAGCTCACATACTAAGTCCTTAAGGCAAAAATAGAGATTATTATTTATAATCAACCTCCTTTTTAAATAATCTAAATTTTTCAGAATATTAGGTCTTCTTAAAATAATTATTTTAAGAAGACCTAATATTATACTACTTACACTGACCCCTTATGTACACTGACCCCTGAGTACCACTGACCCCTTAGTGTCACTGACCCCTTATGTACACTGACCCCTTATGTACACTGACCCCTTATGTACACTGACCCCTAGTGCCACTGACCCCTTAGTACCACTGACCCCTTAGTGCCACTGACCCCTTAGTGCCACTGACCCCTTAGTGCCACTGACCACTTAGTGTCACTGACCCCTTAGTGCCACTGACCCCTTAGTGCCACTGACCCCTTAGTGTCACTGACCCCTTAGTGCCACTGACCCCTTAGTGCCACTGACGCCTTAGTGCCACTGACCGCTTAGTGTCACTGACCCCTTAGTGCCACTGACCCCTTAGTGCCACTGACCCCTTTGTGCCACTGACGCCTTAGTGCCACTGATTCCTTATGTACACTGACCCCTTAGTGCCACTGACCCCTTAGTGCCACTGACCCCTTAGTGCCACTGACCCCTTAGTGCCACTGACCCCTTAGTGCCACTGACCCCTTAGTGCCACTGACCCCTTATGTACACTGACCCCTTAGTGCCACTGACCCCTTAGTACCACTGGTCCCTTAGTGCCACTGACCCCTTAGTGCCACTGACCTCTTAGTGCCACTGAGCCCTTAGTGTCACTGACCCCTTATGTACACTGACCCCTTAGTGCCACCGACCCCTTAGTGCCACTGACCCCTTAGTGCCACTGATCCCTTATGTATACTGACCCCTTAGTGCCACTGACCCCTTAGTACCACTGACCCCTTAGTGCCACCGATCCCTTAGTACCACTGACCCCTTAGTGCACCGACCCCTTATGTACACTGACCCCTTAGTGCCACTGACCCCTTAGTACCACTGACCCCTTAGTGCCACTGACCCCTTAGTGCCACTGACCCCTTAGTACCACTGACCCCTTAGTGCCACTGACCCCTTAGTGCCACTGACCCCTTAGTGCCACTGACCCCTTACCCTTAGTGCCACTGACCTTTTAGTACCACTGACCCCTTAGTACCACTGGTCCCTTAGTGCCACTGACCCCTTAGTGTCACTGACCCCTTAGTGCCACTGACCCCTTAGTGTCACTGACCCCTTAGTGCCACTGACCCCTTATCCTTAGTGCCACTGACCTTTTAGTACCACTGACCCCTTAGTACCACTGGTCCCTTAGTGCCACTGACCCCTTAGTGTCACTGACCCCTTAGTGCCACTGACCCCTTACCCTTAGTGCCACTGACCCCTTAGTGCCACTGACCCCTTACCCTTAGTGCCACTGACCCCTTAGTGCCACTGACCTCTTATGTACACTGACCCCTTAGTGCCACTGACCCCTTACCCTTAGTGCCACTGACCCCTTAGTGCCACTGACCCCTTAGTGTCACTGACCCCTTAGTGCCACTGACCCCTTACCCTTAGTGCCACTGACCCCTTAGTGCCACTGACCCCTTAGTACCACTGACCCCTTAGTACCACTGACCCCTTAGTACCACTGGTCCCTTAGTGCCACTGACCCCTTAGTGTCACTGACCCCTTAGTGCCACTGACCCCTTAGTACCACTGACCCCTTAGTGCCACTGACCCCTTAGTGCCACTGACCCCTTAGTACCACTGACCCCTTAGTGCCACTGATCCCTTATGTATACTGACCCCTTAGTGCCACTGACCCCTTAGTACCACTGACCCCTTAGTGCCACTGATCCCTTAGTACCACTGACCCCTTAGTGCCACCGACTCCTTATGTACACTGACCCCTTAGTGCCACTGATCCCTTATGTACACTGACCCCTTAGTGCCACTGACCCCTTAGTACCACTGACCCCTTAGTGCCACTGATCCCTTAGTACCACTGACCCCTTAGTGCCACCGACCCCTTATGTACACTGACCCCTTAGTGCCACTGATCCCTTATGTACACTGACCCCTTAGTGCCACTGACCCCTTAGTACCACTGACCCCTTAGTGCCACTGACCCCTTAGTGCCACTGACCCCTTAGTACCACTGACCCCTTAGTGCCACTGACCCCTTATGCACACTAACCACTTAGTGCCACTGACCCCTTAGTGCCACTGACCCCTTAGTACCACTGACCCCTTACTGCCACTGACCCCTTAGTGCCATAGACCTCTTTTGTGTCGGGGCAGAAGATATTTTCCACTTAATTCTAGGCTTTGGGCCATTCACCCCAGAGCCCCCCCCCCTGAAAATTTTCAAATTTTTACCCAAGACTTTGTAGATATACAGTCAACTCTCTACTTATGGTCACCTCTCTAATGTGGTCACCTCGCTAATATGGTCACTTTTGGAAAGAACCAAATTATTTTCCTCTTTGTTCTATTATAGGGAACTCTCCGTAATGTGGTCACCTCTCTAATGTGGTCACCTCTCCTTGTGGTCACTAATTTCTAGTTAAAAGTCCCTTTTACTCTCTCTAATGTGGTCAGCCCAAAACTTGTTATGGATCATAAGGGAGCCTGGAGAGAGGGTTTAGGCCATGTATCAGGACTTCTCAGCCCGCCACAGAGCCCCTGTGGGTGGCAGTAAGGGTGAGGAACATCAAAGGGATGTAAGGCCATGTATCAGGACTTCTCAGCCTGCCACAGTGCCCCTGTTGGGGGCAGTAAGGGTGAGGAACATCAAAGGGATGTTAGGCCATGTATCAGGACTTCTCAGCCCGCCAAAGAGCCCCTGTGGGTGGCAGTAAGGGTGAGGAACATCAAAGGGATGTTAGGCCATGTATCAGGACTTCTCAGCCCGCCAAAGAGCCCCTGTGGGTGGCAGTAAGGGTGAGGAACATCAAAGGGATGTTAGGCCATGTATCAGGACTTCTCAGCCCGCCACAGTGCCCCTGTAGGGGGCAGTAAGGGTGAGGAACATCAAAGGGATGTTAGGCCATGTATCAGGACTTCTCAGCCCGCCAAAGAGCCCCTGTGGGTGGCAGTAAGGGTGAGGAACATCAAAGGGATGTTAGGCTGTGTATCAGGGCTGTCCTGCCGCCAAAGGGTGAAAGGAATCAAAGAGCAGTCATGGCCTTCGAACAGGACCTCTCTCATAGCCTACCTGGTCTCCAGTATGGATACAAAAGGGGGGTGAGGGTTACATTAGGCCATCTAATTATAATAACTTGGATTACACATCTGCCACTGTTTTTTTTTTTTTTGCTGGGGGGGGGGCATTTTCACATTTTTTATTACCTTTGGCCGCTGGGATTTTTCAACATTCAGGGGGGGAAAAAAAGTCCATGGAGACCAACAAATGTCAAGCATTTGTCCCTTTATCCCACATATGTTTGTAAAAGAAAATGTACATTTTAGTGGCCCATAGGTACATTTGGTGACCCATAGGTACATTTAGTGACTGGGGAGGGTTTGTATGTGAAGCCCATATCCTGAACATGAACTCTCTCTAATGTGGTCACCTCGCCATTGTGGTCACTTTTGGAAAGAACCAAAGGTGACCACATTGCAGAGGTTGCAAACCTTACCTCAGCACAAATAAGAACTAGATATTTAAGGTGTGGGGGCAGAAGATGTTTTCCCCATAATTCTAGGCTTGGGGCCATTCACCCCCCCCCCTCGAAAATTTGCAAATTTTTACGCAAGGCTTTATAGATCTAGGTTGCAGACCTTACCTCAGCACAAATAAGAACTAGAGATTAAAGGTGTGGGGGCAGAAGATGTTTTCCCCATAATTGTAGGCTTGGGGCCATTCACCCCAGAGCCCCCCCTCCACCTGAAAATTTGCAAATTTTTACCCAAGGCTTTATATATGTAGGCTGCAAACCTTTCTAGAGCACAAATATGAACTAGATATTTAAGATGTGGGGGCAGAAGGTATTTTCCCCATAATTCTAGGCTTGGGGCCATTCACCCCCACCCCCCCTCGAAAATTTGCAAACTTTTACGCAAGGCTTTATAGATCTAGGTTGCAAACCTTACCTCGGCACAAATAAGAACTAGAGATTAAAGGTGTGGGGGCAGAAGATGTTTTCCCCATAATTGTAGGCTTGGGGCCATTCACCCCAGAGGCCCCCCCTGAAAATTTGCAAATTTTTACCCAAGGCTTTATAGATCTAGGTTGCAAACCTGACCTCAGCACAAATAAGAACTAGAGATTTAAGGTATGGGGGCAGAAGATGTTTTTCCCATAATTCTAGGCTAGGGGCCATTCACCCCAGAGCCCACCTGCCTGAAAATTTGCAAATTTTTACTAAAGGCTTCATAGATCTAGGTTGCAAACCTTACTGTAGCCCAAATAAGAACTAGAGATTTAAGGTGTGCGGGCAAAAGATATTTTCCCTTAATTCTAGGCTTGGGGCCATTCACCCCAGGGCCCCCCCCCCCCGGAAAAATTTGCAATTTTTTATGCAAGGCTTTATAGATCTAGGTTGCAAACCTTACTGTAGCACAAATAAGAACAAGAGATTTAAGGTGTGGGGGCAGAAGATATTTTCCCCTTAATTCTAGGCTTTGGACCATTCACCCCAGAGCCCCCCCTGAAAATTTGCAAATTTTTACCCAAGGCTTTATAGATCTAGGTTGCAAACCTGACCTCAGCACAAATAAGAACTAGAGATTTAAGGTATGGGGGCAGAAGATGTTTTTCCCATAATTCTAGGCTAGGGGCCATTCACCCCAGAGCCCACCTGCCTGAAAATTTGCAAATTTTTACTAAAGGCTTCATAGATCTAGGTTGCAAACCTTACTGTAGCCCAAATAAGAACTAGAGATTTAAGGTGTGCGGGCAAAAGATATTTTCCCTTAATTCTAGGCTTGGGGCCATTCACCCCAGGGCCCCCCCCCCGGAAAAATTTGCAATTTTTTATGCAAGGCTTTATAGATCTAGGTTGCAAACCTTACTGTAGCACAAATAAGAACAAGAGATTTAAGGTGTGGGGGCAGAAGATATTTTCCCCTTAATTCTAGGCTTTGGACCATTCACCCCAGAGCCCCCCCTGAAAATTTTCAAATTTTTACCCAAGGCTTTGTAGATCTAGGTTGCAAACCTTACCTCAGCACAAATAAGAACTAGATATTTAAGGTGTGGGGGCAGAAGATATTTTCCCCATAATTCTAGGCTTGGGGCCATTCACCCCCCCCCCCTTGAAAATTTGCAATTTTTTACCCAAGGATTTGTAGACCTATGTTGCAAACCTTACTGGACCACAAATAAGAACTAGAGATTTAAGGTGTGGGGGCAGAAGATGTTTTCCCCATAATTCTAGGCTTGGGGCCACTCACCCCAGAGCCCCCCCCCCTGAAAATTTGCAAATTGTTATGCAAGGCTTTATAGATCTAGGTTGCAAACCTTACTGGAACACAAATAAGAACTAGAGATTTAAGGTGTGGGGGCAGAAGATATTTCCCCCTTAATTCTAGGCTTGGGGCCATTCACCCCAGAGCCCCACCCTTGAAAATTTGTAATTTTTACCCAAGGCTTTATAGATCTAGGTTGCAAACCTCACCTCAGCACAAATAAGAACTAGAGATTTAAGGTGTGGGGGCAGAAGATATTTTCCCCTTAATTTTAGGCTTGGGGCCATTCACCACAAATAAGAACTAGAGATTTAAGGTGTGGGGGCAGAAGATGTTTTCCCCATAATTCTAGGCTTGGGGCCTGTCAAAAATATATTTGTCTACAACACTTACCCAAGAGTAAGTGTTTTAGCATAACAGCATATTTCCTGGTGTCCTGCCTTAGTCAGTCATGGATTTTATAGGCATTAATGAAAGCTGAATAAAGTTTTTTAGATGCACTCTATTGAGGCTGTGAAAAACATTTCATCGGTGTGAAATCTTAATTCCCCTTGAGCATTTCAGCAATTAAAAAATCTGCTGTTCTCCTATAGTTGGTATTGAGATGTGCATATCTCCCTATTGTTAGTGAAAAAATCTCAGAAGTACTTTGAAAAAATAACTGGGATTCCACATATCCTTGTTTAAGACCCAAGGTTGTTAGAGAATTGATATTAGGAAAAAAAAAATGAAATGCTCAGAAATGAAGGAAATTGAAAATCTCTTTTTTTTCCAGGTTCATTTGGGGAATTATGAGAAAGTTTTCTGCCCGGTATATCAAGAAGAGAACAGACATTGGGTATTATTGGTGAGTATCTATAGATCACCAACATGTAAGATTCCCCTTGGGTTGTACGATTTAGCCAAAAAAGGTGACACGAAAAGATATTTATCACTAGGGTCCCCAGAGCCTCATGGATAACCTAGAAATAGTGGCACTAACGGGTCAGTGTACATAAGGGGTCAGCATCAGTGGTACTAATTGGTCAGTGGTACTAAGGGGTCAGTTGCACTAAGGGGTCAGTGGCACTAAGGGGGTCAGTGGCACTAAGGGGTCAGTGTACATAAGGGGTCATTTTAAGTGGTACTAAGTGGTCAGTGGTACTAAGGGGTCAGTGGCACTAAGGGGTCAGTGGTACTAAGAGGTCAGTGGTACTAAGGGATCAGTGGCACTAAGGGGTCAGTGTACATAAGGGGTCAGTGGTACTAAGGGGTCAGTGTAAATATTGGGTCAGTGTACATAAGGGGTCAGTGGTACTAAGGGGTCAGTGGCACTAAGGGACCAGTGGCACTAAGGGGTCAGTGGTACTAAGGGGTCAGTGGCACTAAGGGACCAGTGGTACTAAGGGGTCAGTGGTACTAAGGGGTCAGTGGTACTAAGGGGTCGGTGGTACTAAGGGGTCAGTGGTACTAAGGGGTCAGTGGCACTAAGGGGTCAGTGGCACTAAGGGATCAGTGGCACTAAGGGGTCAGTGGCACTAAGAGGTCAGTGGCACTAAGGGGTCAGTGGTACTAAGGGGTCAGTGGCACTAAGGGATCAGTGCTACTAAGTGGTCAGTGGCACTAAAGGGTCAGTGGCACTAAGGGGTCAGTGGTACTAAGGGTTAATGTACATAAGGGGTCAGTGTCAGTGGTGCTAAGTGGTCAGTGGCACTAAGGGGTCAGTGGCACTAAGGGGTCAGTGGTACTAAGGGTTAATGTACATAAGGGGTCAGTGGCACTAAGGGATCGGTGGCACTAAGTGGTCATTGGCACTAAGGGACCAGTGGTACAAAAGGGTCAGTGGTACTAAGGGGTCAGTGGCACTAAGGGGTCAGTGGTACTAAGGGTTAATGTACATAAGGGATCAGTGGCACTAAGGGGTCAGTGGTACTAAGGGTTAATGTACATAAGGGATCAGTGGCACTAAGGGGTCAGTGGTACTAAGGTGTCAGTGGTACTAAGGGGTCAGTGTACATAAGGGGTCAGTGACACTAAGGGGTCAGTGGCACTAAGGGGTCAGTGTCTATAAGGGATCAGTGGCACTAAGGGGTCAGTGGCACTAAGGGGTCAGTGGCACTAAGGGGTCAGTGGTACTAAGGGGTCAGTGGCACTAAGGGGTCAGTGGCACTAAGGGGTCAGTGGCACTAAGGGGTCAGTGGCACTAAGGGGTCAGTGGCACTAAGGGATCAGTGACACTAAGGGGTCAGTGGCACTAAGTGGCCAGTGGTTAAGGGGTCAGTGGCACTAAGGGACCATTGGTACTAAGGGGTCAGTGCCACTAAGGGGTCAGTGGCACTAAGGGGTCAGTGGCATTAAGGGGTCAGTGTACATAAGGGGTCAGTGGCACTAAGTGGTCAGTGGTACTAAGGGACCATTGGTACTAAGGGGTCAGTGGTACTAAGGGGTCAGTGGTACTAATAGGTCAGTGGCACTAAGGGGTCATTGGTACTGAGGGGTCAGTGGTACTAAGGGGTCAGTGACACTAAGGGGTCAGTGGCACTAAGGGGTCAGTGGCACTAAGGGGTCAGTGGCACTAAGGGGTCAGTGGCACTAAGGGGTCAGTGGCACTAAGGGGTCATTGGTACTAAGGGGTCAGTGGCACTAAGGGGTCAGTGACACTAAGGGGTCAGTGGCACTAAGGGGTCAGTGGCACTAAGGGGTCAGTGGCACTAAGGGGTCAGTGGCACTAAGGGGTCAGTGTATATAAGGGATCAGTGGCACTAAGGGGGTCAGTGACACTAAGGGGTCAGTGTACATAAGGGGTCAGTGTCAGTGGCACTAAGTGGTCAGTGGCACTAAGGGGTCAGTGGCACTAAGGGGTCAGTAGCACTCAGGGGTCAGTGTACATAAGGGGTCAGTAACACTAAGTGGTCAGTGGTACTAAGTGGTCAGTGGCACTAAGGGACCATTGGTACTAAGGGGTCAGTGGTACTAAGGGGTCAGTGGTACTAAGGGGTCAGTGGTACTAAAAGGTCAGTGGCACTAAGGGGTCAGTGGTACTAAGGGGTCAGTGGCACTAAGGGGTCAGTGGCACTAAGGGGTCAGTGTACATAAGGGGTCAGCATCAGTGGTACTAACTGGTCAGTGGTACTAAGGGGTCAGTGGCACTAAGGGGTCAGTGACACTAAGGGGTCAGTGTATATAAGGGATCAGTGGCACTAAGGGGTCAGTGGCACTAAGGGGTCAGTGTACATAAGGAGTCAGTGGTACTAAGGGGTCAGTGTTACTAAAGGGTCAGTGGTACTAAGGGGTCAGTGGCACTAAGGGGTCAGTGGCACTAAGGGGTCAGTGGCACTAAGGGAGCAGTTGTACCAAGGGGTCAGTGGTACTAAGGGGTCAGTGTACATAAGGGGTCAGTGGTACTAAGGGGTCAGTGGTACCCCTTAGTGGTCAGTGGTACTAAGGTGTCAGTGGCACTAAGGGGTCAGTGGCACTAAGGGGTCAGTGGCACTAAGGGACCAGTGGTACCAAGGGGTCAGTAGTACTAAGGGGTCAGTGGCACTAAGGGGTCAGTGGCACTAAGGGGTCAGTCTATATGAGGGATCAGTGGCACTAAGGGGTCAGTGGCACTAAGGGGGTCAGTGGCACTAAGGGGTCAGTGTACATAAGGGGTCAGTGTCAGTGATACTAAGTGGTCAGTGGCACTAAGGGGTCAGTGGCACTAAGGGGTCAGTGGCACTAAGGGGTCAGTGGCACTAAGGGGATAGTGTACATAAGGGGTCAGTGGCACTAAGGGACCATTGGTACTAAGGGGTCAGTGGTACTAAGGGGTCAGTGGTACTAAGGGGTCAGTGGTACTAAAAGGTCAGTGGCACTAAGGGGTCAGTGGTACTAAGGGGTCAGTGGCACTGAGGGGTCAGTATACATAAGGGGTCAGCGTCAGCGCGTCAGTTGTACTAAGTGGTCAGTGGTACTAAGGGGTCAGTGGCACTAAGGGGTCAGTGGCACTAATGGGTCAGTGTATATAAGGGATCAGTGGCACTAAAGGGTCAGTGGCACTAAGGGGTCAGTGTACATAATGGGTCAGTGGCACTAAGGGGTCAGTGGCATTAAGGGGTCAATGTACATAAGGGGTCAGTGGCACTAAGTGGTCAGTGGTACTAAGGGACCATTGGTACTGAGGGGTCAGTGGTACTAAGGGGTCAGTGGTACTAATAGGTCAGTGGCACTAAGGGGTCATTGGTACTAAGGGGTCAGTGGTACTAAGGGGTCAGTGACACTAAGGGGTCAGTGGCACTAAGGGGTCAGTGGCACTAAGGGGTCAGTGGCACTAAGGGGTCAGTGGCACTAAGGGGTCAGTGGCACTAAGGGGTCATTGGTACTAAGGGGTCAGTGGCACTAAGGGGTCAGTGACACTAAGGGGTCAGTGGCACTAAGGGGTCAGTGGCACTAAGGGGTCAGTGGCACTAAGGGATCAGTGGCACTAAGGGGTCAGTGGCACTAAGGGGTCAGTGTATATAAGGGATCAGTGGCACTAAGGGGGTCAGTGACACTAAGGGGTCAGTGTACATAAGGGGTCAGTGTCAGTGGCACTAAGTGGTCAGTGGCACTAAGGGGTCAGTGGCACTAAGGGGTCAGTAGCACTCAGGGGTCAGTGTACATAAGGGGTCAGTAACACTAAGTGGTCAGTGGTACTAAGTGGTCAGTGGCACTAAGGGACCATTGGTACTAAGGGGTCAGTGGTACTAAGGGGTCAGTGGTACTAAGGGGTCAGTGGTACTAAAAGGTCAGTGGCACTAAGGGGTCAGTGGTACTAAGGGGTCAGTGGCACTAAGGGGTCAGTGGCACTAAGGGGTCAGTGTACATAAGGGGTCAGCATCAGTGGTACTAACTGGTCAGTGGTACTAAGGGGTCAGTGGCACTAAGGGGTCAGTGACACTAAGGGGTCAGTGTATATAAGGGATCAGTGGCACTAAGGGGTCAGTGGCACTAAGGGGTCAGTGTACATAAGGAGTCAGTGGTACTAAGGGGTCAGTGGTACTAAGGGGTCAGTGGCACTAAGGGGTCAGTGGCACTAAGGGGTCAGTGGCACTAAGGGACCAGTGGTACCAAGGGGTCAGTGGTACTAAGGGGTCAGTGTACATAAGGGGTCAGTGGTACTAAGGGGTCAGTGGTACCCCTTAGTGGTCAGTGGTACTAAGGTGTCAGTGGCACTAAGGGGTCAGTGGCACTAAGGGGTCAGTGGCACTAAGGGACCAGTGGTACCAAGGGGTCAGTAGTACTAAGGGGTCAGTGGCACTAAGGGGTCAGTGGCACTAAGGGGTCAGTCTGTATGAGGGATCAGTGGCACTAAGGGGTCAGTGGCACTAAGGGGGTCAGTGGCACTAAGGGGTCAGTGTACATAAGGGGTCAGTGTCAGTGATACTAAGTGGTCAGTGGCACTAAGGGGTCAGTGGCACTAAGGGGTCAGTGGCACTAAGGGGTCAGTGGCACTAAGGGGATAGTGTACATAAGGGGTCAGTGGCACTAAGGGACCATTGGTACTAAGGGGTCAGTGGTACTAAGGGGTCAGTGGTACTAAGGGGTCAGTGGTACTAAAAGGTCAGTGGCACTAAGGGGTCAGTGGTACTAAGGGGTCAGTGGCACTGAGGGGTCAGTATACATAAGGGGTCAGCGTCAGCGCGTCAGTTGTACTAAGTGGTCAGTGGTACTAAGGGGTCAGTGGCACTAAGGGGTCAGTGGCAGTAAGGGGTCAGTGTATATAAGGGATCAGTGGCACTAAAGGGTCAGTGGCACTAAGGGGTCAGTGTACATAATGGGTCAGTGGCACTAAGGGGTCAGTGGTACTAAGGGGTCAGTGGCACTAAGGGGTCAGTGGCACTAAGGGGTCAGTTTACATAAGGGGTCCGTGGCACTAAGTGGTCAGTGGTACTAAGGGGTCAGTGGCACTAAGGGGTCAGTGGCACTAAGGGGTCAGTGTACATAAGGGGTCAGTGGCACTAAGGGGTCAGTGGTACTAAGGGGTCAGTGGCACTAAGGGGCCAGTGGTACTAAGAGGTCAGTGTATGGTACATTAAGGGGGAGAAGCGAGGAGAGGGGTTGATTTGGATATGAAAAAAAAAAGTTTTTATTTTTTCATTCCCTCTATGCCTAATAAAAATATTTTCATTAGCAGTTTATCATATTATCATATCTCAATTTCTTTAATATCTTTGGTCTATCCATGGGTATATAGATCATGGAACCTGTGTTATCAGGGTAACACTAACAGGGTACATAGATTTGTGAACGTTCCCCTGATGCTTGGGAAACCCCATACTGTAATGATGTCACACCACACCTGGTGCTGCCATCTCGTGCCAAAGAGGTGAAGTGCTGGATGTACATAAGGGCCGCTGTCGTATCCCAGAAGTTGGCGCATCCCAGAAGTTGGCTGCGCATGCGCAATCCATGTTTTAAGCCTATTATCGCTCATGGGCCACAAAAATCAATGAAAATAAATAATTTTTTGAAAACATAAAAACCATGATAACATCCCTCTCGTCTCATAGAACTTGAAAGGACAACAACCCTAATGATACTGTCCCTACGCCGTAGAATTATGAAACGGTTTAAGTTCATATTAATTATTTGAAAATTCCGGCCGACTTCTGGGATGGTCCGACTTTCGGGATACTACACCACCTTTTCAGTGTTTTTCGGCAAGGGTGTCTATTATGGGAAGGCCGGTGCGCCATTCTCTTTCCATTTGCCAATTGCCATTTGCCAATTGCTAATAGTATCATCCAATCAAAGGGCAGTGCAGCCATGATGTAAGCTGTAAATTGGCGGGAATTGTCTTAATCTGCTCGGACATTGTGCTCAGACACTGTGCTCAGACATTGTGCTCAGACACTGTGCTCGGACATTGTGCTCAGACACTGTGCTCGGACACTGTGCTTTGACAGATCTTATAAAGCCAATTGTCTGAGCAGAATTTCTCCAAGCACCTAATGTCCAAGGTTGTAATGAATGAAAAAGCAAAATATAATGTGATCAGACACAATGTTCACACAATGTGCTCAGAGGGGGTCTAGATGGGGGGTCCCCATGTCACTTGTCGATTTTAAGAGAAGCCCATGTCCCATGTCACTATCTTTTTTTCTGGCCTGTCATTGTCACTAGAACTCCATGTCCCTTGTCGATTTTAAGAAAAGGCCATGTCACACTGTCGATTTTAGGGGTCTAGACCCATCTCAGACACAATGCTCGGACATTGTGCTTGGACATACAATGTGCTCAGACAATGTCATGCAAAGACTGCATAGTAATTCATTTCAAGCACCCAATGTCCGAGCAGCCTATGTTTGAGCAGCCAATGGCAATGTCCGACCACCCATTGTCCAAGCTTGCCTTTTCTGTTAATAATTTTTCGTTTTTTAATAGAGACATAGAAAGAGTTGAATGTCCAAGCATCTGTCCGAGCACCCCCCCCCCCAAAACAAAAAGAAAGAAAAAAAAGTTTGTCATCTATTCAGTTCAGAGTGTCCAAGCAGGTTATGCCCATTCCCCGCCCATTTGCAGTAGAACAACATGGCTGACCTGTAGATGCAGTTCTCTCATTGGTTGAGCCAATTGGCAAATGGCAATTGGCAAATAGCAATTGGCAAATGGCAATTGGCATGAGAATGGCGCACCGGCCTTCCATAGTATATGGAAGGCCGGTGCGCCGTTCCCTTTCCAATTGCCATTTGCCAATTGCCATTTGCCAATTGCCATTTGCCATTTGCCAAGTGCTTGCCGGCCCCCAAAACCTGTGTGTGATCTGATTTGTCTATATTGTTCTAGTGGCCTTGTAGATGATGAAATACATTTTCTCATCCAATGTGACTCTCATAGTGTATCAAGACAGTTGCATGATGTAGAGAAATTCATTTCTGCTATCAACAATACTGATACTGATGTCATCAAAGCTCTCGCCAAGTTTATATACAATGCATTTAGACAGAGATGGGAACTCTAATTGCTAGCCTATGTAACAGCTGTGTATACTATGATATTTATGTAATCATCACTGTAACAAAGAGTGGGTATATGTGCCAGGAGAGAGAGGGATGGAGAAAGAGAGAGAATTAGTGTGCGTATGTGTGTGTGTGTGTGAGAGAGAGAGAGAGAGAGAGAGAGAGAGAGAGAGAGTGATAGTAAGACTTAGACTTAGTCATAGAGTAGAGTAGTGGACATATTATTTATATATATATATATATATATATATATATATATATATATATATATATATATGTGTGTGTGTGTAAAGCACCATTTATGTATGACACATAGGTCAGTAATGACCTCTTTTTTGCTGTCAATAAAATATATTATTATTATTATTATTATTATTATTATTATTATTATTATTATTATTATTATTATTATTTAGGCTGATATTTGATGGTAAGTTGAGAGGGGTGCACTCTATAAGTAGTATTATAATTGGTCTTCTCTGGATATTATCCAGAGAAGACCAATTATTTGGATTATCCAGAGAAGACCTGTTATTTGGATTATCCAGAGAAGACCTGTTATTTGGATTATCCAGACAAGACCTGCTATTTGAATTATCCAGACAAGACCTGCTATTGGAATTATTCAGGCAAGACCTGCTATTTGGATTATCTAGACAAGACCTGCTTCTTTAGATATTTAGTCAAGTTTTGATTAGTTCCTATGAATGCCACCAGATGGGAGAGCACTAGATAGTTAGTGATGGGTGTTGCCTTGGGGTCTCACGTAGGGAAATCCCAGGGTCACTCAGTGCATCCTAACCGACAGAAGACCTCCGCACTGAATACTACATGAGTTCTAGGTGGATAAAATAGTTAGCTAATTTAGTAGAACTCTGTAAAAATTTATAACTGGTCCTGAGTAGGTACTTATTCATATGATATAAAATAAAACATGATTATTGCAGTAATGCCCATTCATTTTTGGGCTTGTTTGGATTGGGTCTGAACTGAATTTATTCACTGCAAAAAATGTCAATTATGCAGGTGTCTGTACATTGATGGCCAGCATTCCAGATTTTCGTGATCGATGCGCAGGTTTTTTTTTATATGTCGTAAATCGAGGTTGCCCCTAAAGATATACGTGGGATTTTTTGCTCAATACCTCCGGGGCACACTAGTTATGGCATGGCATGCTACATTAAAATATAGTGAAAAAGTATTTCCATGGCTGAGACCTTGGGAACCGTGATGTCTGACTGTGTCAGTGGGTCACTTGGCTCCAAGCCCTGCAGGCATACTGGTCCCAGAGTTAAGTACTAGCATCCTAGACTCTGGTCTTCTGCCCTATGTCTGAAGGGACAGGAAAGTAGTCCCTGTTGGTATGGGTGAAACACTAGAGGGGGCTGTGGTTCTCAGGAGTGGATAAGGACTGCTCTTGGTGTTGTAAATGAGGTGGGGGCTTTACACCCTGTATGTCACCTGTCCACAATAGGGTAGTGGTTAGAACACTGGACTCGTAATGCAGGGTAACTGAGTTCTAGTCTCACCAGATGCTGTTATTTTTTTCAGTGAACCAAAAGGGTTTTTTGTGCTGCCAATCTTTAGGTTTTCATTTAATTTTGCTCTGTTGCACTTACCAAGCATGTTTAACTGTTTAAAGAAATTAAAATATACATAGCAGAGGTGATGTTTTTGGTAATGTCTTAATAGATCTATACATTTCTTACAAAAATCATATTATTGATCTGGTGGACCTATGGTGTCTTGAACCCACTTCCCTTACATTGGGAGTCCAACGCTCTATTGCATGAGCTAGCAGGACTGTTGTTGACTTGTGCAAGTTGTGGTAGACAATCTCCTAATATTATAGTCTTCAGCACAAGTTTTATTTAGCTGAATGCCTAATCACAGGGTGATTGTGTATGGTATATGTTGTTATCAGGTAAGTATACTAGGTGAAACCTCTATGCTGCTTGGACAGTGCACACCTGTACCACTGCACCTACTAGTATATGCAAGTATGACACAATACATGTATTTGGCTGTAATAAACATAGGGTGTACTTCTTGTGTTGCCCAATGATATGTACATCTAATTAGCCACCACAGGCTATATCCCACAATGCAGGGTGCAGAAGATCAGGGGTTACTAGGAGTGAGCTAGTGACACCTGGTATCAGGTTGGCCCTGCAGGCTATGTATGTAGTCATAGTTCTTATAAATTCCTCCAGATGAAGGGGTGCGCAGGCAGTGCCTTACGTTTTTCTTGAATGTGCATCACGCTCTGTTTTCCATTAATGAATGGTGTAGCATGGTACTATTGCCATAGTTACGTTATAGCGTGGTGCACATTTATGACCCATCCTAACAAAGTGGTACTGAAGTCGCACATTTAAAAGCCTAGATATGGCCCTTTCAAGTGGTATAGTGTCAAAAATATCAGATTTTTCAAAATTGATATTTTAGCATTTTTCTTACATATGGGTAGATATCTTTCAGAATCCTTGCTTACTAGATTGAATTTAGGTCCCAAATGCCCAAAAGACATAGATCTAATTTTAATGGTTATATAGAATTACATAGGAATCATATAGGATTCATAAATTATTAAATGTTTAATATGTCAATTATCTCAGTTAAATCATTTTTTAATCGATCCGACTAAATTTTCCTACAGAAGATCTAGAGAGGACCACCTGGTTCAAATATGCAAGTGTTATATACCAAATGAAAGCTCTTGATGGGCTGCAAATGAATATGCCAATAACTAAACATTTTGCATGTGCGACTTCCGAACCAATTTGTAAGGATGGGTCACATTTATGTGTAACTAGTGTTATTATGGTGCACTGCTCTAAAATGAAGTGTTTAGAGCAACAGAGCAACCACAGCGAACAGCTTATAATAAAGAAACCATAGGCAAAAGGGATTTGAGCTGCTCGCTATAAGTCATAGCGAGCAGCTTATAATAAAGCCTATGAGCAACCAGAATTTGAGCTGCTTACTGTAAGCTTATTTAACATTTATTTATACCAAACGTAGGTCATTTTGTTATATATTTACACATATTCACTATGCATAAATATATATCCATCAGTCACCATGTGGAGGTAGGCCTACATAACTGATTTAATTTTGAGAAAATAAAGGCCTGAAGTGAAAATTTTGGAATAAAAACAATGTTTTCTATCTCTCTATGAGCTCAGTAGATATATAGATATAAATGGATGGCTTATAATGTATATTTCATTTGACCTAACCTACGTCGAATAAAATGAAGATATTAAAAGCCTTGTTTTAGCTTTTGTTTCACCCGATCTGGATCAAGTGATAACATGAAGCCTAGTTATTTAAGAAGCAGATTTTCTACCAAATCTGGATCAAGTATAAGAATACAGCTTCCTTATCTGTGTATATACCTACTTGCTTTATATGCAGAGATAGGCAAATACATTGCTTTTGTAGTTATTTTAAATGAAGTTGGAGAAGGCTTTCATTTTCTATGGTGTTTCTGATGGGTTAGCCCTCTTTGTTCTATGTTTTTTTATAACGAGCATAGTAAAATCTAAATCTCTTATGTAGTTTGAATTTCCCACACATTTTTTTTGTGAGAAAAATAACTATGTTCCCCTTATAAACATTACAGCCAAGAAAAAAAAATGAAGTCTTTCTTGGAAAAGGTTTTTTTTTTTTTGTAGTTAATTTTGTAGTATTTATTGATTTGAAGCATGCTAGCATTTTATTTTCACTTATTATATGACTTAGCAATTGAGCTAAATAGAAGCTGTGCCCTTTGTCTATTTTGCAATTGAATAAAAAGACGGCTTGAAAAATATGTAAAGCACTTTCTATAGCTATGTACAATGATTTTTTTAGGGCTGTTGCTTAAAAATATAACTTTTATGGCTGGCTTCTTTGTACATTTCATGTGAATAATAACACACAGAACTTTGGTATGAGCACATCTTGATATAGCTTTGCCCTGTCCAGTAGCTTTTTATAGATAGCCTTTTTATAGAGTTTTTAGCTCCTCCCCTTTGTATGGAAAATTTCATGCTATTGCGCAGTTTAAATAGCATGGAAAATTCCATGCTATTGCGCAGTTGAGTTAGGATGGAAATTTCCATTGTATTGCACAGTTTAAATAGCATGGAAATTTCCATGTTACTGTGCAGTTTAAACAACATGGAAATTTCCATGCTATTGCGCAGTTTAAAAAGCATGGAAATTTCCGTGCTATTGCACAGTTTAAATAGCACAGAAAGGGAAGAGTTTATTTTAGCCACTCCCCCTCCCATGTAGCAAGCCCGCTCGGGGCCAAATTGGTTTTACCCGGGATAAGGTGGTTCAAAGCAGGCAGTATTCAGTACATGGGTTTTAGGTTCGGCAGATGCTGGGTTTCCAGTCAGGGCCACACAGGGCAGCCCAAATCGGGCAAACCCACTTGAGCCCGTTGGGCTCCCAACGGGTTTTGTCCTCAGCATACGGTCTGGGCCACATTGGGCCGCCCGATTTGGGCACTGGTCAGCTTTAAAATGGGCAACCACATTGGGCCCAGGATGGTTTCAAAATGGGCATCCCAAGATGGGTACTTAGCTGCATAAAGTCTTCCCAGTCTGGGGTGAGAGTGGGTTTGGACAGGGCAGCCTCATCTTCTGAACTATTCTAAACTCTGTGATGAGTGTTCCCCCTCCCT
Source organism: Acholoe squamosa (assembly GCA_949317995.1). Classification (NCBI taxonomy): domain Eukaryota; kingdom Metazoa; phylum Annelida; class Polychaeta; order Phyllodocida; family Polynoidae; genus Acholoe; species Acholoe squamosa. Next base: position 11,717,665 of record OX439051.1, on the reverse strand, counting down.
CTCTCTTTTTTGTTCGTCCCTCCCCTATCCATTCCCTACCCCTTCCATCTCCTCCTCATTCCACTCAACCTGCCCTGCCCTTTCCCCCTCTCACCCCGCTCTGCCCTGCCCTTCTGTCACCCTGTCCTCCCTGGGCCTCCCTAGCCCACTTAAAAGGGTCTATTTCTCCTCTTTCCTATCCCCTCAGGATGTGTGTGGTGCACATATGCGCAGGCACTGACACATTCCTCTGTGAATTTGTGTAATGAGGATCTCGCCATGAATATGACCTTAGCTGTCGAAATGGCGTTAAACATCTATTACTCACTCACTCTCACTCCCAGCCCTCACCCTGCCTTGCCCTGCTCTCACCCTGCCCTGCCCTGCTCTCACCCTGCCCTGCTCTGGCCCTGCCCTGCCCTACTCTCATCCTGCCCTACCCTCCTCTCACCCTACCCTGCCCTGCTCTCACCCTTGCCCTGCCCTGCTCTCACCCTGCCCTGACCAGCTCTCACCCTGCCATGCCCTACTCTCATCCTGCACTGCCCTGGCATCTCCTTCGCTCACATGCCCTGCTCTTACCCTGCCCTGCTCTCACCCTGCCCTGCCCTCTCACCCTACCCTGTCCTACTCTCACCCTGCACTGCCCTGGCATCTCCTTTGCTCACATGCCCTGCCCTGCTCTCACCCTGCCCTGCCCTGCCCTCATCTCACCCTGCCTTGCCCTCTTCTCACCCTGCCCTGCCCTCCTCTCACCCTGCCCTGCCCTCCCCCCTCCCTTCCCTGCACCACTGCTGTAGGACACTTTCCCTATACCATTAATACACAGGTAGGTTCATAGTAGGGATCCAGATATTTAATGTAAAAGGCAACACTGACTAGTCCTGGAAAGAACAGCTTCATGTCTTTCTTTGTACTAGTAGGCTTGCAAGGTGTATTTGTGGTGTGGGGGCAAACAGGTCCCACACTTGGCCAGGTATAAGAGGACTATATATAGAGGCAATTGAGAAACCAAAAATATTCCCTGCCCCTGTAGGCCAGTCCATGGCAGACTCACTACAAAGTGGTTTCACAGCACTCCAGGCAGAATTCTACTACCCATACCAAACTTATTTCTTTTAGACATAGGACAACTGGAATAGACTACTAAATCAGATATGAAGTAATAATGTGCAGACTTTCTCATAGTCTGGAAATACTTAGATGTTTCTAGTCAAAAGTGCAAATCAAGGTAATCTGAGTAGTAGTGGAATGGCAACACCATTTCTATTGCACTGAACTTGGAACAAGAGCAGATATGCAGAGGTACAGTCATTATGAACTTGAAGGCTCTCTTCTCTACTCCTACATAGGGAATTAGTGGGGGAAGATTTAGGCCAGAATGTCACTTTAATGAATCAAAGTGCCTTGTGTTGGCTGAATGAGTTTGATTCAAATGAATGGTACTGCTCTGCCTTTCCACTTGGGTAGATATTGCATTTACTGCTTTGGTGATGGGGGGGGGGTTAGATTACCTCAAGGATTTGTTGCTTATTGACTTTAAAAAAAAAGAAAAGATTTTGGATAAATTTCTCAAAAAGAATTTTTAACATGTCACCACTAATTTTTCATCAAATCGGGCAGCCCACTTTAGGCCACACCAAAAACCCATGTTAAATTCACTTTGAGCCCAAATCGGTGAGCCCAATTTCAAACAGATCTGTGCCCGAATCGGTTAACCCAGTGTGGCCCAGACTCTTTGCTGAGGACAAAACCCATCGGGCGCCCACTGTGTTAACCCAGTGTGGCCCACATCAGGAGCCCACTATGGCCCAGACTTGGGCCACACCATGTTTGCTACCTGGGCTTGCATGGAAAATTCCATGCTATTGAGCAGTTTAAATAGCATGGACATTTCCATGCTATTGCGCAGTTTAAATGGCATGGATATAACTGAAGAATCAAAGGCTCCTCTCATAGAATGGTTATGGCTTTACAAAAACACCAAAATTCTCCTTGACATCACACAAAATTTTGCCTGTATCTCAATCTGCAGTGGTCTTAAAATAAAAAAGTGGGCATATACAGCTATTCATTATTATGAAAATGGCAAGGAGGTGATGGGGATAACCTATCATGCATTAGATCGATTATCCACTCACTATCTTTGGATACGTCAAAGGGTGTATGAGGCTGAGTGCGCTGGTGACACTGTTCTCAATAATTCACAGGTTTCCAGACATCCTGAGAAATGTATTTCAGTGGCTAAAGTAGATCAGACTGAAATGGAAGAAGTGCAGCCTCACATGGAGAATTTTCTCAGCTTCATGCACACTGGAGACATCACAAGGGAAAATCTGATTCATTTGATACTCATCTCAGATAAATACAATGCAATAGAATTGGATGCCCTTTGTGAAAAGGCTATGGATGATTTTATATCCTCGGGGACATCCATGGAACATGTGATCCATTGGTGGAGAAAGGCAAAAGGAGCAGTTTTCAACTCTAAATGTAGGAAATATCTTCAGCTGAATTTAATGCATCTGTTTCCGTTCTGATTTTTTTGCAGATTTGGAACTAGATGAACTCATTTCGCTTTTGGAAGGAGGTGGGCAGGTGGTTTCCTCAGAATCATATGTAATGGATTCTGTTTTGTCATGGTTGATAAAGAACAATAGAATGCATGATTTGGGTTCCATCATCCCTCACATCAAACTTTGGGCAATGACTCTGTGGTTATGTGCTCCATAGAAAACAAGGTTCATTTTGTGAAGGGGATATTTCAGACTACTGTTTCTATTGAAAAGGACAGTGGTCGCAAATTGACAATTAAGATACCTGTGAAGAACCCATCTATCATAGGAGAACTTGGTTACATCCTACATACTATAAAGTTCAAAATCTCTTGTCATTCATAGACTAGTTTGTATTCCAGTTACACGATCGTTGCATTTTTTCCCCATCACATTCAATGTTTGTATTACCGGCATCATTAAAAGAGTTGTTGAAATATGAGGAGTGGTTGCTTGAATGGATGTAGAGTGAAAGCTGTATGTTTGTTTGTCACCCCAGCTATATTTCGTGCTGGACCTGTCAAAAAGCAGTGTTACTTCTGTGAGGACATAAGAAAAGACAATGCACATCGTTTCATGGATTGGACTTGGTTACAAGGTAACATTACTGAGATGCAAAAATCATTGAATGAGAGGATGGCCATCTTTGGATGTCCGTTTTTATGATAATGATGGTGTGCGAGTGATTGGTGTTTGCCGTCAGGAATTGAATATTTTGACACATCGTCTTTCTTGGATAAACAAAAGCTTGAACGAAGCTGGAGAGGGGTGCATGGGCACCAGTAAAAATGTTTTAAAACAGAATGCTGAAGGGACAAATGGAAATGTGTTCAACGCTCCAAAGAAATGTGACGTTCTCTTTGCTGTAGGGCCAAAAACAATACTATGTGTCAAAAAGTCTAAGAGCCCAGTTTTCGACATCATGCTTACAATTCCAAACTTTAGAGACTCTACACAGACTTACTTAAATCTAACTGAAATGGAAGAAGTGTTGCCTCACATGGAGAGTATTCTTAGGTACATGCACTCTGGAAGGATAGAAATAACAATCTTTTGCCTTTGATACTCATCTCCGACAAATATAACATAGGGGAATTGGCTGTCCTCTGCCAAAAAGCCATGGATGATAATCTGTTTTCTGGGATGCAGGTAGAATGCGTCTTTAAATGGTGGATTTCTACTAAAGAGCTTAACTTCAGCTCAAAGTGCAAGGAATACCTCCAGTTAAATTTGGAGTCTTTTTTCTCATCCCAGCTCTTTTACGATTTGGGACTCGAAGAACTTGTTTCCCTTTTAGAAGGGGATGGACAAGTCATTACCTCTGAGGAAGATGTGTTCAGTGCTGTCATGTCCTGGTTGAGGACGAATGATAGAATGTCAGACTTGAAATACATCATACCACACATCAAACTCTGGGCCATGGACTTGCTCAACATTGAGAAGCAAGAAATGTTTCTGTTAGACAATGGCCATATTAAGCATCTCTATGAGTTTATGCGATTCAATGCAACCTTTGCACATGATAGGGAATGGTCACGATATATAGGAAGGCATTACACTGATTGAGGATTAACAGTCCGTTTGAGGGAAAGGCACCTTTCCAAGTACACAAGGAAATTACTTCCCATGTCATACTCTGCTGCTGATCAAGAAGAAAAAAATATATTGAAGGTAAAATACTGTACATCGGTGAACGGTTCAAGGGAAGTCCATGTGATCACTGACCTGTATGAAAGTATAGCGCATTTAAACACAGTAACACTATCTACAGTCATCTATTCCATGGTAAATAATGTTCGATTTGTGAAGGGAATTTGTAAAATGACTGTTTCATTTAAACACAATACTGGTCACAAAGTGACTGTGAATATACCGAAAGAGACAGTTTCTGGAGGAGAAACCAGAGCAGAACAAGACACCATTACTGTAATTCCCACATATGCTATTGTTGAAGACTATAGTGGCTATAGTGACAATGAATACAGTGACAGCGAATACAGTGACGATTGAGAGAAAACGACTACAACAGTGTACAATGGAAAATACTCTTTATGGACTGTCTATACATGCAGCAACAATGATCAAGCAGCTGGAGCATGAGGGCAATGTTTCTGATGATGTGTTGGATAGGTTGCATGTAGGATAGAATGCTTATGTTGAGGCTCAAAAAGAGTATCGTCGAGTACCACCACCACCACCCATGGAACGCCAAGCATCCTCAGGGTTGCTCAGATGTGAGATTTGTTTTGACCACCTCCATAATCAACCCACTGTGGAACTAAGTCCTTGTCGTGACACTTTTCATGTGGTCTGTGCTGAAAGGTGGCTTCAGAGATGGCAAACTTGCCCACACTGTCATGAAGCTGTACAAAATAGCATGGATCATTAAATCATGCAACAAATGATCTAGTTAAATGAAAGACACAAATCTCCATTACTGTATTTTTCCAAGAGTAGTTCATATTAAAAAGAAAATGAACAGAGTAGGGTAGAGGCACCCTGAGTCGGACAGACACCTAAAGTCGGACACCCTTTGCATTGAATTACATAATAGATATGAAGAATTCAGCTATCATTTGAATCAGACATGAAAACTCAGGTATCATACCCTCCAGAAAATGAGGAATAAAATGTAAAACTCCTGCCATAAATGCTTTTACAACATTGCAAACACTGGGTGTTTTTGTTATATTCTGAGGATGAAAAATGGTGAGTGAATGGAGATCCTGGTTTGATTTGTCAATTTGTCATGTCTTAACCTTCATGTTTAGAGGATTTCTAAACCTGACAATGGGAATATACACATTTTTGCCTATGATTTGACTTGACAAACCTGAATACATCCCTCATGTTACAATATGGGAGTTATTCATCAAGGACCTTCAAATTACAACTACAGTCAGACACCAATTACACCCCACCCTGGACACAATTATATCATGATTTCAATGCTTTTACAATGGACATTTAATTACAAACAGAATCCTTCATGATATACCTGTACTCCCAGATAGGGATATTTAATCTGTGTTTGCTTTACCTACTATCAAATACATAAACCTAATCACTACTCCATCTGCCCATAGAAGTCATGCTCTTCTGGGCATGTAGACTGACCTGTTACATGTATGCAAAATTAAACACCTGAGGGTGCCCTGGAGAGGAGTGTTGTATTAGTTTGCATTCCTTAGTGTTATATGCTTTATGCCTATATAGCATATTTCAGATACCATGAACCATTGTGTCTCTATCAATTAGACAACATGGTGTTTGACTCTAGGGTCACCTCTAGCATGAGCTGTCCGACTTTAGGTACAATTTGACTTTTTGGAGACTAAATATGTACAGCATATTTATTCATTGGTATTGGAGAGTTTCATCAAAACTTCTTCATGGATCTTGGGGTTAAAGTATCATACATCAACTGGTGCAATGGAAAGTAGAATTCACCCCATTTAAAGGTAAAAGATTGGAGCACCAAATATGGCCACCTCCTGTGTGGTCAGGAGCGTCCAAAATGGGTGCCTCTACCCTAGAAACAGATAGAATTCGAAATAAAAGATGTACCCTTGAAAATTCCATCTATGGGCTGATTGCACATGCAACACTGATGCTTAAATAACTGCAGGAAAATGACTATCATTCTGATAATGTGTGTGATAGAATGAAAGTAGGATGGATAGTCTTTGTACATGCATTCCAAGAGTATCACTGTGAATGTAATCCACCGCCACCACCTCCTCGTCCACAGACCGAAGAAACTGTTCATATGAGAGACGTGTCACAGATCCCTGTTTGTGATTCTCCGGATAGAAATGAACCTCTGAATTGTGATATATGTCTGGACCTGCTTCACAACCAATCTACCGCAACTCTGAATCCATGTGGGCACACATTTCACACTATGTGTGCCGTACAGTCACTTCATGCGAGGCAAAGTTGCCCATATTGTCGTGGAGTGGTACGTGACATTAACCGTAACTGAGGAAAAATATCTATATATGGTTTCATTTTCATTGTGTAACATGGAAGTCATGACTGATCAAATACGAAAAAGTATTCTCATCAACACACTGCACATTCTGATTGAAAGTGCAGGGGAAATCCTGGAGCAGATGCAAGGTGATGGCCAGGCAAGGGAAGATGTGTTACAGAGGATGAACAAAGGCTGGCAGAATTATGTGCAAAGATACCAAGAATATTCTTCTCCACCTATTGTCCAGTCATCTAGGGCCATAAACAACACATCAGAAAATATTAAATGTGAGATCTGTTTTGGCTACCTCAATACTCAATCTACAGAAGAACTGCTTCCATGCAGGCACAACTTTCACACCATGTGTGCTGAATTTAGGATCCAAAGCAGAGACAATTGTCCATATTGCTGTGAGCCTGTGGAGGCCATGCACTATAATTGAGATCAGTTCAATAAAGAACAAAAAATAAAGATATAGTTGAGTTGTTTTTCTTTTATTGTTTTTTTTTCAGTCACTACCCCTTATAACTGAAATCCAGATAGGCCAAGTAAGATGAAGTCATCAGGGGTCAACTCTTCATCAATCTTTCATTTCTCCTTGAGTGTCCTTCCTAAGTGTACTGCTTCCTGTTCAACAATCTCTTTTTGAATTTGTGTAGATTTCAATATTTTTTTCAACTAGACTTAAATTTTCATCAGGGGTCAACTCTTCATCCAGCTTTCATTTCTCCTTGAGTGTCCGTCCTCAGTGTACTGCTTTTCTTGAGTGTACTGCCTGAGTGTCCTCCTTCCATCAAGGTTTTTTCCCTACAGGACTGAAAATAAAATCAATGTGACAAACCTAGGATACAAATTTTTATAAAATGGATTATCAGCTTTGCGGAAAATGTTTGAAAAATTACTGCAAGGGAGGGAGCTGACTATCAATATTATGCACCCATATCAGTCAGTAAACATAGTACCATTCATTCATTACATGTTGTGCATCTTAAAGTGTTTCAAGGGAATTTTATTTATTCTCACCTCCCTGCCGAGGGTTGACCCGCGTCACTAGTAGCTGTAAGTTGGCATGCACCATTACTTTGTCTTGTTTTGGAGACTCTGCAGCTTCTGGCTGTGGTGGAGGTGGAGCTGCAGCTGGAGTAACCTCTACCTGCTCTGCAAGGGTGTCTGGGCTAACCTCTGTCTCAGCTGGCTTCAAAGGGACTTTTGACCTGCCACGCCCCCCTTGCCCTGCTGTTTTCATCTGCAGGTGGGGTGGGAGTATGGCATTTTGTCCATGTTCTTTTAGATATCTTTTCCTTTCTCTATCAATCTTACCTCTGTTTTTGGATAGTTCTTTGGCTCTCATATGTTTCTTGTAAGCCTCTGAATCTTCTCCTCCCTCGAAAGCCACCTCCTTCATCTCTTGTCTCTTTTTCCTGTTCCACAAGGCATCATTCTCCAGATGCAAGGCATACTCTTGTTTGGGCTGCTCCTTAACATTGTCTCTATGGGTTTTAGAATTCTGTTTGGGAGTCTTTTTTTAAGCTGACCCAGGGGTGGCTGGCCCACAGACTGGTTGGCCGGGGAGGGGCTTTCTGACATTTTCTGTAAATGAAAAAGGAGAGAATCAAGATTAGAACAAACACTCGCAAACATCCAGAATATAAATCAAAATGAAAGTGGCAATGGGATTCTGCAAATGGGGTCATTTGATAGGTATAAAAGAGGGCTATCTTCACCCCAGTTGTCATGTCCCACACTAAATTTTTTCCCTTCATTCAGGAGCAAAACCCTTTAAACTAACAGACGTTTGTGGTGACAAACGTCCGTCATTTTTATTACGAGTGTACATTTCAGATAGAAAAAAAGGAATCGGCAGAGAAACTGTGCATGCAGAGAGGACTTACATGGGGCTAAATATTTACACCAGAGAAATTGAGCCTAATGGCATATGGCAGCACGAGGCTGTGCTACTATGTCCAGGACGAACGACCACAGACGTCCGTCAGAAAAATTACGAGTGTTTGTTTTGAACCAATTTTTTTTATAAGGATTTCAGCTGAAGGTGAGACAAGGGATACAGGGGGTCAACACAGAACCTAGAGAGACTCAGTCAGGTGCTGCATAGACTGGAACAAGCCATTTTTCTTAGTTCAGGGTGAGTGAAAATACAAGAGTTGGCATGAATGAGGTCCTCTGCTGCCTGATTTCTTGTTCAAATGACACAAAATGAGAAGAGAACAAGAGATCAGAATGTTCCCTTGATTTTTAGAATTATTTGGGGGAACATAGACATGGTATGTGGCCATGGTGTACGACAGGAGAGGTGACTAGCTTGCCCGAAATAATGACGGACGTTTGCAAACGTCCAGAATATTTAATATGTCACATTTTCAGACGTCGTGAAAATGGCCAGGGAAGCACAAGGCGACGTCGCACACTCTTTTAAAATACTCCTAACTAACTAATTCAGTCATACAACACACAAGATAAACAGCCAATTGATCTATACATGTTAAATTCTATGCTGGATATGTAGAGAGAAAACTAATCTTACCTTTTCCTGGTTTTGAAGCTTAATTATTGACTTCTCTTTCTAAAACTTAGTCCAATATGGCACCCCGAGGTACCAGCTCACCTTCTGCTGGTAACTAGCTCAGGTAGTACCAAACGCTACCTGTAGAGGTCCCCATGAATTCGCGCCACAATAAATATGACGGACGTTTGTTATGAGCAAACGCTCGCAAACGTCCAGTTAAGAAATTTCTCCCCTCCTGTTGTACAGGAGAGAGAGAGCCTGTTACTTGGGAAAACAGTGTTTCCTGGGAGAGATGAAACTCAAAGGTAGACATGGGAAATGGATAAGAAGAGATAAAAGTACTTTGAGGAGGTTATATGAGGGGATTCGTAATTTTGACGAAAAAAACGTCCGGAATATATATTAGAGGTCAAAATCCTCCCAACTGACATATAGATATCAAGGAGTGTCGATGGGGGTCTGCATTTAGTATGGATTAAGACCCAAGATAGGGAACTACTTCCCCAAAGAATAAAAATGGAGGTTGGGGTTCTAGTATCTGAGCAGGAGCACCTGGGAGGGTCAGGTTGGACTTCCCAGGCAGATGTGGTATGTCCAAGTATATGAAGCCCACCTGGTAGGTATTACAAGTGGGGGGTCAAAAATAGCATGAGTTAGGCCCAAGATATTATGCTATAGGTTAAAAAAGACAAAAAGGACCTGTGGCTATCCATTTCACATTTATTGGGGAAAGTTCAGTCTTTTCAATGGAAAAAGAGGAAAAAATGTCTTTTCTTTGACTTTGAAGCTGATTTCTGCAGTATAAAAAGACAGAAGTAAGGTAAAACTATACATTTTCATGGACCCCTATATGTTTAGAGTACATCAGGGATAGAAAACAAGATAATGAACTCATTGGTACTATCCCAGGTCTGTTTGAATGGAACAAGTACCTAAACGTCCGTAATATAAATCAAAATGGACGTTTGATGGATATTGACCCTACTGGAAGCCATATAAGAGATCAGCTGTGTCTCCAAACACTTATGTAACAGTGGCATAAAGATGGGTATTCCATTTTACAGTGCTATGGATTGAATATGACACTTTCTTCCTTTCATGCTTCCTCTGTAATTTTCCAGAACACAAAAGGTTTACTTCTTAGACTTCTGCAAGGGGCCAGGTTTCAATACCATGAAGAACAATTTTTCATCCAAGAAAAAGAAATGAAAATCATTTCAAGCAATGAAAAACATCAATCCATGAATATCTATCACCACCAGAGTGATACATGCTTGAGACAGTGTGAGATGATTCCATTTGCAATATGCCATAGTTCAACTGAGGAAACATTCCTAAAAGATGATGATGTGATCTCCTATGGTGTCGAGTCTGGACAATTCACGTTAGGGAGTTATACAAATCACATCATGGCCAATTTCCATCTTAGTTGCACTGTACTACCATTTTTTCTTTCTTGTATTGAAATATCACAAAATGGGGTATGTTACAGGCATCCTTGTAGGTTGTCTGACAGATTGTGAAAGTGTTGCTCCGAATGTATTAAAAGATGTTTCCCTTAAATTGCTACCCCCTGATCTGATTCAGCCGTTGAGTGACCCCTTCATATTTTGCCTCACTCATATCAAACCCAGTTATGTAAAGTTATATATGTACTGCAGCACTTTTGCATGTTCAGATGGCTTTCAATGGCAGCTCATACTGGGAAGAGAAAAAATGGCATGGTGCCAAGAGATACATGGAAGTCAAAACAGTCAAACTCGGATTGTTTAAAAGAGAAAAGTGCCCTCTTTCATTTCATGCTTTCATGGAAGCAACAGTTACTAGTGTGGCAGTCATCACAATGTTCTTATTTATACAAAGAGATGGACGGTGATGAGATGGACGCTGTGATAAAAGACATATGCCAAAGGTTTCAGAAGAAAGTTGTTTAAAAAAACAAGCTGCAAAATGGAGATCTGGTGGTCACTTGTTTTGCATCTGACAAAGAAGTCACCCATAGCAGTTTGAGCATATTGAATTTACTGAAGTTTAGTGAGTTTATAGAAAGAGTTGGGGAGGAACTGGTCATGTGGTGGGGAGTATCAAGGATGAGGCAATGTTGTGAAGACATTGTTGTTGTTTTATTTGGCACAATGAAACTGGAGCAAGATGAGATATACCATGTCATGTCTCTCTTGAAAGAAACAAATGGCTTGAGAGCAAGCGTAGTAACAAATCAGATAGAGAAAATTGTCCTTTCCTCTCTGAGCAAGTTTGATAAAGATATGTCCATAAAAACAGATAAGTACATACATTGTGACTCTCAAGATAACCACATTTCCATTACACTGAGATTGTTGTACACTGGGAACAAAGACAGCATTTGCATCCCGGGAAACATATTTGTTAAAGACATCATTGAAGAAGCATCAGAAAAAAATGAAGTTAAATATAACGGAACTGACACTTCTCTCAGAACCTACAGCAGATTGGCGAGGTGCAACCCTCTTGCTATCAGGAGAAAAGGAATTGAATTTGAGAGATGATCATGTGAGAAATACTCAAAAAGATACAGGAGGAAACATCTGGTGGATATATGGCCTGCTCTTGGGACTGCTGTGTGCTGGCTTCATTCGATACTTGTTCGTTTGAAGGCATAATACGCAAAAGTGTCGTTCTGGCTGTTCTGAGCATTTTGAATCCACTGCTGTCACCTTTAATTGATAATGGAGACTGTGTCTCCAAGTACAATAGATGGTTGAAACGCTTTCTATGCAACAAAAGGAAAATAGAACCTTCTATGGATGTCCATGCCAGCTTTTCACAGGCTTACAATAGGCTTATTCTCTCTCACGTGAAAGGAAACAAAGACAAGAATCTTACACTTCTCCACTTTGTATATGACACTCTCTCCATGCCTGGCAATGAGTTTCTTGTTCAGATGTTGGAGGATGTAAATTATCGCATGAAAAAGATTGAGGAACTGTATGCCAAAGATGGAAATAATAAGATCACACACCTCCTACCTTAACTTAGAACGCTGCCTGTTCATGTTCTGAACTCGATCATTCTCAGGTGTTTGCACAGTGTAAATATTGATCCCACATCATTTGAAGAACAGGAAGATATGAACAGACTGCATCTAATTCTGTCTAGAAAGGTATCACACACATTCTCTTTAGTGGCTTTGCATTATGTGAAGGCAGACCAAACAGGTTTTGTTCTGCAAGGACTGATACGGTGTCATCAGCCGAGGACACTCAGAGCTTTTATGCAAAGCATGAATCTCCAAATGAAGAAATATATCAAATTTGTAGTTCTCCTGTACATGAGAATGTGTGCTTTATATGTGCAATATCAATGAAGTGTATCCGTCAAGCCAGGACAAGGGGAGAGTTTTCAAAGAAGTGTAACATGATTGTGTGTTCTTACTGCATGGAGCTCTTGACCCATTGGGGTTTGACCAAGAGACCCTCCTCTTTTGGGTATTTCTTGTATTCAGAGAGGTTAGAGCACAGGTGCTACAGGGACGACTCCAACATGATTGTCAAACAGGAATATCCAGGAAATTTAATTAACCTTCATTGGAAGGAGTGGACTCAAGAAACGGATTACATTCATGGATTACTTTCAAGAAATGCATAACATTCATGGATTACTTTCATGGATTACTTTCAAGAAAATATGAAAGCTTGATGAAGAGTTGACCCCTGATGAGAATTTGAGTCTAGTTAAAAAAAAATAGAAAAAGAATTCTTAAGAAAATTGTCAAACAGAAAGATCCAGTAAAAAAAGATTACATTCATGGATTACTTTCAACAAATGGATTACTTTCATGGATTACTTTCAAGAAAATATGAAAGCTTGATGAAGAGTTGACCCCTGATGAGAATTTGAGTCTACTTAAAAAAAAAGAAAAAGAATTCTTAAGAAAATTGTCAAACAGAAAGATCCAGTAAAAAAAGATTACATTCATGGATTACTTTCAACAAATGGATTACTTTCATGGATTACTTTCAAGAAAATATGAAAGCTTGATGAAGAGTTGACCCCTCATGAAAATTTGAGTCTAGTTAAAAAAAAGAAAAAGAATTCTTAAGAAAATTGTCAAACAGAAAGAACCAGTAAAAAAAGATTACATTCATGGATTACTTTCAACAAATGGATTACTTTCATGGATTACTTTCAAGAAAATATGAAAGCTTGATGAAGAGTTGACCCCTCATGAAAATTTGAGTCTAGTTAAAAAAATAAAAGAATTCTTAAGAAATTTGAAAAAAGATTCTTAAACAGGAATATCCAGGAAAATAAACTTGACTGGAAGGAGTAGACTCAATAAATGGATTACATTCATGGATTACTTTCAAGAAATGCATTACATTCATGGATTACATCCATGGATTACTTTCAAGAAAATATGAAAGCTTGATGAAGAGTTGACCCCTGATGAAAATTTGAGTCTAGTTAAAAAAAAGAAAAAGATTTCTTAAGAAAATTGTCAAACAGAAAGATCCAGTAAAAAAAGTAGACTCAAGAAATGGATTACATTCATGGATTACATTCATGGATTACATTCATGGATTACTTTCAAGAAAATATGAAAGGTTAATGAAGAGTTGACCCCTGATGAGAATTTGAGTCTAGTTGAAAAAAAGAAAAAGATTTCTTAAGAAAATTGTCAAACAGAAAGATCCAGTAAAAAAAATTAGACTCAAGAAATGGATTACATTCATGGATTACTTTCAAGAAAATATGAAAGCTTGATGAAGAGTTGACCCCTGATGAGAATTTGAGTCTAGTTAAAAAAAGAAAAAGAATTCTTAAGAAATTTGAAAAGAAATTGTCAAACAGGAATATCCAGGAAATAAACTTCATTGGAAGGAGTAGACTCAAAAAACGAATTACTTTCATGGATTACTTTCAAGAAAATATGAAAGCTTGATGAAGAGTTGACCCCTGATGAGAATTTGAGTCTAGTTAAAAAAAGAAAAAGAATTCTTAAGAAATTTGAAAAGAAATTGTCAAACAGGAATATCCAGGAAATAAACTTCATTGGAAGGAGTAGACTCAAAAAACGAATTACTTTCATGGATTACTTTCAAGAAAATATGAAAGCTTGATGAAGAGTTGACCCATTGTTAAAATTTGAGTCTAGTTGAAAAAAAAAAGAATTCTTAAGAAATTTAAAAATAAATTCTCAAACAGGTATTTCAAGGTAAAAACCCTCAATGGATAGCAGGACTTCCATCAAGAAAAACCAAGGTAAAGTAGGGATTACCTTGAATGGAACAGATGGATTACCTTTAAGGTAAAGGATGGATTACCTTGAAGCTAAAGGAGGGATTACCTTCAGGGAAAAGGAGGGATTACATCCAGGGAAAAGGAGGGATTTCATTCAAGGAAAATGAGGGAATGCTTGGTCACTTTCTATTATGTCTGTGTAAAAAAATCTGTTCATTAAGGAAAAACTAAACCCTTGATTTTCTTGTTTGGTGTGATCTATATAAACAGAACAAAGATTAAATTTTAATTTTTTATTTATTTATTCTTTATGGGAATGGATACTTCAGTTGCTAGCAGTCAATCATATGAAAACAAACTGGTCTGGTTCATGTATCTTTACCGTAACTTCACACCTTTGAACAATAAAACAACAGCCATAGAAGCCAATCCAACAGAAGCTGTCATCAATAATCCTCTGCAGACAGTGTCTTCTATGGGTTCTGGGAAGTGTGTTAGCATGTTTTCAAAAGAACCATTTTCCTGGATCCACTTCCCCCATTTTACCATAAGAAAAAGATCCATAACATCTGCAAACCGGCTGATGTTGATATATGAACACTCTTCTCTGTATATCTTAGCCAAACAGGCTCCGAAGATGTAGACTGTGAGTATTCGACTCCAGTTACACACATTGTCTGTGAATATTTTTCTGGCAGAAGATAGGAAAGCAGCCTCCAGAGACTTTCCTGGGTCTGGCAATTTCCTTATAGTCACATTGAATGTCAAGGCATGCTTGTGCATGACCTGGTCCACAGCCAGTCTTAACCCCTTCTTCAGTTTGTTCCTCTCATCCATTATGTACAATAGAGTATCTGTTGCAGTTGATTGAGACATGATGAGAATTTCTGTGCTAGATGGCCACTCTCTTATGCTTTTATAGTGTTATCTCTACATGCAAATAAGAGAGTGGTCATGTGACTGGAATTTGCATATATTATTCATTGAAGCTCAGTCATTGGATAACTTCAAGTCACATGCCTGCTTTAGATGTTTCTGTAAGTCAATATGCAAGATCACTCATGTGACCCACATTTGCATTCAAAACATGAGTATATAAGAGAAGAGTTAGTCAAAGTTGCACACATGAACCATGGAGGATATACCAAAGCCTCAGTTCAAGGTTGTGATTCAGAAAAGGAAGGAGAAGAGAACTACCAAGGGGAGAAAGAGAAAACTAGCAGACGATGAAGCTGCAAAATACAGGCTTGAGGCAGTTCAGGAGGTCACAGGTGAAGGAAAATTGTTACCAGTGTTACAGACTTCAGAACCAATCACAGTGGAGCCTGTAGAGAACATCATTAAGAGAAGGAAGTTAAACATGAGTACAGCAAATGCTCTGAGGAAAAACAGGGTTGTCATCAGCATAGATAAGAACAATCCAAATTTCATTTCAAGGAATGACATGGATGGATTATTCCCCTTTCAGACAAGGTTTGTTAGATTCACCAACCTGACACATTTGATTTTCAACCTGATTCTTGGACAGTGTGACCCAAGCCAACTTATACTTGACATTAAGGCCTGTCCATCTCTCCTGCTGGCACACTTTCTTCTCCATCCAGTGAAGTGGGTGACAGACAAAACTGACGTTTCTGATCCAAAGGATGTGTTCCAGGTGGACACTGCACTTTCAAACACCAGCCAGACGGAACAGGACACTTCCTTCCCACAGCTGACCCCTGGAGTTTGTGCTGTGGTATTGGGATTACCAGAAGCCATAGCAGAACATCTAAATGGTTCTCTTTCCTATGCAGAAGCATGCAATGGAATGTTGAAGAAAATTCTCCATGGAACTTTGAAAGAAAAGCCAAAAGGTCAGAAATGTAATGACTTCCCAGTTCTAGCAGCCATAGACACACAGAGAGTGATGCATTTGGAAGGCAGGACCCATGTCATAGCCTTTTTCAACAAGACGAAAAAGATGGGTCAGCCTTTGGTCCCTTTGTTTCTCACCACCTGCACAGAAATCATGAATAGGATTCACCTTCAGTATTTGGAGCTCATGTACAGCTTCGGTTGCATCAACTTGGACCTAAAACCTCTGGCTGAAAGCCATTCAGTGTATCAGTTGAGTGACACTGTCAGTGTTGACATGCACTTTACCAGGTCCAGTCAAGAAGCTTATACTATAGGAGAGGTCACTGAGAGCATAGTCTATGGGTAGAGTGTGACAGGCCACCCCCCTCTACCCCCCCATGAAACTAGGTGCCCCTGTGTCTTCATTGTTGATTTCTGTAGAGGATTAGGTGGTTTATGGAGCTGTGGTATTCCTTTATCAGGGTGATACTAAAGGGGAAGAAGAAACCACCTGGACCAGAAAATCCTGATGAATCCAAATTTCTTATCATGATTCTCAAAAATTGACTAAAAGTACCCGAAAATGAGGTTTGATGAAGAAAATATTTTAAAGATGTACAAAAATAATATTCAAAATAATGGGAAGTCTTTATAGACACACATAAACCAGAGTTAGTACCTCAATGCACATTTCCAAATGTCTGCCTATCTCCCAATTTGACGAGTATTCTAACTGTGCATTACTCTGCCTATCTCACATACTGCCTATCCCTTAGTCTACCTATCACTCATACTGCCTATCTCTTAAATCTAAATCATCTTAAAGTAAGGCTATCTCCCAAAAGACCTAGATACTAAAGCTTACTCCTTACTTTAGCTTATCTTCTCTGGTCCAAGTTTCCCATAGTATACCTATCCTCAGTCTTCCTATCATTCATTTTACCTATCCCTCATGTGACTATCCCTAAGACCACCATGTTTAAACTGTATTGTTCATCTGTTTATTTAGGCCCTAATGGTTAACAGTTACATTGCTTATCATGTCTATCATTTTGATCCTACCTATCCTTAACAATGCCTATCATAAAGCCTACCTATCCTTCATTATACCTATCCCCCAACTCTGCATATCCCTCATATTTGACTTGCCCATCTGTCGCTACCACCCATGTTTTCTTGTTTTACATTTGCTCATCTTACAAGGTACTCTCTGTGCCTATCCCTCAAACTAAATATTGCACATGTTACCTATCCCCCTTGCTACCAATCCTTTTGAATACCTATCCCTCATGCTCTCCATATGGTTTTCTTACCATGTCAGCTCAGTCAAACTAACTTGCTCTCTCTATACATATCTCAGCTTGTGTTCAATTTCTTCCACCTGTCTCCAGGTCTATGCCTTGTGAAATATACCTATCCCCCATTATGCCTATCCTCCATTCATATCATTATATAGGTAAACTGAAAGATATGCAGCATGAATGATAGGTAGATGTATGAATAAGGTGGACTGTAACCAGTATGTTAGGTGATAGGGTGACTAAGAAATGGTCATCATAATGAAGGTTGGTTGTGACATAGGTAGGTAAGAGAGGTGAGATGGGTAAGAGAGCTGTATAGAGTGCATGGGGGATAGGTAAGGATGGGTAGCAAGAGGGATAGGCAGTATGAGCAATTAGCAATTCAAGGAATAGGCACAGAGTACCTTGTAAGATGAGCAAACGTAAAAAAAACAAAAAAAAAAATGCATCCTAGGGACAGATATGCAGGTCAAATATGAGGGATGTGCAGAGTTGGGGGATAGGCACAATGAGGGATAGGTAGGCTACATGATAGGTATTATTAGGGATAGGTAAAATTGAAATAGTAGACATGGTAAGGAATGTACTGTTAAACAATAAAGGCTTATATAGCAGACAAACAGCGCAGATTAAACATGATGGTCTGAGGGATAGTCACCATGAGGGATAGGTAAAATGAATGATAGGCAGATTGAGGATAGGTAGACTAAAGGAAAGAAGGAACAAATGAGATAAGGTAAGGTGAGGGGTAAGCATTATAAGTTAGGCCTTTTAAGAGATAACCAGATTGAACTGTCAATGTTTCAGATTGAAGAGATAGGCAGGATGAGTGATAGGTACACAATTGATATGCTGTATGTGGGATAGGCAGAGTAATGCACAAGCCCAGAACTTGCCTGACTGAGAGATAGGCAGACATTTGGGTATGTGGATTGAGGTATTAACTCTGATTTATGTGTTCTATATTTAAAGATTTGCAATCATTTTCAATATCATTTTTGTACATTTTTAAAAGTATTTCCCTCATTAAACATCATTTTCGGGTACTTTTGGTCAAATTTTGATAAGAAAGACCAACATTTTTGGATTCAGCAGGATTTTTTGGCTTAGATGGTCTCTTCATTTCATTTGGTATCCCTTTCAGGAAGATACATGATAGCTCCATAACCCCCCTTATCCTATATAGGGCCCAATACTGAACACACAAGGTCACCTAGTTTCATGGGGGGGTAGAGGGGGGTTGGCCTTCACTATAGGACTGTATGGACTGACCTATCCTATACTGTACAATCATTGGTCCAGTGTCATGCTTTACTCTGTAGATGTGGCATGTTTTTCTCATGTTACTTGTCACACAACATGTGGGAGCCAGGAATAGAGGGAGAAAATCCTAGGTGGCTAGAAGGGGTGGGCTGCATATCATGTGGCAAACAGGTCATCAACAAGTCTTGTTTTCTCATGAAAGAGGGCACCACAAGGATGACGCAGGATCCAGGTAATACAAGACAACTCCAATACAATGCTGGCTGGAGTAAGAAAACTGGTCATAAGCTACCAGCTGGAGTGGCATCAAAGAGTCACCTAGCCAGATATGAACATGTCTGTGAGTTCACCAATGGAACAAACTTGCGACTTCACTTACGCCAGGATGCAAAGAGAAAGAACCAAAAGTCAAAGGCGATCTGCACAACCATATTCATCCCTGTTGCATTTTCATCCCATCAAACTGCAAAAGAAATGAGAGCAGAGCTGCAAGCTGCAGGACTAGAAGTGGAGGAACTCATGCCAGATGTGGAAAATGTGGTCAATGTGCATGTTTTCTTTGGTAACAAGGAACATGTAATTCCGATAGTGTCTATGAGGCTGAAGCTTAGTTTTGCATGCAACAGAACACTGAATGCCAAGGTCAAAGAGGAACACCTAGAACATTTGAAACTCAGCACTGTTCATCTAGGAGATAGTGTACAAGTGCAAGAGAAGTGCAAGCGATGTGACTGTCACAGTGCACTTCCCTAACCTACAGTCATGTAAGAGAATCGGTGTGCAAACACGAAACACAGATGGACACATTGAAAAACAAGAGACCAGCAATGTCGTGCAGCAACCAGAGCGACTCAATAACATGAGACAACCTGACCAACGTCTGAACATCGAAACTAACATGTACTCTAGCACCAACTATTGGGAGAAACCCAAATGGGAGAAGAGAGAAAACAACTTTATCCGATTTGAAGCGACCATGATATCTGGTCTTGTGTACAACTTTGTATCGCAAGGAGAAGCCACCATACTAGACGGAGATGAAATTCCACATCTTGTGAAACTTCTTCCCCTCCGAAAGTTTACTTGGTGTGACTAAGACTGTGTCTACCCAAAGATGGAAAATGATGTTGCTGGGGCTCTCTACAACAAGGTTTACATCAGGTGCAAGATCGTAAAACAGGAACTGGCACAAAGGGACAAAGAAATCCAGGAAAAGCAGGCAGAGATAGATAGGTTGATGAAGGAACTTGTAGATGTGCACTTACTGCAAGCTGAACTGGAGGCCCTCACGAAAGAATGTGACAATTTGCTACAGGAGAAAGTCGAGATGGAGGAAAAACTGAAAATGCTCACTTCGGACATAGAGCATCATAGAGCCTTTGGTCTATAGGTGTGGCTTGGCTTGTGGGTAGACTTGGACACTGGGTTACATGGTAGAGTCAAGGTGAAAAATAAATATGGTAAGTACAATACCTATAATGGTCTACTGACACTGGTAAGCTATAAGCTTTGCCTGTGTTTGTTTCTGCGAGTATCCCGTACACTAGCTATCTCATCTGCCACTAAAGGTAAAATGGATCGCTTGTCTGTCCAACTATTTATGGCTTTCTTTTGATGTTTTGCGGTGCGATATCGAGTCTCAGGATCACATGTGGCATCAAAGCTCGGTACTCTGATGATTTTGGGTGATTTCTTACCCCCTTCCATGCAATCGTCACTACTGAGACCCTCGTGATCTAAATTAGCTTCCACTGCCTCTTCTTCTTCACCCTCAACATCATCAGTGATTGGTTCTCCCCAATTCACCTGTAATTCCTCCGGTTCACTGTCGCTGACAACAGATGTTCGGACCCTAGTCCCCTTAGACACTTCAGTCTTATTTTCTGAAGTACCAGAATGCAGTTGCCTTCTTGACGACTTAATAGGATTCTTTTCCTTAATTTTCGCTCTCTCTTGTGAGCGATCAGTGTTCTTTGAACTTTTTTTGCTCAAAGACACTGTTATCTTTGGACGTGCCGCACTTGGGGACGTCTTTCCTCCTAAACCCTTAGCCTCAGCAACCTTTTGTCACGTTTTTGGAACATCCGATTGATTAAGGCTCGCGGACTGGGCTGTTTGCCGCTCACTTGCCAATACTGCATTGGCTCCATAGGTTTCCACCACCCCCTTCTGTGAGGATGGCCCTTTATTTACCAGAGGCGTGGCTGAGTTAGGTAAACACTCCCTACTAGCCTGAGTGCCACCTGAAGGTTCCCAAGCCTTCACTGATTCTTTCTTTTTGTGGGCCGGTGTACTCCTGTTGATCTCGCCACCTCTGGGTTTGGATTGTTCCTGTTCTATAATATTGGGATCTTTGCCTGAACTGCTTTGGTTACCTTCTTCCTCTACCTCAGACAGTCGTTCTATCTCCTGGGATTCTTCATTCTGGGGAAATGCTCTAGTCTGTTCCCGTCTCAAGGACTCTCTTAGGTTATCTTCAGGGTCACTGACCTCTCCCTCAGACTCACTGTCACCTTCCTCATCATCCTCCCAGGGGATTTCTCTCTCTTCTCAGAGGTGAGCTCTCTTCAGCTTATTTACATTTACCAAGTGGTCAATAGCTAGGAGTGTCATTGATATCCAATTTATTCGGATTTGATTATCACCATTTCTCTCTCGATATTTCGATTATCTAGATACAGGCCAAAATGTCCTTAATCTGGACTTTTTACCAGTGAAAGAATTTTCCAAATAGTCCAATCAGAAGGAAAGTTAGAGGCAATTGTATATTCCCACTCTTAGACGAACGATTTAGCCAATAGAAAATATCTTTTGATATTAAACATTTTAATACTCAATACTTTTCATATCGCCATACATTTTGGTCAATAACTCTGGTTCTAATAGAAACTTTTACAAAATTCTTTCAGCATGTAAAAGCCATTTATATGCACTTTATAGAGAAAGAAAGATTGTATCAATATACTTCTTTTATCGATGCGATTATCAATATTTTGTAAATGACAATGTATCGATATGGGGGTTTCGATGACACTCCTATCAATAGCCCTTCCTGTCCTTCCTCAGCCGCACACGATTGTCGTCTATAGCCTCTTCGACCCTATAGGGTCCTCTGTACCTGTTGGAGAACTTGGACAAGCTATTTTCAGCACAGTTGGGGTCATAGTAATACACTAGGTCACCCTCCTCAAGCTGCACAGGTCGTGCATTTTTGTCCGATCGTGCTCTCATAGCCTTTTTATACTTTTTAGTGTTCTGTCGGGACACCTCATCGAACATTTCGATGCAGTGTTTGGTTCTTAGGAACCAATCTCGGTCCTCACCTACCACCTCAAGACCATTTTCTTCAGGATACCCCAAAGCAGCATTGTCTCTTCCAAACAATAATGCATAAGGAGAAAATCCTGTTCAAACACTTATGGTCGATCTGGCTCTCCACTAGGCCAGAGGTAGCATGTCAGGCCACTTCGCATGGTTCTCATCTATATACACGCCTATTGCATCGTGTATTGTTTTGTGTAGGCGCTGTGCCCTTGCATTGCGCTTATTTCCATTTGGCTTCCCATGGTTGATCTTAATCCTATGGGCGCAACCTAGGCTAGGAACCTTTCCAACACCATTCCTTTAGATGGTAAATAAGGTATAATGTCCTCCATGCTTCCCAGGTCCTTCTTTTCAAAGTACCTGATCACAAGGAGCTGTGCTTGGTTTAGATGGATTACAACCTTACACAGGCCAGACTGTACATTGAGCCGAGCGTGGCGGCCTCAGAGATTTTATTCATAAGGACTTAACGCCATATATATGCGACCCGACCGATTGGTGACCCAGTTGTTAGCGATCCCTAAAATCCAGTAGAGTATGTTAGACTCCCCAGTAGGAACCGACGGTCTGATCCGGCCAGATCTTAGCTAACCTGTAAGAACTTTGACCGTTTTCACCAACCTTGCCTGCTCATTGCTCCCCTGGGGCAACGGGGTGGAGGCTGTCACCTCCGTACCACCTATAGCCACTTACCATACACCGCAGAGGGCGCACCTACTAAACCTCATGTAGTGCTTTTTAAAATGGTAGCCCGACTTCTAGGCATACTAGACGATACCACAGTAGGATGTCAATTCACCCTTTGTTAGACATGAGGGCCTTCAGTGTCTCCCTTGCACTTAGAATGCCGATTTTACATGCCCCCGGGCCCTTGCGGGTTCACTGTCGCCTGTTCCAGGGACGGCATCAGGGAGCCATTCCCCCTTGCCTCCCTGGGGCATTCTTGAACTAGTGAAGCTCTGCTTACACATAAGTGGTCTAGTGATTTCTCTAAACAACATAGCCTTATAACTAGTTCCTCGATCACTGTGAAGTCTTTCCACATTCCTATACCTGCATACAATTTTCTGCAGAAAGAAAGTGGCAGTAGTAGTCGCTGTCATGTCTTTGGTGGGAAAAGCCTGGGGACATCCCGTCAATAAGTCAATAAAGGTCAGTATGTGGGTGTATCCCCCCTCTGATTTTCTAAGGGGTCCCACATAGTCGGTCTGCACCACTTGGAAGGGAAACTGAGGTGTATCCTACGTCTTGGCATGTGACTTAAAATGTGGGGCTCTCTCCCGCAGTGCGCACCTTTCACATGATTGCGCATACCTAGCTGCATTTGCAAAAAGATTCTTCCAGTAGAATCTCCTGATCAACTTATTGTGTAGAGCCGTGATGCCCACATGGCCGCCAACAGAAATCATTGTGCATTAAATACAGCACTCGATCTATCAGGGCCGTAGGCACGACCATCCGTGGCTCAACAATGATCTTTTGTCTCGGTCCCTTCTTTTGCACATTATCATATCGGCAAAAGATGCCATGGTCGTGAATTCCCATATGGTCGGACTGGCATAAAACAGCCTGAGCCTCATCCCAATTATTGGGGAGTTTGTCTTCCAATAGCCATTCCATGAGTTTTCGACATTCAGAGTCTTTCCAGTGGGCTTGTCGAAATTCAGCTGCTGGGATTTCATCATCCATGGACTGACCCCCCTCCAATGGCACGTCCTTCGAGTTATCCAGAGACTCCCTAGCTTTTCCAGAGGGTCCCATGGTCAACAGCTCACATCCCACCTCCGGCTCAAACTCTTCCTCATCGTCCAAATCGGCCACCGGAGTGTCTTTTAAGACCATTCTAGACAGGTAATCAGGGACATAGTGCTTATTGCCAGGCTGATAAGTGATCTCGTAATCGAAATCACTTAAGGCCAAAGCCCATCTTTTCAAGCATTTCGATTGAGCCTTATAAGCCTGCTGAAGCAGCGGCACCAATGGCTGATGATCAGTAACAATAGTTACGTTGCCACCGTGTAACATGTTCTCATGATTCTTTAATGTCTTGATTACCGCCAATGCCTCTCGTTCCGTGATGGGATAATTCCTCTCAGCCTTATTCATTGTGTATGCATAATAATACACTACCGGTCGCATCAAGTCATCCCTAAGCTGACACACTACACCCCCACAAACATCGTCAGAGGCATCGTCAAGACGTAGAAGTGTCCTGCTATTTTGGGATGTATCAGCAATGGTGGACTCACCAACATACTTTGTATTTCTTTAAATGCTTCGTCACATTGAGGTGTCCAATCAAATGGGACCCGCTCCTTCAGCAGGTGATTCAAAGGTGCAGCCAGCTGAGCGAACCCTTTAATGAAACTGCGATAATAAATACACAGTCCCAAGAAGGATCTCACTGTGTGCTTGTCATGTGGTCGCCCAAATTCCTGTACCTTCTGCGTCACTTTAGGTTGGGTGGCTAGTCCCTCGGGACTCACTACATGCCCCAAGAACTCGTGCCGACCCCATTCACATTTTGAAGGTTTAATGGTCAGACCCGCATGACGTAATGCCTTCAGTACCTGATCAACACTACTGATGTGGTCATTCACTGTAAGATCAAAAACCACAATGTCATCTAAATAAGCCAGGCAAGTATGTGGTGTCAATCCACTCAGGAGTGATGAGTGAGTAATGGTTGTTTAACGCCAAGCCGACAGCTAAGGTCATATTCATGGCGGAAAAAGTACATTAGACATCACGTCACAAAGGAATACATGTGCCTGTGCCCGTGCATATGGACACCAGACATATGTAAGAAAGAGGGGACAGGAAAGAGGAGATTCAAGGAACGAATATGTGCCAGTGCCCGCGCATATGGACACCACCCACACTCAGAGAGGATAGAAAAGCAAGACATAGACCCCTTTTAAAGATGGCCTGGGGCTGGGGAGGCCCGAAATCAATCCACTCAGGGCCATAGACATTATTTTTGTAAATTGCCATGGGCTTTGTCTCATGCCAAAAGGCACTCTCGTCCATTGCCACACCCCTGAAGGCGACTCGAAAGCTGAGTACTTGGGACTATCGGGATGCAAGTCACACTGATGATACCCACACTGATGGCAAAAAAGATGATGGTTTCCTGTAGGCTATGTACAGAAACAGCTCGCGAGCCATGGGCATGGGATAGGTTTCATCCTCAGTCATTAGATTCAGTGTACGATAATCTGTACACAATCTCGCCGAGCCATCTTTCTTTTGGACCACTACCAAAGCACTTCTCCATGCACTGTGACTAGGCTCAATAATGCCCATTCGAAGCAGTATTTTGATCTGTTCGTCTATTATATCCATCTTGAGCGGTGAGTACCTATACGGTCGTGTGGTACATATGCCCTGCTCCTCATTTACCTTTATTTTCATGGGAGACCAGGTGCAATGACCCAATTCCTCCATATTGAAGGCAATAGCATCCATGTTTTCTGCTAACATGGCTTTAAATTTCATTTGTTCTTCCAAGGTCATGCAAGTGCCCCCGAGATCCAAATTCATTATTTTTTCTCTTTTGAGAACTGTGTTTCTGATTTGTCTCACACCTAAGGTCCAATTTTGAGGTGTTTTCTGATTCAGACCGCACTACATTGATGTCATTCAACTTAGTCCCAGCCGAGGAACTGCTGGGAGTGTCATCCCCCAGTGTCCAGCGATCCAGGTCTAACACTTGCCGGACTTCCTGTAGCTCTAAAGGTGGTGCGTTGACCTCACACACATATGCTAACACATCATTACGGTCAATATATACAAACTGGTCGGTGAAATTGGCTATTTTCATCCACCAGTTCTTGTCAATATAGTTAAGGGCATATTCCACTGCTACTATAGTAAGCCCAGACGGCTCTAGTGCAACGGTATCTCCCTTGCCAATATCCAGTTTTCCCCAGGGTTCCACGGCAATTATCTGTTCCCGTCTAGGTCGCAGGCACAAACCTTGTTTGGCTGATACAGGAATGTATGACATAATTTTCCAACACCCGAGTGAATTCAGGGTCGACCTCATCCTCTTTGGTCCTTTGAAAAGGTGGTGTCCTTTCCAGCAAAACCAATTTTTCTTCTCCACCGACTCCAAAAGCACTGCCATAGCTACCGCATCATGAAAAGATTTCACAAAGACAGAAATAAATTCCCTGTCCTCCATTCCAGGTTTCATGCAACCTTTAACCCTCATAGCAAAACTAGTTACATCCTCATTTTTTTCCTGTCTCAAATTGTTGAGGTCTCGATGATAGCTTGTGGTGGTTTCAATGCTCTATGTATATTGGGCTAGAGTCTTCAGGATTCAGACATGTTACAAGTTTAAAAATGTGTTAGTATTTGAAATACAGAAACTCAATAGTAATACAGTTTGAAATCAACAAACAAATCAAAGAAAAGAAAAATTTTGTACATTTTTACAAATTACGATCAATCTACTAGGACACAGATTGAGATTCTACAAATTTGTAGAGGTAATGGAATCATTAGGATCAGCTTTTGAATCCTCACTATCATAAGAGTGGTTGTCATCAGATTCATCATTGTCAGTAGCTTCACAATCTGAATTTTTGTCAAGTTTTTTTGTGTACGATTTACCAGTCTTTGGATTTTTTCCAGCTTTTTTCCTGTTTTTCTCGTCTTCAGGAGAGGTTGGTGGAGGGTAGATTTTTGGACGTACATCCTGTGTTGGTAGTAGTCCTCGATTGCCTGCTGCAATAGCTGGTGGTAGTGGAGGTGGGTCTGGAATCGTTTCACTGGGTGTGGGTGGTGTTGAAGGTTTTCCAGGATCTGGAGTCGGAGCTGGTGTTGGAGCTGGTGTTGGGGTAGGCACTGGAGTTGGTGTTGGCTTTGTAGGTGGTACAAGTATCTCCGCTCTTACTTTGGCTAGGAGTTTCCCCAATATATTACCACCTTGAACGTCATTTTCGCACAGGCTAGCAACATTTCCCATGTGTCTGCCTACCCCATAGATGGGGTGATAGGTACACTCATACAGGTTCCCTGTAGTATTTTGAAGATATTTGCTACACTTGTCAACTTTAAACTTTGACTGAAGGCATTCATAAATGAGGCCAGTAGCATTCTTAGACCATTCTGTAGTTGGCTTGATCTGTTTTCCTATTTCCATCATCTCGAAGGGATCATCAGTGTGTAGAATATCACTAGCTGCTTTTTTGTCATCAACACTTAGGGCCTTGGTATGCTGTATTGCCTGTTCAACTGAACTGTATGCTTGACCCTTATATGTGATGTCACATGTATACAAGTTACTCAGAATATGGTGGGGTCCTTTGAAGGCTATACCATCTTGAGTTTTGATCGTGTAGGCTTCCAGCAAATTTAAGCCATATGGTAGGGCAGTGATATCATGGTGTGAGTATGATTTTTTTTCAATAATCAGCACTCTTTGACGAAGTTTGACATCAGTTATCCCTTTCCTTTTAGCTAGAAAGAAGAGAGCCCTGAGATCATTGTACTGTTTTGTTTCAGTTTTTGTGAGCTCGTCCATCAATGACACACCTTTCCAAGCAGGTAAATCTTTCAAATTTGAGATTTTCCTATATACATCTGCTTTAATGCCTCGATGTGCCAATTTGAAGACTATAGTTCTCGGCCTAGTTTGTGTAGGATCATACTTCCCCAATCTATATATGGAGTCTACTCTTTCGTTGCCATATTTGAACCCTAAATCTTCAAATAATGTGTCACAGACTTTGCGAAGGTCTTCTTTGTGATTTTCTGGGAACCCTTCCATAAGTAGAGTTTTTTTCCTGTCATCTTCCTCGAATTTTTGAGTAGTTTTCAGAAGTGATTTAGTAAGTCTATTTGCAGTATTGACTGAGGTAGACATACAATCAACCCTCTCTTTCATAGTGTCAACTTTTTGGATAGCCTCATTGGCCATAGGCTGAGCAATGTCTAGTCTATCTGCGAGACTCATTGTTGCCACCCAATTAAGTGGGTATTTTCATGTTAGGCAACTTGGCCATTTCTCCCGAAGCCATGATGTCAGTTAATTAAGGGTCCTCGTGGTCACTGGGTGGTCCTCCCGCTCGGGTTGACTGTTGACACTCCAAATTTAATAACTGTCGACCGTGGGAAAAGACAGAGGGAGACCTAGTGAATGTTTCACCGGCACTCTCCTGACCACTTAAGTTGCTAAGAGATGTATAAACCTCCGAGGGATATGGAATATTTACCTGATCACCCACAGGAATTGTTTTAATTCTGGCGGTGGCTTCTGAAGCAACTCTGGGCTCTGCAAGGTCACATCCCACTACTATATGGGTATGGCCGGGAGGAGTTATCGTGCTCTTATCAATAACAATATCTTGTCCTGTTCCACACTCAACAACAATAGTCCCCAAATCTTCTTCATCCAAAGCTTTCAACGCAGTTTGTGACTCGGTCGGTGCTCCCCGTAAAAAATTCGCATGGAGGTTACCTCGATAGAGTCCCGATACACACCTTGCCTCAACCTGGTCCACAGGAACCCCTCGAGAAAACAAAGTAGAGTCAGAATAAGCTCTCCTCACACTCAAATCTTGGATCTGAACTCCTTCTCGACTTGGTTGCTCACCCTCTGGTTGCACTTCTTCTAAAGGGGTGGTTTGCAACTCACTCTGTCTTGGCTCGGAGTTCCCTCTAGATTCCGCTGAGTTCACCAGGCAGATCTCATCTCCACTCTCAACAAAACAAGTCCCTACCAAACTTCCCTGACGTCTAACTTCTTGACCGTACAAGGCGTGTGATACTCTTATCTGTTGCAACAAGGCCTCAGTTGCGTTTCGCAAAGCAGTTCTAAATTCAAATAACTCCTCCTGCCTTCGGTTGGATCGTTCAGTAATCTCTTCAATAAAACCCACAGTCCGATCCAAAGAAGCCCAAGTGTCTCTTCTGGCATCAAAAGTAAGATTGCTATTATGATCGCCTCCCACAGAGTCGGGGTGGAGGGCATTGTCAGTCTCAGAGACCTCTTCCTCACCTGATCCACTGGTCTCGGCAGGTCTTTTCTGGTCTTTTCTGGGCTCGGGTGCGATGTGGTCCCGTTGCCTTCCGAGGATCCCGGATAGGTGCAGGTTCCCGAGGCCTCCTGTGACTCACCTCAGCTCCCACTGCTCAGCTGTTCTCCAGTATCTCCAGATGTAGAGTTAAGGTCTATCAAATTGGTTCCCCTTTCAGAGGCCAGACACAGATGACCATCAGACAAAGTCTGTGGCGTTCCCCCTGTCGCGACCCTAAGGGAAATTTCTCTATCGTCCGTGGACCCACTGGAGGGTGCACCATACGCTATCTGCACGTCATCATAAAACTCAGAAAAATCTCCGTTGTCTGACACGGTCACTGCAGCCACAATATTAGGAGCTATCCTAGGATTCCCCTGCAGTGATACAATGGTCAAATCATTTAAAGTGACAGAAAGGCACTCATCTCTCCGTGTATCACCTGAAAGTGGATCAAACGCCCTCCCCTGGCATTTCACGTGCGACCCCGACACTCTAGATATATGTTCAAATCACACTCCTGAAAATTCTCGTCCCGCTTGTTCCCAATGGGGTTTTGGTTTGGCACCAGTATGTGCCCACCTTGCCGCCAAAGGTCATGCTGATAAGTCTCTATAATCCCACTCAGGGCTGTCGGTGGAACCTATCCCCAATGGTAGTGAGGTATCATGAGGGGTTCCACTATCAGGATTCAATCCACTTTCCAATCCAGTCGGATTAGGGTTAGCTATAGACAAATAATCAGTGGGCCCACCACTGTCGGATATAGGGTATTGTTTAATGCTACCGGTTGTCCCTTCAATTGAATCAAGATAACTTCCTCCAAGGTTATCAATATTTTGTCTTAAATTGTTTTGTCCTCCAGTTTTGACCACTTGGTTTGTTTGATTCTGAAGATCTTTGTTCCCTTCAGTGAGCTGAGTATCTCCCTGACTAACACGGGTGTCCAGCTTCGTTAGAAGCCGAAATTTCTGCAAAATTACTTTGTCGTTGTTCCCCTAGATGACGGTCCCAATACTGAGTATTTGATGATAGCTCAGTTTCATTACTCTTTCTTTTACTGGAATCCCCAAAAGCAGCACCAATATGAGACGTCACCTGACTTTTTTCTTCTATATTAAGTCTTCCCAGTGGCGTCTCTTGATGTGTCTCCAAAGTCCCAGAGTGTATACTACTACCCTCTCTAGGATTTAAGGATTGTTTTCGGATAGCAGCGCCGCTAGTCCCGGTCGAATCCGCCGGTTTGCGCTGACCCATCTCCGTTGGTGATGGGGTGGATGTGAAAAGATG
Source organism: Acholoe squamosa (assembly GCA_949317995.1). NCBI lineage: Eukaryota > Metazoa > Annelida > Polychaeta > Phyllodocida > Polynoidae > Acholoe > Acholoe squamosa. Next base: position 11,687,363 of record OX439051.1, on the reverse strand, counting down.
TCTTCATTCTTCAGCCCTTGTTTTCAACAACTCCTCATCCGGATGAAGACTCCTTTGACTGAAACGGCGCTGTGAGGGAGAGTCATCACCTTCATCCTCCCAGGTGGGTTCTTTTATATTCGGCAGCCCTCCTGATCTCCAGGCCATGGCCGTTACTGCCACCTGGGTGTCCCTGGGTCCCAACTGTATAGGATCTGCTGGTCATCTAGATTGGAGATTCCGCCAAACAGGTTGATCAGGTCTGCTCGAGTTCACTCCCAGATTTTCTGAGGCACTTCTTTCCTGGTATGTGCTATTGTCAGCACCTTTACTCCTAGAGGAGGCTATACCTCCTGTAAATTATTCATGTCCTCCCTGGTCTCCACCACCTGTCTCACTTTGCTAAACTTGAATATTGCTCACACTATTAATTATACTATTAATATTCTCCTTTCAAGAGTCTATAGCAGGATTCTGTTCCTCCCCATTGCCATGATTGTCCTGATCACTTGCATTGGCACCACTAGAGCCATTTGATAATATATCACTTCCTGCAGGCGTCCGCCCCAGAGGTGTAGTACCCTGAGGCCCCGGGAATGGTGTCTGATTCATAACAAGACACAGGCATTGTTCTCCACCACCTGGGCTATTACAGGCGGAGGGGAACGAGGGGTTTTATGTGCTAAAGTTTGGTTTTGAGTTCTCTAAAAGGGAAGCTATAATACAATCCAACTCAGGTTTCCACCAGTTATAATTTATCTCTTTCCAATCTCCACTCGTTGATTTAAACTATATATTTGGGGTTCGAATGTTTGCAAGCTAGCATCAAGTAGTAGAACCGTGTTTAAATCCCACAGCCCATTTGGAAAGAAAACACAATTGGGTAATTCATCTACAGAGGTTTTTATTAAATATGTATCTATGCCAATCCAAAGGTCTAGTACAATGCAGACTCCAGCATTGATTTCACATTTCAATTTGGTAATCATGATCACACACCAGGAAGATTCCAATAAAGTAGATCCAGTCAATTTTCAAAGTCAATCGTGCCAACATATCTAAATCACAAATAATAACGCCACCACATTTCATCAATAACATCATATACCCAATCGCGGGCGTGAGTGATTTCCATCGTCATAGAATTTCCTTTTACATTCACACAATCATAAAACCTTTACAAATTTCACAACCATTAAAGGTTCTCCCAAACATTGATAAGTTCCATAACTTTCGTATATCTCCAAATCACAGGTCTACAAATGTCGTAGAATTTCATAACATAATCACAAGTTGTTATCAGAATGTACAATCACAAACTGTTGGTGTCTTCAAATTCCATCATGGCATAACTCCAAGTTAAATCAATCACTCCATGGTGAGATGTTAAGTGAGCATTGAGAATATAATAATGGGTAGTGAGAGACCAAGGGAAAAGCAAATCAAAACTTAGTCCTTCTGATGTGTGGTTCCTCTATGTAATAGTCAGATCCTCTATTGTATGCCTAGGCCTCCAATTGAATAAAGTTAAAACTCTAGGAAGCACCCTAGACAGTGACCAAAGCTCCTGTAAATGCTATTCAAAATTTCAATCGATCCCTACTTGTGGGCTGCTGAATATAAATATCTTCCCCTCTAATTCCAGGTCGAACTGTGGATCCCTGAATTTCCGAGCACAATTTGCGCCCCGGCCCTTCAGTTCCAGCCTTATATATCCCCAGACTACCGGTGGTTTTGGTCACCCTACACCTTTTGGACTTTAAGCCTGGTGAGATTCTAACAGACCCATCTATAGAGGACACACCCATCTACTCATAAGGACATAATCTCCACTGCCGCCACCGGGACCCCCAGACCTGTATGGACAAAGTCCAACACACTGACTCAACCTTCACAGACGCACCTGGCATCCTATAGGACCATAACATGCCGCGCCCACTCTAGGCTTCATCAGGTCTAAGGACTTATAGCGACATTCTTTACCTGTTCCCGGTGACATATCGCATCTAGAAGTTCTCTTTCTTTATAAAATATACTTTATAACAAACATTCGTGCATTCTACTGGGATATATCCACAGACACTTAGTATGGAGGAACCCCGCATCTTTGTATTTTTTCCGAGGATTACTATTGTAAATCCTCAAACAATAATGACCAAATTGTCACCCCTTTTAATTCCCTATAACTCAATAGGCTTTCAAAAAAGGAGTTCAAGATTTCTGTCAACCAATATTTTCAGGGAACAAATGAGAAGATCATAATCAATCATTATAATGACACTAAAACATAGTGTTACGAAGTTGAAAAAGATGATTTTTTATCTGACTTTATCACTTAACAATGTTATATATCCCAGTAAACACCATACCAAAATGTTACGTAGCTATTTAGCACCTCTAGGTTTGGTTACTACCAATTTGGTCTGAAATTCGTTTTTATGCATGGTATATGGACGTTCAAACATTAAGGTTTAAACTACGTTCTAGATACGTAGTATCTAAAATATTTTTCCTATGTATTTTTAGGTTTTACCCTACCAAAAACTATCAAAAATACCAACAGTTTTTTTTAATAATAATGATCCCTATATTAAAATCATATCCAGTGATGGTCTGGGATTGATTCCAGGACCCCTGGATTTGAAAAGCTTTGCTCTACAGACTGAGCTAACCAGGATATCAATGTATCTGACATCCGAATGTATAACATATTCTCTTGGCAGTAAGTATAAGGTAATGAAAACAACTTGATGGATTTTTGACACACAAATCTTCATCCAAATCTGTAGTACAGTGGTAGCAAGTAGGTATCCAATGTGAGAGGTCTAGGGTTCAAGGCTTGTGGATATTTTATGAATGTTTTTTTTTTCAGTTTTCTTTCGCATTTTTTTCTAGGTAGGAAAAAAAATGTAGAAATATGTATTTGTGAATACTATGTAGCTAGAATGTAAGTAAACCTTAATGTTTGTACATCCACACACCAAACAAAAATTCGTAGTTGCAACCAAGATTCTATGTATCTATACCTCTTACAACGTCCATATACGAAGTTGTGTTTACTGGGATGATTGTATATGTCATTTCCTTGTTTCAGCTTTACTTTAATAGCGTGTTTATGTCACTAGATAAGGAGGTTTATTTCGAGAAAGCAGCAAAAGATGAGGTAAGCCGGATCAGAGATGAACAACTAACCAAATCTGCATCATTAGTCCCACTGAATGGGCTAGGGGAAAATAATCCATGGGTGGATACCATGAATCCTGGGTGTCAATGGGAAGGTGATGGGGGAAATAGGGTGATTTCAAAGGCATAGACTTGAGACTTAATTTTCAGAAAAACTTTGGTGGCTTTTGACACCATTCTTGTTGTAGCTCGGTCCGAGCGTCACATTTACTTTTTACAATAAAGCTAGCATCAATTATCCACTAAATGCCAGCTTCTTGTTATCACTATGTTCATCTAGTAGCTGTAATTACCCATAGCTAGATATGACATGCGGACCATATAAGCATTCATTTGATACCAAACTTCACCCACAGACAACAGTCTGGTATGTTTGGGTGGCCTCCTTTACAATATTTCATTTATATTAAATGATTGGAGACTTTCCAAATTATGTCTTTAGAAAAATGAAAAAAGAATATCAAACTATGGGTTATGAATTGTTTATTTTTGATGGGTTAACACAGGGATGTCCATACAACGTGTTGGGTATAAGAGGGACTTAAGAGTCAGGCAGTGGTTTAATGTAAGGAAATATTTTAGGTATATATTGTAAATTGCTCAGCAATCACGTTTGATGCTATTCAACATTCGCGAACCCTTTAGCTATAGTATTGGATCATGGCTTATTCATGTCATTTCATGTGAATCTATATTCGAGGGTATATAGTAATGAAGAGGCAATGTACATGTGCTAATGGCGATGACTAAAACTGAGACTCCACTATGCGATTATCCAGGAGAATCGCAGGTATATTCTCATGAAAAGTACTACAAATATTTACCACAGGATATGTAGGGGGGGGCTACAGTAGAAATGATTTGTACCAATAATCAGTTCTTATACAATGTAGGCGTATTTAATATATCCACATGAATGAACATTTCATTGACTGGACTATGATATTTCAATAAATTCACCTCACCTACTCAAACAATGAATATAGGTACATGCAAGAGATGAATTTCAAGAGCATTAACATTACATGAAGCTTGACTTCCGTTATACGAAATAAAAAGATTGATGGGTATTGCCATTTTGAAAACATATAGCTGTGTAGCATACCAACAGAAAAAAACACACTTTTGAACAAGGAATGTCATGTCGCAAAGGAGAGCGCTTAAAATGTAGCCGTATTAAAATGGTCAGACTAGAACATAATGCACATGTATAAGGCCAAAATGAAAATTATTTTTTTCAGGTCACATACGGAAAAAAATTGGGTAGGTTGGATTTCTTCTTTTTTTTTTGCAAAAGGTTTACCTGCTATATAATTTCTTTAAAATTAAAAAGAAAATTTAAGGTATGTCCTGTTTTGCTAGGTAAGATCAGGTTATCTGCAATAAAAAGAAAATATTGAATGTATTCTACGGATAGCCGTAAAGACACCATATAGATTATATGCAGGACTGGCAATGGTTGATTATCATATCTAATGTAACCGCGGGATTCAATCGTTTAGCATGAAATTTATTTGTGTTCTTCTATCAGTTCTCTGAGCATCGTTTGGTTTGCTCCTGACATCTGAGCTATCTGCAAAAGACAAGTTATTTAGTGACTACTCAATGAGCTATTATTGCAATCATAATCTAATCCATGTCAGGAAGGTTGAAATAAGTTTACTCTTTTCTTTTTCGTTAAGATGAGGATATACTATAAACGAAGTAAGCTAAAGATCCGACTTCAACAATAAAGAACTGCACAAAAAATTTGAATTGTGTTGATCAATGTGGAAAAAAAATCATAGGGCAAAGTATTAATAGAGAAGAATAACAATAATTCTACATAGGAATGTGAACACACCTTTTCACCCTTTTTGAAGAAGAAAAATGTTGGCATCACTTCAATGTCAAATTCCTCGGCCAACTCCTGTTGTAAGATAAAAGATAAAAATCGATGAGAAGACCATTATAGCTATGTACTGTACATCCAGTAGACTGACATGCTAGTGTAAAAATGTGTATGAGTGACAGTATCGTAGTGTAAAAATATGTATGAGTGACCGTAATGGTTTATCTTTCAAAAGGGTGAGGCGAATTTGCTTTTATGTTGCGCTCGTTTGTTTTTTTGACAAGACTCTCTTCGACAACTTAACCTAGAACAAGTAGGACACCTAATTGACATAGATATGAAAGGAGGTGTATGCCCAGATGCAAGATTAATAGATATAGAACTAAAGTGCTGTTGGTTCTAGGTCCCAGCCTTCAGAAAATGTTCCATCAAAGTTTTCTTAGCTATTTCTATGATGTTCCAAAACATTTATAACTTGAGATTGCTACCAGTATACTTGTAGAGTTTGACCTTCACAGAGGGGACCGTAGGCCAAAGCCTTACTGTCCTATATATGTGTCCTATATGTAGGATGATGCTTATCTCTGGATCCACTATACCCTAGGTTAAGCAACATGACACTTCATTGAAGTCCTAAAGAACAGTATAGTGCTAAGTCCTACTGTCCTATATGTAGAACGATGGACAAACATGGCCATGGCATAAGCTTAAGCTTATGCCATGGCATTTATATCCCATTATAGTCAATTTCAGAGTTAAAACAGCAGTTAAACAGCAGATAAAACAGGCAGTATGTGCCGTTGATTTGGCTAGCATCCAATTTAGTTACCTCTTTGGGAGATCTATCTCTCTGACAGGTCCTCTTAATGGGGGCACCGTAAGCAGATTTGACTAGAACACTTTAGCTTGTATAATTTGCTTGTAAAAGAAAAGGCATTGGCTTGTTGTGCTTTGAACAGCACTTTAGGATATAATTTCTGTATTTCCTAAGCTTTTCTGAATTTTGGGAATTTTAATTCCCCATTTATCCGCCATGGGGGGCATTGGAAGGGCAAAATAACTCTAAAACGATTATAAAAATACATCAAGCTAATTTTTTATATAGAATATGATGAGCTAATTTTTTATATAGAATATGATGATCTCCTTTAAAACTTTCCATTTTGGGTAGAAATGTCCCATCTTTTTGTATGCCAATTCTTGGGGATATTTTTAGTAACTGTGGAAATTTCAATATCTCTGTAGACCTTAATATGTGAGTGACAACTAAAGAAAAAAAAACATCCTCAGAAATAACACTCTCTTCACTTCAAAATAAATAGAGCTGAGAATTGTATAAGATTTCTATTCAATACTGCTGTTCAAAGCGAAATAAAACAATGAGGATCCACCCCAGCAAGATGGTGGACCTTTGTGTGTTTCAAAAGTTGTTGTGTGTTTCGAAAGTTGTTATTAGGAAAAGAGGGGAACAGTAATTTTTGCTATTTTGTCTCTCCTGTATCAAGAAACCATGTTCTGAAACAGATTTGCATATTAGGTCCTTAATAGAGCGAAAGGCAGCCATCTTGTTTTGCAAAATTTGATATATTAGCATTTGCAGTAGTATCTTCCTCTCCTGTCGCCGCCTCGTGGCAATATATAGAACTATAGACTTGTACGACCCCCTTCAACCTAGGAAAAAATAGCACCCATACACTGAAGAAAATGTATTGATATAGCTAGATGCAATTACTAATATAGCAAAGTTGACCTTAACGATATGCCAAAAAAGCAGTAGTAATATAAGAATATTCTATATCTTTGGCCCAAAAATATATTACCGTAATCTCCCACGTATAAGATGCAGTGCATGTATAAGACGCACCTAGAGTTTTGGATTATGCCCAAAAGAATGAAATATTCATAACTTTTCTTCTACTGAATGGATTTTCGAAATTTAAAAAGCTATGTGTAGCTCTGGCCTCCCAGACACCATTGGAGCCATCTATGTCATAATATGACTTTAGGGGAGTGTAATATACCAAAATAAAGCTCTTGGTGTCCCCCTTGAGAACTAAAACCTCGCATATAAGACGCGTCTTATACGCGGGCGATTACGGTAAGTCCTAAAATTTAAGGGTAAGAATCATGTGACCATGTACTTTGCCACAAGCAATATATATTTTTCTTTATACCACTATTCTGGCACCTGCCTTACTGTTATGCCCTCTCCTACCAGTGCATTATGAGAGCATATACGCACATGTGCTTTTTTGGGATTTTTGGATATACTTTTTCGAGGTCAAGTTGGACTTAGAATATTTTGGGAGACGCTGGCGGACATAGAAATTTAGTCTCGCCATTGTTTCAAGGTGAAAAATCGTCCAAACTCGTACAAGGATTGAACCCCGGCCGCAGTGGTGGTAGGCGAAGGCCTTAGCCATTGCGCTACACTGAACGGTGATGAAATCCAATGCGAAAATAAATAAGTTCTAACCTGCTATGTTTCCAGTCAGTTTTCGTATGGAATCCAACCATGACATGTTATAATATTGAAATCCCAAGAAGTTTTCGATCCATAGACGAGGAATGCGTGCTAATATTCTCCATTTTCTTCGATATAAATAAGAATCCATTGATTTTCCCAACGTACGCGGGTCGCGGTCCGGCCATTCCCACCCGCCTTCTTGTCCGACGAAAGTGTGTCAGTGGCCCGGATGTAGATATAGGTCAACTGCTCGTCGTACGAGGAAGACGCCGAAAATTTCGGAACGGTTTGGAAAATCAATGGATTCTTATTTATTTTGAAGATATCTGACATATCAAGCATGGAGTACTGATCTACAGTGTCTAAGGATATGTATGTTTTAATTTGAAAACTTGTCATGGTTTGATTCTATACGAAAAGTGACTGTATACACAGCGGTACCTCTCCCGGCAAGGAACAAAAACAATGGCTTCGCGCAGAGCGCTGACCCAGGCCGTATCGCTTGCTTTTACAAAATGCCTTCTCGTGGCTATATTCTGTGGATATCAGGTAAGAAATTAATACAATATGGAGGAAATGGTGGTATAAATGCAATATGGCATAAATATGGCCGCACACGGGTGGTATATTGACGATATTGCACTCGGCCTAACGGCCTCGTGCAATATTCGTCAATATACCACCCTTGTGCGGCCATATTTATGCTATATTCCATTAATATTGCTTTTAAAATATGCATAGAGGTCCGAGGTCGACGTAAATTCTAATTCTGCAAAATAACACCAAAATTCCTTAATATTTCAGCTTTGGTGGCATTAAATACCTTCTGAAACAGATGGTATTTTGCTATAATAGAGAGATGTTAGGGTACCATTAGATTTTGAATGTATCCACCACAAAAGTGCAGTTTGAGGCCCAATATTTGATATAGCAACTTCTGCTACACTACAGACTAATTTGTCTACTAATAGAGCTTTTGAAACAGGTCCCAGGTGTAGTTACTGTACTGTCTGCAGAGTTTCAGATAGATACTGCATATGTAAGTGTTTGCGTATCTTAAATGTAGTCTCATTTCAATCAAAAGTCTGTGTCACTGTCAGTAAAATATGAGCCAGGGTCAGTTATTAAGAGTCATATTATTATAAAATGGCATGTATTTGTTATGGTTGTGCCATTATGAACACAGTTAATATGAGAGTGGTCTCCGAGACATTTATGTAAGCAAAAAGTAAAGTATGGCTTTCTGTGAGGATAATTTTTTTTTTACGATTTGTTACACAATGACGCGTAGAAAGCACACTCCAACAGCAACCCTGCAGCATGCAATGTAGCCACCCCAGTATGAGCATATGCCCAAGCTCCAATAGCGGCACAGCCGCGCCAGCGTTCCGTGTGACAATCACTTTCCCTTCGTTCTGTCTGTTATTGTTTACACTATGTAGTACAGTAGTGTATTCTTTCTGCTTGTCAGATCAAAGTCAAATGTAAATAAACACAAGTAGAACAAAAGATCCCCAGTGTCACAAGGAACTCTGCTGCTGCAGCTGTGCCGCTAATGAAGCCCAGGCATCACACCAGAGTGAATGAGATGATTTAAAAACTAAAAGAATCTAAATGGCATTTAGACACATTAGCACATCTAATACAGAAACAACAGGTATAGAACACCAAATCTTTGTGAAGAAAATAATCAAAGGGTTGCAACAGGTGGAATCAACTAAAAGCAAAATATACAATTATAGAGACCCTATCTGAGTTTAAAAATTCTATTAAGAAAGACTACCCAGACTGTTTCATGTGATAATTTGTGTGTCTATAAAATTAGATTTCATCCTCATCTCATCTCATCATTAACTGATCGCAAATACATTTATTGAAATTTTTTGATATGGTATCAATGACATACTGTTGATGTTTATTGCAAATACGAGGCCATTACTGATTGATTTGTATACTTAGATTGTCATAATCAGAATTGAAATGTGAAGGGGGCTTGGTATAATTACCACAATGCGTGGGCACCAGGTTCAATTGCACTTACTCTGTAAATGTAATTATCCCAATAAACAACTTTAAAAAAATATCTAGTTTCCTTCCTCTTTACAAACTTAAGAGGTCCAATAAAAGCAGATATTGATTTGCATTTAAAGTCTTGAATGATATTATTAATCGTTTTTGTGTTAGTGAATGTTAGCGGATAGTGTCAAATTCCATCCTACTGTGTCTAAGCATAACCATGTTTGACACAATTCATTTGTTTATTCCCCCCCCATTTAATAGAGGTATTCAAAAATGCCTACCCCACATTCATCTACGTCAACCTTAACGAAAATAACATCTGTAAACTCTTCTTCATCTGACATTCGCTGAAAATAAAAAGAACATTCATGACCAATTATACATTATCCTCATAGCTGAGATCACTGCAAGTGTTTATTTATTCTATATTAGTCATAAAAAGGTTAGTCACTACCAAAGCCCCCTCCCCCATTCCCCCTTATCAATAAACCCATCCTGAATCTACATGATTGTATCGATATGCATGAACTGTAGGTATTCAGATGGTCACTTTATCACTCACCTAATAGCGAGACAACGGTTACATTATCCCTTTTCAAACGAATTGCAAAGAATGACCAACCCTTACCGTTTTGTATGTTGCTTCAAGTCTCTTTTGCTAATTTTTTGTGTTAGATATTGAAACTATATAGTATACAATATTTATAATGGTGCCAACCATTGGCGACGTTTTCTTGCTGTATCTGTGATAGTTGACTTCCAGTGCTTTGACTCACCTCAAAGTGGGGACCTATCATGCGGCACGGTCCACACCATGTAGCCCAGAAGTCGGCCACTATAAGCTGACCCCCAGATGTCGTCAACAGCTCGTTCCACTCTTCCTGTACCAATAAAAATCAGAGTCATAATACATAGGGGGATGATGCACCCAGAGTGCACCTATATACATGTATGTTGTAGACCTATTCCCCTTCCCTTAAATGTAAAATAGTTACTATTCTAAACCAAGGCATTGGATAGATATTCCTAGTAGTTCTGTCAGAAAACCTCCTCGAACATAGGTTGTTATTCATATCTGAAATCTGTAAATTTAGAATGGCAACCAGGAACAAGCATATAGGCTGATTTTTTATGAAAAACATTCATTTTACCTTCCAAATATGGAACATTTTACCCAAAATATATATATATATATATATATATATATTTATAATGACGGGATCACGGTAGAATGTATGAAGGCCTATGTGTTAGGAGGAGGGGGAGTGGTGCTGCTTAATATGGTGTCTTTCATTATGACACATGTGTCATCCTGTGGTCGTCAGCAATCAGCGGCATCGAGATGTCGTGCCAGTCGAGATCAGAAAACACCAGCTGATCAGAGAACACGCACGTGCAGCATCAAACCAATTGTCGTCTGATGTTTACAGCTCATGTGATGAGTATGGATCACGTGGTAGCCCACACCTAGTGACACCTGGCGATTGGCCTGTGTGATAACTGGTCAATTGGCTGCAGGCAGGGAGGGCTCTATGAATGCAGTGCCTTATTATCCACAGAGCATTTAGTATGCCCCTGCACCTGTCATGGAACATTATTGACAGCCTAGAGAGGAATAAGCATACGACACCAATGATCCATTGGGCCTCTTCGGCCGACTTTTGTGTAGGAAATGTATGTCCAAAGTTGCCCCAAGAAGCCAAGTAGACTATTGGTACTAGCCGTGTGTCCACAGGGGGGGCAGAAGTTGTAAACTTCTATAGGCAACCACTTCCATCATTCATTTTTTGATTATAAAAAAAAATGCTTCCGTTGTTCATTTCCATCTATAAAACACTTTCGTTGTCCATTTCTGATGCTAAACCCACTCCTATAATTTATTTCCGATGAGAGAATCAACCATCTGATATAGTTATCAAAATAAAGATTGCCCTTTAAAATTTAAGAGAAGGAGTTTTATTCTAAAATCTACTACAGAAATCATGGTGGGTGCAGAACGAATGGAGACCCAGACCTAAGTTTATAAGCCTTCGTTACAAGCATGCATGTATACATTAGCCAATACTTTCAGCTTCCTAGACCACATCGCACATGTGCTTCATTTTTTAACATTAGTGCCCTGTTTCAGTAGTAGGTTTGGATGGCACCATTTGCATTTGTGTTTCTTAATTAAAAGTGCATTGAATCGAGGACCTACTTCCGCCAACGTTTGCACTGTGGCTGAAGTAGCTGAATTAGAGCTCCTTTATGTTGCTTTATATCCAAAATAGCTCAGTTTGAGTTCTATCTAACCCTGTGTTAGCTCACTGCCTAGATCCACATGAATAGAACAAAAAGTGCCACTGTTTCTAAACTTTTGGATAGAATTAGCTTTAGTCTCACATGTTCTATTTTAGAATAGAAGTAAAATTGTTGTTTTCCAACCAACTTTGCTGCCAGCATGGTACTGTCTGTATACCGAAATGGCACCATCCATATTAATGAATGCAAAGCAAAACGTGCAGACACAGCAAAAGGTCGCTCCTGTTTTTTTAGTTGAGTTCTATTCTCTTGGTCTATTGAGTAGAGCTGGATAGGACAACTTTAGAAACACTATATAATATATGTGATGGTGCTATCATGATCAAGGTATTTCAGCTCATCCACCATCAAATGAGTCATGCATATTTTTTCTATGTATTTCCCTTATTTAAAGGTTTGCCTCCACCTATTAGGGCTGGCAGCAAAGTTGCTTGAAAAGTAATAATTTTGCCTTCGTCCATGGGCTCAGATGGGACTAAATCTAGTTCTATCCAAAGGTTTAGAAACAGCATTGCATATTGATCTTTTTATTTGGGTCTAGGCAGTTGGCTAACATGAGCTCTGATAGAACTCAAGCTGAGCTATTTTGGAGAGAGCAACTTTAGAAACACTACATGTAAAGCAAATGGTGCCATCCAAAACCTACTATAGAAACAGGACCAATATTTTATGACTGATTTAAACATAAAATACAACACACAAGTGAATAGGTTCTAGGCCCAGTAAGGGGTGTGCTATAACTGGATGGTACCATTGCGTCAGTGAAAAGCATATGAACAGTATGTCCTGTGATTGTTGAGTAACATTGTGTCAATCGATTAGGTACACACGCTGGAGTAATTAAACATTAGTAGTCCCTCTGAATTGAAAGGAGGTGATGCCTTCAGGTAGTTATTCTGAACGATATACCTGCTCTCAGAGTTATAATTTCCACATACTGGGGGCTATTTGACTTCAGAAGCTTCCTAAATTACGCACATTTACTCTATTGGCTACAAGGGGGTCTGGAGCTGGTTCTGGCGACAGCCACTGATAAGATGGGACCAGCATGTCCCTGGAAGTGGGCGTTAACCAGGGACAATTATATACCCAGGTAGAAAAATACTATAGTAAAACTATAATATTCCCTATAGTATACTATATGAATTTACTATAGTGTTTTCACTTACTATAGTAAGTACACTATAGTGTACTATAGTATATGACCAATAGCCATGAGTCGTTGTCAAGTAGCCTGGCCAAGGGGTGCCAAAAAATATAACTGGGTAACCTATTCCTTTTGCATACATAAAGTACAAGTGTTGGTACATAGACCTCATATATGAGGGAAGGTTAAATATGTTAAGTATTTCTGTACCAGCCTGCCAAAGTGAGCCATGTCAAGTACTGTGTGGTCACGTCTACGACCCTATCCCTATGGAGAGATTCATAGGATATAGATGTACCAGACTTATTATACCCTAATGATTCTTGATAATATCCAAGAAAACACCCCAAGCATGAACGGAAACCACTTTTCTTGTACATTTTTGGCTTGTTTATGCTATTTTTGGCTGTGGGAAGAATAATGCTACATGGAAAAAGGCCTAGCAGAAACTAATATGCTTCTTTCCAGTTAGCAATACTCCTTGGAGAGGGAACAAAGGCAATATATTCTATTATTAACAGATAGAACATCCCTTCAGCTTCACTTTGGTATATAGATATGGGGGTCTGGGGTGAGATCTGGGTGGTAGAACTAATGGAAATATGTCATAGATGAGGTCAAATTTCCGCAGATCCACATGTAAACCCACTTACCTCCCCACCCTGTTGTTAAAATATTATCACTCCCTAACCAGGCTCTACTGTATAGGGCTTAGTTTGGTTGGTACATTACCTCTAAGGCACCTGACTGCCACATGAGAGTGGGAGGCAGTGTTTGGTGAGAGAGAAATGTGCGGTCGTAGATGTGACCACACGGTCGTAGACGTGACCACGCAGTTGTAGACGTGACCACGCCTATACTTTTCTTATGATATCTCTGGTACTATGTGAAATATATTAATCAAACTTACAGAGCTTATTGCTTACATATAAAGGTATAAGGTACACATAATAAGGATAGTTAAATATAAAACACCTAGCAGCATGGCTGCATGTATGGTCGTAGATGTGACCACATGTGAACTACCCCAAAATTAGATCATAGCCTCCAGGCCATACAGTTCTATGGGTAGGTTCAATTTTTTTTTTGTGCAAGATAGGTACATATAAGGCCTCTACATAGTAACTCTTATTAGTCCATGTTCTGTGTCTTTCCTATTGTAAGGGACCGCAGAAAAGGTCGTAGACGTGACCACTCAGCTATTACACAAAAGGTTTAATGGTCCCAGTCTTCACAAAACATAATGCATGGACCCCCACCTATAACGAAAAAATTCTCTACTGTAGGGGGGGATATACCAGATGAAATGAATAAGGATTTTGCCCTTTATTTTGTTTTGTGTAGCAAGGGAAAAAAATTTGTTCCTATTTTTTACCCTAAAAATCACCCTTTTTGGCTGTTCAGACCTCTGTAGCTCTCTTATTATGCTTCACAGATAGGCAAAACCATGGTTCCCCTTCAAGCTCGAAGCCTTAGTGACCAGAATACATGTTTAACACAACTACATCTATTATTTTGAAGAATCTATTGAAAAGGAGGCAAAGACAACCTACTTGACGACGATTCATGGCTATTGGTCATATTTACTATGGTATACTATATTATATCATAGTATACTATAATGCATTTACTATAGTGTCCACTACAATATTGACTGTAGTAAACTAGAGTGCTTACGCTAATTTACTAGAGTACACTGTAGTATATCAAAGTAAACTATAGTACATCTTCTATAGTTTACTTCTTTACTTTAGTGTTTTCATGGACTATAGTAAATACATTATAGTATACTACTTATCTACCATAGTGTCCCCTCTGGTTGACTTGTGTGATCAATGACTATATAGTTTACTCTAGTGGTATATTAATTTATAGTATACTATAATATATTTACTATAGTATCCACCTTAGTAGGCCTGTCACCTATAGTAAACTAGAATGATTTCTGTAATTTACTATAGTCAAGTAACTATAATGTTTTAACTATATACTATAGATCTAGTACTTCCCATGTATATATTAACTGGACTACACTACAGTATTCTTGAGTATACTTCAGGACAATGTGGCATGGTTTTTTTTTGCGGTAGGTATGAGGCATTCTTTGTTCATCCATTATGGTGAGTATGAGTTTGATATCATCCATCAGGTAATCAGGTCCAAGGGAGGAGGGGAGATAGTACCCTATTGCCAACCTAGGTAGTAGAAATGAAAGAAAAATCAGAAGCCCCCTGCCCCTCTGCTCTGACCTAGGTGAGAAAAAAAAGAAAAACCCATATATACTGTAACATAACATCAGGATGTCCGAGAAATACTATAATAAACTATAGTACAACTGTAGTAATTGAGGACTCCATCCTAGTGATAGATATCAAAGACTGGGAGGCCCACTGCCTCTCCACTCCGTCTTAGTGATAGAAATCAAAGACTAAGAGACCCCCTGTCTCTCCACTCCACTCACTATCCGTTATTGAGTGGTTGCTGCCAACTAGGACACCTGAACAGGTGTGTGTGGTGGTATGAATGCTGATAATCTGTTAGTGAGGACTGCCTTTAGGTGTATCCCGCCTCTACTGTGGCTAACAAGGCCAGAGGCGCGGGGAGGGCTGTTATAACACCTTCCATGGCTTCCCTCAGATGTATTACACCAATAATATTCCCCAAACAACTTGATTCTATAGTAGAGTAGAGTATTTGCTACAGTAGTTCACTATGTATATGTAGTATAAAACTACAGTGGCAAATACTATAGTGACTAGTAGCTATAGGACTATGGTGGACTAGCCAACTTGTATAATTATTAGAGGTTCACTACAACCTATTCTATCCAATGGACTCTTTGATATATATCATAGTTGACTACACCCTACACCACAAAAAGTTCTCATAGATAAACAGAATGTGAATTGACTACAAACGGTCTACTTGATTACTATTACTAAACATATACATACTATTATTATGATTGCACTCATGATTAATCATAAACTGTGTAGGCCTACATAATACAGCAAAATTCTTTCCTATCATATAACTAAATATCAATACAGAAGATTTAATACTGTAACTAATATTCTATTTGATTCTTTAAAAATATGGTGCATATTATTCCTCAATCAATGTCTAGTGTAAAACAAAATGGAACAAATGATCTCTATATATTAAATGATTTAGTGAGATGTTTCACCTCATTAATGGACAGAGTCTGTATCTCCACTTACAGTAGTGCTCAGTCCTAGAAATACAGGCCATTTCACAAAGTGTATGAGGGATTAACATCAACACCTACACCTCCCTGTCTCCTACTCTGAGCAGAAGTCATTGATTTTAAACACACCCCCAACACATTCCTATCACCATCAAAAGTGTCTGCCTTCACTAACCAGCAACTATCAAAGACAACCCAGCAAATTGTCGTGAGTCCTCGTCAACCTGTGTGAAGTGGCTCACACATGTCGCTAGATGGAACACGACGTCGTTATAGCACAAGATCACCACGAATAGCAATTGCTATGCCACGTGAGTCTAACACACAGTGGCAAAAGATGACGGAATGAGTTATCACTCAAAAAGGAGTCACCATTGATGACCAATCATGGCGTCAGATGACGACAATTTGCTGGGAATGTACATGTTGTGTGAAGAATTAGCGTTCACACCTTTCCATGTGTGCCCCATCCACTACAATCATCAAATGTCAACACTAAACAAAGGAAAAGGCTCCCTAACAGTTATCCTTTCAATTCTCATCAATGATTCAATCATATTCCCTAAAAATAATTTGTTATAAATGAATTCATATAATGTAAATTCATTGTTACAGTATCATATTGCTATGTATATATATATATATATATATATATATATATATATATATATATATATATATTTATACCTAACTATTATGACAGATCGTGTTACATCTACATGTGCTATGGTCAATAAACTTCTTTCAAATAGGTTGCCGTACTGGAAATACTACAGTAAACTATAGTACGACTATAGTAAACTACAGTAGCTCATATTATAGTATACTATAGGATCAGATTGTTCAGATAATACTACATTAAACTATAGTACAACTGTAGTAAACTATAGTAGCTAATACTATAGTATACTATAGGATCGGGTTGTTTGGGTAATACTACATTAAACTATAGTACAACTATAGTAAACTACAGTAGAGCTAATACTATGGTATAGTATAGGATCTAGTTGTTTGGGTAATACTACAGTAAAACTTTAGGATCAGGTAAATTGTATAACTGAGGGGAATACTATAGTTTACAACTATAGTAAAACTATAGTCAACTACAGTAGCAAATACCATGGTATACTAAAGAATCAGTTTGTACAATGGGTATTATGGGAATCTATAGTACAATTATAGTAAACTACAGTATGTAATACTATAGTATACAATAGGATCAGATTGTATCGGTGATAGTTTAGTAAACTATAGTAAACTACAGTAAGTAATACTCTAGTATGCACTAGTGTCAGGTTGTATTATGCTTTTATTATTTAGGATCAGGTTGTGTTAGTGATACTAT
Organism: Acholoe squamosa; assembly: GCA_949317995.1. Taxonomy (NCBI): domain Eukaryota; kingdom Metazoa; phylum Annelida; class Polychaeta; order Phyllodocida; family Polynoidae; genus Acholoe; species Acholoe squamosa. Next base: position 11,669,883 of record OX439051.1, on the reverse strand, counting down.
AGTAAACTATAGTACAACTATAGTAAAGTACAGCAAGTATTGCTATAGTATACTATAGGATCGGTCCGTATGGGTAATACTACAGTAAGCTATAGTGAGACTATAGTAAACAATAGTAACTAATACTATAGTTTACTCCAACAGCATGATATTGATCCATTACTGTAGTATACTGTAGTGTACTGGAGTAAACCATATTACAATATGCAAGGGGGTACTATAGTATACCATACTTTACTATAGTAAACTATAATATACTATAGTTTACTATAGTTTACTCTAGTACTTATTATAGTATTTTTTTAGCTTAAGGTACCTATCAGGTCATGTCTTATCAGTGGGTTTTACCTCAACCAGCGAAATTCAAGATGGTGGATCTACTAGGCATCCATACATATATAGGAAGCTAAAACGACGGGCTGCAATAGGTCCATAACAATATTATGGCGGCAAAGCCTGGGATAAAGCAGGGAAGCATGAAAGATGGGGTAGGAGAGGGAAGAAGGGAGGACCTCTTGCACCACCACTTTTCCTGTGCCTCTCATCAGACATTTAAGGCATTTGGAAATAGAGGTAAACATGTTTGAACACACGTGGCTTTATCAGTTTGGTCAAAATAGAACATGGGGACTATGTTATTCCTTGATACATGTATCATTGTCCTACCTGCTCACAGAATAGAAGAGTAGCTCAATAATAAATCACCAAGGGTGCACACTTTATATAGCCTGCGTAAATCATTTATAGTGTAGGCTATAGACCCCATAGCTGGAATGGTCTCTATGATGCTGCAACTGTGAAACTGTGTTAGGCCCATTTTCCACCAACCGATATGGGCCCTGTATCGGCCGACGTAGCGTTCACTGTGGGTCTGTTGGCCATGCCTTTTCATTGAAACCTTATGGCAGCCCTGTCGGCCGAGGTGGTACTTTGGTGCAGCTGTCGGCCGACAGAGGGACCATATCTAGTGGTGGAAAACAGCCCTTAGGATCGATGCCTGGTGATTGGTTACATGTGAAGTTGGGAAGCCCTGTTTGTTCATTGGTGTAGGCGAATTCATTATGCTGTGTTGTAGTGTGGTTATTAATATTGACAGTCCACTTATGCCTATGACTAACGTCCAGCCATACCACCATAAGACGATTCCCCATTGCCACCAGAAATGGCTTGGAAGGGCCATGCCCCAATTACTTTTCATACCTGGCTGTGACAACAGTAGCTCTCTCTCTCTCTCTCTCCATCTCAGTGATGGGACTTGGTGAGATGATTCTGGAGGCCATTCAAAAAGAAATTGAGAATTTGATTCTCACTGTAGCTAATGCACCATCCAGTTCCTCCCGATTCCGCACCCTGAGAGACCGATTCCCACCTTATACTGCAATGGAATGACTTGGTCTGAATTAGACTGCATTTCAAAAAGTCGGGGGAACTGGTTTCATGATTGGTTCCACCTGAATACTTCCAATAGTAGGTAGGCCTGGGAATTAGAGGAGGGAACTAGCCAGGAATTGGTTCTCAATTGGGAGGCATTCATCAATTCCTGACCACTCCTAAACCACATCTATGACCAATCACCTTTTGGCAAAGCAACAGGGGATTGATTCCCTGAGGTCAGTCAGTTCAATTTTAACCTCTGACAGAATCAGTTCCCAATTTCTTTTGTAACGGCTCCTGGTCTCCTCACCACTGCTTTCTCTGTCTGGCTCATTGGATGGCTGTTAGAGAAAACCCTTTAAAACAAATGGTTATAAATATCTAAGCTTTTAATTTCAATTCTACGTGATTAAATATTTTGGCAATACAATGTAAACACACATGTATATTACCAATGTGTGATTGATCCTAGGTTCTACGAAATTGATCTAGTTACTAAAATACAACGTCCAACTTTGAACAACTCCTGGGGAAAAAGAAACGTTTTTTTTTTTTATTTACAAATCAGTTACATGTACTAAGCTCTATATTAACAGCAATTTCAGTGATAATCAATAATACAAAGTAAGAACTCACCTCTGACTCCACCTCCTTGATACGGGGCATATTTATGGCTGTGGTAGTGGGAAGGGTTTCAGAGTGTTGATGTGATGAGGCTTGTGGCTATCAGCAGACTAGGGGACAGCTCTCCGACCAGCAGCTCATGGCACCTGCAAACAGGTAGACGTCCACCACACAGGTACGCTGTTTGCTCCATACCCCCCTCCAGCCTTCCACTCACAGACACACCTGTCAATGTTATCCACCACTCCAGGGGGCTGTTTCAAAACTTTTAGATATTTAGTAGAGGTATTAGCGCTTAGCATAACCAATTTAAAAGTGCCAATTTTCTAATATATCAATCTGTTTCAGAACTAAATATAACACAAATAGGGCAACACCGATTTTAGGGTGTGCATCTCTCCTATATTAAGATAGCAACATTCTCTATTGGCTAATTGTATGCTAGTATGTCCCTAATAGTTCTATACAGGCATTTTGAAAATGAATTGGAATAACTACCAAGCTAAAAGCTATAAGGTCACTGAATTCTGGTTGATATATGTGTAATACATATACTTTACCCCCATATAAATAATTTCATCACAGTTACATTTTTAATTTCCTCAATATATTCTACGTGCACCTCTGAGGTGCACATAGAAATCCAGTTTTGAAACAGGCAAAAATATAATATTTCAGTTAATATAACAACTTTTGGTGACATTAAATCCATTCTGAAACAGATTGGCTTTGGCTATAATAGAGAGATATTGGGCACTATGCCATAATTTGATATAGCAGTCATTCAAATATCAAATATAGCACCAAAAGCCAACAAAGCAACTTTAGATTTGCCTAATATGTCTACTGATCGAAGTTTTGAAACAGGCCCCTAGGCTGCTGTAGTTTATAATGCCCTATCGCTTCATGTGAGTTTATGTAAGCGTTTCATTGATGTGTGTTTTCATTGGTGGTCTGTCGTCGAAGTTAGGAACCTATCTGTCATTAAATATAAACTAGTGGCTCCGCCACTGGATTGAGGAGCACTACAACCCCCTGGTGGTTCACATCAAAACTGCGTGAGTTAGCGAAGCGTATCTTAGCAACAGTGCGTAACATAGCAAATTCAAACAATTTTAGCACTCTCCAAGCAGATCTTCTCGGACACTTGTTTTTGGTAATTTCTCTGTAACTATGCATCACATCTGAACATATAACCTATCAAATGAAAGGTCTCGGAGAGTACAATCAGAATCTTTAATCGTGGAGAAGTTCTCCTCATGAATAACAATGGGAAGGGTGCCGATATCTTTGAATTGAGAGCCAAGATGGCGGCCATTGCATTCTGAATGACGAATTTTGATTTTATAAAATGTCTACAAATGAATATAGTAAATGAAGTCGCAATAGCAAAAAGTGAAGGTCCATCAAACAGGTAATCATTTAGTTGTTTTTGAAAACATTTTTGCTATGTTTCCTAAATAAGAGGTCGAGTTAGCTGGCACTTTCCTCACTGCTTCACTGCATGAAAATTTTGCTTCATCTGGTACCCCAAGGGTACTCTAAGCTGAAGCAATCACAAAAAGAACATTTGTGACCAGCGATCTAATAATCCATTTTTATATATAGTGTAATGATCTGCTATGTATTTCTCAAACACTACGATCTGGCCCTCCCCACTATGTACTGCCCACCCCCTACGATCCAGTCAGATCATAGTAAGGGGGAGTGGGTGACCCTGTATTAGCTACAATTGCCTGTACAGGTGCATGTCTTTCCCCTTTATATCTGCACCAATCATTGATTGATCCTGTTAACACTAGAATCCCCTTACGAACCAGGTCAGCTTGGTACGATTTGGGGGTGCCTGAAACTTAGCATTTGAGAAATGACTTCCTGGGATGGTGGGTGTCGGTTAGATAGGCCGACATATCTCGATGTGATAAATACATCAAACGCCTGTGACAGAGCCCCATTTTGATATACTACTTATGCTAACCAAACTTGGGTGCATTGACTCCCCCTCGATAATTACATCAATAGCACATGGGCCCCGGGCATTTTTGAGTGCCAATTATTTTTAACAGTGACCGGTAAATCTAGCAACGTTTGGTTTATTGATACAAACAGAAAAAAAATCCAAGTTAGTAAATACTAATTTAACTTAGACAAAACCACTCATTAGGCAAAATACCCAACATGTTAGTAAAATCTCACTAACATGTCAGTAGTATTAACTAACCTATTCAGGCAAGCTGATTTGACTTAGCCAAGAGAGAATGTTGGTCATTTTGTCTAAGGGTTAGTAGTTTTTACTAAAGGTTAGTAGATTTCTTCACACCAGGTGGCAGTGTGGTTTGCTTGAGGACTTTTCTTGAAAGTGTATATCATGGTCAAGCCTACGAATGTGAAAATAGTGGTGCTTTCAATGACCTTTGACATGATAGAGCCATAGAATTCAACCTGGCATAGGAATTAACAGAATACACCTAATAGGTTTATATTTTAGCAATGAAGAAGAATGGAAACACCTTTTCTGTGGAAATTCAACTTAGTCATATATCCACATCTGTAACCTCATGATCAGCCGGGAGGCATGGCGCAGTCGGCAGTGCGTCCGCTCACAGGCCGTAAGGTTGTGAGTTCGGTTCCCGGTCCGGTCGGGGCACAGTGGTAGCTCCAAACGTCGCCGTAAGGTGTCATTTGAGTTCCTCCCTGCCCTGGCTAGGCTGTGCTGGAAAGTCTCTCAGCGGTCATGGCAGACAATTGACTTAAAACAGGACTGTCCATCTGTCACTATGCCTATGTAGTGATGGATGTTAAAGAACCATTGCCTCTGTAAATAAAATGTGTAGGGGCATGCTTTCTACCTTCCCATAGATTTGGTCACCATCATCCCCCCTCCCCATTAGACTAGGGTCCGGGCATAATGCCACAAGGGTAATCTCACTTCAGTGTGGATACAACCCGCGGTCCGTAAGGAAGGCACGAGGTGAGATAAAATTCAACGACCTCATGATAAACCCAGAGCAACAAAGTTCAGGGGTTGCAAATGAAAATAATGTGAGGCATTGAGCTTGCTTCTCAAATGGAGAGGTAAGGTTCTGGGTGTCTTTTAACCTGTGTGGAGTTTACACTAATCAATTCAATTAAAATAAAATCTGTAAACTATATGTACTGAAAAGGTCTATACAGTTAGTGAAAAGGTCTAAGGTAAGTTTGGAGAAATCAGGCAAGTTGGGCGTTTTTCCTAAGGGTTAGGCTTAAACTCCCAAGAAAACTTTGGTGGTTTGGGGACGGGCAAACTCCTAGCTTGGCTTAGCAAGTCCAACTAAATTTGTTGTTAAAAAAAGGCCTAAGATATTTAGAATATCCTTTGTGTGCATATCACTTTTCTAGAAATCTGAGTTGGCAACTTTTGCTTTAGAAGCCTACCAGATGTAGAGCAGCATTGTAGATAGCTATAAATATGAAGGTAAAGGTGTTAGTAATAGCGCAGCTCTCCAACACCAGGTAGCAGCATCATACAGAGAAGCCCCTAGTCAATACGTACCAGAGGATTTGGCGAGGCTGACAAAAGGAAGTCCCCCGAGAGAGAACTCCATGGGTGTATAAATGATAGTGATATGGTGTTATTATGGGTTCTTGATATTTGAATTGCTATTACTGATATGTGATGAGAAAGAAAACTACAGGTGATTAAAATTGAACGTTGTGCTGTTAAGCACAGGTGGCTCAGGGAAGTTATAACATTTAGTTTTGTATGTTCTTTATGGTGTATATATAAGTCTTTTTACCATAAATTAGTACTAAACAACTTGTAATGTGTAATGTTTTATTAGCAAACTAAAAATGATTTACAAATCAGCGTTTTTGTCAACGATGTATGAATAAAAGTTCTAAAAGGAAGCTAATATATTAATTATTCATACAGATCACAGTTCAATCAGCATATAATGCAAGTAGTATATGTAAACTTCAAGTTAAAAGTACAAGCAATGGTGCACTCTATACATATATGATATTATATAAGAAATATTAATGTAACAATTTCTGAAACCTTGTTAATATGTGACAATTGAAAGTTGTCCACTGGAAGATAATATTATAAGTTAAAGACTGTCAATTATTGCAATCAAATTGTTTATAGTACTTTGTACTGTAACGATTCATAGAAACATAAACATGGTCGTAGAAACTGCAAAATGGGTGTGTCCAATTTGTGTTGGAATGTTTAGTTCTATCAGAAAAGAACATTAATAAAGAACGTGAAAAATAACATATATAATGTGTTTTTTCAGAGTTGTCCATATCTATTTTGTGTGGTTGGTAAATATTGTATTTGCCTTCTGTCAAACTTGGCCAACAATTGTTCTTAATGGTCATGTAATTTTTTATATGGACATTGAGTTTTCAGAGCAACGTTTTCCTGATCTTTTTTGTCATCATTAAATTTCAACTGTTTTTTGACATGAGTTTCATCTCCTGTGTTTGGATTGATGCGTTTTTCTGGTTTTGCTTTACCATTAGTATTTTTTTTCCACTTTGCTAGGCAAAGTTGCCTTTGTTTTTTCACTTGGTCGAGTGTTTTGAATGTTTGTTCATTGTCATTGGCATTTTCCATCATTGACTGAGAAAGACTTTCCAAATTGAGAAGTGAAGTTTTCTCATGGTAAATTATAGTGTAGTTTGAAAGTGTTTCTCGAACACTTTCTTGTGTTTTTGATACTGGTGTTTGAGGTGGAGTGAGAATTGACGATTTAAATAGTTCTGGTTCTTTGTTTAGTGTTTGCTGTTCATTTCTCCTTGGAGATTGTTTGTTGTGAACTTGTGTTCCTTTAGATTCTTTTTGTGATGTATCTGATTTGTGTTTATGAGGAAACTGTGGTGTTGTTGGTTGTTTGAACATGGACGAAGTAGATGGTTGGGGCTTTGTGGGATTTGAGATGGATGCTGTTGTTTGTTTAGTTGGTGATGAAGTCGGTGAATTATCAAACGGGTCAACATCATTTCCAAACTCTTCTAGCAACATTTTTTTTAAAGTCACTTGAGTCTTTGCTCTGCTTTGAATGTTCATATGCCATTTCTTGAAAATCAAGTGGATCTGAAGCTGCAATGTATGTGACAGAATGAACAACTAATTTGTGTATATCTCCACCATGTGACATGCATTTAACTTCCATTGGACAGAGTCCTCGTAGTTCTGTTGGGTCTATCAGTTTCAGATTGTCAACTTAAGTTTCAACAAAGACATCATGGCTTATCATCCATTTGTGTGAAATTTTGTCTATGTCCATTGTGAGAAGTAGAAACCCAGGAACGTCAGTTGTTTCAACGGAATGAACTATACCAAGTTCAACTTTCATTGTAGGTGGGAAGATCTATAAGAAAAAAAGAAGAAATATATATTAAGATTGATTTTATTTTTCATGTATTAATGTTGATAAAGTATTCATGACCAATAATATAGTTGGATAATAGTATCAATACTACCATTCAATTTAACTTTTGTGTTTTTGATATTTTACTGTTGATATTTTTTGACTTTCAATTTAATATTGAAATTTGTTATTTTTTTCCAAAGCATACTGATCAATAGTTCAGAGCTGCCACTCACTGGCAGACAGAAACCAGGAAAACTAGACTTTGGACACATTTTCCCAGGAATTTAACATAATTTAATACTGAAATCTTGGAATCAAAACCAGGAATTCCTGGTAAACCAGGAAAAGTGGCATCTGTGATACTTTCTTAATTAGATACGTAAAATGCAATTGTCATTTTTGTAGACATTTAAAGTCTTCATTCCAGTGTTTGTATGTGTGTAAATAGGTGAGTTGTGGATAAGACCTCCTGATCCTACATCAACCTTCAGCAAAGCAGTCGTGTCCCATAATATGACAACTATTTTCCTTTTTGATTGCTCATCGAGGAATTGAGTGTCTGTTGAAGAAAAAGGATAAGAAATTCGATAAAATACAAATTATATGTAAAATTAAAACTATAACATTGACAATGATTTGTATTATTATTCCACAATGATTTCCTTTAATAATTTTCTTTTTCATATTTATTTGCCTTTGGTGTATAACAAAATATTGCAAATATTGAGATACTAAACATATCATAATGATTTTGACAATATATATGTGGAATATTTTTTTACATAATTGCAATAATGAAAATTCCGTGGCAGCTGACAAGAGTTCCATTGATTCTGGAACAGTAATGAAGGACGAGTAGCTGCGGTCTGGGCTAAACTGAGTCCAAATGACCCGGCCCTATTTATTAACAAGTAATAACATAATAATACAGAGAAATTAAAGCAGTGGAAGAGTCCCATGTGTGTGCCCTTAGGCTAGCAGGCTGCAGTAGTGGGTCACTGCCCACAGGTATGTTCAGGGAGCAGTAGCAGTGTGTGTGTGTGTGTGTGTGTGTGTGTGTGTAGGAGTAGCAGGTGGGTGAGTAGTAGTGGTACTGACCGTATCAATACATAGACCAATCAGGATTGGTCTCACCCATTGGTTCTGGAACAGTAATGAAGGACAAGTAGCTGCGGTCTGGGCTAAACTGAGTCCAAATGACCCGGCAACACCAGAACAATGATATAGTCCTGATACTCTACACATTAGTATGTCTAAAAAGTAGCTTTCAGTGCCGTGGCGACTATATTGTCTATATCTATCCTGGTACCAAGTGGTTTGGCTAAGTACAAAAGAGCAGACAAGCTTGTCCAGTCACCGGTGTATCTGATGTCCTCTAGTGGGATACCGCACAGGTGCATAAAGGCAGCGCCTGAACGTCTCAGAGAATGTATTCCGGCCCTGTTTGTATCTATCCCAATAGTACTTAGTAGGTGTTTCAGGAACTTAAGTAGTGCTGAGTATTGTAATGGGACCAGCGAATTCCCTTTGCGCACTAGGAAGGCGGGTGCTTCAGGGTCTGTCGTTGGGGTACTGTCAAAGTGTCTCTTGAGTAAAGATACTGCACAAAGTGGTGAGTTAGGGACTTCTACGACCGGGATGTGGTGGACTCTCTGTCAAAATTGGATTGTTTTTGAGCTTGAAACCGTGACAATCATTCCCCAGCTAGTGAATGATACAGACTTTCTTCTTAGAAAGTGTGGTGATACTTTTGCTGCGTTGTCTACTACTAGGTTGCTCTTCCTGAGAAGGGTCCTGAAGCTAGTAACGATGCATGCCCACATAGCTAAATGGTCAGGTACTGCTAGATTCACCTTTGTAAACATGTCCAAGAGTTGCGAAACTGACAGTGTGACTCTAGTGGGTATAGGGTCACCGAGGATCCTGCGCAGACCTGACATAGTACACTTAAACATAAAATTTGTCCTTATCCAAGCTATGTCGTAGCCATAATGTGCATTTAAACTTATCACTGCACTCACGTAATTGTCTATAGTGCTATACTTCAAGTCTGAAGACAGGTACACTGAATATCGACACATGGTCTGAACCGAAGTGGGTACGACTATAGAGGCAGAGATGGTACAGAACACAATAAATCTTTTCCATTGGCTGCATTTAGTTTTCCAGGTGGAAATGCTCCAAGCATGCGCTCGCGCTATTGCCGCTTTCATGTCCAAATCTTCGCATAGCTTAGCCGCCGCTACAACATAGATACATAGGAAGGTTATGCGGGTAATATAACACTCTTGACAAAGCATCTGCAAGGACATTAAGTCGTCCTGGGATATGTAATGCTACAATATGGCAGTTATAAAGAGCTGTAAGCCAAAACAGTTCTCTCAGGAAGTCCATCGCTCTTGTATTTGTACTTTTGCCCTTATTCAGTGCGCTTACTACATGGGTGTTATCCGTGTAACAGACAATTTTTCTATTGCGCCATAAAGGTCCCCACCTATTAATTGCCATTAAGATGGGGTATAGGTCCCTGATGTTTATGTTTTCAGGCACGAATTGACTAGGTGGTGGGAGGCAGTGTCCATGGCTGTCTATGTTCATACTGATCCTGCATCCCCAACCTGCACATATCCAGTCCTTGCCGTACCTGACACCATAGCCCCTGTCTGATGCGTCCATGTATAAGTCACTTTTTGTGGACGGTAGAGTGCTGACAATTTTTGCTTCGCCATTAAACCACTTTGCGAATCTTAGCCACCAGTCTAGGTCCTTGAAGAACCCGGTAGAGAGGGTTATGTACCTTTTAGTGCTCGTGAACGCAGATAACATGCCTATGACTCTGTGCGAGAATGTCCTACCCCCCCTGACTAAAGTAGAGCAGTGTGCTAAAATCCCGCATAAACTGCGCAGCTGTTTCTTGGTTGCCCTTCGGCGACCTACAAAGAAACGTAGCTCACTGTGCAATTTATTGATCTTACTCTCCCGTAGTCTGAGGCACATTTGTAGTGAGTCAATTTCTATCCCTAGGTAAATTTGAACTTGTGCAGGTGAAAGAACCTTCTTATAGGATAAGAAAAAGCCCAACGAGTGGAGTGTGCTATGTAGAAACAACTGTGCTTTTTGGCACTCAGCATATGAGTTACCCATGGTAAGTAAGTCATCGAGATAATTAAAGCAATAATAACCGTTAGCTCTCATATAACGAGCTATGCTGTCAGTAATCCTATTAAAGAGGAATGCAGCCATTCTAGTGCCGAATGACACAAAGTTGTCCACTAAATACACTTTCTGTGAGTCGAATGTCCACTGTAGGCCCTGGAATTGCCTATCACTTGGCCTAATCATAATAGACCGGTACACTGCAGATATGTCTGTGACTGCCATGAACATACCGGGTCGGAGCACCTTAGTCACATCATCGATGCTAGTGTAACTAAAGTGATGGAATGTCTCGTTCATATGTGAATTAATAGATAGACCTTCTGGTCTACTGGCGTCCGTTACCGGTCTATAACCACCATCTCTTTTCTCAACTGCACCTAAGGCGTGGATGCAAGTAGGTGCTGCTGTGACTATAGACAATTTGCCTTGGTCTACTTCTGTCTTTAACAGGTTATCAATGAAGTTCCTTGCTTCTTGGGGTACATAGTTCTTAGTGCTATACTCACTGATATGTGTGTTTGGGTCCACTACTTTAAACCCGTGCATTATGCCGTCCATTAGGAAAGCGGCGTCATAATCCCAACCATTTGTACCATAAACTGAATTAGGACCTCCACTAAGCATTGATAACCAGCCTGCGGGTTTCATTTGAGATCTGACTCCTTTTAGGATATGGGTGGAGTTAATATCCCACAATGGAGCATAGTTTCCATAAATTGACAATAATTCTGATATGTCCGAAGTACACACGAGCGAGTCTCTATCACAATAAATGTCTGGTAAGTTATTGGTTGTTACATTAACCGCGGAACCGTAGGAATCCGGAATATCATGGGCACCGTCAATATTATTTGTACATCAAGATACGCGGGAGAGGATTGGTGGTGCGAAAAAGGTTGACCCCCCTCCCGCATTATTGTTTGCTCCACTGCTTGTGGTTGCTGGTTGATTTTTGCACCCCCCTTTTGCTGGGTGGGGGCCCTTACATACAGCGCATACGTGTTGCCTGTTACATGGGTTATACCAACATCTAGTGAAATTGAACAATGCACAAACATCCGTGGGGCAATGGATTCTGTTTTGAGTAGAAGGGCCTTTACCTTTAGTGCCTTGTTTGTTACCTGCTTTTAATCTGGCTAATTCAGCCTTCAAATCCTGTACCACCTGTAGGTTATCGGAGCCCAAATTATCCGACACTGATGCGTGCTCAGCTGTCTGAAATCCGGGTAACTCCCCTGAAATCACTCTAGTAGTGAGATCATGCTCATATTTAGCTAGTGCACTCGAGGTATATGTGGCATTGAGTCCCTTCCTAGCTACGAATCTCATATGGTCACCGTAACTTTTTGCAGACCACTGTGGTAAATTAGCAATAGCTAACTTCTCCTGAACACATGTCATACCGTATATTAGCTCTCTGTATGTCATATCAGAGTAGACTTTGTCAGTGGGAATGTGGTAATCTGGCCTTAACCAGTGTTGTGACCTCTTTTTCTTAGAAGCTTCATTTATCTTAAATAAAGTGGATAACAAGTCACCTTGGTCCTTTGCATCCAGGTAGCCGGCAAGGTCCCCCTCCACGCCCATGTTCTCAGCTGTCAGGCCTGCAGTTGATAATCCAGCCTGGATGGTAGCAGAGGGGGGAAGCTTGGGTGGTGTGATCCTGTGTTGTTGATGTTGTGTGTCAGGCAAAGACCCAGTGTAGGGTGTCCCATCCAAGTAATACAGCTGTGGTACCTCCTGTGCTGCTGTGGTTGGGACTGTAGCACTGCCTACTGGGTTCTGCTTAGCCTGATTGAGCAATTTTTGCTGTTTTCCAGCCAAAAAAAGCATAAACTCCTGCTGTAAATTGTCTCCCTCGGCGAAAGCGGAAGGAACGCCATCTTGCACTCCCGAGCGTTCACGAACATTGCCGAGGTTGCCAGAGCTGACGTAATCCGAAGGTTTCCGACCCAGACTGTCGGCAGCGCTCGGTATATCCTCGTTGGTTAATATGCCGCTTGCGTTTGCTCCCTGGTGCCTATCGTAATCCAAGCCGTGACCGTTCTTTTTCAATCCGCTGTCGGAGTTTACGTACCCGAAGAAACCCGAAGTGGCGTTCGGTATTCTCCGTACATCTGCCGACCGTCCCTGACTCTCTCCGAGCCCGTTTTCGGCGGCATTCGGGTATCTCCGTATGTGTCCGGCCGTGTTCGGATTGGATATGCCTTCGGAGGCGCTCGGCAAGGTCCGGGCGTCTTCGGCTTTGGCGCTGCTGGCTGCGTTAGGAAATGCTGTGTACTCCGCTCGGTCGTCGGCGTATCTGCTGCTGCTCCTGGATGCGTTCGTAAACGCGTCTCCCTGGTAATAGCTGCTATTAGGTGCAGTCAAATCATGAAAATTTACGAATGCACCCCTCCTCTTGTGTGCAGCACTCTGCTGCTTCTGCTGTATGTCTTTGAGAGATTTTTTGTAATCCTCCTCCAGTTCTGCATTCTCTAAGTCAATTAAGGCTAGCCTTTCTTCTAACGCTAAGAGGTCACCTTTTTTCCTGAGTAGTCCTGCCTTTTCTTCTGCTATAGCAATCTTCTCCTGGAGAATAGCTTCTGGTGACTTTGGGGGCTGTGTATTGCTCTGCCTTCTCTCTCCCAGGGGGGTGGCCATATTGGAAGCTCCTTGGTCTCCCCCTTCTTCCTCATGAAAAACTGCATTACTCCTGGTCTCCTCCGTGAGTTTGTGGTTTAGCACCCCACAGTTGGGACAGTGCTTTTTGTTGCCATGGTATGACTGTTGGCATACCAAACAAACCACCATGATGCATAAAAAAAAACAAAAAATTGAAGCAGTGGAAGAGTCCCATGTGTGTGCCCTTAGGCTAGCAGGCTGCAGTAGTGGGTCACTGCCCACAGGTATGTTCAGGGAGCAGTAGCAGTGTGTGTGTGTGTGTGTGTGTAGGAGTAGCAGGTGGGTGAGTAGTAGTGGTACTGACCGTATCAATACATAGACCAATCAGGATTGGTCTCACCCGTTTTTATAATAGTTTTTGAGGATTGTGTTGATACTGATATATGGGCGTATTGGTTTCTGCAACATAGTCTTTGCTATTTCCTTTGAATTATCACTCACTGGTACTTTGCCTCCTCTGAAATAGAACAATTAGAACATATAAAATATTTATTTTTTATGTTTGATTACATAATTGAAGATGAAGATGAAATGTATAACATTATCTAAAATAATGTTGTGTATATTTCTGATATATTTATAGAAATCACAGAGTTAACATATAGTTTCTGTTTTTCAAAATGAAATATTTCTTATGACAGCAATTATTTTCATAGTGGAAAATATAAATAAAATTTGAAAATGTTCTGTATAGTTTACCTGAGAAAATATGAATTAGAAATAGTTCTCCATGTATTTCGATTTGTCAATACTCATTGTTTGAGTAAAGGGAGAACCATTTTGTGATCTTTAGCCAGGTGTATTTCAAGTCTTTTTTTGAGCCTTTGATATTGTTTAGAATTGAGAATGTTGTCTTCACATCTCGTTGATGAAACGCAGATTTTTACTCGTACCATTAAAGAACCACCATTGACTGAAGTGTCTGCTGTAACTACTATATCAAAAAGTCTCCAGTTTGCACCATATGGTGAACCAAGAGTTTCTACTAAATATAAAATCATCCATGTTTGTCCTGCATGGCCCATAAACAAACATGACTGTGGAGATTTGAACATGGGATCATCTAAAGGTGGTGAATTGTTTTTGAGCAAGTCTGTCTGAGACATTGTTTCTGGCATGAATTTAACTTTTTCTTTTTTTTTGGAGAAGAAGGCGACACTCATCTCGCATTAAAACTTCAAGTCTAGTATACATATTGGTAATGTAAGCATTTTCTTTTATTTCAGACATCCAGTTTACATGATGAATCTGAAGGCATTGTCTTAAAGATATACTACACCGTCCTGCATAAGTTGTTCCTGATAAAAGAATCATGAGAGTAAGATGATACTTCGGAGTTTCTACTTTTGATGTGATATTCCACACAAACATATCTATGGGAAATCCTTCAGAAGAAGGCATTTGTAGCCAATGATTAAATTGGGTAAAAGTCCATGGTGGAACAGTGAAATCATCCTCTTGTTTGTCTTTTTCCGACTGCATTTTGATATTGTTATAGTCTGGGTTGATACAAATCTTTTCTTTGACGTAGTTAGAGATGTGTAGGAGTCGAGATGAATATTTCAATTTCTATATTGTTTGTGATGCTCTATAAGAAGGAAATGTACACTTTGTGTTCGTTCTAGCTATAGTTGTAGTGGTGTACGTGACACATAAATTGTCTGTAACCTCGTTTTCAATGTTGTTTTTGGGAGATGTTTATTGCACAAAAAACATGAAATGTGGAACACATGTGAAAAAGTAGAAAATGAAAAGATTTTTCTGTGCTATGATAGTAAAGTGAATAACATATCTGAATAATTCTTACCTTATAATGTTGGTTTGTGCATATGTGTGGATCCTTTTATTGTTCACAGCGAAGTTGGAAATTTGAAGGATATCTCCAACTTCAGTGGTGAATTCTTTAGATTCATGTCACCAAATTTTTCAAATTTCCCACCAAAATGACGACCTCTGATTGGTCCATTCAAATTAGGGTCATGTGACCTTATTTGCATAATGGAGGAAACGTGACCTAAACAGCCAGCCAATCAAAGGGTGCCATTTTGGCGGCACACCACAGGGGGTTTGGGTCATGTGACCATTTTTGAACTTCCCGCCAAAAGGGAGTGCTCTGATTGGTCCATTTTGGCACCACACCATAGGGGGTCTAGGTCACGTGACCCCACATTTGAATTTCCCGCCAAACGGGAGGCCTCTGATCGGCTGCATCCCCAGTGAGTAACAAGCATGCTAGTGTAGGCCAAAGAGTAAGAAAATATTCTCATCGCTATCTGGGCTGGATTTCACACATCTAGCAGCAAAGTACTGAACAACTATTCTTACATATATGCTGAACATGCCTACATAGCAAAATTGGATAGTACTGCAACATCACCACATGTAGCAATTAATGAAGGTTTTTTTAACACCAAAGAGGTCCTCCCGTGCTCTGACCAGACCCTGTTCATTGATATAATGACCAAACCTTAATCAAAATTATGTGCGGTGCTATCATGCTAAGGCTTGCTCACACTGCTGATGTGGAATTACATTGCACTGTTGACCCATGCCAATGATGTGAGTAGGTCCAGCTGGAGGCCATTTCTTAACACACTACGACTGATGTACTTCAAATCATAGGGACTGGCCTTAGGATAAGGCCATTACAGTGTCATGCATTAGTGGGTACTAATGCCTGCACCAGTACGACTGCTCTACTAAGCCTAATGTAATTCCTGCATAGGTGCTAATCGTACAGAGCAGTCATAGGGCAGTACCTACGATCACCTGCTTTATTCCTAGGGGACTCAGATTGTAGTGGTGGTATGTAGTCGTAGTACCTTAAGAAATGGCCTCCAGAGGGCCTGGCTTCAAAACCTGAACGACCAGGCCCTCAACTGAGGAGCCAGGTCCTCTAATTCCCTCCAGACTTAGCAGAACTTCTGTTACCATTACAGATAAATATGTTTCTCAGTCAAGCCAATGAACCTTCTGTCGGATTCACGCTGGAGGAATCATTATTGACACATCCTTTTTACTCTCTGTAGGTATAAGTGTACTACTTATCATAGGTCACATAAATGAACACCTGTTATGCTAGATACTGAACAAGTAACCAATGGATAATTCATGACGAGTGGGTGTTATCGACGAATAATGACACGAGGCCGTAGGCCGAGTGTTATTATCGTCGATAACACCCACGAGTATTATTGAATTGAATATTAATGATCAGATATGAACAATTAATCTGATACTATATGAACACAATTAGGTATTAACCTGAGTAATACAATACTAAGTTTAGAGAAATCCGTTGGACCTTCTCTTATTTTATAGAAAAATATTTATACTTTTGAGACGCAGCTCAGTTTATACCTTAGTGTTTTATATTTACAAGTTACAGAAGAAGTATAGTCTCTTAATATATTGAGACCAGGAATGACCTATATAGACAGTTATAGGTCTAGGATTACCTTAAACAACTTTTAGGATTCGCAGATCCAGTATATTTATAGGTAAGTACCCTTATATAATAATATATCTTTTATAGTTATAAATACAATTTTACATACAATATAATATTATCAACAAAGTTACTTGTTTTCATCATTGGAGGATGTAACAGGAGTCGGATGCTGCTGATGTCTTGGTATGGGCGAGCTGAACCCTGATGCCTGAAGTGCTATAGTAAAACTTATTGGTGGGTGTAGCTAAACCCTGATGCCTGTAGTGCTAGCTAACTTGGAGATAATAAGAGGTCCATTTGTAGATTATTGAAGAACTTTATGGGCGTAGCTAAACCCTGATGCCTGTAGTGCTAGCTAACTGGAGGTAATAGTAGTAAATCCGGTTTGTAGTTCAAAAGTCCATATTAGTGTAAATTGTCCATGATTTTATAATAGGCACAGTCATTATATTATAGCACAGTACAATTATGGTGTTTACAGCATTCGTACTCCTCCTCCAGAGTGACTTGTTTGTTCCTCCTTCTGTTTTCAGTTTCCGGATTAGGGTACAGTTTGGTACCCGAATCAATACGGGTTGGATAAAAAATGGTTTCCTATCCAACAATACATAGGTAATAGCACCCCGGGACACACAATTATGTCCGATCTTCATGCAACAGTTTTCACTGTTCCATGTTCTCCTCGGGTGGCTGGTTTGGACCCGGTTGTTGAGCCTGTGGCTGAACGGGGGGTCCACACCGGTTCCATCCGTAGATGCCAATGCGGGGACAGCAGGTGTTAGTTTCAACTTTTGGCGTGCTTCGAACAGGTTCAAAGCATGCTCAGGTGTGCCGTCCCAGTTATCCATGATAACTCCAAATCCTTGAAGAACTTTTGCTGGTTCTTCATGTTCGTTGCTCGTTCTAGGTCGAGCATCTGAGAAGCTGTTTTCTTCTCGGATAGGGCCTCCTGCCGCAGATAAGCAGCTTCCTGCTTATCTTTGGCAACATCCGCCTTTGTCTGAGTCGAGATCCGGTTGATCTCTGACTTCTGGATCGCGTCAATGCACTGGAGAGTGCTCGACACGGTCCGAAGATACATATCCAGGTGGAGGTTTTCCAGATGGTGCTGTAACGTCTCAAATTGCTTGCTCTGAATATTGCAAGACAATTTGTCCTCCTTCTTGAAGAAGGTCTCCACTGTCTGGATCAGCTTAGGCCGATGAACCACAGCACCAGGTGGGGGTACCTGACCCTGAGGCTTCGGCTGTGCTCCAGACCCACTCGCAGTGACAGCTACACGCGTATGCGAAGAAGCAACCGCAGTAGTAGCTGCACTAGCAGTGGTCGAAGAAGGGCCTTGAGTTGGTAATCCCTGAGCTAGGGGCAACCGCGACAATTCCCTTCTAAGGTCTTTGGCTGTCAACAATGGCGCGGGTGGACGTTGTTTCACCACAGCACTCATTGTTGGTCGGGGAGCTTGACCTCCTACTGTTGGCAGTTCCTGCTTGACCCTCCCGTACTGATCAAAGATTTGCATCTCTGGTCCGGGTGGGCCCATAGCAGGGTACTGCTTCGGGTCTTTGACATTCAAAGGCGCGTGTTTCCGGGAGGACTGGCCACCCGGTCCACTGACACCAAAGAATGTCGGGTTCTGTGCACCTAGTGGGGTTGGTGCTCATCCATAATGGGAAGGAGTTACAGTAGGAGATGGAAGATGTGGCTTCTTCCTTCCCCCATTCGTCTGTCTCTCCAACGCCTCCAGTGGTGACCTGGCTCGGCTTGGAGATTCAGACGCCTGTCTCTTCCTATCTGCCGGGGAGGGTCCCTGGCGGTAATCCCTGCGGCTTCGGACCTGTTCTCCGGATGGAGTTACATAAGCCCCACCACGGCGGCGGGCCTTGTTGCTCCTCCATTCGTTCAACAGATCGTACTCCTCCTGAGCGTACTCTAGTTTGCCGGACCCGGGAGTCTGGGCAAACCGAGCCTTTAGTTTCTGGTTAGTACCAGGAACCGTAGGCACAAACTGCTTCGTACTCGGTGTGAGGGAAGCCAACTTCTCTGCATTGAGGCCCTTAAGGTTACCATAGAGTTCAGAGTGAATTTTCATCACCCGATCTATGGCTGCCTCCAGGCCCTCTCCATGCGAAGTCACATAGTGTCGGACCATGTCTCCGCGTCCGGGGGTGACACATCCTGTGCATTTAGCACATTTCTTGACAACCTCCCGGTCGCAGACATATTCCGGCCTCTGGTGCATATGAACCTCCACGAGATGACGAAGGAACTCGTCTTTCTCGATGAAGAATTCAACCTCACCCTCACTTTGAGTACAACATTGAAAGGGACAATCCTTACGATCCTCCCCGTAGTACTCATCTAGAGCAAACTTGAGCTTGCCCTTCTGGTCGTAATTGTACAGACCATTGGGCGAATTCTTAACGAATTCCCAATAGATCCAGTACATATTGGCCGGCTTTCTATCGGAGAGCTTCTTGCGAAGCCACTCCTCCCTATCTTCACGCTTCTCACAGGTGATCCGAGGGGGCAGTCTCCATACGGATTTACTCCCCTTCAGGTGTCCCCTGTGTAGAGGAATGAAGTCGGCAAAGTTGCTATTGGCGTTAGCCCAGATAGCAGCCTCTTGCTCGTCAGTCGGAGTGGCATCCACAACTGGGTCAACCGGCTCCTCTCCCTCCGGGTCGGATGGTACATCCACAGGTTGCACAACGGGTTGTTGACCCGCGAGAACCTGGGCTGCGGCATCTTGAGCGTCTCCACTCAAATCGGCCATTACGTTGTGTAGCTTGACGATTGACACACCAAGCTCAACTTTTACATTTGGGACAGCCGGTTCAGCTTCTGTATTATCAGCTTGAACGTCTACCTCGATAGGTTCAGGTTTGCGTTGGTCAACCTTCTTCTTATTCCGCCTGCGGGATCTGCCGTTAGTAGAAGTGCCAGGCTCGGATGCGTCCGTCTCGTTGCCGGAGACATCCGAAGCCTTACTGCCCTTCTTATTGGCCGAGCGTGGAGACACCCGACGGGTTCGGGTACTGTCGGCCACACTCGTGCTGGTAGAGGGTTCAGTTCCTGACCGCTTCCCTTTACCCTTACCTTTGGTGGGGGTTGCTTTACCCTTTCCACCAGCTGCTTTCCCTTTTACTTGCTCAGTCTTCGTAGGGGTAGACTGAGCAGTTTTAGGGGAACCATCTGCATCAGGTAGGGCCTTCTCAGGTACTACTGCTGCGTCTCCCAAGGTAGGAGTTTCAGCAGGAGACATGAGACGGTCCATCCGATCGACCATCTTGGCTGTTACGTGCACGGGTGCGGGTCCGGGTACTTAGCTCCGGATGCACCAGTGCATACTGCCTCTCCAATAGACGTACTACGAGGTACTGTATTACCCCAAGTCTGTCTAGTGGGACACACCAATACGGGCCTCTTCCGCCTCAATGGTTTGAGACGTAATGGGGACCCCTGGACAGTAATCCACAACAGCGTTACCTGCTGCTTCATACTCATCCGCTGTGCCTAACATTAGGATCTGGTCTCTATCTATGTATCTAGAGACCTCATCTGCCTTGACACCGGTGTAACCCGTTTTGTCAGACACGTAGGAAGGCCTATAAGAGGTATTCCTTCGGAAAGCCATTTCTGCGTCCCAGACGGCTTTACGAAACCATAAGTGGACTACCAATCCTTTGGCCATCTGATGGTAATCCATCAACCAGGACTCCGGAAAGGTATTAGCCCATTGCGGATGAGCACATTCCCAGATTGCGTTGACAACACGCTTGTCAACCTCTCTGGGCGTCCCATAACAGGTGGGTATCAGCATCTCCTCAGAAATTGCTAACATCCGTCTGTCATAGGGACTGGCTACATCGTGCCATTCTGGACTGTCTGGGAGGGGCAGCTCTAGGTACATTGGCCTGTCAACCGGAGAAGCAGGTCCCAAAGCACCGAATGAGGTACTCCCACCAAGACGGCAATTGAGGGGGAGGTGGCATCAGAGCCCTGTCATGAGACTGGACTCCTGCCGGCTCTCCACTCAAACCTTCGGATGGAGGGGCTACATAAGGCTCACCTACATCAGTTCGTTGTTGAACACCTCGGCGTTCAGGACTAACTTGTCTGGAGTTGTCGGATGCGTCATAGAACGATTCTACGTCGCTATCGTCTACTCCAGAGAAGTACTGATCAACATTCATTTGTTGATCCATCTGATCACAATCAGCATCTTATTGCTGATCGTCGTATGTATAAGTGGGACTCTGGGGAGAACCACTTCCATACTCCAGCGGGGTGCTGGCACCGGCACCACCGCCAAGGCGGACGGCCTCTTCTGCCATCGACAGAAGTGGCTGTTCGGGGATAAAATATCCCAATCCACCGGATAAGCAGTAAGTACTGCTTACCCAGTGAAAGGCGGGTGCCTTTTAACGAGGGCACACCTCGGAATATGGCTGTCACGGGCTATCAGACTCCAACAAGAGTAAGACCACCCTCGGCCATGTCTTCTTCCTTCGCAGGAATAAGACAATATGGCGGGATACTCGAACTTGAATCGCTGCGCATGATCAAACCGGCGCCTCACGTGACCATTCGAAAATGGGTCAACAACTTTCCCGCGTGCCCTTAATTAGGTCACACGCCCTTACATAAAAACAATACAATACCCGATCGGTCGTCCGTCCGTACTCAGGGTTCAACCATGACAACTCGCTAGGTATTATGGAGTTTATGGATAGCATAAGCATATCCACCGGATTATCCGTCCAAAACCATGGGTACATTGTCATAGGACCTTTTCCAGAAACTCATGACCGGCTCAAATATACATTGAACTAGGTTACAACATATAACAGTACACAGTACAGGACAACACACTCGTTGTGTTAACAGGCTAGGTTACAGCAGTCTTTAGCAACCTTGGACTGCGTCTAAGAGGTTTTGAGGCCTCTTTTATTGACCTGGTATCCATAAGAGCCTTTTCCAAGGTCTTCTTAGCCTTAGAAGGACCTTTCCTCTTATTTTTACCTGCGCCTGCCGAGACTTTTTGTATCTTCCCCTGTTTTCCGGATGTTACGACAGGGGGCACCACCCTCTTCGGGTCTGCAACCTTCCGTGGCCGCCCGGGTCCTCGCTTTCGGGTCGGTACCACTTCGAGTTGCTTAACATGACTCTGTTCCATTACTTTCAATAGACCATCACCATACATTTCGGTGGAGGTATCCCTCCCTCTCCATGGGCGTAGTCTCGCTACATTTGACTTGTAACATTTACCAAGCTGTGATTTAATAATCACTGTGCAATCACTAATAACCTGAGTTATAGTGAAAGGTCCATCCCAATTGCTGGCTAATTTCAGGTTGGCTAGAGGTTGGTGTAGACGCAGTACTCTATCCCCTAGATTAAAAAATCTAGCTTTTAGACCTGTGTCATAGCCAACTTTCTCGTCTGGTTAGACGTTCTAGAGACCGTTTCTTTCCAAAGTGTCCACTAGTTCTATGTCCATGACAGAAATACATAATATCTCGTCGCATAGCACTAGGTATGACAACTTGCAAGGTTTTCTTCCTATTAGAATGGTTCTTCCATCGAAACAGAATACCAACCCGGACTTCTAGCTCGGCCCATTGAGCTAAGAATCGTCTCATCTCTCTGTTTTCCAATGACACCTCGGGTCTTGGAGGACAGATACCCTGATTAAGGAACTTAATCAAACGTGATGTGACTGCATCAGACTCCATGAACTGCTGGATGGTCTCCAAGGACCAATTCAAGACATGTTCCGGATGGGTTTCGAATGGAACTCGAACCCCTGCCAACACAGCATTGTGTGCTCCACAATCAGTGCACTCAGCATTTGCACATTTCCTCACTGGGATTCTAGACAAAGCATCTGCATTCAAATGCTTTGCCCCGGCTCGGTGTTCAATCTGGCTGTGATTTAGACCGTATTCGGATAGGTGCGCTAAACAGCGACCTATCATCCCCTCTGCATCTTTGAAGTTCAATAACCATCTGAGGGAAGAGTGGTCAGTCCGTAGAGTGAAATTACTCCCCCACAAAAAGTGCTTGAACTTCTTCGTATAGACCACCACAGCCAACAACTCACGTTTAGTGGTACAATAGTTTCTTTGAGATTTACTCAACGTGTTACTAGCGAAGGCTATAGGAACTTCAACCCCATCCTGGACCTGAGAAAGGGCGGCTCCTATGCTTTCATTACTAGCATCCGTATCTAGAATGAAATGATCATTCTCCGTAGGGTACTTCAACACAGGTGTACTTGCAAACAAATCCTTTATTTTCATAAAGGCCTCGTCTTGCTCGGATCCCCAAGGGAATCGTTCCTTTCTCATCCCGGGTGTCCAGTGGGACAAACTCTGGATAGGAAAGGCAACCCTTGAATATCCTGGGATAAAGTCCCGGTAGTAGGAACAGAATCCGAGGAAGGATCTGACTTCTTTCGCATTCGTGGGTGCCTGCCAATTTGACACGGCATCCAGTTTCTCCGGATCGGCTTTAATCCCTTCATTCGAGATTATTCGCCCCAAGTAATTAATAGATCTTTTAAAAAGATCGCATTTCTTGGGCTTCAGCTTCAAACCATTAGTTATGATCCTTTCCAGGACCATACCTAAATTTTCCAAGCATTCTTCGTATGTCTTCCCAAAGACAATCACATCATCTAGATAGACGAGACATTTCTTCCATAATAGGTCACTTAATAAAGTTTCCATCATGGCTTCAAATGTCGCCGGTGCATTGCACAATCCAAAGGGCATCACATTATATTGGAATAACCCAACATGACTGGAAAAGGCCGTCTTCTCCATGTCTTTCGGATGCATACCCACTTGCCAGTACCCGGATTGTAAGTCTAGAGAGCAATACCATTGCTTACCTCCAAGGGAGTCTATAGTCTCATCAATCCGTGGTAAGGGATATGAATTCTTCTTGGTCATACCATTCAATTTCCGGTAATCTATGCAGAAACGGATGGTACCATCTTTCTTAGTCACCATGCACACAGGGCTAGACCAAGGACTGGTTGATGGAATTATTACATCCTGTTCCAGCATTTTAGCTATCTCCTCCTCAGCTACCCTTTTTTTGGCTAGTGGGAGTCTTCTATAAGGAATCTTAAAAAGTTCATTCTCACCAGTGTCAATCGTATGCAGTACCTTATCGGTACGCCCCAATTTTTCACTTGGTGCTGCAAAAGCTTTACGGTACTTGTATAACAAGTCAGTTAGAGCTTCACGTTGTTCATCACTTTCTACATGGCTTTCGGCTACTAGAGTGTCTAGTTCCGGGCTCCTTTCGGGTGAGGAAGGGGCTCCGGGTGCCGAAACATGTTTACAGTCTTCTACCAATTCAGACAGGACAACCGACCCGAGGATCGTATCCTTCTGTACGTAGACAGTCTTATTACCAGTATTGGATATAGGAACCACCGTCCAAGCAGCGTTAGCTACTAGAACGTCGGCGGATTCCAATCCGATACTTGACAACATGGCCATGTCTGACATCACAGGCTGTGCCCGGTGGTATCTTAACAGTCTGGGCTACACTGGCTACACTGCTTACTTGCCTAAGTACACATTGTACTTCGAGATGATACGGGTCTCTCACTTCCAATATTCCCCTCTGGGAATCTAACCTTGCTCCATATAATGCAGCAAAATCCAGACCAAGTATACCATCATCCGCGAAGTTCGCCACAGTAGGAGTAAGGATGAAGTCCTTATCTTCCTGTAGACTGAACCTCATACATGTTCTACCGAACGTTTGTATCATGCTACCGTCGGCCGTACGAGCATTTCCTTCCGTTGTGAAAGTTTCATGATTCGTAGGCAAAAGATCGTAGAATCTCTTAGCAATACAGGAGTGGCTAGCACCCGTATCGACAAGAAACTCAGTGGATCTACCACTCACAGATACAACTGTGCACCACCTCCTACCTTTCAAGTAGGTAGGACTACTTGCGTACTTAGCAAGTTCCGTCTTAGCGCCGAGGTCAAATCCACATCCCTTCAAAAACTCGAGACAAGGATGACCCGGGGGGAACTGGGCACACCCCACCCTGGCCAACTCGTTGGCCGCTCCCTCTGGACTGATATCGGGTTTCCCCTCTGTGTTCTTCTGCCGGTTCTTGACACCTGGTGTACTATCAGTCTCCCCAGCCTCATGAGTAAGGAACTGATCAGGCTCCTTAGCTTCACTGCTGGGCGAAATCGCTAGAGGATTCTCACCAGTACCGCAAGCGGCGATAGGCTGGCAGTCATGGCAATCACTCATTCGGGGGGTAATCCGGTTGCCTTCATGGACACCCCCTCTCAGTTTTCCTTCTTCACTGAGTCCTCCTTACCCGGATTGTTCCGGTAACGAGTGTTTCTATAAACTGGCTTATCTGCCTCACACTCGGCAGCATAATGCCCAGTTTCCTGACATCGGAAGCATGTCACAACGCTCCTATCAGGCTTAGGCCTCCTAAGATTTTCAGTAATCTTCTTTACCAAATTGTTAACCAGGTCCTCTGATAAAGACGGACCGGTAGTAGGTTTGGTATCGGGTTGAGTCACAGGAGGTTTAGAAGTAATCACTTTCTCCTTGACGTAACCCGGTTTCTTTCCCCAGTTCCGGTTATACCAGGGGTTCCCTTGGCCAATGGCCCCAAAGTTTTCATCTTCGTCAGGTTCCCCTGATTCGGATGAATTGGTTTCGGGTATTCCTTCCGGGATTATCATTGCTGACATCCGTTGAGGTACCTTCCCGGCAAAGATACGGGCCTTTCGATCATAATGATCTAGGGACTGGAACAAATCTGTCAGAGAGGCATCATTCTTCCAAGCTTCACAGGCTACTGTCCTGTGTTCCTGATTCCGCAATCCTTCAATGAATTGTTTAAACATTTCATCTAGGAAGCATTCATCATCTAGTCTCCATTGAGGTCTGGCTTTATGCAACAGTCGTTGACATTCTAAGCCGAACACTTTGGCAGATTCCTTAGGCTTCTGCGTTCTTTTAGTGAACGTCAGCCAAGGGTCTTCTCCAACTATATTCCCATATAGATATGAAGCAATCTCTATGAGTTCATCATATTTCATATGGGCTGAGAGTCCTACTGTTTGAGAATCTCTCTATTGTTCCACGGCTCCTTTTCCGTCGCCTTCCTTTAACCAGCATACTAAATAAGGCAGAGCTTCCGCTTTACCCCATCCATTGCAGTTAAAGACATCCGCGCAGCCTTGATACTCCTCCTTCCAAGGGTTCTTGGCATTAAAGGGGGTAGGTATCTTAGCTACTCTACGAGCCGGATTCGTGGATCCAGTAAGGGTTAAACCCTTACTCCATTCCATGATCTCCATATCGTCCAGACCTTGATTGTAACAATCAACACCTAAGTTAGCAATCGCTGCATTAGAGTCATGCAGCGCTTGTAACTGTCATACTAGTGATTGGCATGATCAAGTTGTCATATGAGAAATATCATAAGACTAGTGGTATAAAGTGTAATTATCTCAAGGCTCTTATAAATAGTGTTATTTCCAGTTGTCACTGGTTTATTCAGCTTTAGGCAACATGTAAGAAATATCAATCATACAGTAGTTAGTATGTAGGTAATTTGTACATACAGTAAACATACAGTAATTTATAAAGTACAATGTTCAGTTCCACTCCACCTGTGAGGTATTAATAATACAGTGTCCAGCATACTTCTAGGTGGGTTCCCACACCTAGCTCCTGACCTGCTGCTTAGAGGAATAATGTAATAATGGATAACTTTACCCTCTGGTGGAAGTCTTGAAGAAGATAGCCTCTGGCCACTAATGGTAGGAAACCAATGCCTGTCTAGCATAGTTTCACCATAGTGCAGTGGTATAGCAGGTAGCAGGAGATGACTGGAGATGTTACCTCTAGAGCGGTTCTTGGTGATGTGTCTTCCTGGAGGTGCAGACAGGCTATTTGTAGCAAATCTTGGAAAAGCACCTCCAGACTGACTGGAGCCAGCAGCATCTGCCTAACTCTACAATTGTTTGAGGGGACTCTTTCAAGTGTCACAGGGGGACAAAGGACCCCCATGGACGCCGCTATGGCCCCCATTGTCTTGGTCGGTTCTGCATCTTCAGACCCTCATAACTCGGTCGTTTATGCTTGTATAACCGCCATTTTGGGCATGCGCGGAGCTGAATGTGCCAAGATTATAATGCCCGCTGGATAGGCGCGTAACTCCTGCCGGTTTGTCTGTAGCTCACTCGGAGGTCGATTCAGTCTCCATGGCGTAACTTCCTTAATACTGGGAGTTCCGCCTTGATCTTGGGCTCATTCTGACCGTCTAATTATGGGCTTTCCATAGATATTTTGATATTTGACCTAGGTCGCTCAGGAGCGACGCTAGAGCGACCGGAAGGTTATGGCGTCGTGCTTATGTAACCCATTGTTCAGTCCTTAGAGTGCTCAGACACTCATGACGGCGTCAGCGGTGCTCAGGCACCCGTGACGGCCGGTTGCATTCACTTACAAGTTATTAATTTGTGCATTGAACCATGAGGTCGCACACTGAGACCCTCATTTTTATTATATTGTGCAGTGAACCATTAGGTCGGAGCCTTTGATGTCATAAACTCTGTCTAACTGACTGTGGCTGGTGTGCAGTGGGGCATGAACGCTCTTATACAAAGTTTGAGCGCTCTTATAGCTCTTAGAACCAACCTATGTATTAATTTCATAGATATTTCTTTGATTAATACAAAATATGTTAGAATTTATGGAATAATAAAATGGTATATCATAGAATACTCCCTCTCCCCCGAAAGAATGCGAAACTCCGTCATTTCGCCGAGGGAATGTACAATTTATACAATTTTTACCTCATTTTGGAGTTATATACTGTTTTGTAAGAGGATTTGAAGTAATGGGGAGTGCTTCAAATGCAATTTTTGTGGTAGAGCTTTGTCAGTATAAACAATTTTCTCCTGGGTATAAGTACATTTCCGAGTTTCTATATCTTACCATACCATAGCTTATTTGCTTATGTAACATCAATTTTGGGTACAATTTTCCATTTTTATGTACAACATACAATTTGGCAAATAGTGTGCAATTTTGGCATTTAATGTTCAATTTAGCGTGCAAATTGAACATAAATGACAATTTTAGTGTGCAAATTTACAATTTCGCGTGTAATTGCGTTCAATTGACAATTTCAGTATGCAAATATATAATTTTTGCGTACATTTGGCAATTTGAGTGTGCAAATATATAATTTTCGCGTATATTTGGCAATTTTAGTGTGCAAATATATAATTTTTGCGTACATTTGGCAATTTGAGTGTGCAAATATATAATTTTCGCGTATATTTGGCAATTTTAGTGTGCAAATATATAATTTCGCGTGCATTTGGCAATTTTAGTATGCCAATGTATAATTTTGCGTTCAATTGATAGTTTCTGTATGTACAAATATAATTTTGCGTACAGCTTGGATACACATAGAAATGTTGATTTTCTAAAAATCTGACTTCAGTGTATGAATTGGGTACAGACATACAGTATAATGTGCAACATATAATTCAAATGTAAATTGGATACAACTTACAATCTAGTGTGCAAACATACAATTTTAGTGTGCAAATTGGGTACGAGCGTACAATCTGGTGTGCAAACATACAATTTTAGTGTGCAAATTGGGTACAAGCGTACAATCTGGTGTGCAAATATACAATTTTAGTGTGCAAATTGGGTACGAGCGTACAATCTGGTGTGCAAACATACAATTTTAGTGTGCAAATTGGGTACAAACGTACAATCTGGTGTGCAAACATACAATTTTAGTGTGCAAATTGGGTACAAACGTACAATCTAGATTACACTATTCAATTTATGGGATTTGAGACAAATTTTTCCGAGGGCCGGAAAAACAAAGTACTTCATGTACAATAGGCTTGTTTGTCTCTGAGTTACTCATTGATTTTGCTATATGGGTGTATTAATTGGCAATTTCGGCAGTGGGCCGCTGCTTAATTGACTATTCCCCTAGCCTTTTGAGTATGTGTCCCTGAAAGAGATTTATTTGGTGAGTATCTTAAGTAAACATGTTTTATGTCAACAATTTTCTCAACAATTTTTTTTTTTTTTTTTTTTCATTCATTTTTCCAACAATTTTCTTGGATACCTAAAGTGTGTTACTTTAAGTAAACCTTGGCATAGTATACAAGTGCTAGTGGGTACAAAAACTGTCTTAGTTATCTACCTGCATTCATGTATATTAATGTTAGATTTGTACAATTTTACAATTTGTAATTTGCAATTTCGCAATTTTGCGCGTATATGTGCGCATTAATCATTGATTTTTGTGAGAATACCATAGATTTTCATATTATACATCAACAAGTGGCTGTGTATATAATTTTTTTTTTCTAATACTTTGATAATTTCATTGACAGTGGAGGTGTGTCATGTGTGAGATGTGTCATCTCAGTATCTCCTGGTGGTGGACTGGGGGCAGTCTAGGCTGTGGGCAGCCTAGGCTGTTTCCACAGTCACCGGGGAGGGCTGGTGGTTCAGAAAATTAGCAATAGTCTGCATGTTTGACCTTGCGGTCTCCTCCTGGTGTTCGTCAATAATTATATCTGTTGTATTTTCCAGTGCTGTCATGGTCACCGGGCTGGTGCCACAATCGTTCTGGAGAAGCATGGAGTAGTACAGTCCTTTGTTTTTAAGGGCTGGTATAGTACTGAACCTAGTGCGCCAAGGTAGGTGTATCACCTGAGGGAGGTGATAAGCAAATTCTCCTCTCTGTGTTGTTATAACTGCTGGTCCATTCCAGGTAAATATAGCCTTAGGTAGTGGGAAGGTTTTAACCACTATATCCTTATAGGTAGGGGCAGCTGCTGATTTAATCTCATCAAATTCATGTGGTATTGGCCTCAAGGGTAGCGCGAAGTTTGAGTCTCCACAATATATTTTAAAATATATTGTGGGGTTTGTGCGCTTGGCCACATTTTTCTTGCCACAGTGTGTCTGTGCAAATTTCTTAAGGTACTTCATTATTCTGTAGGCTGAGTAGATGGTCAGGGTGAATAATATAGCAATTATCAGGGTGTGGGTTTCCTGAATTGTGAGGAAAGGGGTGTGGGTTTCCTCTGTAGGGGTTAGTTTGGTAGGATTCTTATCTGGGAGCAATTTGTGTAGGGGCAGCTCGGTGACTAGTCTGAATGCTTTGGCTGTAGGCAGGTAGGCTACAGTTCCTCCTAGTCTGTATAATTTGAGTAGTATGTATACTATAAAAATGTGAGCTGATATCCCTAGGATGAGTGCTAAGCTTTGGAAGATTGGATGCTCTGTAACTCGACGTAGGTATGATTCCTCGTAGCGCGTTTCCATTTCCTTATTAAGGTTGGAGGCATCTTTTAATACTGTTTTGGCAAAGGGCTCTAAATTTAGTTGAGTAATATCATCCATGATTGGATTTTCCTGTAGTTTTTCTAAGGTTCTAGAAAGGTTAACTATTGGGAAATTTGGAAGATTCTCTCTTTCATCTGGTTTGGTTTCAGAAATTTTGTTAAGTGCTGCCATGAATGGTAAATTAATTGTCTTGAGAATGTAATGAAATGATAAGGTTGAGTTACAGGGCAACCTTGTGTTTGGAAGAGAAAATTCTCCTACACTGATCGTGCACCCACAGGGTACACCTATGATTGAGTAGGACTGGGCCTTCCGAGTTTCAGACGTTTTACCATGGCAGTTGATAAAGTAATGGGGTTCATTAGTAGTGACCAGATACTCATCTTCAGAAACGGAAATAACCTGGGTGGTAGGTGCTTGCAGTGGTGAAACTGTAAACTTGCAATGTTCCTTAATCTGTTGAGCCTGGTTAGTAAAAATGGCTACAGGGCATGTAGGCCTGTGTTTATAGATTCTACCATTTACATCTCTGCATACCTTTACTGTAGTACCTTCACATGCCTGCATATCTGCTGAGTCCAATTCGATAAATAATGATTCATCGTAAGATACTGCTAGAAACTCAGTTGTGGTTTGTAATTTGGTGACTCCTCTGGTGGGGGTCTCCTGTGTGTCTATAGGCATGGGTGATGTAATCATTTGGTACAGTTTGAAGGTTGAGGTGGTAGATTGAATTATAATGTCCAGATGAATATATATATGGTGAGCTGAGTAAGTGTATGAGGTCAGCTTCTGTGAATAATAGAAATCTAAGTCATTAATTGCGACTTGTGCTCCAGGGTGTGTAATCCTAAGTTTGTTATTAATGTCAATTAGATATCTAGCAAGGTCTGAGGGTGGCACTATATCAGGGGTTAGGATCCCTGATGATAGCATCCTCAGGGCTGCATTTGTCCTTTGCAGTGATTGAACTGTATTCATTCTTGCTGCTATGATAATTAGTGCATCATTTAATACTTGCATTTTTTCCCTTTGAGTTTTCTCGTGCCTTGAATATGAGTCAAGTGACCTGGACATGTTAGAGGCCCACAGGTTGACGGTGTCACCTATGGTGTTGATTGTGCTGTCCAGTACCTT
Organism: Acholoe squamosa; assembly: GCA_949317995.1. NCBI lineage: Eukaryota > Metazoa > Annelida > Polychaeta > Phyllodocida > Polynoidae > Acholoe > Acholoe squamosa. The sequence continues at coordinate 11,638,710 of OX439051.1, read as the reverse complement.
CTTATCTTGGATGTATGCTTTAACAAACTTATCTTGTCTGTCTGTGATCTTTTCAATGAGATTAGCTGCTTCCTGATCCTGTTTAGCAAATTTTCTTAGTATTTCATCTATGTTCTTGAGCTGTCCCATTACTTGGTTTACATCTTCTACTGTGGCTAGACCTAGCACACCGCGAAACAGGGGTGCTAGAAAACCCAGTATGGCCTCTCTTTTGGCCTTGTCCAATGTGTTTATGGGGTTGGATAAGAACAATTTGATGGAGGCTAGTGTTTCATTTATCTCCTTGTCTGCAATTTCCAGCAAGGTGTCTAGCTCCTTAGCTTGTTGGATAATTTGGCCAGAGGTATGATCTTGTAGAGTAGGAGTGGTCAACTGGAGTATTCTATCCCTTATGGATCCTTGAGTAACGGGTGCCCGAGGTATCTTGTAGGGGATAGCTAACAATAGTGTTGTGGTTGTATGTCCATTGACCAATGGTTGAGGGCTAGGTTTGAATACTACTCCTATGTTTTGTCTCACCACAGGTGTATAACCTGCAGTAAGTGGTTCGATAGTATATAGTAACAGCATAGTTAGCAGTATGGGTGAAACTCTCAGTGTCCCCATGGTGCTTGTGTAAAGCAAGTTTGCTGTTTAAAGTCTTGTCAAATTTGTAGTGATTTGGTGCTGGTAAAGTCTAAGTGTATGGTGTAACACTTTAAATGAAGTGGTTCAAACTGTACCTTTGCAAGATTGAGCTGTCTTGGCAATATGTCCGGTGAGTCTATAGAGATTGACCAGTAAATGGTAAGGTCAGGTTGAAGGTGAAGTAGGTGTGTTCTTTATCCTAGTGCAGTCTCTCCTAATGGAGAAGTGGGCTGGCTAATTCCCAAGTGGGGTCCTGTAGACTTGTGTTCCAGACTGCAGCTGGATGAAGACTGATGGTGGGCTATGGTCCACAGTGCTTCTTATGTAGCCTACCCTACCCACATCCATTGTGGGCCTGGTATTGTTTCTCTGGAGTCAAGGCCTTGATCTCCAGTGTCTGCAACTGTGGGGGTCTATTGTGTACTCTGTGTACTGGTAATTAGCTCCTCCTGTCATCCAGGACAGCCATTCATGACCGTCTAGACAGTTGTCTGAGTGTAGCTTATAAGGTCAATTGATCTCTATAGACTGCTGTGTTGGCATAGCGCGCTCTTTCATGTGGGGATTAGGCTTTAGACACTCCATTGTGTTACCCTTACTCTTCTTAGACTTCATGTCTGCTTTACTTGGGGGGTCCCAGTCTTTGACCCTTTTCAGAGGCAATAACCTACTGATATATTTACAAATTTGATTGGCTTTATATACATAGTAATTCATTATCAGTCACACATGTCTTATGTGTGGATGAAGAGAATTTGTAATACATTTTGAAAATCTTATGTCTTTTGGTATCTCAATCTTGTTTCTAATTTCTTGAAACTGCACCACACCTAGATGTCTTCCTTAGTATGTGGTGTGCAGGCCTAGGCTTGATAGGGCCTATGCCTGTGGTTTCTCTTGTAAGGGTGATATCATTTTTGTTCCTTACGATTTTGCTGTAGTATTTGGCCTCATGTGGAATAAGCCTGTGTGCAAATTCATTATTTCTGACAGCCACAACCTTTTTCAGTCTGTCTATGTGCACTGGTCTGGCCACCAATAGATTGGTGTCCAAGTTTTTGAGTTTGGCACTTGTCAAACTAGGTCTATCTACTACAACATATGGTCCCATAAAAAGGGGTTGAAGTTTCTTACACTCTGTGTTGGTCAGGATTCTTGGTATGTTTAGGTACACCATGTCGGTGACCTTGATTTCCTGTGGTGTAAGTTTCTTATCATATCTATCCTTCCTTTCCTTTTGTAGCTTGGCGACCCTTTCTATAGCTTTCCTCCTAGAGGTATCTTGATTTGTTATCATGTTAGCTACATGGTCTGCTACGGTGGATATGTCTTCCTGTATTCCCAGCCCTAAGTCCATTGGGGTGGCTGGGTTTCTTCCATGGAGTAGGAAGAAAGGGGTGAATCCTGTGGTTTGGGATTCAGTGTTGTTTAATGCAAAGGTTATGGGTTCAATAAATGAATCCCAATTGTTTTGGTGCTTTGAGCAGAATGCTCTGAGTGCTGTGCCTATGCTAGCATTGAATCTCTCTACAAGCCCATTTGATTGTGGCCTGTATGGTGAGGAGAATTTATGTTTGATCTTGAGGTGTTAAGTTAACTTTGTGAACTTTGCACCTGTATAACATGTTCCATTGTCTGTTTGAAGAGTGGCTGGTGTTCCATGATGACAAATTATATTCTTGTAGAACTCTGCTGCTGTTGTCTCAGCTTTTAAGTCAGTAGTAGCCCAAGCTGTTGCATATCTGGTAGCATAATCTATGCAGACTTGTATATGTTTGTTTCCCCTGGCAGTTGTGGGAAGTGGTCCCACCGCGTCTAGGTTTAGGAACTTCATTGGTGAAGTCATGTACTCTCTCACTGTCATTGGTGTTTTGTGTGAGTGTACTTGCCTTTTTGCTGTGAGGCATGTGTGGCAGGTGGAAACATATTTTGTTGTGTCTGCTAGCATAGACTTCCAATATACCCTAGGTCGGAGTGCTGACAGCATCCTACTTGAACCAAGATGGCCGCCAGTAGGTGAGTCATGGAAATACTGTAGTGTACTTGTTACCCATTGCTGTGGTATAACAATTTGAAGTGGTACAGTATTGGTTTTTCTCCAATTTATGGGGCATATATGGACTAATGTACCATTTACCAAGGTGTATGTCTGGCCTTGGTTGATGATTCTATTTCCTTGTGCTTTTGGTGCAGGCAAGGTCCCATCCTCAAGATACTGTATGAGGGGTAATAGGTCCTTGTCTTTCCTTTGTTCCAAGCCAAGGTTTGTACCTGAGATGGATGTGTCGGGAATCTGATCCAGTAGTTGATTTATATCTAGCACATGTTGTTTTATTCTGTCTCTTTCTTTTTCTTTTTCATCGACTATTGGCCTATCTTGTGCCTTTTGTTGGGGTGTGTCACTCTTGTTTTGGTGTGTAGGCTCCTTTGGAGGGCCTATTCTCGCCTTAATGGGAGTGGCAACCTTTTTCTTTAAAGGCACAATTTGCTTTTTGTCATTCTTCTTTGTCTCAGAGTTCTTTGACTTAGTAGATGCAGTGTCTTTTGTGACATTTTTCCTGGCAGGTGGGGTTTTGGTAGGTTTGTTTCCTGTGACCTTTTTCTCATTTAGAATAGTTTGTGATTGTGTGGGGGGTTTTGGTGTGCCCTCCTGAATCATTTCTCTAGTCTTTGAGCGTGTGGTCATAGGACACAAATGGTTTGATGTTTCCTCTCCCTGCATTGGTTCAAAGAATCTGACTGATTTAGAAGTTGCTTGAGTAATAGCATATATTGTGTCTTCTGGATCTTCATCATCTGAGTCAGGTGGGGTGAAGGGTGGCTCCTTAGGAGTTGCCTTCAGCATTTGATTGAGTGATGAGAATTCAATAGGCTCGAAGTCATTATCTGGAAAGAGTTGTGAGTATTCTCTCTCACAGTGGCAAAACACATAGTGTGTAGATTGCTTCAAGATACCCCTAATGGGTGTCTCTGGCTTTTCAATGGTGTTGGGTGGATCATCCCTTTTGAATGGTACTTTCTTTGTTACTTTTGCAAACTTGGTTCTACTGGCTGCTCTAACTCTCCTTGGTGGGGGTGGAGGGTTAGTCATGGGTCCAGAGTCTGGGTATTCTCTTCTAGACATAGCATCTGGTGGTGTGTTATCATCACCTTTCACGTGTTGGATGGTGAATGAAAATTGTTGTATGTCTAGAGCCCATCTGGCCCATCTATGTGTGAGTCCTGTATTGGTTAGTAGTGGGATTAGGGCTGCATGGTCTGTGTATAATTGGAAATGTCTAGTCTCTAGATAGTGTCTGAAGTGTAATACTCCATACACTACTCCCAGTAGTTCTCTCTCTGTGGTATTGTAATTTCTCTCATGTTTGGAGAGGGTTCTACCTGCAAAGGCTACTGGTCTGAGCACTCCTTCATTATCTCTCTGTGAGAGTACAGCTCCTAAACTCACATTGGAAGCATCAGTTGCCAAACTGAACTCTTTCTCATAGTTTGGATATCTGAGAAGAGCATTGGTACAGAGGGCATGCTTTAATGTTTTGAAAGCATTATCTGCCTCTTCTGTCCAGACAAATGCTTTGAGATGTGTCTGTAGATCATATAATGGTCTAGCAATTTGGGCATAACCTTTGATAAACTTCTTGAAGTATTGGCATAGGCCTGTGAAGGATCGGACATTTTTGACTGATTTTGGTGTTGGGAAGGTTTTGATTGACTCCACCTTTGTGGGAGATGGTTGTAGTCCCATGGGTGTGACTCTCATTCCCAAGAAGTCTATTCTGTCTATGAAGTATTCACATTTTGATTTCTTCAGTTTGAGTTTACCAACTCTTAGGCTGTTGAACACATCTTCCAGGTCATGGAAGTGTTGTTCGATTGATGGTGATAATACCAATATGTCATCTAGGTATGGTAGGGCACATTTGTACTTGAGTTTGTTCAGAATTAATGTGACTAGATGGCAGAATCCCGCCGGTGCCGTCGCTAAACCCATCGGCATCCTTTCATAGACATATTTTTTGTCATTTGCTATGAATGCGGTTTTATGCTGATCCTCCTGTCTGATAGGAATTTGAAAAAATCCCTGTTGGGCATCTAGCTTACTGAATACTCTTGGTCTGAGTGACCCTATCATGTCTAGAGTGTCATCGGCCCGGGGTGTAGATAAGGCTTGATTTATCGTGTTCTGGTTCAAATAACGAAAATCTGTGACGAGCCGATGGCCTCCCGATGATTTTTGTACTAAAAAGGATCTGGAGGCCCAGGGGCCCTCGGCACATTCTCTCAGAATGCCCTGTTGTACTAGCCTTTCACACTCTTCCCCTATTGCGGCCTGTTTTTCTGGTGTTTGTCTATATGGTAGGAAATGACATGGTACTGCCTCAGGTTTTACATGTATTGAGTGTGTATACAGGTGTGTGGCACCAATGTCTCCATCTTTTCCTACAAATACATCATCATACTTGGTCAGCAGTGATTTTAATCTATCATGCTGATCTTTGGATGTGAGCACAGATTTTGGTGGAACATTCTCTTCCAATTCTGGCTCGAGGTCATGTGCCTCACTATGTATAGCAGCTATTTCAGAGAGTCTGATTGAGTTGGGTTCAGGGTCAGCATATGTGGACTCACAGTCTGAGTCTGTGTCACTGAATTGAGTTACATCCTCAGGCCGTATGGCTGAGATGGATTGATCAGTGTGTGGGGTAGTGTCTGACACCTGTTGAGGTTTCTCTAAATCAGATTCCTTGACTTCCTGAAATAGAGCTATGATGGCACCCTTTTTGATTTTATGTGGGCGCCTGCTGGTGTTGAGTAACACTAGGGGATGTTTGTTATTTTCCCTGGGGGTTACTGCTGCCCTTTGAACTAGATATGGGGCATTGTTATTTCTTTGGAGGTTATCTACTACTCCAGTTTTCCCTTGCAGTGATTGAGTAGATGTGACCTTACCCAATACTGCAAGTTCAGAGAATGGAGGGATGGTAAAATCCCTCACTGCCCTAATGGGTTTGAGAATTTGTTCAGGATCAACATTAAATTCAATTTGAGATTTTGTAGTGCTTAAGAAATCTGTGCCGAGAACAACGGGCTGTGTGAGGTTGGGTATTACAGCAAATTGGTATTGGAATCTGACACCTTGGATTCTAAAGTTCAGCATAGCTGAATGTCTAACATGACACACCGATCCATCTGCCAAGTGGATGTTGATTTTAGATTTCCTCAGTTGGATATGGAATCTCCTTTGGAGATCCATGAGTAATGATTGCCTGACACAGGTGATAGTAGCACCTGTATCAACCAAACATTGTACATCTGAAACATCATATAGATTTGCATTGATACAGCCATTTTGAAGAAGTACAATAGAAAGCTTGGTACTCTCACCTGTATCCTTTGATGCTGAATCTGGTGGGGTGATGTGTATCACTGATGGACGCCTCTGTCTGTTAGATGGTAGATTGGCACTAGCAATTGTCTCTGGTTGGATCTTTGTTAATCCTGATTGATTGTTTGTATTTGGGGTGTCACAGTGCACTGGCCCATCGGCACTGTGACATCCTAGTTTTCCTGGTTCTGTGGGGTGGTTGAGATGCTTGCCACCAGGAGCTTAGAGATTTGATCCATCACATGAGGTGGTATTTGGGGGTTACTTTGTTGGTTCCCCTGGTAACCTCTTGTGTCAGGTTTGTAATCCTCCTGGCGTGGGTTGGAACCCTGGTTATATTGACCAGAGTTGCTGTATTGACCGGAGTTGTTGGATTTCTGGTTGTTGTTGTAGGCGCCATTGTTGTTGTAGGATCCACTGTTGTAGTTCCTATGTGGACTCTGGCCCCTACTGTTGGATCCCTGATTATAGGATCCAGAGTTGTTTGAACCCTGGCTGTTGTTGTAGGATCCAGAGTTGTTGTAGGATCCTTGATTATTATATGATCTGCCATTACTTGGGGTTCTGTTTCTCCCATCACTGTATGAAGAGTTACCATTGTTGGAGTTGGAAGAGCTGTTGTCTTTCCTACTGTTGTGACCCCCCCGGTTGTTGTTGTTGCCTCATCTACCTCTACCTCTATTGGATTGGTAGTTGGGGTCATAGTTATTTCCTCTGTATCTACCGGTAGGGTCTCTTGATGCAACCTTAGCTTCCTGTTGCCTTACATGGGCACTAGACATTAGGTTAACATCTTCATCTGAACTAGTGCTGATTTCCTGGACCTTTTTCTTAGTAGGCTGTGGGTTGGTTTCTGCATCCCTTACCTTCCTAGATCTCTCTTGGGTCTCAACCTCTAGGGCTAGGTCTAGAGCTTGGTCAAAAGAGTCTATTTTCTTGTTCTCAAGAGCTACAGAGATCCAGGGCCTCATGCCTTGGGTAAATGCCTTGCTTAGGGTTTCATCACTCTGGCGTTGGGCATTACACACTTTCCTGAGATGGCATGCATAGTCTAGAACAGGTTCATCTATCTTTTGTGCACGGAGTGCAGTCCTTGAGATTATATTGTCTCGAGTAGCGAAATACTCTTTTAATTTATTCACTACATTGGTCCATGTCAACATATCAGGTGTGGCACTCTCCCTGAAGGATTCAAACCAAGCTAGTGCTTGTCCTTCGAGGTACTTGGGTAAATATGTTACCATGGTGTCACTGTCTGTCACTTTGTACTTATCCTCCAGATATTCTGGGAATTTGTGATCAATGAATAATGCTGTTGACATGAGTGGTGATGGGTGTGAAAAGGTTTTGGGTTTTGTTACCTCATGTATCCTGATCTTTCTGTCGTCCTGCTGTTTATTGTCTATGAGCTTGGTCATGTTGGACACCATGGAGATTATGATGTCATCTTTGGATCCAGAGGCAGATGGTGTGACAACAGGTGTGATGGCAGGTGTGGGAGGTTGTGGGGTCTGGGATGATACCATCTTCATGAGATCTGCTATCTGTTGTTGTTGTCTCTCTAGGGACTTCCGCTGATCTTCCATGGCCTTCTGTTGAGCATCTATTGCTGCATTCCTCTCCGCCAGTTGTTGGTTGAGGATCCTCTCCCTTTCCTCCTGCTGGGACTTGTTGGTCTCTAGGGCAGTAACTGCATCTTGGATGGCCTTCTCATAGGCCCTTATCTTCTCAGCTGTCTGATTAGGTTGGGGGCCTTCATCGGTGTCCATGATGGAGGGTGTGGGGGAGGTGTCTCTGGAGGAGTGGCTGTCAAAGGCTGGAGCTGGGGTGGAGGATCTAGATGAGGGTGTGGATCCACCCCCTGAGGCAGATCCGTCTTCCCCTGAGGTAGATAGCGTGAGTTGGGCGTCCTGTAGAGATCCCTGGGAAATGTTGGATCCCTGAGAACTGGTTGTTCCCTGAGTAGACAGGGTGGGTGGTGTGGGGTCTACTGAGTGTGGGTCTGTTGTATTGGAGGCTGGTTTGCCTCCTGTGGGCCTCCTAGATCTTGGTGGGAGGGAGACCTCTTCAACAGGCCCCTGACTACGTAAGGTCTTTGTGTGTTGTTCTGCCAGCTTGACTGATAAGGCCTTGATGTGTGTGGTGGACCTCACTGACGTGTGGGAGACCTCACTGACGTGTGGGAGACCTCACTGACGTGTGGGAGACCTCACTGACGTGTGGGAGACCTCTCTGACGTGTGGGAGACCTCACTGACGTGTGGGAGACCTCACTGACGTGTGGGAGACCTCACTGACGTTTGGGAGACCTCACTGACGTTTGGGAGACCTCACTGACGTTTGGGAGACCTCACTGACGTTTTGGGAGACCTCACTGACGTTTTGGGAGACCTCACTGACGTTTTGGGAGACCTCACTGATATATGAGAGATCTTACTGTTGTGTGAGAGATCTCATTGATGTGTGGGAGATCTCATTGATGTGTGTGGGATCTCACTGATGTGTGGGAGATCTCATTGATGTGTGTGGGATCTCACTGATGTGCGGGAGATCTCATTGATGTGTGGGAGATCTCACTGATGTGTGTGGGAGATCTCACTGGTATGTGGGAGATCTCACTGGTGACCTTGGTGGGTATGGTGTCAAGGTCAAGGTCACTGGGTGGGTGGAGTGGGTCTTACTGTGTGTATGCGGTACCAGCTTTAATTTACTGTGTGCATGATTGTTCTTAGTTGCGGTACCAGCTTTAACTTACTGTGTGCATGATTGTTCTTAGTTGTGTTACCAGCTTTAATTTTTATGAGCCTGTGAGATATGGGATCTTAGTAGGATGTTCTCCACCACTTTGTCATACTAGTGATTGGCATGATCAAGTTGTCATATGAGAAATATCATAAGACTAGTGGTATAAAGTGTAATTATCTCAAGGCTCTTATAAATAGTGTTATTTCCAGTTGTCACTGGTTTATTCAGCTTTAGGCAACATGTAAGAAATATCAATCATACAGTAGTTAGTATGTAGGTAATTTGTACATACAGTAAACATACAGTAATTTATAAAGTACAATGTTCAGTTCCACTCCACCTGTGAGGTATTAATAATACAGTGTCCAGCATACTTCTAGGTGGGTTCCCACACCTAGCTCCTGACCTGCTGCTTAGAGGAATAATGTAATAATGGATAACTTTACCCTCTGGTGGAAGTCTTGAAGAAGATAGCCTCTGGCCACTAATGGTAGGAAACCAATGCCTGTCTAGCATAGTTTCACCATAGTGCAGTGGTATAGCAGGTAGCAGGAGATGACTGGAGATGTTACCTCTAGAGCGGTTCTTGGTGATGTGTCTTCCTGGAGGTGCAGACAGGCTATTTGTAGCAAATCTTGGAAAAGCACCTCCAGACTGACTGGAGCCAGCAGCATCTGCCTAACTCTACAATTGTTTGAGGGGACTCTTTCAAGTGTCACAGGGGGACAAAGGACCCCCATGGACGCCGCTATGGCCCCCATTGTCTTGGTCGGTTCAGCATCTTCAGACCCTCATAACTCGGTCGTTTATGCTTGTATAACCGCCATTTTGGGCATGCGCAGAGCTGAATGTGCCAAGATTATAATGCCCGCTGGATAGGCGCGTAACTCTTGCCGGTTTGTCTGTAGCTCACTCGGAGGTCGATTCAGTCTCCATGGCGTAACTTCCTTAATACTGGGAGTTCCGCCTTGATCTTGGGCTCATTCTGACCGTCTAATTATGGGCTTTCCATAGATATTTTGATATTTGACCTAGGTCGCTCAGGAGCGACGCTAGAGCGACCGGAAGGTTATGGCGTCGTGCTTATGTAACCCATTGTTCAGTCCTTAGAGTGCTCAGACACTCATGACGGCGTCAGCGGTGCTCAGGCACCCGTGACGGCCGGTTGCATTCACTTACAAGTTATTAATTTGTGCATTGAACCATGAGGTCGCACACTGAGACCCTCATTTTTATTATATTGTGCAGTGAACCATTAGGTCGGAGCCTTTGATGTCATAAACTCTGTCTAACTGACTGTGGCTGGTGTGCAGTGGGGCATGAACGCTCTTATACAAAGTTTGAGCGCTCTTATAGCTCTTAGAACCAACCTATGTATTAATTTCATAGATATTTCTTTGATTAATACAAAATATGTTAGAATTTATGGAATAATAAAATGGTATATCATATAACCCTGGAGAAAGAGATACTCGGCGACTGAGTCTCTTTTTCCTTGGAGGATTCGTACCATAAGTACCTCCAAAGCCTCCGGACGGTGGTCCTCCTCCACCCCCTGATCCCCCTGCTCCATCTGGAGGCACCTGTGAGAAGGTGTATCCGCCGGTTTGAGGAGTTGGCCCTGGATTATTGGTGGGTTGTGTATTTCCACCAAAGCTAAAGAAACCACTATTGGGATTAGTGTTTCCTCCTGTTCCATACGACTGATTTCCATTATTGGAACCAGTCCCACCGGCAGAGGGTCTGCTTCTGGAACGATCTCCTGAAGGTCCGGATCCTTGGTCACATCCGGATTGCCCTCCAGCTGGACTGGAATTCCCGGATGATTGTCCGGTTGTTCCTCCGGACATGTTCCGGGTGTTACCTTTGGACGGATTCGCTCCTGTTTGGGACTGACTCCATCCATACTGGGCATACGGGCCATTTGGTCCCCCTAAAGGTGACTGTTGTGGCCATCCGCCGTCAAAGGTGGAGGTTTTTGCCGAGTGGCTTTGTTTAGTTCCACTCGCAGAGTCACCCCCACTATTTCCCGTACCTAAACCAAGAGGTTTGAAGGTATTATCCGTAAATCTAACCTGATGACTCTTTACTCCTTCATAACGAGGTACAGTTGTCTCTGTTACCCTGTCATCGCCCCTTAAAGAGTTCATCTGTTTACTCGTCATGTTTAGGGCAATTCCTGAAACAGTGAAGTCTGATTCAAGAGTGCCTACTGCACGACCAGTATCTTCTAGATACTGTGACATCTGGATAGCTTTAGCTTCCAGTTCGGAATAATCATCCAACATCTTTGTCTGTTTGGCAGCCAAATCTGTGGATTCACGTATCCATTGACCTTTGAGTTTTTCATGCTCATCGGTTTGTTTTTGATACGTTTCCCGTGCATCCTTGAAGGCTGATTCAATTTTCATCAGCTCTTCTTGGTACTTACCATAGGCCGATTGAGTTGAATTTAACTCTTGTTTAGTTCTATTCAACTCATCACACGAGGCTCTGTATTCCAGATCCGCCGTGTATAGTGCATCACGATACTGTTCGTGCTGGAGTTGAAAATCTTGTTTTTCTTTCTCCATCTGATCCAATAACAATTGTTGTTGGCGTCTACAACTTTAATCGTAATCAAGACGTTCTGATATCAACTGTTTGTTTTCAGTCAGAATCTTGTCTCGGGTTCCGGTCAGTGTAATAAGATCCTTCTGGATCTTCTCGTATTCAGCTCTCATGTCTTCAAGCTCGTCCATTTTGTTCCTTTTGAATCCACATTTCTGGTGTTTAATTCGAGAACTATATGGAGTTTCAAACATACCTGCACTAGGCTTTGGTACCTCAAATGGTAGTTTACCAAATTGAGCAGTACTTTTATGCATTGGTGCAGGTTTCGAAGTACCTCCTGGCATGAATAAGGAGTCTCCAAATTCATCCAGTTCATCATGTAAGTTTTTTCTTACATCCTCTAACCCATCAGGGTAGTGTTCCAGTGGATCTCTCCACTCTGTACCTTGGGGTGGTGACTTGATTTCACCATCCTCCATCGGGGAGTTTAGCTCATGATTTGGGCCATTTCCCCTAACTGGGCTCAGCTCAGTCATTTCTGACTGCGCTTACCCGAAGACCAACTGGTCACGGCACCAGTGTAGTGGTTCGTCTCATTAAGTTAGATTAAATCATAACGAAGAGAGAAAAAAGTTTCCGGGTAGGCAACCAAGCTTTTATTTCATAGCTTATGTTACATACGATCACAGCCTCAGAGGACTACATGCTACTAGGGCATTCGGTTACCCTTTCGGGTAACGACCTGGTTGAGCAGTGGGTAAACCACTACTGAAGAACATGGGCTAGGACCAGCCTTATATAGGGGAAAAGCCCGCGAAACTCAGACCGGCCACGTGACGTGTGGCGGACGAGTGGTAGGCCCCCTGGTGTAATGGATACGAACCCAGAGGCAGGTGCTGCCACCTGCCATCCGGATTCCCCCACTACACCCGAAGGACCTAGGTCTGAGTCTCACATGAACGTAAAGTGTAAATACCATACCCCTACACGAGCATATCTCGTCAGTCCCTGTGGCGCAGTGCATAGGGAGTTGGATTTGGGATGTGGGACTGCAGGTTCGATCCCTACCCTGGCCTGGAAAATTTCGTGGGTTTTAACATGTAACATATGATTTGGAAGGCGTGCTGTTATCCATGTAAGGCATGCTGTTATCCATGTAAGGCGTGCTGTTATCCAGGATAACAGCACGCCTTCCAAAATCGATGTTACGGCCTACAGGGTGTGCAATATCGACAGATATGTGGATGGGAATAGCCACCAAAAAGCACTGTGTAAGCCAGAAATCGTGGTATAAACCTTGATAACAGTAGATGTTAATAGAACAAAATAGCAATGTATGATCTGTCTATCATTTCACCATGCTGCACCCTGCTGCACACAGGAACTTTGTGATATGAACTAACACCTCTAAAATGTTGCATGATAACTTCTTTTAGTATCCTTTTATAGAATGAAAGCATGTGTATGGTAACATTTGCTACCCAAGTGCTGTCATTACACCTTAAGGGTTAACGTGAATGTGTACCAATGGCAGAGTCATCATGACCATGAATGTATGGATTTAAAATGCGCCACAAAGGGTTACTATGGATATATGGTTATGGTGTTAGGCCTACCAGTTTAGACAGAAACAAACTATTTCGCAGTCTGCTATAATAAGGGTTCTGTGGAGTTCTATATATATAGAAAATTGCCTGAGCCAAGGGGAGGCACTTATATGTGTGAACAACAATCCAGCTAGTCTGAGCCCCCCTCTCACATATATGATCCTCGGCTTATTGGGAATCTACGTGACTATTGACCCTACTAGGGCAAAGTATTGATCCCCTACTAAATATTTGCCTATGTGTTAGTTATAGGGAGATGTGATTTCACCTATCTTTGTTTTCTCCTATGTTACAGATCATTGGTACTCTCCTGCCTTACACTATTATAATATTCCAGTTTAAGCCTCAGATAAATTGCAATAGTTCAGTAAGCTGGAGCGTTACAGCAAATACAACCATAAAGCATGGATCGATACTGAATTCCATCCGTTGTGACCAGATGCATCAATACTTCCACCTCAGACGGTTACTGCCAGGACTGCATTGATTGCTCCTGACCACCAAACAGCATGGTGAGCTTTGTAGCTATCTCAACGAGGCAATGACGACAGGAAGTGCCAGCCCTATTGGCCACTAGCTGGTCTGGAGCTGGTTCCAGCATCACACACTGATAAGAACTGATATGATGGGACCAGCATGTCCCTGGATGTAGGTGTTAACCAGGGACAAGGTACCCATCATGGTATGTCTTATCAGTGGGTTTTACCTCAACCAGCGAAATTCAAAATGGCGGCTCCACTAGGCCTCCATACTGAGTCCTATATACAAGACACAGGAAGTGTAATGATTTAATCATATATACAGAGTTGAAACTGCCAATATGACATAAATCACCAAATAAACTTTACTGTCTGCATTTGCTCGCTTAATTCTGTTTTATTTGTTGCTATGCAACTGCACACAACAGCCACCAAAACTGTAATAATACCCTAATTTATTCACTAAACACACACAGACAATTCCTTTCGATGGTTAAAAGCTCAATGCCATGGATATATGGTCAATTGCACTGAGATGGGGACAAACCCATTTTTCATTTCCATTAGGTGGGTAAGGTCAGGATCTTGCTTGGAAACTATGGTTTTGCCCATGTATCATTAATATTTAAAGCAGCAGACTACAAAATATAAGCTTTTTATGGGGTATTTTAAACGTTTTTTCATAGTGCTCCCACCGGTATGAGGCAAAGTAAAGAGAAAATGCATTGGAAATGTATAATCTTTTTATATTTCCACTAGCCCCCAATATTTAGCATTATATATAATCACTTCAAGAACTATTCCCCTTATCTGCCTGGAGTTATTGCTAAAAACCTTGTGGTGTAGGTAAAGTGGAACTGTACGTGCCTCATTCTTCAATACATGATAGTGGGGAGAAATAAATCACATTTTTCAAATGCAAAAATATAATCAGAAAGCCTTAGGTGTCAACTATCAGTCATTAGGTAAAGAATTTTAGATTCATTAACATTATACCTCAGTATTGCCATATTTGAAATTGCAATGTGATTTGGTGTAGTTTTAGAGGAACCATACGTGCCACATAAAGTGATTCCTCCAGTGCATAGTTATGGGAATTCCTGGAGATATATTGTCATAAAGATTAACCACTTATGCACCAATCTACATGTAGATATTACAGTCTCATTATACAACTCAATGGAAATCTATGGCAGTTTTTCCATGTCAGGAACCATACGTGCCACAATATGTATTATGCCTGAAATATCATGAATTAAGAAGTTTTGTTGTTATGACAGATTACTATTGTAAAAGGACAATGCCCAGCATCTTGCAAAAATGATATCATATGAATCTGTTCATTAATGGTGGACAAATGAACTCACTAAAAATGAGCCTATTTGGACCATTATCCCATAGGAACTAATGCTAAATAATGAAATCGACTCTAAAATTGGCAATTTTTGATATTAGTGTTCCCAATTTTCAGGGTAGGTGCCTCAGTGCATCAGTATTTTGGACACACAATTTCAAAACAATCCTAGCAGTTTAATTTTTACCCCTTACTGAGCCCTATGTGACCCAACTCAGTGCAATTGACCATATATGTTTCTCTGTGCCTCCTAGAACCTGTATTTCCCTAGTTACCAGGCAACCACTGACGTCCAGATAAATGGCGATGACAGGATATGATGTAAAGTCATCTTTTATTTGGAAAGTGTTGAATGTTTGAATACTTTGTCTCATGATTCCTCTCTCTATAGATGAGATTTACATTGCTGATGATAGACGGACGTTTTATGATGTTGCATTTAAGGTTTATTGTACAATGGTTTTCATTCTAAGCTTGGCTGCACTTTCCACTGCAATGTTTACACTTTTGACTAGTATTGTCTGCATCATAATCTTTCTGTACCTTTCAGTTGACACTTTGTGCTCTCTACATTTCTGCTTGTCCTTGGTTTCTATGGAGAAAAAAACGGATGAAGGGAGACAGATGGCCTATCCGTCACATTGGATGCACCCCTTATGTCTTACACACAGTTAAACGTCCCTATTCCTGTCCATCTTTCAAGGATTTCTTAGTTCTTATGTGGTTGCTCTGTGTAGGTATCATGTACACTTTAATAAGGCCATAAATTATAACATATGATTGTATTAATGCATATAAAATGAGGCATTAATACATATAACTCCATATGAGCATTCACGGTCCACTGACCACCAGCTAGGTGAATATAAAATTTAAAGGACCAAAGTAAATGACCTCATGGTCCACTGACCATGAACAATAGTGTATATTATTGGTTAAAAACCAAAAGGTCCCACCTAATGGTTCACTTACCATGAACAATGGTGTATATAATTATTCAAGGACAACCCAGACCGCCGTCTCAGGCCGCTGAGCACCAGACACTAACAATAGGCTATAGAGGTGACGGCGTCATATACTTCTGGCATCATTTATGCCATCTCATGGATGTCACAGGCCGGATTCCAGACCTGACCTGAATGTGCCCAGATAAGGCGCATCTCATGGTCTTAATCCAGTGTCAAAAGTCCCATTATTAAGGAAGTTAGGCTACTGAGAGTGTTTTGAGCTCCCGGTGCGCCACAGACCAACCGGCGCAAATTACACGCATGCACAGCACGGTGAGGGGAACTAACATTATCCGAGTGTGATAAAAAATAATAATTATAAACTATAAAGAGGTCGACTTGAATAAACTTACACACAAATCTTTTTTTTTACTTTCTTGTACCTCGTCTTTTTCATAAAAATTCCCTTATGTTTATTGCTCTCTCGCTCTTGCAGTTGTCTGTGTGGATACTTCGTCAAACACACTTAGAATGGGTCCTCCAGCAGCCCAAGGGTCGACTCCTCTGTCCCAAAATCAGGGTAGAATTGTCTGTCAAATACTAGGACAACCTGCTGTCACAAATTCAGACGAAAACTTATCACAACCCTCACCTGTACCAGGAATTTCATTCAACATCCCCCATCAGCCCCAGAACCTTTATTCAAGGCCTAGTTCTACTGTCTGGAGGCCATTTCTTAAGGCACTACGACTGCACACAGTCACTACAATTTGAGACCCCAATACTTAGTGTAAGCAATGGTAGATAGTGCCCTACAACTGCTCTGTATGATCAGCAGTTATGTAGATTTTACATAGCCTTTGGTAGGGCAGTCGTAGTGCTGCAGGTGTTACATGACCAATACTGTTGGGCTGTAATGTCACTAAATTAAGGGACCCCACTATGACTTGAGGGTGAGCAGTCGTAGTGTGTTAAGAAATGGCCTCCAGCCCAGGACCTGCTGCACCTTTCCACTTGGACAATGTGACATATCCTACTATCACTCCGGAGAATAACCAGGCTGATCACGCTCACAGCGTTCAGGAGACAAAGCAGCCACAACGTCAAGATACCACTCCCGAGACTGACCAGGCTACTGTCGCTCCCGAGACTGACCAGGCTTCTGTCGCTCATGAGACTGACCAGGCTACTGTCACTCCCGAGACTGACCAGGCTACTGTCGCTCCCGAGACTGACCAGGCTACTGTCGCTCCAGAGACTGACCAGACTGAACACGTTGCTTCTGTTCAGCAGCCACAACGTCAAGATACAACTCCCGAGACTGACCAGGCTCCTAGCCCTCCTGACACTATCCAAATTGGAGACGTTGCTAGCATTCAGGAGACAAAACAGCCAGAACCTGACATTAACCCTGAACCAGTTCCTACAAACCAGTCTCAAAATTCTGGTGTATTGCCTGAACAAAATAATCCAGAACTGGTGAAAAACAATAACTGCAACTTAGAAGCGACGATAAGCACAGGTGACTTCAAGACAGTTGACACACATGGAAAGGACAGCAACGATGATACAATTATTGATGTCTTATCTGATGGCCAGGACCTGCCGTTAGAACTCAAAATAATTGTGTCATCCTGCACCCGTACGAGAGACCGACCACCTTTACTGGCAAAACGACACTATTTAGACATTACTACAGGGGGTGTTATAGTAAGATATACAGACTATCAAACCGGTAAAGTCAAGGAAGTACGGAGCCCCTAATAGGACATACCAAAAATAATTTTTTCACCAGAAAAAAATATTCTTGCGGGTACTGAACAATTCTTGCGGGTACAGAAACAATTCTTGCGGGTACTGAACAATTCTTGCGGAAACTGAACAATTCTTGCGGATACTGAACAATTCTTGCGGGTACTGAACAATTCTTGCGGGTACTGAACAATTCTTGCGGGTACTGAACAATTCTTGCGGAAACTGAACAATTCTTGCGAATACTGAACAATTCTTGCGGATACTGAGAAAGAAATATTTTTTACATGTTTTAATCTCTCAAAATTTAAGAATGCTACTGTGTCTGCAGGAACATTCTTGTATCCAAAAAAATCTTCCTGTAGCCACAGGAATCGTACTACAGAGCCCCTTAAAGGACATACCACAAATAATTTTTCCCCTGAAAAAATATTCTTGCGGATACTGAAGAATTCTTGCGGGTACTGAAGAATTCTTGCCGGTACTGATGAATTCTTGCGGGTACTGAACAAAGTCTATATGTACCAAAACAATTTTTCACTAGAAAAAATATTCTTGCAGATACTGAACAATTCTTGCGGACACTGAACAATACCAAAAAGATTTTTTTCATGAAAAAAATATTCCTGCGGGTACTGGAAGATTCCTGCGGATACTGGAAGATTCCTGCAGGTACTGGAAGATTCCTGCAGGTACAGGAACATTTTTGCAGGTACACAAAGAGTTCTTGTGGGTGCACAAAGAATTCTTGTAGGTGCTAGAATTATCCTTGTGGGTGCTAGAATTATGCATTCACCTACCAAAAAGTCTTTTTTTCCTCCAATAAAATCTTTCTTGTACACGCAAGAATTGTTTGGTACCTGCAAAAATTGTTCAGTGTCCGCAAGAATTGTTCAGTTTCCGCAAGAATTGCTCAGTTTCCGCAAGAATTGCTCAGTTTCCGCAAGAATTGTTCAGTTTCCGCAAGAATATTTTTTTTGTGGAAATTTTATTTTTGGTATGTCCTATTAGGGGCTCCGTATTACCCAGTACCCGCAGGAATATTCCAGTACATGCAGGAATATATTTTGCATGAAAAAAAAATCTTTTTATTATGTTCCTGTTTCCGCAGGAATGTTCCTGTTTCCGCAGGAATGTTCCTGTTTCCGCAAGAATGTTCCTGTTTCCGCAGGAATGTTCCTGTTTCCGCAGGAATGTCCCTGTTTCCGCAGGAATGTTCCTGTACCCGCAGGAATATATTTTGCATGAAAAAAAATCTTTTTAGTATGTCCTATTAGGGGCTCCGTAAGGAAGAGGCACAAACATCTGACTCTGATCCAGACCTTAAAGTAATGGAAGCTGCTAATACTCTTGGAAGGATGCACCTGACCACAGACAACGAATGAAACACAGCTCAAACCCCAAATGAAACAGAAGAGACCCCACAAGAGCAAAAGAGAGCCGGCCTTTCTACCCGAAAGAGGGTCGCGGATCAAGCCAAAAAGAACAATAATAAAAAAAAGCGAAGAAAACTGGTGGCAAGACTAAATAAGTTGAACAAAGACTCTCGCATACACACAACGTGTTCACTGTGATGTTTTATTTATCTTAAACTGCAAGGACTTAGGGTCAACAAAAGACAAGACCCCTTTTGTTAAGTTATGTTTCAGCTTTACATTTTATCAGACTGACTTCAAGACTGAGTGTGTTAGAGTTTTATGTTGAAAAAATATAAGAACGAGGCAAAAGTATATAATTTGCTGAAGCTTTTCTCTGTGTCATTAAGTAACTGCAAGAGAGGTAAGACAGAAGATAGGGGTTATATTAGTCTTAAGACAATTCGCACTGCAGGGGTCTATATGATAGGAACGTAAAAGTCACACTGTATTTACTCTAGTTGTTCACTTCACTGGACAAATATCTTGTATGTGTGAAGATAACTTAAGCACTCAGATCAATCATAGTTATAAATTGTGATGTCATGCATGCTTTAAAAATAAGGTACTTATTACGCATCTTTATTAGAGGAAATAGTAGGCTCTTGTTATCTGTGTAGTCTTGTGCATGATGTTAGAACCAAGCCCTCCTGGCCTTCTTAGGTTACATCGATCTAGTGTACTCAGGACGTGGGAAGGCCACTTCAAGAAAAGTTACACTGTTTCTTTTGTTGTTATTTTGTTATGGTGAGATGTCATATCACATTTTGTTTCTTTTGTTGTTTCAAGAAATAAAAAAGATTTCAGGCAAAATGTCTCAAAGTTATTCTCTCACCTTATGTCAAACAAACTATATAAAATGGTTTAATAAAGGGAAGCCTAATAAAAGGTTAAAAAGCTAGACTTTTATATAAGATCATGTTAAGCACAACGAGAATAGTAGCAAAAAAAACTGCTGTTCCCAGGGGGTGACACTGTTTTTCCACTAAGTGACATTATAAAAGGCTAAAATCGTGGTGAGAGTATCCCACTTTAATATCAGAAATGGACAGGACCGAGGAAAGGGTAAGCTGTTACACCTATGCATAATAGTCGTTTGTGTTGCCTAGTAACTACATATTAAAAAAACCTTCCTCCCAAGTGTTCTTTGAGAGGTGAAAACAGGTTTTCTTTTGTATGTGTATGGCGCCAAAAAATATGACGTTGCACAACGATATTTCATGTAAAATTCTTGTTATGAAGACTATTCTCATTGTGATACCGGTCTAACTTAATGAATGTTAAGAAGGATTTTTTTCTTTAAAGAAACAGGGTAGAAAGGGAAAACTTTACCTAACAAGAAGAAAAGGCAGCTTGTTCTCAGACCAAAGGACAATGCATCTGTACATTCTGAAGCGTCAACTGTACTGTACGCTCCTTCGCTAGCAGTTGACACCTTGCTGGAGATGACAAATGAAAGCATGTTATTGGGTGCTCCTCCTGAGAATGACAAAAACTCAAACGCGAGTTCTTTGGACAGCGAGGGAGAGGACCTCCCGTTGAGGGAAGGCTTACCGGTTACCACCGACAGATGGAAGAAGCAAGAAGTCAAGGCCCTCATGGACGTAGTGAACTTAAACAGGGCTGCACTGAAATTCCAATTTTCTGGTCCTGGATCGGTAGAGAAATACGTCGCCAGGCCTGGAGAGATGTTGCACGTGAGTGTGTTTGCTGTCTTTGCATTGCTTCATTTTTGGGCTAATTTCTTTTATTAACAGAAAGGTTCAGATCACCTCACACAGTCCCTTATATATCAGTGTTGCCCACAGAAATTTGCATGGCAAGATGGGTTTTTAGGCTTACTGACATGGGACATGACAAATTTCTTTTAATTGACATGGGGACATGGGGGGACCCCCATTCACACACCCTTATTATTTATATTTTTTTTCAGTGTACGTTAATATGGAGGCCAGGACTGTACGGCATTGCCAGGATAAAACCTTTGACTTCACCCAGAAGCAAAAGCAGAAGGCAAGACAGAGAAAAATAAGAAACATACATCTTACATGTCATTGTGTTATTTTCTTTTAAGTCTCTTTTATGAAAAGGTTCAGAAAATCTACATCTTGTCTCTTTGTTTTTACAGTACAACAACCTAAGGCATGAGGTAAAGAAGATGGGCAGTGGTCCACTGCCAAAGAAAATGCTAATGTCTTGAACGCAGCCTAAGGCTCTCGATTATCTGAAGGAGGAGGCCATAAGGGGTGAGTAATAAAAAAACTATCCAGGATTGAACATAAAAATAATTGAAGCCAAATATATCAGAATAAATAATTTTATGTAAGGCTCAAAGGGTGATGTCTCTTTTTCTTTTGTGAAAGGTATTCCTGGGATAGCAGCCATGAAGCTCAACCCATCTGAAAGTACATCCAAGCCATCCATCAAAGAGGATGACATATGGAAGGCTGGCAAGAGTGACTTCAGTAGAGCAAAATCAAGGATGAAGCTTACTCAAGTTCCCAAGAAACAAAAGGACAAGGAAACTCGGAGGGAAGAGAGCCAGAAGAAGCAGGAGAGAAAGATAGAGCATGAAAGAAAGATGAAGGAAGAGAGAAGGAAAGAGGAAACAGATGAAAGATGGAGAAATAAAGTGAAAGAGGATTCAAGGAAGAAAGAACAAGAGCACAGCCTGACACTACACAAGAAATCAGAAGGAAGCCAGAAAGAGAGAGGGAAAACAGTAGTTAAGTGTACAAAGGTGCAATGGCTAGCTCTGTGTGAGGAGAAGGCTAAGATGAAGGCAGAGAGGGAAAAGATAAGAGAACAAAGAAGAACTAAGAGACTACTTTCCATGTGTCTAGATTAGAGAAATGTTTAGCTACACTCATAAGTCATTACAAGAAGACAAAATTTAAAGTGACAAAGACACTCTGATTGAGAGATCAAGGTCATTATTTAACAGGTAGATGTACTGTTGTCATAATACATAAAAAGAAGAAACTGTGATATGATCTTTGTGTTTCACTTTCTAGCCTTACATACACTTAACTTTATTATACATTCATACTGAGAGCATTTAACATGAGTTTCATTTCACTTCACTTTAACATATTAACTAAATGTAGTGGAAGCAAGGATAACAGAAGGGAAATGTCACAGCCCACACAAAAAGTTCAGAAGTATTTGTTGGTGTAGTTTTGCCTAAACACATTTATCCTATCGTTTTCCTGTTGTCGTGTGCGCTGGTGGGGCTGGGGAAGGGGGGCTCTGACTGGTGTCCATGGTTCTTTAGGGTCCTCCACGATTCTGATCCCGTGGTCTAGTGCCACATTATGGAGGCAGGCGCAGCTTGTTATCATCATAGGTGACCTGCATGGCTGATGAAGCAGGTACCCTGCTGAAGAGTCCAGTATCCTGGTAAAATGGGATGAAACATAAAGAGACAAATTTGTACTACAGACACAAAGAAAAAAGACTTCTACACACAGAGAGAAAAGCTGTTTTTGTTACTATCTTTTTCTTTATGACAGGCAAATACCCACTCTATTTGGATGTCAGCCTAGAAAATAATTAAAAAAAAGGGAAAAATAGCTTGAGAGACTGACCTCCAACGCTGCTTCAGTATGCCAATACACTGTTCCACACGGACACGGCTCTTCCGGTGCCAGGTGTTGAAAGACCTCTGCTTAGGGCCTTTCTCATCCTTGAAGGGGGTATACAGGTTCGTGAGACATGGGACAGAAGAGAAGTATAAAAAGAATGAAATTCAGTGAAATATTTTTTTTTATTTTGAAAACAGAGAAAAGGTAAAGAAGGGCTTTTAAGTTGCCTCACCTGGCATCTCCAAGTTGAACAAAATCACCCCATGCCTCTTCTTGGATTTCATCTCCCACAGGACTGGAGGCCAACGCATAGGCGTCATGTACAGACCTTGGCCACCTTGGGTCAATGAAGAGAATACGCTTGTCTTAGTCGCATACTAACTGGAAAGACATAAAGAGAAAGGGTCAGCTTCTTTGAAAGAACATATTGTCGACAAGAAACGTTCTGCAGGCAATGAAGTATAAATATAATGCAAAGAAAGAAAGACAATAAAGAAATTACCTTGTCAGAGATAACATAAAGACATAATAGAACTGACAGTAGCGTTTATGGAGTGGTAACCGTTTCTGTTAACGAATGCACTCTCATTTTTAGACGGACACTTGATAGGCACATTAGTGCCATCCACATACCCAAACACAAACGGGGTTCGCTGTTTTACCTCTTGGTCCTGCCGCTTCACCTTGTGCCGAAACAACTTTAAAGCTAAGTCATGCTTGGCCTCAAATTATTGGGGCCACTTGATGAAGGAGTGCCTGTTCCTATAGAAGAACTGAGAGACATCCTTTACGGCCCTGCAGACTGCCGAAGTTGAGACTTTCTGTGAGTCACCGGTTAGGCAGTAGAAGCTACTGGTGGCAAAGTATCTCAGCACTAGACAAAACTGAAAAGAAAAAAGTACAATATAAAGAAAATTATACAATGAGGCTGTAAAAGAGACATTTAATATAACAAATTAATTTTAAAGAACAAAAAAAAAGAAATAAAGCCCCATTGGGCCATACATTAATGAGATAAGGGAAAATTACTCCTTGACCCAGTAATGTGGATGGCCCAATCTTGCAGATACAACCTACAGCGAACTTTACCCCCCCCACAAATAGTCCTTTGTTTGACAGATGTGGTAAAACTTCATGCACAAAGTGATTTATTAACTTCCCAAAAACAGAAAATAGAGAGCAGCCATGAAAAGCAATAAGTTGAAATACTCACTCTGTCCAAGTGAGGTAGACCTTCTGCTTTCTTGCTGCCCTTGAAGATACATTCTTTACTGTACAGTTTGACAAGCTTACAAACCACCTCCTTGCTTAATCGGTACCTTGCAGTGAACTCTTCTCTCACTGAACCATAGACCCACAAGTGCTCTATCATAACTTGATTAAGGCGTTTATCTAACATTTGTCTCCATTTTGTATTAATTTCTTACCTTATAACCCAAGATTTAATCCAGGAGAAGACATTTTGTAAATGCATGCGATCCGCACGGTTTGCCAATCCACCGTAGCCATTGATTTTACTCCACCCGTGATACCCTCGTCTTTCCAACTATTTTTCGGGTAGAATCCAAGCATGTCAAGTCCTGTACTTCTAGCACCGCCAAATATACAATCTCTAGTTGGTGTTCGCCTACATTTTGTTTCCATTTTCTTCAAAATAAATAAGAATCCATTGATTTTCCATAATGATCCAATGCACACGGCCCGGTACACAGCCATTTCATCTTGTTGACTAGGCGGGGAGGTGCCCGGATGTAAGAACTAGGTCAGCCAATCGTCGAGCAAGGAATGGCCGGACCCGCCTCGTATTGATGTGGAAAATCAATGGATTCTTATTTATTTTGAACAAAATGGAGAAATTAGGCATGGTATGTTCATCTAGGATATCTAAGGATAGTTCCCTGTTAATAACTCCACCAGGCTCCATGGATTCTAGGCTAACGAGGTGTGTAAACATCAGGTATGTTGGACAACTTTTTCAAATCCTTGATGTACATTGCTTTGTATCACCGGTCGGCTTGGTATAGTGGACAGCGAGCTCGCCTCCTGCCCCAGCGGCCGGGGATCGATTCCCCGTTGAACCTAAAAGGTTTTAACAGGAAACGTATTGAGGAGTTGACATTGTATACTTCTCCAATTTATTAACATGTCCGGATTGAAACCAGCAGCTTCTTGAAGACAAAGAAAAGGTCTGAGAGTGCGTTATGACTGGATAAGGAACTGGGGTTATGAGCAAAAAAGCACTGTTGAGGCCCAGATAGTTAGATAATGTACTGTACATTATTGTACTGTACATCATTGTATTGTACATTATTGTACTGTACATTATTGTACAGTACATTATTGTACTATACATCATTGTACTGTACATTATTGTACTGTACATTATTGTACATCATTGGAGTGTATATTATTGTACTGTATATCATTGTACTGTACATCATTGTACTGTACATCATTGTACTGTACATCATTGTACTGTACATCATTGTACTGTTCATCATTGTACTGTACATTGTTGTACATCATTGTACTGTACATTATTGTACATCATTGTACTGTACATTATTGTACTGTGCATCATTGTACTGTACATTATTGTACTGTACATCATTGTACTGCACATTATTGTACTGTACATTATTGTACTGTACATTATTGTACTGTACAACATTGTACTGTACATTATTGTACATCATTGTACTGTACATTATTGTACATCATTGTACTGTACATCATTGTACTGTACATCATTGTACTGTACATCATTGTACTGTACATCATTGTACATCATTGTACTGTACATTATTGTACTGTACATCATTGTACTGTACATTATTGTACATCATTGTACTGTACATTATTGTACTGTACATCATTGTACTGTACATCATTGTACTGTACATCATTGTACTGTACATCATTGTACTGCACATTATTGTACTGTACATCATTGTACATCATTGTACTGTACATTATTGTACTGTACATCATTGTACTGTACATCATTGTACTGTACATTATTGTACATCATTGTACTGTACATCATTGTACTGTACATCATTGTACTGTACATTATTGTACTGTACATCATTGTACTGTACATCATTGTACTGTACATCATTGTACTGTACATTATTGTACATCATTGTACTGTACATCATTGTACTGTACATCATTGTACTATACATTATTGTACATCATTGTACTGTACATCATTGTACTGTACATCATTGTACTGTACATCATTGTACTGTACATTATTGTACATCATTGTACTGTACATTATTGTACTGTACATCATTGTACTGTACATTATTGTACATCATTGTACTGTACATTATTGTACTGTACATCATTGTACTGTACATCATTGTACTGTACATTATTGTACATCATTGTACTGTACATCATTGTACTGTACATCATTGTACATCATTGTACTGTACATTATTGTACATCATTGTACTGTACATTATTGTACTGTACATCATTGTACTGTACATTATTGTACTGTACATCATTGTACTGTACATCATTGTACTGTACATCATTGTACTGTACATTATTGTACATTATTGTACTGTACATTTTTGTACTGTACACCATTGTACTGTACATCATTGTACTGTACATCATTGTATTGTACATCATTGTACTGTACATCATTGTACTGTACATCATTGTACTGTACATTATTGTACATCATTAAACTGTACATTATTGTACATCATTGTACTGTACATCATTGTACTGTACATCATTTTACTGTACATCATTGTACTGTACATCATTGTACTGTACATTATTGTACATCATTGTACTGTACATCATTGTACTGTACATCATTGTACTGTACATCATTGTACTGTACATCATTGTACTGTACATCATTGTACTGTACATTATTGTACTGTACATTATTGTACATCATTGTACTGTACATCATTGTACTGTACATCATTGTACTGTACATTATTGTACAGTACATTATTGTACTATACATCATTGTACTGTACATTATTGTACTGTACATTATTGTACATCATTGTAGTGTATATTATTGTACTGTACATCATTGTACTGTACATCATTGTACTGTACATCATTGTACTGTACATCATTGTACTGTACATTATTGTACATCATTGTACTGTACATTATTGTACATCATTGTACTGTACATCATTGTACTGTACATCATTGTACATCATTGTACTGTACATCATTGTACATCATTGTACTGTACATCATTGTACATCATTGTACTGTACATCATTGTACTGTACATCATTGTACTGTACATTATTGTACATCATTGTACTGTACATTATTGTACTGTACATCATTGTACTGTACATCATTGTACTGTACATTATTGTACATTATTGTACTGTACATCATTGTACTGTACATTATTGTACTGTACATCATTGTACTCTACATTATTGTAAATCATTTTACTGTACATCATTGTACTGTACATCATTGTACTGTACATTATTGTACATCATTGTACTGTACATTATTGTACTGTACATCATTGTACTGTACATTATTGTACTGTACATCATTGTACTGCACATTATTGTACTGTACATCATTGTACTGTACATCATTGTACTGTACATTATTGTACATCATTGTACTGTACATTATTGTACTGTACATCATTGTACTGTACATCATTGTACTGTACATCATTGTACTGTACATTATTGTACATCATTGTACTGTACATTATTGTACATCATTGTACTGTACATTATTGTACTGTACATCATTGTACTGTACATCATTGTACTGTACATTATTGTACATCATTGTACTGTACATTTTTGTACTGTACACCATTGTACTGTACATCATTGTACTGTACATCATTGTATTGTACATCATTGTACTGTACATCATTGTACTGTACATCATTGTACTGTACATCATTGTACTGCACATTATTGTACTGTACAGCATTGTACATCATTGTACTGTACATTATTGTACTGTACATCATTGTACTGTACATCATTGTACTGTACATTATTGTACATCATTGTACTGTACATCATTGTACTGTACATCATTGTACTGTACATTATTGTACTGTACATCATTGTACTGTACATCATTGTACTGTACATCATTGTACTGTACATTATTGTACATCATTGTACTGTACATCATTGTACTGTACATCATTGTACTGTACATTATTGTACATCATTGTACTGTACATTATTGTACTGTACATCATTGTACTGTACATCATTGTACTGTTTATTATTGTACATCATTGTACTGTACATCATTGTACTGTACATCATTGTACATCATTGTACTGTACATTATTGTACATTATTGTACTGTACATTATTGTACTGTACATCATTGTACTGTACATTATTGTACTGTACATCATTGTACTGTACATCATTGTACTGTACATCATTGTACTGTACATTATTGTACATCATTGTACTGTACATTTTTGTACTGTACACCATTGTACTGTACATCATTGTACTGTACATCATTATATTGTACATCATTGTACTGTACATCATTGTACTGTACATCATTGTACTGTACATTATTGTACATCATTGTACTGTACATTATTGTACATCATTGTACTGTACATCATTGTACTGTACATCATTGTACTGTACATCATTGTACTGTACATTATTGTACATCATTGTACTGTACATCATTGTACTGTACATCATTGTACTGTACATCATTGTACTGTACATCATTGTACTGTACATCATTGTACTGTACATCATTGTACTGTACATTATTGTACATCATTGTACTGTACATCATTGTACTGTACATCATTGTACTGTACATCATTGTACTGTACATCATTGTACTGTACATCATTGTACTGTACATCATTGTACTGTACATCATTGTACTGTACATCATTGTACTGTACATCATTGTACTGTACATCATTGTACATCATTGTACTGTACATCATTGTAATGTACATCATTGTACTGTACATCATTGTACTGTACATCATTGTACTGTACATCATTGTACTGTACATCATTGTACTGTACATCATTGTACTGTACATCATTGTACTGTACATCATTGTACTGTACATCATTGTACTGTACATCATTGTACATCATTGTACTGTACATCATTGTACTGTACATCATTGTACTGTACACTATTGTACAGTACATTATTGTACTATACATCATTGTACTGTACATTATTGTACTGTACATTATTGTACATCATTGTAGTGTATATTATTGTACTGTATATCATTGTACTGTACATCATTGTACTGTACATCATTGTACTGTACATCATTGTGCTGTACATCATTGTACTGTACATCATTGTACTGTACATTATTGTACTGTACATTATTGTACATCATTGTACTGTACATCATTGTACTGTACATCATTGTACTGTACATTATTGTACAGTACATTATTGTACTATACATCATTGTACTGTACATTATTGTACTGTACATTATTGTACATCATTGTACTGTACATCATTGTACTGTACATCATTGTACTGTACATCATTGTACATCATTGTACTGTACATCATTGTACTGTACATCATTGTACTGTACATTATTGTACATCATTGTACTGTACATTATTGTACTGTACATCATTGTACTGTACATCATTGTACTGTACATTATTGTACATTATTGTACTGTACATCATTGTACTGTACATTATTGTACTGTACATCATTGTACTGTACATTATTGTACATCATTGTACTGTACATCATTGTACTGTACATCATTGTACTGTACATTATTGTACATCATTGTACTGTACATTATTGTACTGTACATCATTGTACTGTACATTATTGTACATTATTGTACTGTACATCATTGTACTGTACATCATTGTACTGTACATCATTGTACTGTACATTATTGTACTGTACATCATTGTACTGTACATCATTGTACTGTACATTATTGTACATCATTGTACTGTACATTATTGTACTGTACATCATTGTACTGTACATAATTGTACTGTACATTATTGTACTGTACATCATTGTACTGCACATTATTGTACTGTACATCATTGTACTGTACATCATTGTACTGTACATCATTGTACTGTACATCATTGTACTGTACATTATTGTACATCATTGTACTGTATATCATTGTACTGTACATCATTGTACTGTTCATTATTGTACATCATTGTACTGTACATCATTGTACTGTACATCATTGTACTGTACATCATTGTACTGTACATTTTTGTACATCATTGTACTGTATATCATTGTACTGTACATCATTGTACTGTACATTATTGTACATCATTGTACTTTACATCATTGTACTGTACATAATTGTACTGTACATCATTGTACTGTACATCATTGTACTGTACATCATTGTACTGTACATTATTGTACTGTACATCATTGTACTGTACATCATTGTACTGCACATTATTGTACTGTACATCATTGTACTGTACATTATTGTAGTGTACATTATTGTACTGTACATCATTGTACTGTACATCATTGTACTGTACATTATTGTACTGTATATCATTGGACTGTACATTATTGTACTGTACATCATTGTACTGTACATCATTGTACTGTACATTATTGCACTGTACAATATTGTACTGTACATCATTGTACTGTACATTATTACATCATTGTACTGTACATCATTGTACTGTACATAATTGTACTGTACATCATTGTACTGTACATCATTGTACTGTACATCATTGTACTGCACATTATTGTACTGCACATTATTGTACTGTACATCATTGTACTGTACATCATTGTACTGTACATCATTGTACTGTACATTATTGTACTGTACATTATTGTACTGTACATCATTGTACTGTACATTATTGTACTGTACATTATTGTACTGTACATCATTGTACTGTACATTATTGTACTGTACATCATTGTACTGTACATCATTGTACTGCACATTATTGTACTGTACATCATTGTACTGTACATCATTGTACTGTACATCATTGTACTGTACATTATTGTACTGTATATCATTGGACTGTACATTATTGTACTGTACATCATTGTACTGTACATCATTGTACTGTACATTATTGTACTGTACAATATTGTACTGTACATCATTGTACTGTACATTATTACATCATTGTACTGTACATCATTGTACTGTACATAATTGTACTGTACATCATTGTACTGTACATCATTGTACTGTACATCATTGTACTGCACATTATTGTACTGCACATTATTGTACTGTACATCATTGTACTGCACATTATTGTACTGTACATCATTGTACTGTACATCATTGTACTGTACATTATTGTACTGTACATTATTGTACTGTACATTATTGTACTGTACATCATTGTACTGTACATTATTGTACTGTACATCATTGTACTGTACATCATTGTACTGCACATTATTGTACTGTACATCATTGTACTGTACATCATTGTACTGTACATCATTGTACTGTACAATATTGTACTGTACATCATTGTACTGTACATTATTGTAGTGTACATTATTGTACTGTACATCATTGTACTGTACATCATTGTACTGTACATCATTGTACTGTACATTATTGTACTGTACATTATTGTATTGTACATTATTGTACTGTACATTGTTGTACATCATTGTACTGTACATTATTGTACATCATTGTACTGTACATTATTGTACTGTACATCATTGTACTGCACATTATTGTACTGTACATTATTGTACTGAACATTATTGTACTGTACAACATTGTACTGTACATTATTGTACATCATTGTACTGTACATTATTGTACATCATTGTACTGTACATCATTGTACTGTACATCATTGTACTGTACATCATTGTACTGTACATCATTGTACTGTACATCATTGTACTGTACATCATTGTACATCATTGTACTGTACATTATTGTACTGTACATCATTGTACTGTACATTATTGTACATCATTGTACTGTACATTATTGCACTGTACATCATTGTACTGTACATCATTGTACTGTACATCATTGTACTGTACATCATTGTACTGCACATTATTGTACTGTACATCATTGTACATCATTGTACTGTACATTATTGTACTGTACATCATTGTACTGTACATCATTGTACTGTACATTATTGTACATCATTGTACTGTACATCATTGTACTGTACATCATTGTACTGTACATTATTGTACTGTACATCATTGTACTGTACATCATTGTACTGTACATCATTGTACTGTACATTATTGTACATCATTGTACTGTACATCATTGTACTGTACATTATTGTACTATACATTATTGTACATCATTGTACTGTACATCAATGTACTGTACATCATTGTACTGTACATCATTGTACTGTACATTATTGTACATCATTGTACTGTACATTATTGTACTGTACATCATTGTACTGTACATTATTGTACATCATTGTACTGTACATTATTGTACTGTACATCATTGTACTGTACATTATTGTACATCATTGTACTGCACATCATTGTACTGTACATCATTGTACATCATTGTACTGTACATTATTGTACATCATTGTACTGTACATTATTGTACTGTACATCATTGTACTGTACATCATTGTACTGTACATTATTGTACTGTACATCATTGTACTGTACATCATTGTACTGTACATCATTGTACTGTACATTATTGTACATCATTGTACTGTACATTTTTGTACTGTACACCATTGTACTGTACATCATTGTACTGTACATCATTGTATTGTACATCATTGTACTGTACATCATTGTACTGTACATCATTGTACTGTACATTATTGTACATCATTGTACTGTACATCATTGTACTGTACATCATTGTACTGTACATCATTGTACTGTACATTATTGTACTGTACATCATTGTACCGTACATTATTGTACATCATTGTACTGTACATCATTGTACTGTACATCATTGTACTGTACATTATTGTACTGTACATTATTGTACTGTTCATTATTGTACTGTACATTGCTGTACATCATTGTACTGTACATTATTGTACATCATTGTACTGTACATTATTGTACTGTACATCATTGTACTGTACATTATTGTACTGTACATCATTGTACTGCACATTATTGTACTGTACATTATTGTACTGTACATTATTGTACTGTACAACATTGTACTGTACATTATTGTACATCATTGTACTGTACATTATTGTACTGTACATCATTGTACTGTACATTATTGTACATCATTGTACTGTACATTATTGTACTGTACATCATTGTACTGTACATCATTGTACTGTACATCATTGTACTGTACATCATTGTACTGCACATTATTGTACTGTACATCATTGTACATCATTGTACTGTACATTATTGTACTGTACATCATTGTACTGTACATCATTGTACTGTACATTATTGTACATCATTGTACTGTACATCATTGTACTGTACATCATTGTACTGTACATTATTGTACTGTACATCATTGTACTGTACATCATTGTACTGTACATCATTGTACAGTACATTATTGTACATCATTGTACTGTACATCATTGTACTGTACATCATTGTACTATACATTATTGTACATCATTGTACTGTACATCATTGTACTGTACATCATTGTACTGTACATCATTGTACTGTACATTATTGTACATCATTGTACTGTACATTATTGTACTGTACATCATTGTACTGTACATTATTGTACATCATTGTACTGTACATTATTGTACTGTACATCATTGTACTGTACATCATTGTACTGTACATTATTGTACATCATTGTACTGTACATCATTGTACTGTACATCATTGTACATCATTGTACTGTACATTATTGTACTGTACATCATTGTACTGTACATCATTGTACTGTACATTATTGTACATCATTGTACTGTACATCATTGTACTGTACATCATTGTACTGTACATTATTGTACTGTACATCATTGTACTGTACATCATTGTACTGTACATCATTGTACTGTACATTATTGTACATCATTGTACTGTACATCATTGTACTGTACATCATTGTACTATACATTATTGTACATCATTGTACTGTACATCATTGTACTGTACATCATTGTACTGTACATCATTGTACTGTACATTATTGTACATCATTGTACTGTACATTATTGTACTGTACATCATTGTACTGTACATTATTGTACATCATTGTACTGTACATTATTGTACTGTACATCATTGTACTGTACATCATTGTACTGTACATTATTGTACATCATTGTACTGTACATCATTGTACTGTACATCATTGTACATCATTGTACTGTACATTATTGTACATCATTGTACTGTACATTATTGTACTGTACATCATTGTACTGTACATTATTGTACTGTACATCATTGTACTGTACATCATTGTACTGTACATCATTGTACTGTACATTATTGTACATCATTGTACTGTACATTTTTGTACTGTACACCATTGTACTGTACATCATTGTACTGTACATCATTGTATTGTACATCATTGTACTGTACATCATTGTACTGTACATCATTGTACTGTACATTATTGTACATCATTGTACTGTACATCATTGTACTGTACATCATTGTACTGTACATCATTGTACTGTACATTATTGTACTGTACATCATTGTACCGTACATTATTGTACATCATTGTACTGTACATCATTGTACTGTACATCATTGTACTGTACATTATTGTACTGTACATTATTGTACTGTACATTATTGTACTGTACATTGTTGTACATCATTGTACTGTACATTATTGTACATCATTGTACTGTACATCATTGTACTGTACATCATTGTACTGTACATCATTGTACTGTACATTATTGTACTGTACATCATTGTACCGTACATTATTGTACATCATTGTACTGTACATCATTGTACTGTACATCATTGTACTGTACATTATTGTACTGTACATTATTGTACTGTACATTATTGTACTGTACATTGTTGTACATCATTGTACTGTACATTATTGTACATCATTGTACCGTACATTATTGTACATCATTGTACTGCACATTATTGTACTGTACATTATTGTACTGTACATTATTGTACTGTACAACATTGTACTGTACATTATTGTACATCATTGTACTGTACATTATTGTACATCATTGTACTGTACATCATTGTACTGTACATCATTGTACTGTACATCATTGTACTGTACATCATTGTACATCATTGTACTGTACATTATTGTACTGTACATCATTGTACTGTACATTATTGTACATCATTGTACTGTACATTATTGTACTGTACATCATTGTACTGTACATCATTGTACTGTACATCATTGTACTGTACATCATTGTACTGCACATTATTGTACTGTACATCATTGTACATCATTGTACTGTACATTATTGTACTGTACATCATTGTACTGTACATCATTGTACTGTACATTATTGTACATCATTGTACTGTACATCATTGTACTGTACATCATTGTACTGTACATTATTGTACTGTACATCATTGTACTGTACATCATTGTACTGTACATCATTGTACTGTACATTATTGTACATCATTGTACTGTACATCATTGTACTGTACATCATTGTACTATACATTATTGTACATCATTGTACTGTACATCATTGTACTGTACATCATTGTACTGTACATCATTGTACTGTACATTATTGTACATCATTGTACTGTACATTATTGTACTGTACATCATTGTACTGTACATTATTGTACATCATTGTACTGTACATTATTGTACTGTACATCATTGTACTGTACATTATTGTACATCATTGTACTGTACATCATTGTACTGTACATCATTGTACATCATTGTACTGTACATTATTGTACATCATTGTACTGTACATTATTGTACTGTACATCATTGTACTGTACATTATTGTACTGTACATCATTGTACTGTACATCATTGTACTGTACATCATTGTACTGTACATTATTGTACATCATTGTACTGTATATTTTTGTACTGTACACCATTGTACTGTACATCATTGTACTGTACATCATTGTATTGTACATCATTGTACTGTACATCATTGTACTGTACATCATTGTACTGTACATTATTGTACATCATTGTACTGTACATCATTGTACTGTACATCATTGTACTGTACATCATTGTACTGTACATTATTGTACTGTACATCATTGTACCGTACATTATTGTACATCATTGTACTGTACATCATTGTACTGTACATCATTGTACTGTACATCATTGTACTGTACATCATTGTACTGTACATTATTGTACTGTACATTATTGTACATCATTGTACTGTACATCATTGTACTGTACATCATTGTACTGTACATTATTGTACAGTACATTATTGTACTATACATCATTGTACTGTACATTATTGTACTATACATTATTGTACATCATTGTAGTGTATATTATTGTACTGTATATCATTGTACTGTACATCATTGTACTGTACATCATTGTACTGTACATCATTGTACTGTACATTATTGTACATCATTGTACTGTACATTATTGTACATCATTGTACTGTACATTATTGTACTGTACATCATTGTACTGTACATTATTGTACTGTACATTATTGTACAGCACATTATTGTACTGTACATTATTGTACTGTACATTATTGTACTGTACAACATTGTACTGTACATTATTGTACATCATTGTACTGTACATTATTGTACATCATTGTACTGTACATCATTGTACTGTACATCATTGTACTGTACATCATTGTACTGTACATCATTGTACATCATTGTACTGTACATCATTGTACTGTACATCATTGTACTGTACATTATTGTACATCATTGTACTGTACATTATTGTACTGTACATCATTGTACTGTACATCATTGTACTGTACATTATTGTACATTATTGTACTGTACATCATTGTACTGTACATCATTGTACTGTACATCATTGTACTGTACATTATTGTACATCATTGTACTGTACATTATTGTACTGTACATCATTGTACTGTACATTATTGTACATCATTGTACTGTACATTATTGTACTGTACATCATTGTACTGTACATTATTGTACATAATTGTACTGTACATCATTGTACTGTACATCATTGTACTGTACATCATTGTACTGTACATTCTTGTACTGTACATCATTGTACTGTACATTATTGTACTGTACATCATTGTACTGCACATTATTGTACTGTACATCATTGTACTGTACATCATTGTACTGTACATCATTGTACATCATTGTACTGTACATTATTGTACTGTACATCATTGTACTGTACATAATTGTACTGTACATTATTGTACTGTACATCATTGTACTGCACATTATTGTACTGTACATCATTGTACTGTACATCATTGTACTGTACATCATTGTACTGTACATCATTGTACTCTACATTATTGTACATCATTGTACTGTATATCATTGTACTGTACATCATTGTACTGTACATTATTGTACATCATTGTACTGTACATCATTTTACTGTACATCATTGTACTGTACATCATTGTACTGTACATTATTGTACATCATTGTACTGTATATCATTGTACTGTACATCATTGTACTGTACATTATTGTACATCATTGTACTATACATCATTGTACTGTACATAATTGTACTGTACATCATTGTACTGTACATCATTGTACTGTACATCATTGTACTGTACATTATTGTACTGTACATCATTGTACTGTACATCATTGTATTGCACATTATTGTACTGTACATCATTGTACTGTACATTATTGTAGTGTACATTATTGTACTGTACATCATTGTACTGTACATCATTGTACTGTACATTATTGTACTATATATCATTGGACTGTACATTATTGTACTGTACATCATTGTACTGTACATCATTGTACTGTACATTATTGTACTGTACAATATTGTACTGTACATCATTGTACTGTACATTATTACATCATTGTACTGTACATCATTGTACTGTACATAATTGTACTGTACATCATTGTACTGTACATCATTGTACTGTACATCATTGTACTGCACATTATTGTACTGCACATTATTGTACTGTACATCATTGTACTGTACATTATTGTACTGTACATCATTGTACTGTACATCATTGTACTGTACATTATTGTACTGTACATTATTGTACTGTACATTATTGTACTTTACATCATTGTACTGTACATTATTGTACTGTACATTATTGTACTGTACATCATTGTACTGTACATTATTGTACTGTACATCATTGTACTGTACATCATTGTACTGCACATTATTGTACTGTACATCATTGTACTGTACATCATTGTACTGCACATCATTGTACTGTACAATATTGTACTGTACATCATTGTACTGTACATTATTGTAGTGTACATTATTGTACTGTACATCATTGTACTGTACATCATTGTACTGTACATTATTGTACTGTACATTATTGTACTGTACATTATTGTACTGTACATTATTGTACTGTACATCATTGTACTGTACATCATTGTACTGTACATTATTGTACATCATTGTACTGTACATCATTGTACTGTACATCATTGTACTGTACATCATTGTACTGTACATCACTGTACATCATTAGTTACCCGGTGTCTTGTGCCTGTCAGGTCACACCACATTGTGCACAGG
Source organism: Acholoe squamosa (assembly GCA_949317995.1). Classification (NCBI taxonomy): domain Eukaryota; kingdom Metazoa; phylum Annelida; class Polychaeta; order Phyllodocida; family Polynoidae; genus Acholoe; species Acholoe squamosa. The sequence goes on along the minus strand of OX439051.1, from coordinate 11,600,502 downwards.
TTTGTTGCCCTAAGATGGTTACAAAGATGAACAGCAATGCAAATACCACTCAAGATTCACATGTACTGTTTGCCTCTGACACCGAGTCCCTCTGATTTTCTTTGTTTGCTATAACGAACACATATTTGTCCTGTTCAATGTTTCCTGGTTGCTATGTTATTGTACATAACAACCACTAGACTATGTAAATAATGTAATTAGAGCCTAGCTGTACCTACGGAGCCCAGACCATCCATTCCATGGATAACAATAACGGAGTCATGCCTCATACAATGGCATTAGACAATTGTTCTGATAAAGAAGGGTCAATTTGGAAAGTATTCAGATGCCTTGCATTATCATGCCTGTTGATGAGAGGAAACCCTGGTGCACCATTATCATACAGATCTACTGCTGCCTGTTGTTCCTGTTCTGCCCTGTAGCTGTAGTTGCTGGTGTACCATTATCATACAGATCTACTGCCGCCTGGTGTTCCTGTTCTGCCTTGTAGCTGTAGCTTCTGGTGCACCATTATCATACAGATCTACTGCTGTCTGGTGTTCCTGTTCAGCCTTGTAGCTGTAGCTGCTGGTACACCATTATCATACAGATCTACTGCCGCCTGGTGTTCCTGTTCTGCCTTGTAGCTGTAGTTGCTGGTGTACCATTATCATACAGATCTACTGCCCCCTGGTGTTCCTGTTCTGCCTTGTAGCTGTAGCTGCTGCGGCAGTAGAGTTTCACTTAAATACTACCTGCTCTATCTTCCTGTTCTACTCAAGTACTACTTTGGTGGCCTCTCTCAATCTCCCAATAGTCCTGGCCCTACTACGTTTTAAATGTTATCGTCTGAAAAGGGGCTGTGTATTTCTTGATCAGTTTTATTTCCAACTCAATGTTCCACTCCCTTTCCAGCTATCTCATATTTCAGGTATCTTCATGGTTAACCTTATCATACTACACCTGGGTATATACACATCTCTTGGTTATCGTTGTAATTTGATTAGTTCTAATGACACAATCGATGTTGTAGATCCTGAGGTCAAACATCTATTTATCTTAACTAAGTCACCTCACATTATGAATTTCTTTTTAAATGATTCCTACATTAAAGAAGATTGTAATCTATTCTTTGGAAACAGTCATAGCTGGAATTTTCATATTTGTGTGCTTTAGAGAGTTGAACACATTGATATCAAAGGAAGGTAGACTGAAGGCAGACCTGTTGGAGAAGAAAAGGAAATCCTATGAGACATTACTTGAGGCTATATCTGAATTTAATAAAGTATTTAACATTGTAGCTACCATTAAGATCGTTCAATCTATTGTCAAGGAACCATTTAAGGTTATTATCATCTACAACATATTTTTAGCCAAAAAGCCAACCAAGCTCCCCTGGGAGGCATTTACAGAATAGATATGGCTTCACTAGAATACAACTGTTCAAATGTGGTAAGCTGCTGTCCATCTGGTAAGGTACATTGTGTTGTTATGTTTATTTCTATATTCACATTAAGTACACTTATAATGCCTACCACCCCCAGTTCTACTCATAAAGACTCTAGTGTATTCTGTTACAATAATTTCTACTTCAGGTTCATTCATTCCTCAGTGGTGCTAATGGACCTAATCAGGGGTTTACCGCTGGTGGATTACTGATGGACACATCCTTCCTGTTTTCAGTAGGTATCTGTGTGTTCATGTTATAAGTACTTGGTGTCAGTACTTGGTGTCATTTCTTTGTGCTTGGTGTCAGTACTTGGTGTCAGTACTTGGTGTCAGTACTTGGTGTCATTTCCTTGTGCTTGGTGTCAGTACTTGGTGTCAGTACTTGGTGTCAGTACTTGGTGTCAGTACTTGGTGTCAGTACTTGGTGTCAGTACTTGGTGTCATTTCTTTGTGCTTGGTGTCAGTACTTGGTGTCATTTCTTTGTGCTTGGTGTCAATACTTGGTGTCATTTCTTTGTGCTTGGTGTCAGTACTTGGTGTCAATACTTGGTGTCATTTCTTTGTGCTTGGTGTCAGTACTTGGTGTCATTTCTTTGTGCTTGGTGTCAATACTTGGTGTCATTTCTTTGTGCTTGGTGTCAGTACTTGGTGTCAATACTTGGTGTCATTTCTTTGTGCTTGGTGTCAGTACTTGGTGTCATTTCTTTGTGCTTGGTGTCAGTACTTGGTGTCAGTACTTGGTGTCAGTACTTGGTGTCATTTCCTTGTGCTTGGTGTCAGTACTTGGTGTCAGTGCTTGGTGTCAGGACTAGGTGTCAGTACTTGGTGTCAGGACTAGGTGTCAGAACTTACGGTCAGTACATAGTGTCAGTATTTGGCGTCAGTACATTTACATGAGACTTTCTCTATGGTATATCGTGTGGAGGACGCTGTAGTTTTGTATATTTTCTTGGTATTGCAGATCATTGGAAACAGTCCTGACTACGCAATCATGATATTCCAGATCAAGGCTGAGGTAGACTGTCACAATGACCAAACAATAGACCAATCAATGTACAGTTTATACCTGAAACAAACCAAAGAGGCAATATAAAAACAGGAACATAGACAACACATCTTTATTGATTCTCTTGTGAATATTGCATATTATATGTTTGAATAATACCTATTTAATCAATACACTGCATATAAAGTGTTTGTTATTCACGGCATTGATGAAAAAGCATTAAGGCCTCGTTTAGGGTTCAACATCAATCCAATTCAATTTAAATATATTTATTTGTTCTTTAAAGAGTTGACCATATAACCAATAATAGAACCATTACAAGGAGGCTATATAGGATGAGTATCATGTTGTAAAAGGCTGTTGAAGCCTGGGCAGTCAGTCAGCCATATTTTAGCTCCCAGTGTCTGTGAATCAAACAGGCCACCAGACTGCAATGAGCAGATTGCATAGGAAGGGGTCTCCTCAGGGACTGGTACAACATAACTATAGCCCGATGCAGCAAGTTTGGAACCTGAGTGTTTTCCAGTTTTGGAGGCAGTTCTGCATGTTAAATGTCTTCATTCAAGGGGAATTTTTGCATATGCTGCAGAAGACAAGTCTTGTGTATGATTCTATCTCAAAAATCATAACATAATATGAAAATAAAAGCATTTGCTATGCATTATTTCATCATAATACATGTCAGACTAGACAAAATGCCCTCTGTAGGTCCCATACCGGCTGGATAAACACCATGTTCATAAAAGTCTTCATCATTTTAAAGATAAGAATATCTGAAGACCTGAACAATGTTCATCTCAGGTCAATGGTGCAAAACCCTTTTGTTTCTATTAAATTCCATCATCAATTGTTGTTTGATGGATGATTCATTGAAAACCAAATCAAAATGCTATTAGAACCCCATATTAGGCATGTGAGGCCTATTATGATGCATGTTTAAGCTATTTAGCTGTAAATAGCAACAAAAGGGTTGTCGGAACCAAAGACTAGAATCATGAGATGTGCCTAATTCTTTGCACACTTGTTGAATCACTTAGATATTTCACATGCCTTTAAAGATGATTAAGTAGAACACAAAAATGGATATTTCTGGTATCAGTGTGTGATTGCACATCCATATATGGTGTTCTTTGTGGTCCCATATCAAAAACCAAACAAACATTCTACTGAAAATCACAATGTTTGCAAACTAACAAAAATCACATGTCTCCCATAGTGTAATAAGCCACCATAGAGGTAGGAAAATAGATCATACTCATTTATAAACTTGATGGGTCAGTATTATGCATTATCTATAAAAAAAACTGATGGTTAAAATATTTTCTTCACAAAATGTATAGGGCCAAACTTTGAAAAACAGCTATTTTTTTAAACTAATGATTTTTTAATTCATACTTTGTACTTCAGTGGTAAACTGTGCACTATATTGATGTGATACTATCTACCCTGGCATAAAAGCAATGAGGTTCATCTTTCGTTTGCATTGGCTAAACTACAGCATTTCTTAGCGTAAATTTAGGAAAACTAGGTTTTAGGTTCCCAACTTGGTGCATCGAGCTTATAGCAGGGGCAAGTCAATACTGAAATAGTAACATAGATCATTACACTATTTCACTATACCAGTTTCCTAGTTCCTATTAAGTTATTTTAATAAAATGAACTCTATATATATATGCATGTTATGAGTAGTATATCTTTGAATGTTATTAGTAGTATAGTAAGTATCGGAATGGGACTATAGCTAATCTAAGGATATTATATGGGCATGCACCTCGGGGGGTCCAGTGATGTCACAGGTCACGTGACCTCTGATTGGCTGCATCCCCAGTGAGTAATATCCTTAGATTAGCTATAGTCCCTTTCCGATACATACTATACTACTGTTATGCCACTTGACAATCTTCTGTCCAGAGCTCAAAAAGATTGGAATATAAAAACTCAGCCGTTTATAGTAAGATTGATACCCCCTGTGTCCCCAAATACTGCACTGTGTGTACCTTTACTATCACTATAGCACAGGTAGGTCCCACTCACTGCAGAGGCTGCTCAGGGTACACACACAGGGCCCTCCCTACATTCACAGAAACTTGACAGGCAGTCAAGACCACTTTCCATGAGTTTGTCTGTTCCGAAAACCTTATTTTCTGGTAGAAAAAGTTATTTTAAAAAGGAACTAGTGATGACAGAATTACAATTCTTTCAGTTTTGTATTACTCAGGATCCCCTTCATCCATTCTGAAGGGGATCCATCCTCAATCACTTCTACCATAATCTACCTCGATATTCCTCTCAAACATCCTTCACATGGGATCCTTACACAAAAGTTCATCAACTGGACGAGACAGAGGGACCTCCAAGTTACCATAGCTTCCACCCATTGTAACCAAAGTCACACAGGGAGTAGCATTCTGAATCTGGATGAAACCATTATGTAGTATCCTGATGAAGGCCAACCATAGCCAAAACGTTGATCACTCTACATCTCGATGGCTCAATTCAATCAACATCACCATTCTTATCTACTTCTTTTGAACTTTATCAATAAAGTTGTATCAACTATATTTTTAAAGGGACTGTGTTGGGTTTTGTGTGCATATCAACTTTAGTAAATTAGAAAACAGTTGGCATCCACCTCAGAATTTGACCATTAGATCTATCGTGGATGCCACACACTGAAATAGGCCTATAGTTATTGTGGAAAATAAATTTCTATGACAGGTGCTTTGCTGACTTAAATTCAGGTACTGAACATGTACTACACCATGAAAAATAAACGAAAGAGGCTAATCAAACTGATTGTTTAAACCATCTTGACAATGAGGCCAAGATAAGATATATTGTGAAGTCAGTTAAAGGATAATCATTGAATTAACTAATCAAAATATGGACCTATAATATTTCAATCATGGAAGTACCTGATATATGAACACTTTACTGTTGCCTGCTGCCATAAATAATGTGCAGGGTTGACCCACTATTTCAGCTACTGGTTGCCTAGAGATACGACTTTGTATGTGCTTCACTTTTTTTTTGTATTACTTTACATGGATAGAGAGAGACAATGTCAGTGTCAAAGAGAAGATGAGAGCAGATTCCTCCTATGTGCTAATTTTCAAAACTACAAAGGGTAATACTGAGATTCTATAGACTTCCATTAGTAGTGTATAGTAATAAGGGAATGCACCATGTCATGAGCATTAATGTTTATTTCAATAACAAACAGACATCGAGTTACATTTTGTAAACCCTGATATGGTCGACCTGCATGGAGCTGTTCTCCCTCCATGACCACAGCCACCTGTGCAACGCTCCGTAGAACTTGTCCTTGGCCTCTCTCCATGACATCCAGTTCTTCCATGGCTTAGGATGCCGACCGTCATGGTTAATCACATTATCAGGGAAGAACCCACCTGTACCACCGACAGCCACATTCAGAAGGAAGTGGAACTGAAAAAAATATCCATTTTTTAATATACAGCAGCTCAAGGGCGAGTTGTCAGTTTGACACTGTTATAAACAGGTGGTCAGCTGTCCGACTCTGTACACTGTTATAAACAGGTGGTCAGCTGTCCGACTCTGTACACTGTTATAAACAGGTGGTCGGTCAGCTGTTCAACTCTGTACACTGTTATAAACAGGTGGTCAGCTGTCCGACTCTGTACACTGTTATAAACAGGTGGTCAGCTGTCCGACTCCGTACACTGTTATAAACAGGTGGTCAGCTGTCCGACTCCGTACACTGTTATAAACAGGTGGTCAGCTGTCCGACTCCGTACACTGTTATAAACAGTTGGTCAGCTGTTCAACTCCGTACACTGTTATAAACAGGTGGTCAGCTGTCCGACTCTGTACACTGTTATAAACAGGTGGTCGGTCAGCTGTCCGACTCTGTACACTGTTATAAACAGGTGGTCAGCTGTCCGACTCCGTACACTGTTATAAACAGGTGGTCAGCTGTCCGACTCTGTACACTGTTATAAACAGGTGGTCAGCTGTTCAACTCCGTACACTGTTATAAACAGGTGGTCAGCTGTCCAACTCTGTACACTGTTATAAACAGGTGGTCAGCTGTTCAACTCCGTACACTGTTATAAACAGGTGGTCAGCTGTTCAACTCCGTACACTGTTATAAACAGGTGGTCAGCTGTCCAACTCTGTACACTGTTATAAACAGGTGGTCAGCTGTTCAACTCCGTACACTGTTGTAAACAGGTGGTCAGCTGTCCGACTCCGTACACTGTTATAAACAGGTGGTCAGCTGTCCGACTCTGTACACTGTTATAAGCAGGTGGTCAGCTGTCCGACTCTGTACACTGTTATAAACAGGTGGTCAGCTGTCCGACTCCGTACACTGTTATAAACAGGTGGTCAGCTGTCCGACTCCGTACACTGTTATAAGCAGGTGGTCAGCTGTCCGACTCCGTACACTGTTATAAACAGGTGGTCAGCTGTCCGACTCCGTACACTGTTATAAACAGGTGGTCAGCTGTCCGACTCCGTACACTGTTATAAACAGGTGGTCGGTCAGCTGTTCAACTCCGTACACTGTTATAAACAGGTGGTCAGCTGTCCGACTCCGTACACTGTTATAAACAGGTGGTCAGCTGTCCGACTCCGTACACTGTTATAAACAGGTGGTCAGCTGTTCAACTCTGTACACTGTTATAAACAGGTGGTCGGTCAGCTGTCCGACTCTGTACACTGTTATAAACAGGTGGTCAGCTGTCCGACTCCGTACACTGTTATAAACAGGTGGTCAGCTGTCCAACTCTGTACAAGCATTGCAGAGTGTCGACACACAAGTGGACACTACTGCCTTACTCAAGCATCACGCTAACATTACAGGGTTGTTAATTTGGTATATTACTGATGGGTCAAAGCATTTAATCATTGAAGTCCTATATATATATATATATATATATATATATATATATATATATATATATATATATATATATATATTTATATCGGTGAGACAAAGTGGTTTGTTATTTATGTGTTCAATCATTCTGTTTTGATTTGTTCTGTTTCAAGCTAAGGTGCTGTAATGGAATTTTTCGGGTTACATTTAAAAAAGAAATAGTTACCTTTTGGTCGAAGGGTGCCATTTTGCTTTTGCCAGCCCAGGGGTTGTTGTTCGTTTTCCATGGTTTGCCGAATTCCCAGAACCCTCTCCAGCCAGGATTCCTACTGATGTGTGGGTTGGGGATATCTAGGTACTGAGCACCATCAACAAAATACCTGAAAGGTGTAGACACATACTGTCAAACAGTAGGCAACCCTACATTTGGGGAAACAGTATTGAGAATATTGCAGATGTTATACAGCAGTTAAGAATATGACAGATTTGATTGATTCAAAAATTAAGGAAAGAGGCAGACTCATTTTTATTCTCATGGAAGTTTTGAGCTATGAATGCATTGACATTTTACCTTAATCTGTATATTCCTTATGTGTTTTGTTACTTACCTGAATCCATCAGGGCTCCATTCAACAACAAAGTCATGGAACACATTGGAGTATGTGTGTGTATAGTTGAACCTGGAAGAAGCAAAAGTATGAAACTAACCACCAATAGCATACATCTTAAATATGTTACCAGCTTGACGTTTTAAGTATAGAACCCTGGCCCAGACTGCATTGTGTAGTCATTTTTTCACAACATGAATGTTGCCTCTGATCATCATCGACAAATGAACCCTTCAAATGTATAGGGTAAAATAAGGACATAGATGACAATTTTTGGTTCACCCGGTCCTTTTATCCCAGATAAAGGACCGAGTGAACCCAAAATTGTCAAATATGGCGTTTATACCATGGTTTTTCCACCATTATATTAAATAATTTCACCTTATGAAAACCATGAAATCCATTGATTTTTGTTGCGAGTCGGGTGAAGGTTCTGTCCTCCGCCATTTTGGTTTCTTGTTGATGTTTTGTCAAGTAATTGGTATGGGAGTGTATATACTCCATTTATACACAAAATCTTGGCCACTCATGAAGATGGGTAAATGTACATATATATATTTAACTCCTGCTTGGGTAGCATCCGTGATGTCATACGATATTATTCTCAATTTAGAAATTTTCCTTCAGCGACAGTGCCCGGCTTTGATTCAAAACAGAACAGCATGGATGCAAACTGTTACGTTGAGGCATGTCCTATGGCCATTGCCATAGTAGAACCGGTGGCAAGCAGTATGCGCGGTGGGCAGAATGACCTCAGACCAGACATCAACATAACAACTTGTATACAGTGCTGCTGTATACTAACCGACGCATTTTATCAGGGTTCGGAACTGCAAATCAGTGCCTAAACTCTATAACCATAGTATAAGCACTACCAATTGCTAAAATAGCAGTGGTCCAGACAGTATACAGGCTATTAGTTACATGCTAAACCGGAGGGAGTACCACAAAGGTGCCATACATATAGCATACCATGGGTACTGTGTACTCTATACGGGACTAGCACATTGCTAGTACTAAGGAAATCAGCTAGGTGGCTTATGTAGTCGGGGGCTAGATCATCATTTGGCCTCTTTGTATAGTCTAGTTTGAAAACCTGCCAATTAATTACTATCCATAGGATTTTTTCTATAAATTATATGTATGGATTCTCCATATCAACAAATTTAAGTAGATGATCTAGAAATAGATTAAATAATTATAATGAAAGAGCTATACATCATTGAAATTTCTATTGAATACCACAGGTGAACCAATCAGGGCATTGTCTCCCTATCAGGGTTATCACCTTACTTCACACCTGAAACAATGGGTGGGTGATTAAGATAAGGCGCAGGATGAAGCTTGTCAGTTTTATCACTGACCGTTGTTCTGGAGGTTAATAAGAAATTTACCCAGAATGCTCTGCTCTGGAGTCGGGGGCCTAACCAAGATGGCGGCCTCCATAGCCTAATATGCTAATGCCCTATACATCTGGCTAGATGATGGTTGTATATTGGTGCATCCTGACAACTATTTTCTGGTTCATACATTCCCAAAACATCAGCATAGTGGCATAGCTCACAGAGTTTGGGAGGACATTACAATGTGAGATAGGTAAAGACCTACTTAGATGCTGCTGTCTTGTAGTGCTTGTCCTCGCCCTTACTTGGCCCCCAATGCAGACAGCTCAGCAGCTTCTGCTGCCCCGCCATGCCGCCATTATTGTAACGCAGGTTCCGGTTGGCTGAATATGGAAAATACTGGTATTTAGTTCAATATATCTTGCATGCTGTCTACATTATGTCTAATTTGCAGGGTCACTACTTGGGGCAATAGAGATCTGGACATACCCATAACTTCCACGATGTCGACCTCTCCTGACATGGGCCATCCTCCATAGACATCATTCTCAGGTAACATCCAGATGGCTGCACAGATGTATATGAAAAAGATATCAGGTTTACGCGAGTAACATTTTGGTAAAATGTACATGTTGTTAGCTGATGGCGCATATATGTACCTCGGTACCTTTGTGACTTCATTTACTGATTAAGGTGCCTGTGTATAGTCCTTTCCCAGAATACTTCCATCTTAACAGAAAAGAATGGCTTGATGCACTTCATAATTAGATAACATTCCTCACCTGGCCACATCCAGTCCCCGCTGGGCATCTTGGCACGTATCTCTATCCTGCCGTAGGTGAAGCTGAATCGTCCCTTGGTGCGGATACGTCCTGATGCTATGGGAGGGATGTTTCCATTGTTCCTGTAACAACCGTTATTCCATGCTGCGGAACACTTCCCATACAGGTCTGGAAGAAGAGTGGCATAGAGATATAGATATCAAAGAAACACTGACTGATTACATAGTGCCAAAGGCTGATAACATATTGGTAAAAGAGTGGCATAGTGAGATAAATTTTGAAGAAAAACAGACCGATAACATAGTGCCAGAGTCTATTGATTTTGTTGCATAAGAACCACATGAATAGTGTTCTACAATCCTGAATTAGAAATTAATCTTATATGACTTAGAGATGTTTGAAAGTCCTACCCCAGATGTTCATGACTCCTGACCACAGGAATTGTTCACCAAAGGGCCGGCCAGTTTGGGGGTTAATGTTATCCTTAAGCAGAGTCTGAGGAGAAATAAAAACATTTTATCACAAAATATTAACATATAAAAGATGAATATAAGATCCAACTGTATCACATGGTGGTGTGTACATTTAGACAGATTTTATCACATGCTCCAGCCACAAGGCCTGCCAATAACAAAAGGCAATATCTACAACGATGCTGTGTCCTAGTGAACAGAGTAGGTATTCCATTGCCTGGGAAGAGCATTGAGGAATGTTGTAATCAATGTCTTAATCCTTATGCTGAGTAGATATAAGGACTGCATTCATAAAAGATACCTTTCCTACTTTGAGATATGTTAATCAACAGATAGGCTGAACTCATATGTGATATATTGTCTCATTTACGACAGAAGTTAGTACAAGCAGACATACCGGTTTAATGTGCAGCTTGCCGTCTTGTACAAAGGTGTTTGTCTTATCAGGTACGTACACCTGGAACTCACCATTCTGTAAACAACCATGGTGAATACATGAAAAATTATGTAGAAGTGTCTGTAAAAGACTTCATGTATATGTGTGTCTGTAAAAGAATTTCAGTTAGAGAAACAAAATGGTCTCCATTGAGTTTCAGAAAGAAGGTGAGCTAAATGATTTGGGTTGCTAATGACAAACAGCATTTGAAAAATTTAGCTTACTTTTCCTTCTATTCCGAGCCATAATTATAGGACCTAAAGGGAACATTTGCTTATATTTGTCTGAAGTGACATTAGAGGGTGCAGGATGTAACAAATAAAGCAAAAAGGCTCTCTAGTTTGTAACACATCGGTCTGCAGAGAATGCCTTTGCAAATACCTTTTAGCCATTACGGGAAGGCATTTCTCAAGATGGTACGACTAAACCCCCTTTAAGTCATATTGAGATTCCTCAGTTAACAGACCTGCATCTAGTGTTCGCTAATAATTGCACTGGTACGACTGCTATAGAGTAGGCGTAGTGTTTTGCCTACGATCACCCACTCTGTACATCAAGGGTTTCAAGTCTTACTGGTTGTGTCTAGTCGTACCATCTTGAAAAATGCCCTCCTAATCTTTCCATTAACTTTCTTCAAGAGGTTAGAACATGCCCAATTAGGAAATCTTGCCACTTGCCCCGCCACCGGCTGCATTGACCTCATGGTCCCATTTAGATGGGTCAAAGAAGTCAAAGTTGTCCTCCCAGACGAGGGTGGACTGCTGCCCTAGGACTGTCAGCCACAAGCATGAAGCCACCAACACACAGAGTAGGCCCATCCTGCAACACATCAATAGGGGATTCTTTAACAGTGCATCTTGCACCTTTCTCACAACGTTGTATGTATCACTGTTGTGTAACTAACAAATGCCATCAAGTCAACCTCCTGGTTGCTGCTTCTGTTTAACCAAAGCAGTGCTGCTGAGCTACCTGCTACCCACTGGGCACATCAATGTTGATTCAGCGTTGAAACAATGTTTGCAATGTTTGCATATCAACATTGATTTAGGGTTGAAATAGAGTTGAAATTGAAAGTTGAAACAACATACTCAAAATCAACTGTGATTCAACATCTAACCATCAGCGCTGATTCAATGTTTGTGTTTCTATGTTGACTCAACATTGTTTCAACAATGTTGAAACAACGTTGACAGTTGTTTTGTTGACATATCAATGTTGAATCAACATTGTATCAACATTGAAATCAATATTGTTGATTCAACATTGACAAATCAATGTTGAATCAACGTTGAGTTGACAACATTATTTCAACATTGATATGTCAACTGTTGACTGGATGTTGAAATGGTGATGGTTGACAACGTTGAAATACAAATATTGAAAAAGTGTTGAAAACAGGTTGATCAACACCATCAACATAACATCAACTGGTTGTCAATGTTGATGCAACATTGTGTGCCCACTGGGTAGCAGCATATTGGTGTATCATTATGAGATAGAAACATGAGGGTTGGAGTTATCATTCCAGCAGTCATCCATCAAAGCCTATTGGGAACATTGAATGACAAGGACTATGGGAAACACTTTGACTTACATTGAGTGTGTGTATACATATGTGTACAGCTTACCTGTTGGTGCGCTCAGACCGCCCTGTCCGTCTGTCTGTATACCACAGTACACAGCATATATAAACACATACAACAGGTGGTGTGTCTCTCAGGTACCTCTGTCCTGTTATTCACCTCTTATAAGTAATATCATTTACACACAGACAGACACTGATATCATCTCTCCATATCTTTACATAATCTATGTGTGGTCATGGTACATGCTATTGCCTCAGTTTGTGCCACTAAAGAAGTCTGCTCTACCCAGGACAGATGAGAAAATTTCTTTTGACATCTGTTTTCCAGGTTTAGGTAGATTAATCATCTGTATTGTAGTCTCATACTTCTTACAATAACAATAATTGTTTGGTGCATGAGAATATAATAGATAAGCTGTGCCTGAAACACAAGGTACAGTGGTAATTATATTTTGACATCTCACATTTGGTTTTAGTTTCCCTTTTACAGGTGCAGTTTACCCTGCTGCAGCAAACCTGGGGCCCAGCCAAAGCCCAGCCATTTTCCTTAACTGAACCTACGTAGTGAATGGTTCGTACAGGTTATGTGACTTTATTGCTAAGTGCTACCCATCATCTATATTAATGAATTGGTAAGTTGCCTCTATTCCTTATTGTTTCCTCCACATGTCTTTTGTTCCCTGATGTAGAAGGAGATATCTTACAATACTGTACTCCTATGGATAAAAGTAAGCATTTTAATTTGCCTTTTTCTTTCGTTTTTGCATTAAAACATACTTAATTGATCATCTCACCAAGACCATCCTGAAGCAGAAAGCTTACTAGATCTAATAGTTAGTGATCTCCAAAAGTTCTGTTAGTCAAAATGTTGCTCAGAGTAGCCAACACAACACTGTGGTAAGCATTCTATAACCCTTTTATATCACTATTTGTACTTGAGAGTGCATGTAGGGGCAGGTGTAGAGATAGAGACTCTACCATGAATTTTGTGCAAACTAATATGCCTTTTTTCTACATACATACCACTCATTGACTCATTCCCAGCAAATTGTCGTGAGTCCTTGTCCACCTGTGTGAAGTGGCTCACACATGTCGCTAGATGGAACAAGACGTCGTTATAGCACAAGATCACCAGGAATAGCAATTGCTATGCCACGTGAGTCTAACACACAGTGGCGAAAGATGACAGAATGAGTTATCACTCAAAAAGGAGTCACCATTGATGACCAATCATGGCGACAGATGACAACAATTTGCTGGGTTTGGTGCTTAGTTTCCAGCTCCAGGAAGTGCATATGCATATAACAATAATACTAGCTTTTATTGACAACAGAACAGTGAGGTCATTGCTGACCTATGTGTTATAAAAATATATGGATGGAGAGATTCAGAAACATGGCTAGAGTAATTTGGAGGAAGGGTTATTGAGACAAAGCTAGGAAAAGAGAGAGTATTTTGATAACATAAACAAGGAGACAAGAAATGACTATTGGCATTTATTTACCATTGAGACAACATAAATCTACAGTTTGTAGACCTTGATGTAGTCAACCTGCATGGCATTGATCCCATTTTTCTCCCTCCACGTCCAATACCAGCTGGGCCGGGAAGCATAGAAGCTGTCCTTAGCATCCCTCCATGGCATCCAGTTCTCCCATGGTTTAGGGTGTTCTCCATCATGGTTTATCACATTATCAGGGATGAATCCTCCCGTGCCACCAACAGCGACATTTAGAATGAAATGGAACTGAAAAATGTCCAATTATGTCCATTTAACAGGCATCAGCCTTTTTCAGAAATCTCCAACAATTTGGAGGTTTGTATGTCTTGCACATTTCTATTGAAAATAAAATCTAAGCATCATTAAGGGGCATGGTGGTCTTGTAGAGAACCACTTTGGAAATATCTCCATTACACACCTTTGGTAAATCATTAAAATCCTGTGACAACAAATGAACAAAATGATGAGGACATCCATGAAGGATTGTTATACATCCCATTACTTGTGAGTGGGCCAACAGGGGGTAAGTTAGTTAGGTTAGCAGTTCATATACAGTTTATGTGTCCAGAAATGTCCTTTCTTTTTTTCTTCTTTTTTTTTTTGTTACGGAGAAATTTGAAATGTGATACCTTTTGGTCGAAGGGTGCCATTAAGCTTCCACCAGCCCATGGGTTCTTATTAGTTTTCCATGGTTTTCCAAATTCCCAGAACCCTCTCCAGCCAGGATTTACACTGACGGGTGGATTGGGGACATTTAAGTACTCATCACCATCAACCAAAAACCTGAAAGATGTATAGAGGTACTGCAGAATCCCTTCTTCCGCAATGGCTAAATAAAGAGAATGGATAAAAATTGATGAACATTGTATGCACTAGAATATCCTACCCATTTGCAAAGGAACAATCATGTTAACATCAAAAATGTTTTTGCATTTGTGGATAGGATTAATATAATTATTATTTTACTACTGTATATTCATCATATACCCAATATGTATATTACCAACCGGTATCCATCACGGCTCCACTCAACAACAAAATCATGGAATGCATTGGAGTATGTGTGTGTGTTGTTGTACCTGTAAAAAAGAATGTCATTGAATTCAATGAGCCCCCAGAACACCATTGAAATTGGGTTTTAATTCTTTAATTGTCGATGATGCATTGAGGCACATTGAGGCATCATGCAGGATTGATACTCTGTAGGATCGCCAGCACTTCATTGGTGCATCATGATGACTAATGGGCATGATGCACTCCTGCATCATGGGCCCTTAAAGGGTTAAGAGGCAGCATGTTCCTCCTTCATGACATAATGCTCCAACCCTATCAGTTGATGTTTTAGTAAATTGACGGAACTTTGTTGGTGCATCTTGCAACTCTTTTAGAGTGTATCAACCTACCAATACACAAACATAGATGCAAGGTACACTGTAAATATAACTGTTGAATCTACCAGGGATCCTCTTAAACTGAACCATGAACCACCATAATTTCATTGCACCAGACAAGTGTGGTTTTTAAAAGAGGTCCCAGGTGGCAGTACAGTGATACAAGGAATCTCCCTCTTTGCAACTTTTGAACAAGGATTTTGCCATTATGTTGATGACATTTGTTTTACAGTTAAAGCAGGGATTGTACAGTAAACTTCTTAGTTAAAGTGATTAACTCTTCCAAGCTGCATTAATGATAACTATACAGCAAGTTTGATGCCTTCTCAAAGAGTCAGCATGATGCATCAGTGTAACACTGGTTCTTCACATCACAATGACAAATTAACATGGAATCAAGTCAGTATGCTATGATTAATCCTCAATGCCCTACTTGTAGGCATTAGTCTTGCGATGCTTGTTTTCTGATTTACTTATCCCCCAGTGCAGAGAGCTGAGCATCTTCTGATGGCCTGTAAAGGCACCATTCAGGTAACACAGATTTCTGTTGCCTGTAAAGAGAGAAAGCCTTTGTTTCAGTACAACGTCATTTTAAAATGAAGTAGAACAGCTAGAACCGTTACCAAAACAATAAGGATATGGTCACAAACTTTTTTGAAATTTTTTACTTCAACATTTTTCTTTTTAGAGTTTCATCGGAATATCTCATCTTTACTACAATTGATATAAGATTACTTGCAGAAATGTGAACTGAACATACCTATACTTTCTATGATATCTACTTCTCCAGACTTGGGCCAATTGCCATACACCTTGTCCTCCGGCATCATCCAGATAGCTGTACAGGGGAAGGAGGTCAATGGTTGAGGTTAACAATGCATATGGGCTTATAGTGAATCAATGTGTTATGCCTATTTGCCACCCTGGTGCAAGAATGCAGCTCACGTGAGTAACTCGCCATGACTACATTGATACCCCATATGGGATTAATATAGGTTCTCTCGAAGGATCAGCATGGACAGTGATAAGTAATGGATATGAATGCATTTATAAGTCGATCCTAAAGGGTTTACTTAATGTGATTAGGCTCCTGGCAATGGCTGACTTTTATCCCTTATATTCATGTATTTCTACACCATTATGTTTATGAATATTAACTTCAAAGCCAATGACAACATGAGGGAAGAAAGGTGTCAAAAGTTGTACTCTACAGGGGGACTTGTTTTGGTCATGAACAGAGAGTCAGTAAAAGTCTACCAATGAGAACATTTTTTAAATTATCTGTTCACTGAATGCAGGTGGCCATTATCATCGGTCAGTTCTGATTGACCATGATCCTTAAAGATGGAATCTTATGCAATCTTTGTGTCTTAAGAAATCCCCCTTCTTTTCAATTCAGAATCCTTTTGATTAGAATGAATTAAATTGTGGCAATATGTATGATAAAATGTCATCCTCACCAGGCCATGTCCAGTCCCCAGTGGGCATCTTTGCACGTATTTCTATCCTGCCGTAGGTGAAGCTGAATCGTCCCTTGGTGCGGATACGTCCTGATGCTATGGGTGGGATTTCACCATCCTCTCTGTAACAGCCATTATTCCAGGCAGCTGAACACTTCCCATAGAGTGCTGGTAAAAAGCAGTAGGGGCATATTGAGATAACCCTCAAGGATTAAAGACACTTTTTTTTAACTTGAGAAGCAGAGTGCTTTAATATTGAATCACCCTTGTTAGTATGATGCAGGAAACAGCACACTTCCCTATCTACCTATTATGTAGCAACAGATGTTTCTAACATCAATGGAGCATGAATGGAGGCCAAACATTGACATGATCAGCAGTAATTTGGGTTTGGATCATGGGATCAGTAACCCTGCACCAAATCAAAGACTTAAAATTTACCCCAGATGTCCAACACTCCTGACCTCAGGAACTCAGAATCATAGGTTAAATAACATAGTTCTCAGTTTGATACCATAAACATATCTTTCAGCGTATGGCCTAAACATATCAAATGATGTTACTTGTGGTTCCTGTTTACTGCCACATAGTCAATTCTGAATCTTCTTAGGGCAGCATAGTGCTTATAAACCCATGTCGCCATTTTAAGACACTATCTCTCACCTATAACACACAAAAATTGAACTAGAACTAGACTTACTGGTTTGATGTTAAGCATGCCATCCTGTACAAAGGTGTTTGTCTTATCGGGTACGTAAACCTGGAACTCACCATTCTGGAAACCATTATATTCAACTTCACAGTCTACTTAATATCCAAGTAGTGAAACAAAACATGACCAATCACATCAATAAAAGTATCTGCCTACAGTGTTAAGTCCTCGTATCATCTGGCAGATCTATAATTCATCTATTGCCTGTTCCCCATAAATGCCTCACAGAATGATGCTATGTCCTTGCAAATGCAATACGTCCATGGTATCTTCATGTCAAAAGCCACATATGAATTGTTTGGATAATATTGCATCTGTTGTGAGTAGGAAAGTTTATGTTATAGAACAAAAGAGGAGACAAAAAGAGAACATATAACTCTGCTTTCTACTTTATGTCTAAAAGTAAATTTCTTGTTGCAGAGACATACTTGTTTTACTGTTTTGCATGTCTTTAAACTTACTCTGAAAGATAAGAAAATGTTCTGAAAAGTGATTTTGCACCTTACCCCACCACCTGCTGCATTGACCTCATGGTCCCATTTAGATGGGTCAAAGAAGTCAAAGTTGTCCTCCCAGACGAGGGTGGACTGCTGCCCTAGGACTGTCAGCCACAGGCATGAAGCCACCAACACACACAGTAGGCCCATCCTGCAACACAGTCACAGGGGATTTGTTATCTCCATTATTGTTGTAATAATATAGCATAAGTGTTTTGATTATATGTTCTGGACTATATAAACACATTAGATATTCATTCATAATCCCACGGGATGGTCAAGGACTCAATGTGCATCACCGCAGTGTATCTGAGCCATAACCTGGTGTTACATCATGGGTTAACATTACTCCTACTTGTATGTTTGCTGATGTTTCATGCTTAACATGATACCAATTTCAGGATTCCCATGGCTCATATCCAATGTATTAGTTTAAATCTTTTCCATTTCTACCTGTTCCAATATATCCAGCAATTGATTTATGTTTAAGAAAGAAATCCAGCAATTGATTTATTAATAAAATAATGCATCTACAAATTATCATTCATAATCACCTGATAAAGGCCAACTTGAGCCGAAACGTTGTGATCTACATGATTATTATGGTTTAAATAAAATCCAACTACAAATAAAGTTTAGTTGTCATAGTTGTGTCTATTATATAATTATAATTAACATTTATAAATCTTACCTGTAGATGTGAGCAGACCATACTGTCAGTGTGTGTGTGAGACCTGTATATATAGAGGTTGTGTGGGGATACACCACCAGGTGTTGTACTTCTCATGCACCTTGATCTCCCTTTTTACAAACAATACTACTACTATTCTATTACTGACTTTACACAATCAGTGTTGTGTCATAGCTCTAGTAGCAATCATGGTTACTGGGAAGTGCATATGACCTTTCTGCACGAATCAACATGACTTGGGGTGACAAAAGATCAAATAATAGAGTACTAAAGAACATGGCTGGAAAAAGGCCACATATTTTACCCATTTCACCATGTTTACACTTGACCTAACCCCCAGTACCCCTTATGGGCCTAACTGAGTAATGTCTATTTTTTTTTTTTTTTTGGACTAGCTCATTGCGTTAATGAACTGTCAGGTTCATTTATGTAACGCTATAGAGCCGACCATTTTTATTTATATTTCAAACAGATACCAAACAGTTGAAGTAAATATAGACTCCACATAATCAAACATATGTCATTATGTACAATAACAGTAAGGAAGCAGGCAAGTGTATCAAATCAATCACATAGTATTTGTTGAGATATATATCGATATGACACAAGAAACACAAAATACAATTAAATGATCATCAATGATATAATATTATATGATGATGAAAATATGCTGATCACATAAATAATATTTGGAGCGGCGCGGTGACTACACCGTCTCCATCAACCTTTGTTCCTTAGTTATATCCAACCTTTAGCCTTGATCTGAGATTTTTTTAACTTTTTAACCTCATTCTTAAATTTAACTTTTGTGGTAGCCCTCTGAACCTCCTCTATTTGATATAACACATCCAAATTTTAATTTGGGCAGTACTTTGGGTAGAGATCACAAAATGGTCAAACGACAATTCTGAGGCAGCATCCTCCAACATTTATATAAGATCTAGATGAATATCATTAAACATATTTAGATGCCCCTACACATTAAGGGATATATCTACTAATCGTTATTCCAACTATTCTTCTACTGACCTTTGCACTAAATTAGAACACCCTTTCCCATATAAAATAAAAAAGGTGTATCTGAAGTATCTAAAAATCGAAATTTTGGCACCCAAGACTGTTTATGTTAATGATGGTAGAAAGAAATAGAAATAGGATCTATGTGTTACAGTGCACAATAAAGGCAGTGTGCACACCACTAAAGAAAGCTAACAACCCAATCATTTAAAGGTATGCTCAGTATTGAAAGTGTTATATAATGTCAAGAGACCTAGTATTATCAGAGGCAGTATTTTGGTTTTGGATATGGCATCCCCATATATCCACGTCATGGTATAAGCAAAGTGAGGGTACTATAATTAGAGGGGACTGCCTTCGCCTTGAATTGACCTGTCGACAACACAAGTGCTGGGTTATCCCTGTATTATTCCTTACTACTTATTATTACAGAAAAAGTAGTGCCGGAACTAAACTAGGCCTTAAGTAGCTTAAGTAGCTTTTGTATCGCTATTGATCTATGTAATTTCTATTGATGGATCTTTTTATTTTGGTGTAAATCCACTACCTGGTCATCATGCAAATGACCAGGTAGTAGCACTGTGAATTGGCTTTGTTTCTTTACGCTATCTGAGGGAGGGAGCCAAGCGCTGATTGCGAGATCTTGATGTATAGGTCACATGGAACAAATTCCATTTCCTCTATGTTTCTACACCATAACACACAAAAATCAGCCCCTTATAATGTTCATTGGTAATGTTTTCAACTGTAGCAATATTAAACCGTCTGTCACACACGTTGTGTCCGGATGCTGGATATCCTTGGCCCTGGAAATCATAATTGTGTAAGTGATGTGTGCAGTAAGTTACATTCTAACCTGTTTTGGGTCTGAAAATCTCTATTGGCCCGATTAGCTTTTGCACACCTGATAAATTCCCTAAACCCTGGCAAAACTCATCTACTGTTTCATTAAGGAACCGTTTGGGAACACCTGTGATATTTCTACAAATATTTCCTGCCTTTGAATACTAGGCCAATCAGCATTCAGTACATCCTTCAGTGCATGCCTGAATTCCATATGTGACTCACGAGAGGGCAGCATTTACCTCAACATGACCTATATTATGCCATGTCACAATCTGGCCCCAGCTCGACCACTAGCGTGAGTCGTCTCTGGCGACTAGCGTTTCTGGGTAAAAGTAGTTCTGGGCGCTGGTTGCTGTAGTGGTTAAATGTAGGCAGGTACAGTACGTAGTAATATTCCCCAGAATATGAGTTTACCCAGGGCATTGAACAATGTTGTGTACTGCTCCTTGTACTGTGAGCTGAGCCCGTACATACTGAATACTCTGACAGTGTGTGTGGGGGACATGGTCAGACTGACTCAGCATGAGCTACGCAACTCCCACTTATATCCACACTCAAACACTACATCCTCTGTCATGAACTGTGAAGAATGTTCATATCAGCCCCAATTAAACATCCTTTGCCATGAACTGTGAAGGACTCATCACTCCCACTTCCAGCCTTACTCAAACGCTACATCCCCTGTCATGAACTGTGAAGGACCCATCACTTCCACTTCCAGCCCCACTCAAACACTACAACCTCTGTCATGAACTGTGAAGGACTCATCTCTCCCACTTCCAGCCCCACTCAAACGCTACATCCACTGTCATGAACTGTGAAGGACCCATCACTCCCACTTCCAGCCCCACTCAAACGCTACATCCACTGTCATGAACTGTGAAGGACCCATCACTCCCACTTCCAGCCCCACTCAAACACTACATCCCCTGTCATGAACTGTGAAGGACTCATCACTCCCACTTCCAGCCCCACTCAAACACTACATCCTCTGTCATGAACTGTGAAGGACATGTCACTCCCACTTCCAGCCCCACTCAAACGCTACATCCCCTGTCATGAACTGTGAAGGACACATCTCTCCCACTTCCAGCCCCACTCAAACGCTACATCCCCTGTCATGAACTGTGAAGGACCCATCACTCCCACTTCCAGCCCCACTCAAACGCTACATCCCCTGTCATGAACTGTGAAGGACCCATCACTCCCACTTCCAGCCCCACTCAAACGCTACATCCCCTGTCATGAACTGTGAAGGACTCATCACTCCCACTTCCAGCCCCACTCAAACACTACATCCCCTGTCATGAACTGTGAAGGACTCATCACTCCCACTTCCAGCCCCACTCAAACGCTACATCCCCTATCATGAACTGTGAAAGACTCATCACTCCCACTTCCAGCCCCACTCAAACACTACATCCTCTGTCATGAACTGTGAAGGACTCATCACTCCCACTCCCAGCCCCACTCAAACACTATATCCTCTGTCATGAACTGTGAAGGACTCATCACTCCCACTTCCAGCCCCACTCAAACACTACATCCTCTGTCATGAACTGTGAAGGACTCATCACTCCCACTCCCAGCCCCACTCAAACACTATATCCTCTGTCATGAACTGTGAAGGACCCATCACTCCCACTTCCAGCCCCACTCAAACGCTACATCCCGTGTCATGAACTGTGAAGGACTCATCACTCCCACTTCCAGCCCCACTCAAACGCTACATCCCCTGTCATGAACTGTGAAGGACTCATCACTCCCACTTCCAACCCCACTCAAATGCTACATCCTCTGTCATGAACTGTGAAGGACTCATCACTCCCACTCCCAGCCCCACTCAAACACTATATCCTCTGTCATGAACTGTGAAGGACATATTACTCCCACTTCCAGCCCCACTCAAACACTATATCCTCTGTCATGAACTGTGAAGGACATATTACTCCCACTTCCAGCCCCACTCAAACGCTACATCCTCTGTCATGAACTGTGAAGGACTCATCACTCCCACTTCCAGCCCCACTCAAACACTACATCCTCTGTCATGAACTGTGAAGGACTCATCACTCCCACTCCCAGCCCCACTCAAACGCTACATCCTCTGTCATGAACTGTGAAGGACTCATCACTCCCACTTCCAGCCCCACTCACACGCTACATCCTCTATCATGAACTGTGAAGGACACATCACTCCCACTTCCAGCCCCACTCAAACACTACATCCCCTGTCATGAACTGTGAAGGATTGGTCACTCCCACTTCCAGCCCCACTCAAACACTATATCCTCTGTCATGAACTGTGAAGGACCCATCACTCCCACTTCCAGCCTCACTCAAACACTACATCCTCTGTCATGAACTGTGAAGGACACGTCACTCCCACTTCCAGCCCCACTCAAACACTATATCCTCTGTCATGAACTGTGAAGGACACATCACTCCCACTTCCAGCCCCACTCAAACGCTACATCCTCTGTCATGAACTATGAAGGATGTCACTCCCAGCCCCACTCAAACACTACATCCTCTGTCATGAACTGTGGAGGACTCATCACTCCCACTTCCAACCCCAATCAAACGTTAACGCTACATCCTCTGTGATGAACTGTGAAGGACATGTCCCTCCCACTTCTAGACACACTCAAATGCTACATCCTCTGTCATGAACTGAGTAGAACTGTTGGTGCTACCATATACGTTGGACTTAATTGATGGACTTACCTATGTGTTCATCTCGAGGAGGATTTTATCTTCTGGCTCACGGCATCACCGTCCAGGACTATGGACCCCTCTATTGAATACTATGTGTTTATGTCTTATAAAGACGAATTGTGATGTTTTATGTGATTCTCACGTTACAATCGAGATCACTTATATACAACCTTTTCCTCTAGTGTTATCTGGAGGGGGTTTGTGTAGGGAATCGCAGTCGCTATGCATCGAGGCTTGAATGTAGTCGAGACTATTATTATGTACCGTCTCGTAGTAGGATAGGCGCTCTTCGGGAGCGTCTCCTATACTACTCGTAAGAGGGCACCACGCGTGGTCTCGGGCGGTGTAGTACGGGAGGCAGACCAGAGGGCGCTCAGCACGGAACTAATCATCCATGATGAGGGGTATATATTCCGCCGTCCTCCTATGATCGGGACTCGCAGAGCTACCGGGCTGGTAGACTGATCTGGTCTCTAGAACGGCCTAATGAATGTTATAACAAGAGCTTTACCTCCTTCGGGGTATAGACTATAGGCATACGAAAGGTTGAAATGTGTTCGCAGTCCTTCTGTAACAAGTACTGTAATAAAGCGATTCTAAAACCTACTCGAACCGACTAGTTGCTTCGATAATATAGTTGTCTCGATATTAAGGTGTATCTCGAAATAGCAATACCTACACTATCAACATATATGACTCATTCCAAGAAATCTTGTACATCTGGTTCCTTGGGCATATAAAAGCAAGGGAAGCACTTCTACAAGACCAACAACATTTCTATTTCTTAGTGTTGGGACATAGCTAAGATCTCCATGTGGTTACAGCTAGTCTTGAGGCATAATTTAATTTCTATAAGCATTCAAAGAGGAATTTTCACCCATGTAACGTTAATGGAACATTTTTTAAGTGACCATCTAGCCTAGTTAAGGAACAGCACGAGTGGTCTTATTATATGCAATTAACAGGTACCCTAGTGTGTAAACTTCCATAGAAATCTTTTTGACCTACCTCTGGAATTGCCCAGGTGAGGTAGATATAAGTGACTTTCAATGCACACCAATTCCATTAGCTTTACACCGCTAGGTGTAACGCTAATGAAATTTTCTGAATTGTCTAAGTTTAAAGGTTATAATGTCAACAATCATCTTGTATGGTGAATCAGTCCTTGTGTGAGTGATCCCATAGGTATATGATGATGTATAGGTGAGCTTGGATCATTCTATGATAGGTCAGTGAATGTGTAACGCTAATGGAATTTGGATACCCTTCAACTACAGGGGGGGCTAGCCTTGTTATGAGTCTTGACCAGCACGTAACCCAGACTGAAAGTCGAAGAAACACAACAACTATATATACGCTTGCCATTCCCCCGATGCTGACACAGTTGGCACGGTGCCAGCATGAACCATTCCCCCGAACACCGATTGGCGATGTTCGCTCCTAACGTGACTCCGGGATCGGCGGCTTCCACGCCCCCATGCTTCACTTCCACCGCCGCACCCTCGGTCTACATATATATATATATATATATATATATATATATATATATGTATATATCAAAGTGTCAGCATGATGCATCAGTGTAACACTGGTTCCGCACATCACAATGACAAAGGAACATGGAGTTAAGTCAGTATGCTATAATTAAATCCTCAATGACCTACTTGGAGCCGTCAGTCATGTGATGCTTGTTCTCTGATTTACTTATCCCCCATTGCAGAGAGCTGAGCATCTTCTGCTGGCCTGCGAAATCACCAATCAGGTAACGCAGATTCCTGTTGCCTGAAAAAATATATAGCAGTGCAATCTTCTTTTTGAAGGAAAGTAGAACAGATATCCACATTATCAGAATGATAAGGATATGGCCACCCTTCAACAAAATTTCAATAATTTGTTTTTCATCAGGATACCATGTCTTTACAACAATTGATATCAGATTACCTGCAGATATTTGACCAGAACATACCTATACTTTCTATGGTGTCTACCTCTCCAGACTTGGGCCAATTGCCATACACCTTGTCCTCTGGCTTCATCCAGATGGCTGTATACGGGTATAGGGGTAGGAGGGAAATGGTTGATGTTAGCAATACATAAGGGCTCATAGTGAATCAATGCATTGTACCTATTTGCCATCTTGATGTCAGAATGCAGCTCAGGTGAGTAAACTGGCCATGACTACATTGATACCCCATATGAAATTGATACAGGTACTCTGGATTGGAAGGGGGAGGGACAAAGGAATTCAAAGGTAAATATGCTACCATTCTGGCAGCTTTTTCTAGGTTTTTTTAATGCCCAAAAACATTAGAAATTTCCCATGGACCATTTGTCAGTATTGCATTTGCTGCAAAGAGTTATATTATAAGTGTTGAGGAAGTTGGAAAAACAACTCCGAACCCTTTTGAATATAAATGTATTGACTTCATTGAAATATTGTTGATTATACCACTATTCTGGCACTTCCGGTGGTTTTAAATGCGATATATACGTGGTATATTCTGCATATACCACCCTTGTGCGTTTTTAGAATTTTTGGTATATACTTTTTCGGGGTCAAGTTGGACTTAGAATATTTTTGGAGACGCTGGCGGACATAGAAATTTAGCCTCGCCATTGTTTCAATGTGAAAAACAATCCCAACTCGTATCAGGATTGAACCCCGGCCGCAGTGGTGGTAGGCGAAGGCCTTAGCCATAGCGCCACACTGAACGGTGATGAAATCCAATGCGAACATAAATAAGACCTTGACCGGAGAGATACCGAATGTTCACACTCACTTTTCGTATGGAATCCAACCATGACATGTTATAATATCGAAATCCCAAGAAGTATTTGATCCATAGACGAGTAATGCGTGCTAATTTTCTCCATTTTCTTCAATATAAATAAGAATCCATTGATTTTCCCAACGTACGCGAGTAGCGGCCCGGTTCGCTCTGTGCGAAGCCATTGTTTTTCTTCCTTGACCTATATCCACATCCGGGCCACTAACACACTTTAGCCGGACAAGGAGGCGGGTGGGAATGGCCGGACCGCGACTCGCGTACTTTGGAGAAAATGGAGAAAATTAGCACGCATTCCTCTTCTATGGATCAAAAACTTCTTGGGATTTCGATATTATAACATGACAAGCTTGGATTCCATACGAAAAGTGAGTGTGAACACGGCGGTTCATCTCTCGGCAAGGAACAAAAACAATGGCTTCGCGCAGAGCGGACACGGGCCGTGTCGCTTGCTTTTACAAAATGTATCCTCCTGGCTATAATCTTTGGATATCAGGTAAGAAATTAATACAAAATGGAGGAAATCGTGGTATAAACCTTTTAGTTCATGGATGTTGGAGCCCACGGGGAGTCTATGCTGGATATACCCTCGACGCTCCGCGGCTCGGGTATATCCAGCATAGACTCCCCTAGGGCTCCAACATCCAGGATCTATTAGCTTAATAATCCTACATATGGTTTAAAAATATTCTTGGGATCCCCATGTTTTTAATGCATGTATGGACTGTGCATATCATTTTGGGACTCTGATGAGAATATGCCAGAAATCTGGCCACTTTTAGCCTTTCCCGCCATTCCCCCTAAAAATAGAATCTTGTACAATGCTTATGTCTTAAGGATTCCCTCTTCTGTTTAATTCAGAATCATTTTGATTAGAAAAAAGTAAATTATGGAGATATTCATAATAAGATTTCATCCTCACCAGGCCATGTCCAGTCCCCACTGGGCATCTTGGCATGTATCTCTATCCCGCCGTATTTGAAGCTGAATCATCCCTTGGTGCGGATACGTCCTGATGCTATGGGTGGGATTTCACCACTTTTCCTGTAACACCCATTATTCCAGGCAGCTGAACACTTCCCATAAAATGCTGGTAAAAGCAGTAGGGGCATATTAAGACAATCCTCAAGGATTAGAGACCCACTAATTTTTAACTGGAGCAGCAGAGTACTTTAATATTATAAATACACCCTGCTGTTAGCCTGATGAATGAACCTGCTCGCTTCCCTGTCTGAATATGCACTATGTACCAACAGGAGATGTTTTTAACATCAATGGAGCATTAATCGTTGCCAAACACCCAGTCATAATTTGATTTGGATCATGGGTTCAGTAAACCTGCACCCAATCAAAGACAGCTTTAAAACCTACCCCGCATGTCCAGGACTCCTGACTTCAAGAACTTCTCACCAAATGGCTTGCCAGTTGAAGGGTTGATGTTGTCTCTGAGTAGAGACTTAGGAAAGAAAGAAAATAGGGTTAAATAACAAAGTTCTCTGTTTCATACCATGAATATGGCCTGGACATGTGAAATGCTGGGCCCTGTTTTACAGCCACATTAGTCCATTTTGAATCATCTAAGTGCAGTATAGTGCATATAAATCCACTCTGCTATTTTGTTTTAAGTGAGACACCTCTCTCATTCATAACAGATGTCAATACAACTAGACTTACTGGTTTGATGTTAAGCATGCCATCCTTTACAAAGGTGTTTTTCTTATCAGGTACGTACACCTGGAACTCACCATTCTGTAAACAATTATGTACAACTTTACAGTCTACTTAGTGTACAAGTGGTGAAAAGAAACAAGACCAATCACAAAGTATCTGCTTACAGTATTAAATTTTGTTACCAACACAGGTAAAGCTGGCCCCTATCTAGTGGAAGGAACATATCTGCATCTTGCTTTACCCAGGCGCAGCAGAGGCAACCTCTCATGGCACATAACCCAGTTCTCTTATTTCCACAGTCATAAAAAGGTTCACAGGCTGGCCACAAATATTTGTGATGACTGGATTAGTTAAGACATCTAAATCAAAATAAGCCCTCACTATTGCATTATCTGGCAGATCTATAATTCATGTATTGCCTGTTTCCCTAAGCTCCTCACAGAATGTTGCCCTGTCCTTGCAACTGGAACAGGCCCATGGTAGCTGCATGTCAAAAGCAACATATGGGAATTGTTTGGATAATATTGCATTTATTGGGAGTATGAAAAGTTATATCTAGAACAAAAGAGAAGACAAAACAGAAGACATATAGCTTTTTAATTACTGCAGAGCCATTTGTTACCGGGTAACTGTTTCAGCATCTCCTTAAACTTCATTTGAAAGATGAGGTTATGTTCTAAAAGGTGATTTTACTACTTACTCCACCACCAGCTGCATTGACCTCATGGTCCCATTAAGATGGGTCAAAGAAGTCAAAGTTATCTTCCCAGATGAGTTTGGACTGTCAGCCACAGGCATGAGGCTACCAGCACACACAGTATGCCCATCCCGTAACAGAATAACACGGGATTCTTTATATGCAGTATAGACCTCGCATTGGTGCAGAAATGCAGCACTGGTGTTTGACTTTTGAATTATATGTTCAAGACTACCTAAATGGAATAAAACAGGGGTCAATGATTCAATGTGCATCACAGCAGTATACCTAAGCCTCTAACCTATAAAGTGGTGATACATCGCAGTTAAGATTACTGTTACTTTCATGACAGTAATTCCCATGGATTCTTTTATATCCAGCAATGCTTCAGTTCAATTTTTTTACCATTAACACCTGTTCCAATATATTCAGCAATCGGTTTATTGCCAGATATCAATGAAGTAAAACTGTCAATTCACACCCCTCAGTGTTAATAAAGGTAAGGACACTTCAGAAATTGGAAAAAAAAAAGCCTTGAACTTACTTTGAAAACAAAATGCATCTACAAATTATCATTCATCAATGTTACCTGTGGATATTTGCAGACCATGCTGTCAGTGTGTGTGTGTGACTGCAGTCCTATTACTGACTTTGCATAAGTAATATTATGCCATATATCTAGCAGCAATCATGGTAACCTTTTTGCACAAATTGACATCACTTGTTGTGGCGTCTTAGATAAAAATGCTTGAGGTTTGCTGAGAAATTGTTGGAAGGTATTTTTCTATGGAAATACATGTAGGAAAATACAAATTCTCGTAGGCAGCCATAGTTAAGACCACCAAACTTCAATGCCCTCTAGTGGAGAAACAGATACTGCTTCGCCACTAGAGGGCATTAGCATCAATAATCGGCCTGCAAATCACGGCAAAGTCGGGACTTTTCTCACGGCAAACTGGGGCCTATTGCCACAGAAAACTAGGGTCTTTGTTCACGGCAAACTGGGGTCTATGTTCATGGCAAACTGGGGCCTATGTTCACTGGAAATTGTGGCTCCATGGTAAACTGTGTATTCAGGATGCTACTGGTGTCGCCTGGTTATGTGACATTGCCTGACGACATTGCTAAGTGATGCGTCATAAATCATGATGGTAACGCCACTCTCTAAGCTGATTGTCTCGGAAGGGCTGAATGTTTCTCAGTAAATATGAGGTGTCACCACCCCAAATGCCTTGTGGCCATCCAAAAATCACAGGTCTTCCACCTTTGAACTGATATTAAACATACTTAAAATTCTCACAGTGCTTAGCAACCTACACCATATTTTACCCTATGAAATGGAGAAAAGAATAAGATAGGTCCACATAAACATAGTCAGGATAGATTTTGCGCAAATTGTCATGGTAACCAGGTAGTGATTTTTGCATGGTGAGGCCTGATCAGCGCATGAATACACATCAGGACCCCTTCACCTCATAAACTTCCACTGAATTTATGTTTTGAACAAAAAATATTCTGGGACTATTGAAACACTCCTACTCATCATTCTGATACCAAATAACAAAAAACTTGGTCCCTCTTTCCCTTCCCTTGGGGCCAAATTCCTCAAAATATCTAAGTTCAGAAGGGACTATTTGGCCAGTAAACCCGGAAGTGGTCCGATTTAGGGTGGTGACACCTTAAACCTTTCATTGGAACTACCAGTTAATGTGTTACCTATCAGATTAAAGCTATCAGTACATGGAGTTCAGATTAGCTATTGGCTGCCAGATTCACTTGAGAATTAAATCATGGCGGGTGCTGATTTCTGTACTCCTTCGGATCACCTACAATATAGTAAACCGCAGATGCGTTTAGAAACTCTGGAATTCAACAGAGAGGTCTATGGGACTTACAATGATGTGCAGGCGAGTCAACTTGGTGAATCTATGAATGCATCCAACAGCAGGGGGTACCCAGTAAACACAACTTCGTATATGGACGTTGTAGGATGTATAAATACGTAGAATTTTGTTTGCAACTATGTATTTTTGCTTGGTATGTGGACGTTCAAATGTTAAGGTTTAACTATGTACTAGATAGCTATGTAGTATTCACAAATACATATTTCTACGTTTTTTTCCTACCAAAAACCTACCTAAAAGGGGGGAAAACTGAAAAACATCATTCGTAAAATATCCACCAAGGAGAAGCCTTGAATCCTAGACCTCTCACATTTGATTCCTTCTTGCTACCACTGTACTACAGATTCTGATTTGTGTGTCAAAATTCCGTTATAATTTTCGGTGCCAGATATATTGGTTTCCTGGTTATCACAGTTTGTAGACCAAAACTTTTCAAATCCAGGGGTCCTGGGATCAATCCCAGCCCATAGCTGGAAACTATTTTGATATAGGGAGCATTATAATTTCTTTCATTTTTTTTTTGGTATTTTTAGATAACTTTTCGGTAGGAGAAAAATGTAAAAATATGTAGGAAAACATGTTTTAGATACTACCTATCTAGGACATAGTTAAACATTAATTTTTAAACGTCCATATACCAAGCAAAAAGATGTAATTCAAACCAATTTGGCAGGAACCATACCTAGTTATACCAAAATTCTACGTAGCATTTTGTTATGGTGTTTACGGGGTATGTCCTCCGGCCGCGGCCGGGCAGCGTTCGGAAGTTGGCATGCGTCCCAGGGTGTAAACAACAGGCCAACCTGTTTCGGACAGGGTGGGGGACATTCGGAATCTACATCACCCATACAGAATGTTCAATCCTACCCACACCCTCCATGGCCTATAGGCCAGGGCACTGTCCAGCAACAGTCACAACAACCTCAGACCCCCCTGCTATATTACATAGATGGAACACCTTATGTTCCCCATGTGCATCAGCAGCAGCAAACAGCTTCATCATGCCTGGCAGTGGTCCTATACCCATCTCTTCACACCATACATTGCAGGCTGGCCTGAATAGAGCAGGCCTATCAGCTACAGCTATGGTTGTCACTGGGGATTTTAGCAATCTGTATACCCCACAAGGCACTCAGCAAGGTACGGATTGGTTGCTTGGTATAAAGTTAATGGGTGAATCAGCCAAGCATAAAAGGTCATCTAATTGGCTTCGGCCTGACTTTCACATTGAGCAGGACACAAAATTCACTGACATGACATTTAACGAATCGGCACATGGGATGCATGAAGTGAATAAATGCATTGAGAAGGCTTAATCTCTGAATGTGGTGGAATTTGTCAATATTACTGTTGAAGGTTACGCTACTCATATGAGTTTTGTTACCCTTAAAGGCCAAAGTGGTGCCTTCGAAGCTATTCAACTTGCTATGTACGATCACTTGATTGTAGATAAAGTTATTGATGGCAGGCTTCTCGATTTTGAGGGGGGTGATAAAGGGGCTATTGAAGTCCATCCCAGCGCTGAACATATGGGTAATCAGGGTAAGCGCCATAAGCTCAGGAATAAAGCAGCAGCAGATAGGTCAGACAATGATAAGCAAGAATTTACCACTGAGTGCCTTAAGTTTGCGATTATGACAATTGCTATAGAAAACACATCTGTATCCAGTGTAAGGGTCAGCATAAGGGAAAGAATTGTAAGTTAGATAGGGTCCAGCAGAGTCAGAATTGACTGTCCGATGACGAAGTTCCTACCCCAGCCATTATGGTTCAGTGTGACCCATATGTTATCCTGGGGAAATACCACAAATGTCTAAGTGAATACTTTCCAGAATCTTTCAATCAGTTCTATTGCAGTTCAAGTCTTCATGACTTGCTAGATATTTACAGCAATTATGTACCTTTGTGGTCTGTAAATAGTGTTCATTATATTTGCGGGATGTTAGCAGGCAGTATTAATAATGTTTTCGGCACAGGTATCTAGGACCCCAATACACAATACTTGTTATACAGAGTTAGTCATGGTTTCAAACTTGTAAACCCAGGTTCACAAATTGATGGTTATTTCACTCAGAACTATAGCTCAGCAACTGTTGAGGCTTTTAGTGAAATTGACAGCATTATCATACAGGAGTTAGTTTCTGGTAAACTTAAGGTATTGGACCAACTACCACATTGTGTGCACGCTTTGGGTGCAGTTCCGAAGGCATCAGGAAAATATAGACCTATTACAGATGTGAGTAGACCCGAGGGTCATTCTATCAACAGCTTTATGACACAGACTTTTCACAGCTTTAGTTATAATTCTATTGACACTGTTTCCGATGCAGTGTATGAGAATTGGTATTTTGGGGTCACTGACATTACCTCAGCTTATCATACAGTTATGATAAGGCCCAGTGACAGAACTTATCAAGGCCTAGTATGAGAAATGGATGGAAGCGATAGGTTCATGCAGGACAATTTTCTGCCCCATACATATTCAATTCTATCACAGATGCAGTTGTCAGATTTGTCAATGCAAGTGGTTATTTTTGTATAAATTACCTAGATGATTAACTCGTTATAGGTAATTCATTAGATAGTTGCAGAGGTGCTCAACTGTTCTTACACAGCACTTAAAATCATTGGGTTTCTATATCTCATACAACAAGGTGAAATCCCCCAACATGGTTCAAACATACCTAGGCATAGAGCTGGATTCTAATACTATGCAGCTCAGACTCCCCAAAGACAAAATTGCTAAGTAACACCTGGAGTTGCTTTCCTTCGCTGGTCGATGCCGGGCGACGAGAAAACGACTCCAAAGATTGTGTGGTATTGTGTGACAATTATAAGGGGAGGTAGGACATTTTCACACAGAGTGATAGCCATGTTGAAGGGTTTTTCTAGCAGCAGGAGATATGTGAACCTCACAAAGAACTTTCACAAGAACTCTGATTGGTGGCAGAAGTTTGCCCTGTGGTTTAATGGTGAGGCAAAAGTAATCCAACCACCAAAACATACATCTATGGTCACTTCAGATGCATCTGGCTCAGGGTTTGGAGCATTCTATGGGTCAGACTGGTTAGCAGTGTCATATATTGATGTGCTAATAACGATACGACTTAAAGGCAAGACCTTGAGTAAGTTGATAACGCAGTTGTATCTATTCCAGCATATCGTCTTAATGGTTACTAGTGTATGTGAAGGCGGCCTGTGCTGGTCTGAGCATACAGGTAGGACGCAGCCGGCAGGTAAGGTAGCGACTAGGGCAACACCTATGATCGGTATGTGGGTGTGTGTGTGTGTGGTGTACACATAGCACTATGATATAAAATGTAAAAAGATAAAAAATTGCCATATATATACCAGCAGGGCAATGGGAGAAGGACCTGGTTGTTGAGTTAGACAAGCACCAACACTGTTAGCCTGCTCCTTCAATAGACATACCGTCAAACATCAACGTTCAAGAACTATACCTGATATTAGAGAGCCTTGAGCGATGGGGTAAACTTTGGAGGGATCATAGAGTCCAGTGTGTCACCGATAACACTCAAGTTGTAACGGCTCTGAACAAGGGCAGAGTTGATAATGACAGCGGTATGTCCATCCTGAGGTGTATTTCCTGGCAGACAGTCCTACATAATTGTCACTTAGTGGGGGTGCATATAACCGGTACAGACAATGTGATTGCTGACGCAATATCCAGGATGTTAAATGCAGCTGACTTACTAGTGTTTCTATGTTGTAGGAGCTGCGACAAAGTGCAGCCAACTGGACTAGAA
Source organism: Acholoe squamosa (assembly GCA_949317995.1). NCBI lineage: Eukaryota > Metazoa > Annelida > Polychaeta > Phyllodocida > Polynoidae > Acholoe > Acholoe squamosa. Next base: position 11,566,322 of record OX439051.1, on the reverse strand, counting down.
AATGGCTGAGCTTAAGGCGCAAGCTTGGTCTAAAGCCACGTGGAGAACTAAAACATTGCAGTGGAAATGCTATGTGTCATTTTGTGGTTCCATTTTTTGTGCAGTGGTCCCCACGTACACTTTGTTAATGTGCAGATACGTGGTGGACTTAATTGGATCGATCTTTGCAGTACAGGTCCATACAGAATTATGTGAGTGGAGTCATTTCCCTTAATAACTGTTACGGCTATGACGTTAAGGCGATCACAATAGCCGATATAAGGCGAGTCTTGGGTGATCCCACCCCAGTAAGACCCTCTTTCACTCTTAAGGACATGCTCAAGTTGTATGATGCTGTTGACATTTCTTACCCTTCGGAGAGGAGCATGTGGGCTTGCCTTGCGCTTAGTTTCCGCTCCTTGCTCCATAAGAGCAATGTAGTGCCGCACACTGCCTCTGCCTTGGAAGGCCATTACCTTCAGCAGGGAGCCCTCTCCTTTAAGTCCTGGGGCACGGAGCTCAGTGTACTGTCATCAAAGACTGTGCAGTATTCTTAGAAGGTTCTTAAAGTGCCAATTATTCTAGCTAGAGGTTCTCCTTTGTGTGCAGCTACACTAGTGTGGAACATTGTCAAGACTTTCCATTGTCAGACCCTTCTTCTCCAGTATTTATGATTCAGAAAGGAAATAAGTCTGTCCCACTGACCTACCCGGTCCTTCTAGCATGAGATCTATCGGAATGAACCCAGATCACGTGGGGATGCACTCAATGAGACAGGCAGGTGCACTTTATATGTATGAGTATCAGTATCAAGGACATCAGACAAGCAGGAGATTGGTCAAGTATCAGGTTCTGTAAAACCCCAAAAATGATCCTGGGTGAAAAATGACCCTGCTCTGTCTGCTATGGAAAAAGCAATTTTAATTTGCTTTTTGGGGCCATTTTTCTTTATCTATCCATCATAAAACCATCATATATGAAAAGAGAAGGATTGATAATGGTAGTCTAGAATACCAAACTACTTTTTAGCCATCTTATTTTGCATTCTGTTTTAATTATTGCAGTGGATATGAGGGAAAATAGCTCTCTGGGCTCACAGTAATGCAAATGATAAGTTTGTTTCACATTTGAGATTAATTAATCATACATCACTAGAAAGACCAATATGTATCCTAGTTAAATCTAAAATAACTTTTGGATATGAACTATAGCAGTTGAGAAAACACAATTTGAAACTTAATCTGCTGCCCATTCATAACTGAAAGTCAGTATAGGGGAGAGGCCACTTATCTAGGTCAACTGATGAGGCAGAGAGAGGGGAAAGGGGAGGGGTGGGGGACAGGGTCATAAATGACTCTGGGTCAAAAATTAACCCAGGGTCAAAAATGACTCTGGGGTGAAAATTCTTCAAGTAGGGTAAGTGGGGGGATGGTGGGGGGCAGGGTCAAAAATGACTCCGGGTCAAAAATCACCCAGGGTCATTTCTATACTTTAGCTTAGACCTGAGTATGGCCGCCCTTCTGTACCTTACCAAACCGTACCAAAGCAGAATCGACATGGACTCAATTGTGTCCAAAGGCTTGATCAACGAGTGGCAGGTTTAATAGGAGAGTAAAAAGACTTGTTTTGACTTATATATACATTTATCTATTTGGAGGTTGCTGGTAGTCTAGGACTGGACTGGCCCAAGTGCATCTTCCCCTTGCTTAGTCCCTCCGCATAGTTGATGGTTAGAATCAGTCTGTTATACTTGACTGATCCGGGTATTAAGTACAGGGGGAACCATCTAGGCCTCCAGTCACCCTGGGTCAACTAGATCACCAGGTGTGCAATCAATCACTCACAGGTAGCAGGCAGGCAGGCATAGCTGGCAGTTCAATATTTTCTTTGTAATTGTTACTTTGTTACCTGTTCGTTTTTCTTTTGTTTAAATAAATAGGCCGGTAGTCTACGACTGGACTGGCCCAAGTGCATCTACCTCTTGCTTAGTCCCTCCACATAGTTAATACAATTTGTGAGGGTACCTTATAGCTTTCTGGTGATAGCATAAAAATCTAGGAATTTGAATTTCTCTAGTCACGGTGTGCAATTAACAATCAAATCCTAATGGTCCAATTTAGGCAACCATGTGCCTAAATTGGACCAGTTGGTATCCTAAATTGAACCAATGTGCATTGTTGATCTCTATTTCCTTATAATTTCATTATATTGAAAAATATATAATATAGGGGACTTTTAATATATGATATCACATGTCCTCTTTTTTTTCATCAATATCATGTGAATTTTCTCCATACTGGAGTAAGAAAAACGTGGTAACTTGTTTGACTTCTGAAGCAAAGGTGGGGTGTTCAAGGCTGGGCCTGGATGTTTGACTGGACAGAAGCTTGTGATGGACACTGAGTGTCGGACTGTGAAGAGGACTGAGGTGGATGCTGGATGTTTGGCTGGACAGGAGCTTGTGATGGACCCCGAGTGTTGGTCTGTGAAGAGGCCAGAGGTGGATGCTGGATGTTTGGCTGGACAGGAGGTTGTGGCCAAGGACATGTTCCAACTGGTGAGGGCTCTGTGACTGATTCTTTTCCAAGTTCCAAATTTGAAGTTGGAAGTAGGGACAGGATTGCTATGGTTTGAATAAAAACCAATTGAGATCAGTAAAAGAAAACAAAAATACCGTACAGTAGGACAATCACAGTGTACCTGAGGTACCGTAAATTCTCTTGTATAAGCCGCGGCTATTATCAGAACCCAGCCCAGGAGGGTGGAGAGAGTGTGGGGGATAGGGTCAGATATAACTTAGTTCTCCCAGCTATTCCAGTATCACAGGGGGTCCCGGGGCCACCTATGACCACATACTTTTTTTAATTTTTAAGATGCATTCATAAGAAAAAAAAGTTACACCATTTTGAAATTTCTAGAATTTTCAACAACCTCAGGGGGCGGCTTATATGAGGAATGTGGCTTATACGAGAGAATTTATGCTACAGTAGAACAATCACAGTGTACCTGAGGTAAAGTGGCATTATCACAGTGTATGTGCGGTAGAGTAGGGCATTCACAGAGTGCCTGAGGTATTGAACAAGTAACCAATGGATAACTCATGACGAGTGTGTGTTAGTGAAGGATAAGGCCATGAGAACTCAGGTTACAGTTTACAGTCCGAGCTATTTTGAAAATTGATGAGGCATTTTTTCATTATTCATTATTCATTATATAGGTACCACTGTCTGAAAATCTCCAGGTTGTATATGCCACCATGTTATTGACATTCCTTGCACTGTAAGCTTTAATTTGATACCAAATATGGCCCCCCTTTGCTCATTCCTACCATGTCCGAATGCATTTTTGAGGAATTAAACAAATTTTTTTAGATAATGAATAATGAAATTTTCTCATGCGGCCCTTTAAATGCATGCGGGCGGTGGACGGTAAACTGTAATATGAGTTCCATTGGCCTAATGACACGAGGCCGTTGCTAACACACACGAGTCATGAGTTATCCATTGACTACTTATTTTATACCACGAAACCAATAAATAATCAATAGAATACCAATAAATTCAAGTTGAAACAAAAATTATTCCCCCTCCCCGGGACTCGATGCCAGCCATAGTGTGTGTACACAGGTACTACATACACCTCCTTGCCCGGCAGCGGACAGCGACAGCGTCCATCTCGGCTAGGGTTGGCAGCGGCACACGGCGAAAAATAGTGTACATACAGCTCCTCCCCCAGCAGCGAAGAGCGACAGCGCACACGGCGAAAAAGAGATGCGTCTCGCTGTTATGTTTGTGTAGAATACACCTCCTCGCCGGCAGCGGACAGCGACAGCGCACACGGCGAAAACAGATGCTTCTCGCGGTTATGTTTGTGTATAATACACCTCCTCCCCCAGCAGCGGACAGTGACAGCGCACACGGCGAAAAGAGATGCGCCCGAACCGGGGCTCGATCCGCGTACCTCGCGCGCCTGAGCGCAAAGCGCTAGACCACCGCGTCTCCTCCTTTAGCGGCCGTGTCGGCTTGGCTATGTATGGAAAAAAAATTTACGCCCGGACCGGGACTTGTTCCGCCTACCTCTACTATCTAACCAAGCAAACACATATCGTCTCTCGTCAGTCCCTGTGGCGCAGTGCATAGGGAGATGGATTTGGGATGTGAGACTGCTGGTTTCCATCCCTACCCTGGCAATGAAAATTATTGTAGGTTTTAACATGTAACATATGACATGGAAGGACATGAGAGGCATGCGGGTTATCCATGGATAACCGCACTGGGTGCGAGTTATCCATGGATAACCGCACGCCTTACAAAATTGATGTTACAGCCTACAGGGTGTGCAATAGGGAAGTTTAGCAAGCACGACGTACGTCCCCCGTAGTTCATTTAACGCAGACGTATCAATGCTGTAGGTATGCTGTACGTCTGCGTTTTATTGTCTACGTTGTGGCCGCTAAACCTGCCTAATATCGACAGATATGTGGATGGGAATAGCCACCAAAAAGCACTGAGTAACCCAGAAATCGTGGTATAAAGTAGCATAATCACAGTGTACATGAGGTAGAGTAGGACAATCATGGTTTACCTGAACTACAGTAGGACAATCACAGTGTACCTGAGGTATAGTAGCATAATCACAGTGTACCTGAAGTACAATAGGATGACCATTGTGTATCTTTGGTACAAAACGATGACCACTATCTCAAGAGGGGGGGGGGCCGAGTGATATTACCTTTGCTGAGTGACTATATGTTTGAACAAACGGTTCAAGAATGTTTAAATAGTTACCTTCTAAGATCAGCAGTTACTACAGGGGTACCAGGATCAAAGCGACAGTGGGCCGCAGTCTGAAAAAAACAACAACAAAAATTTGTAGAATAAAAATGATAGTTTGAAGGAGAAGGAGATGGATTTGTGAAGGAAGGGGCGCTTTAAAATATGGATAATCTTATAAAAAATATACTTCAAATGAGAATAATAGAAAAAAAAATAAATATTTAAACAAGGGAAAATTAAGTTGGATCGACAGGTTACAGTGATGATGAAAAAAGATGAGACAAACAATTATAAAATATTAGGTGATTTTGACTTACTTTGTGGAGTGAAGAGAAGTGCTGATCATGACACATTTCATTAGGTCCTTGGAGGAAACACCTTTCCACTGTTGTCATGACTTTCTCTGTTAGGTTGAACGTCCCAAAAGAGGGTCCACTAAAGAGAAAAAGAAATTAATTGAGTATTGAATTGTATTCTGAATACCGTAAATTCTTTCGTATGAGCCTCACCCTTGTATAAGCCGCACCCTGCGAAAGCCGTAAGCCTCACCTAGGGCTTGAAAATTGGCAGTTCAGTACTGGTTTGTAGTGTAAAATACTCTTGTATGAGCCGCACAAATTCTTAGAGCTGTTCCTATAAGCATCATTTTTATTTGGGTTCTGGTAATAGCCTCAGTTAATATGAGAGAATTTACAGTGTAGACTACAGTAATGTGTGGGATATAGTATGCACTTTGCATATAAGGTGCCACCCAAACAAGGTCCAGATTAGTTGACATTTTAATTTAAAATACATATATAAAAACAGTAAAAGGTGCACTTTGTAATTTTGGATAAAAAGTTTCCACAAAAAATAAAAAAAGGAAAGGGAACGTGGGGTTCAGATGTTATATACAATTAGATGTCTGACTAATACACACACAAACAAAAGATGGTTATCATTTGATGCAGTGAGATAGATTGTGGCGTATTTCCACCATTTAAAAGCCATAATTTTAACTGACTTTTAACTGACATTTATCAACTTTTAACTGATGAAATATGGAATGATTTAGAGGGTTCATAAAAAAAAATTCATCCACTCTCAATAGAGGGTGTTTATGAAATTTTGCTATTTTGCGCAAAATATTTAAAATCACCCCTCTAAATTAGGGAAAATATCATTTTTAAATGACCTTTAACTGACTTTCCAAAAATATCTTTTTACTGACTTTTAAATGACATTGAAGGAAACATATATTTAACCTACTTTTATGTGAGCAGTGGGTACTGACCACTGGGAACCCTGCATATAAATTGGGGTATTAGAGTGATAATTCTGAGTGAGATTTTCTATACTTACAATCAATGATTTGGACTAAGGACCAAAGCGCAGCTCTCGGGAAGTCCATGTTGTAGTAGCTGCTGCATGTGGAGATCGACAGATGACATAAAGACATCCCATTTTAGATAAGCCTGAAGGGATAAAAGATGAATTATTACACATTAGGGAAGTCCGAAATAGAAAGTTGGTCTATGGATTTCCCACACCATACCTTCAGAAACTGAACTTTTTTTGGATTTACAAATTATTTTATCTACAGAATCCTCACGGTAACAGGATCTTTACGCCCTAGACCTTTACCCCCAGACATCTACACAAAAATCATTTACTCCCATGGACATTTACCTACACCCCCCTGTATTATTAACGGGGATGGTTGGATAATCCCCCCAGGGCCAGTGTTGCCGAAAACTTTTTCTTGATGCAAGCCAAAGTGGCATGAGTCTTAGCGTCTTAAGCAGGCCATTTGCCCCTCACGCAGGCCATATAATGTTGATTTTTCAAGGTACCTTTATAAACTTAATGATAACTTGTTTTATACTGTGAAAAAAATAATAATATAAAACAATTTTACAAATGTGGCCCTATATTCACTTCTAATTGGCCGATTTGAAAAATTCGTTCACCATAATGAAGCTGAGATCATGGCAGGCCATCATGGCCTGCGTCCTAAGGCCCTACGTCGGCCATTAGGATTCTACGCCAGCAAAAGTAGGCGTCATTTCGGCAACACTGCAGGGCTGTGGGTATAATCCCATTAAGATTGTGCTTGTAGTGCCCAAGACTATGTTCATATAGTCCCGGGGGCTACATTCATAGTCCTAGGGACTACCCGTTTCATCCTGAGGACGAAAAGTGTAATGATCTAGGGGAGTGGTCATTATTTATCAACAGGGGGGGGGGTGGTGGGTTTTCGCGTGGACGCGCGAAAATTTTTTACGCCCCCCCCTTGACGGCAGTCAAAATTTTTTGCGCCCCCGCCGGAGGCGCGGAGAGTTTTCGCGCCCCCTCTTTGATCTATAGTAGCGCGCGGGCTTTTTTGCTAAAAAGAGGGTGAATTTTTTTAGCCCCCCCCCTCAAGAGGGGTCAAAATTTTTTTAGCCCCCCCCTCGGGAGGGGTCTGAAAATTTTACGCCCCCCCCTCAAACCCACCACCCCCCCCCTGTTGATAAATAATGACCACTCCCTAGTACTGAGGATTAGTTCATGAGACAGATATTCATGGGGACTAAATATAGTCCTCAGGACTAAATGCCTAGTCCCTGAGACTACCACTCGGTCTACTTCTATAGCCCTTAGGACTGTTTTATAATCCCTAATCAATTGTACATCCAAAAACGATTATTTGTTATATATAAATAGAATAACAGATATGAAAATAGGACTTACATGAATCCATCCAAGTTTGATAATGTTGCAGTGAAGAGTGTAGTTAACCATGTCAATAGATCCTTTTTTAGTTACAGCACACTGGGTATCATTTCCAAGCTGATCAGGAATAATCAGGTGTGTAACTTGGTAGATGCCAGATATCTGAAACAATTATGAAAATGCAAGTTGATCACACATGCAAAACTTTTTAAGCCCTCCCTCGATGGCAGTCATAATTTTTGGGGGCACGGAGAGTCAGGGTGCGGATTATAGGGGATGTGTACAAAAGACGTCATGCTTTTTTGGACCATTTTTCACACACCCCCTTTGTCACTTTTTTTTTGCCAATTTTGCAATGCTGAAAGTATATGGAAAATTAATTCCAACATCGAGGGCGAAACCCCCCCCCCCCTCCCCTCCTGCATGACGTCATTTGTACTCACCCCCATACGAGGGAGGCAGCTTATATGGGAGAATTTACGGTATATGGAAAATTAATCTCATGATGCCGGGCTTAACCCACCCTCTCCCCCACTACTGCATGATGTAATTTGCACACAGCCCCAAAGTGTGCGACATTTTACCAGTTTACCCTAAGCAGCAACCAGTGGTCACCTTAGGGAGTGGTCATTATTTATGGTCATTATTTATCAACAGGGGGGGGGGCTGGTAGGTTTTTGTGTGGAGGCACGAAAAGTTTTTCCACCCCCCATGCCGGAAGCATGGAGAATTTTCGTGGCCCTCTTTGATCTATAGTAGCACACAGGCTTTTTGGGTAAGAAGAGGGTATATTTTCTTAGTCCCAACCTCAAGAGGGGTCAACATTTTTTTTAGCCCCCCCCCCAAGAGAGGGGTCTGAAATCTTTACGCCCCCCCCTCAAACCCACCAGACCCCCCTGACCCCATAGATAAATAAGGGAGTGGTCATTATTTATCAACAGGGGGTGGGTTTTCACGGACACGCAAAAATTTTTATGCCCCCCCTCGGCGACAGTCAAAATTTTTTGCTTCTCCCCCAGAGGCGTGGAGAATTTTCGCGCCCCTCTTTGTTCTATAGTAGCACGTTGGCTTTTTTGCTAAAAAGAGGCTAAATTTTTTTAGCCCCCCTCAGGAGGGGTCTGAATTTTTTATGCCCCCCCCCCTCAAACCATACTTTAACAACATGTATGCCTCCACAACCTATGGGTAGTTTATTATCAGTCAGTGGAATAAGAGAGTGGATGAGTCATGATGTGCCCAGCAGTAGGGAGCCCCAGCAGTATCAGGGTCAACATGACTCAGTGTATATCTTTATACCTCACACAGGAGAAGTGTAGCATTGTAATCCTCTCCCCTCAGACAGAGCTGTGGAGTTGGTATTGGAGATACATCTGATGTCTTATTTACTGGCCCCTCTCTCAAGCTGGATGGAGACCTTAAAATCTACTTTTGATTCATACTGGAAAAGAGGTCAGCTAATGGGCCCAGGTCACTGCGACCATGGCCATGCATGTCAACACATAGAGGAATATATGTGTCTTAGTTTACAATACCAGGACTATAACATGCTGAGGAGAGCTGTAGAATATGGATTAGAAAATGGATACAATATAAACAGTTATCTTCCAGGGGAGGATGCTGCCCCTATTCATAAGGCTGTGAGAAAGGGTTGGCTGGATGGCCTCAAACTCCTGGTGCAGGCAGGTGCTCATATTGATATACAAACTAGATGCAGATATCACAAACGTAGATATAACAAAGACTTAACTCCACTGAGTATTGCATTCAAATCATATGGTGAAAGTTCAGTGAGCCGAGATATGGCGCTGTACCTTTTGGGGCATGGCGCAGACCCAACTTTACACCACCCTACATGGGACTATTCCATCATAGGTCTAGGTATTCAGAGAGGCATGCTAGCTGTGGTCAAAGCTGCAGTGGAGAGGTATAATCTCCCCATAAATGATACAGATATCTTACATAAGACAATGTTGCAATTGGCTGCAGAATCATTTTCATTCTCGTCTAGGCCTGGGCACAGAAGAATAGTCCAGTATTTGGTGGAAGCTGGAGCTGATGTGAATTATGTGCCTCCCAGTCACCCACTAAAACCTGTGTTTGCAGTCACAAGGAATGCTGAATTCCATCCTGAGGTGCTGGATATGTTTTATGCACATGGCTGTGATCTGCTGCTAGGTGAATATGAAGCTAGGGTTGTATGTGAGGAATGGGTCGATGTCAACAATGTCCGCTGGCTGATCAGGCACGGAGCTGACTTCAAGCATTCTAGACTTACAGAGAGACGGTTACTTGAGATAGCACTGCATGAGGAACTGGATGAGATAGCACTAGTGTTAATAAAGGCTGGTATTGAGGTAACACGGGATAACCTTGAGGCCATTGAGAGGTCTTATACTTCAGAACTTGGTCTGAGACACAAGGGCGCAGACAATGGGGGTACAAGTGGGACGCCTTTGTGGCTTATAAGTACCGGTGACCATGGTGCTGCTAAAGCTGAACAAACTACAGGCAAGGGATGGCAGTTTTCACAATGGAGAAGATTTCTGAGGTTCAACACCCCATCAACTAAGTGTAAAACTGAATCAGACAAGGACAGAATGGCGGATAAAGCAATGGGATGAACTGAAAACATTTAGTGATGAGACCCTGAATGTATATCATGATCTAACTGGTAGCATTCCAAAATCAAAAGTAGATAGGGGGACAGGTGACGAATCAGACTCAGATGAGGCTATTGAATCACTATTGTATGATAATGAAGAAGTAGCCCTCCAGGAGTTGTACAGCTTTATCCACCAGGTGCCAGGCCTCATGTGGTTGTGTCGGCGTTGCATACGGCGCAGTCTGGTGTCCCTGAACCCGTGTGTACTGAATACGCTGACAGTGTGTGTGGGACATGGTCAGACTGACTCAGCAAGAACTACACAACTCCCACTTCCAGCCCCACTCAAACGCTACATACTCTGTCATGAACTGTGAAGGATGGGTCACTCCCACTTCCAGCCCCACTCAAACGCTACATCCCCTGTCATGAACTGTGAAGGACTCATCACTCCCACTTCCAGCCCCACTCAAACGCTACAACCTCTGCCATGAACTGTGAAGGACACATTATTCCCACTTCCAGCCCCACTCAAACACTATATCCTCTGTCATGAACTGTGAAGGACCCATCACTCCCACTTCCAGTCCCACTAAAACACTACATCCTCTGTCATGTACTGTGAAGGACATGTCACTCCCACTTCCAGCCCCACTCAAACGCTACATCCACTGTCATGAACTGTGAAGGACTCATCACTCCCACTTCCAGCCCCACTCAAACGCTACATCCTCTGTCATGAACTGTGAAGGACACATTATTCCCACTTCCAGCCCCACTCAAACGCTACAACCTCTGCCATGAACTGTGAAGGATTGGTCACTCCCACTTCCAGCCCCACTCAAACACTATATCCTCTGTCATGAACTGTGAAGGATTGGTCACTCCCACTTCCAGCCCCACTCAAACACTACATCCTCTGTCATGAACTGTGAAGGACCCATCACTCCCACTTCCAGTCCCACTCAAACACTACATCCTCTGTCATGAACTGTGAAGGATTGGTCACTCCCACTTCCAGTCCCACTCAAACACTACATCCACTGTCAGGGCTATGTTCATGCATGATTATGACCAAGTGGGGATGATGCATGAGTAGCCATAAAAGGCTAGTTGAGTATAGGGATGTCATTGACATTTGTTTGAATAGCCTCAAAATGGTCAGGAAGGGGAGGGGGTATGTTACACCACCCAAAAAAAAGTCATTCCTATATTTTACTAAGAAATCAAAGAGAAAATTGTACTTGTAATTGTAGGGGAAGCCATAGCAATGCAATGTTATTTTAGACATTTATGCATTAGTCATTAAGGATTTTCTATTGATATGTACATGTACCTTAAGGGTATATACGGGTATGATAATAATAAACCCCACCAAAAAGCATCGAAACTAACTTTGTAACTGAAACTAACTTTATAAACTGTCATCTAAACAGGTATAAAAGTGGCATTTCAACCTTGCTTTCTGATGTATTCCAGACTTGTAGTTGCTTGTAATTTGTATATTTGAATGAGGAACAAGTCAGAAATCTTGTAGATAGTTGCAGGACCGGAAGTAGCATGTCTTGCTGTCACAGTAAATCTTTATTGGTTATAAGTGTTATCCGATGCATTTTCGCGGTCATAACATATCTCCCTTTCTCAAACCAGATACGGAGTATCGTAATACATGTAATATGAACAGTAAATGAAATATAGTATAGCACAACCATCTTTGTTGATATCAATATGAAAACTGAACACACAGTGTAAATGTTAATTAAGTCTGATAGTCATTGAGTCTCTGCAGAGCGCGCCTAATATGTGCTCCCCACCTTGGGTTGTTTTCATTAGGGACTGGCTGTGCCACCCTAGGTACACTGCAAAAATGGTGTTTAGCTTTTAAACATGTTTAGGTCTAAACATGTTTAAAACCTAAACATATATGTCAGTGAGGTGTATCATCGACTACACATTTTGGAAAATAACACTTTTGTTCTAAATACATAAACATTTTTGCTAAACATGTTCAGACGTTTAGAGTTTAAACAGTTGAATATTAGGTGTTTAGATTTAAACATCAATATGTTTAGATACTTGGATGTCAAATCCACACCAGGTAGCAGCACTACCTCTGAATGGACTATCTGCACACAGTTATAATCAATTGTTGTGACAAATATCCCCAAACTCCTTGTTTATCATAGTGTCATTTCATTAAATGTTATGAAAATAGACACAACAATAGAAAATTAACTAAATTCAACTTACACCACCATCATTACCATAAAATAATCAATGAGCTCAATGACTTACACCCTAGCCATGTTATTTTGTAAAGTATAAAGCAATGTCCTTCCTGCCAACCTGTTGTACTTTCTCAAGTCTCCTATTCTAATGCAGTGAGTACATATATGTGTATATAGCTGTGGCTGACATCTTTGGAGACTTTGCAGTGTAAATACCTGCTGATGTCCTCCAGTAAATGAGAAAACAAACAAAAGACATTCCCTTTTTTTTCAATGGATACATGTCTGCACACCCTTACTTCCCACCAAATCACTTAGACATCTAAACACAAAAATTTATAAACATCTAAACCCAAAATTTCATCGATATCTAAACACAAATTTTGAACCTAAATACCTAGATTTCTAAACACTTGAGCTAAGCACATTGTTTGGTTAAACATGTTTAGGAAATTAATGTGATTACAAAAACGTTGCAAGAATATGTTTAGAATTGTGTTTAGGATCTAAACACCATTTTTGCAGTGTACATCATTTTCATTTTGGACTGGTTGTGCCTGCTGTGGCATAACTGGTACAGGCTGAATGTTCTCATCGTTCTCTACCGACATGTCCATGTGGTACCAGTCATTTAACTCATACTCTTTACTTTTGTCTTGTACCTTGCACAACCTAGAAGTGTTCCATTTTTTACCATCTTCTAGCATCACACAATTCATGCACTTGTTTCACCTTTAGAGGTTTGGAATATCCCATCCGCCCTTTGAACACATGGATTTTTAACCCGGACATAATCTCCGTCACCAATCTGGTGTTCTTTGACACCAGGCTTGCTGTCAAACTTTGCCTTATAGTTGGCTTGAGCATCATATACCTTTGCTATTACATTTTCATAAAGAACATTTTAATCTTTGGGTTGAAGTATTTGAACCTTAGTGTGTACCTGTCTGCCTCACATTAGCTCAAATGGAGTTTTACCTGTAATACCATTTGGTATTGCATGATATGCCACTAATCGTTCTCTGACAGCATCACTTGGAGTCTTACCATCAAGTTTACCGATCTGAATACCCTCCTTGATGGTATGGTTCATCCTCTCGACGAGATCATTGGCCTGTGGATGGTACAGAGCAAATTGACAATGTGTAATATTGTGTTCTGAAAGAAAAGACTTCATCTCATGCGAACAAAATTGTACACCGTTATCAGTAACAAAAAATTCGGGAAAACCTTCACTAGCAAACACTTTGATGAGAAAGTCTTTGACTTTGGAGGTTGTCACCTCAGTGACAAATGAAACCTCACACCATTTAGAGTAGTAATCTACTAGGACAATAGCGAATTTGTACTTTGCATTCGGAAATAAACCAACAATATCCATAGCAACCTTTTGCCATACACTCTCAGGGAGTGGAACTGGGGTGAGAGGTGGCATATGACATGTATAAGGTATGTCACAGCAGCGCAATATATGCAGTTTTTCATAGTCTGTTCTATGATCCATTGATGGCCACCAATAGTACTAGCGTAGCGTTCATTTTACCATAGTCATACCGAAGTGTCCTTCATGGGCAAGCTGTATCACTCTGGCCTGTAGTGAGTCAGGAATAATGAGGCGCTCACCTCTGCGTAACATCCCATCCTCATCTCCATTTGATGTATTCTAGACTTGTAGTTGCTTGTAATTTGTATATTTGAATGAGGAACAAGTCAGAAAGCTTGTAGATCATTGCAGGACCGGAAGTAGCGTGTCTTGCTGTCACAGTAAATCTTTATTGGTTATTAATGTTATCTGGTGCATTTTCGCGATAGTAACACTTTCCCTTAGACCCCCATTGCCAACTTAATTACTATCCATCTCTACAGACCTTATACGTTTAGAGGTATAAATCTCTCAGACCAAGTCCATTTAACTGGTTAAGAGGTGACTGCTCTTAAAGTATCGTGGCAATGCCAATTACCTATAGATCATTAATTTGATACCAAACTTGCCTCTTCATGTCACCAGATGTAGGGGGTTCCAGTGAAAGACACCATGATTTATCAATAAATACAGTAATGCCAATAGTCACTATTATGACAATGCCAGGATACATCATCCAACCTGCATGATGTCCCACAGCTCATTTACTCTCATGATGCACCAATGCAGCCCAGCAAGTAATTTGCTAGAACTGCATTGGTGCATCATGCTGGCTCTTCATGGTTGTATAGAACTGTATCGGTGCATCATGCTGGCTCTTCATGGTTGTATAGAACTGCATCGGTGCATCATGCTGGCTCTTCATGGATGTATAGAACTGTAACAGTGCATCATGCTGACTCCTCATGGATGTATAGAACTGTAACAGTGCATCATGCTGACTCCTCATGGATGTATAGAACTGTAACAGTGCATCATGCTGACTCCTCATGGAGGTATCAGTCCAGTAACCATGAAATCGTACTGCTGTCTTTGTATTTACTAAATCATGTACATCCTTAATCATACAGCGCGCTTCATAGTAATATTAGGACCAACAGGTACAGTGCATTAGCATTGTTACTGGCTATCTGATCTGATCCTTTACTACTCCTCTATTTATAACCCTATCTGATGATCACTGACATCAGTACTACATCTAAAAAATCAGAATAATGCCATTATAAGGCGGTAACATTCACTTTACTGAACATTGTACATACCCGCCATTACAAAATTCATGATGACATTCCGGAGTGTAATCTGCAAAAAATGTTGCTAGCCTAATCAAAATCATATCAAAATCAAATTCAGCTCCTGAGAATAAGTTCACAATGTCGATTGTACAAATGGCCCAGTTTTTGTAACATACAAAAAGGGATACATTAGTCTCCAGGCAACATCCATCACAAAAGGACTAGTCATGGTTGTCCATTATCAGATTCTATAAAAAGATTTATCGGCTTTCTTTAAAATTCATTACTTAAACAACCGTTCCATGTTTAATTATTAATGTTTACATCCATGTCTTGTACATCTACAATTCTCCCTCTGTCAGTGGGCACCACTGGTGCTATTTATCTGACCCTATAGTCTTTGTGTTATTGTCAGTATCTGGGCACCATTTTAAAACAGGCTGTCTGCTTCTTGGTAAAATATATGTACAATTTGATACTCCCTTTCCTGTGAATAAGAACAAAATTGTTTCAGCTCTTACTTGTTCCTTTGGTATAGTAATAACTGTTATAATCAGGGTCGTAATTCTTATCGATACTTTATTTGGGGAAATCCATGAAAGTTCAAAAGGGATATACGTGTTATGTGGCTCTGTCCTAATTGTAAAGGTAGTTGACATAATACAGGGTGCAAAGGACATAGCTGCATGTTCTGTAGATAATGCAATGTTAGCTGCGTTAATGTTCCCATGCTTCATCTCATGGAGAACTACACAGCTGATCTGTAAGGAATTGAACAGAATTTTTGGAGTTGCAAGCCCCATCAGCGGCCGGGAGCGTAGCAACTCCATAATGTTTTCGGTTTTCTCCCTGTCACCTATGACATCATTGGTGACGTCATGCTGCCTCAGTGACGTCACCCACAGTGGCTAGCGATGGAGTGGCAACTCCTATCCGTGGTCCTTGCCACATTTTTCTTGTTATACTAGAAAGGGAACACCTGATGCAATGGCATTGGAGAGCCTGAGGAAATGTCATGGAATGTTCCTAGAGCTGTCTGTGAGTTCGATAAAACATTTAAGGTTGTTTTAGGGGCTAAAGTTGTGGTAACACTGCAGACATTTTGTGTGGCACCCATCATTCCCTTCTCCACTATGTTCATGGGGGTTATCGTGGCCATGGTAACGAACAAATTGACCATAAATTAGATTCACAGTTAGGGATGGCTGGACTGTTTGTTAGTTCCAGTCATGTCGATGTAAAGACCACTATACACTTCAGTTTAATTGGAGCATATATCAATTCTGATATACTTAATTTTATTTTGCCCATATAACAGAGATTATCGATCTTACTAAATCTTTACAACTTGCATCATCAAATGAAGTGTCATACCTTATACATTACTAGTCCAGGGGAGAGTAGAACCCTTTTTAGTAATTGTCATCCACACAGCGAATTTCTGATTACATCACTTATCATAATGACCATGTTTGCTGACTGAAGTGTTACAACATCTGAGAGGCTTACCTGTCTAGATAAACAGTTGTATCAGTGGTATCTATAAGATTGATATGACCTCCTTGGAAGGAAAGGGTCCCACTGTTGTAAGTTAACACATTTCAATGCCTTTGTTATACATTTAATCAGTTTCTTCTTTTTTTCTCTCTTACGTTTTTCTTCTTGGTAGGTTACAAAGGGATTTATAAAAAATAAAAATCATTAGCCAAGTACTACTCTGTTCTTTTGGTTGTTAACCAATTTTTGTGTGATGAACACTCAGTCTCATACATTGTTTTGTGTTTCGACTTGAAAAACAAACAAATGCCGTCTTTACTCATGCCCTTGGATCTACCATGGGGTTCACGGCTGGTGGAGTTCTTATTGATTGCTCCTTTCTACTGTCAGTAGGTATCAATTTAACAGGTCGTCCCTATAGGTGTCATATAGTGCATCTATAGCTTGTAGCCATTATATATACTGTCAGTAGGTATCTATTAAACAGGTCGTCCCTATAGGTGTCATAAAGTGCATCTATAGCTTGTAGCCATTATATATATACTGTCAGTAGGTATCAATTTAACAGGTCGTCCCTGTAGGTGTCATATAGTGCATCTATAGCTTGTAGCCATTATATATACTGTCAGTAGGTATCAATTTAACAGGTCGTCCCTGTAGGTGTCATATAGTGCATCTATAGGTTGTAGCCATTATATATATATATATATACTGTCAGTAGGTATCTATTAAACAGGTCGTCCCTATAGGTGTCATATAGTGCATCTATAGCTTGTAGCCATTATATATACTGTCAGTAGGTATCAATTTAACAGGTCGTCCCTGTAGGTGTCATATAGTGCATCTATAGGTTGTAGCCATTATATATATATACTGTCAGTAGGTATCTATTTAACAAGTCGTCCCTGTAGGTGTCATATAGTGCATCTATAGCTTGTAGCCATTATATATACTGTCAGTAGGTATTGTTAGGGTAAGGCTGATTGCCTACCGTCACTATATGGGACAGATATGACCCCACACAGATTAGGTAAAGGCAGAATTTGGGCCTTTTCCCTAAAAGTGATTGCTTTCTACTATAATTACACCATATTTCACTTATGGCTTAATATCAAGGTTTTAGGGATCAAAATATATTACAAAATACCAAATGGGAAGCTAGTATGCGGTTTATAATACATTTATTAATGTTTATTAATGTTACTCACTATCAGGAGATATCCATCAAAAGGTCACAATATTCTCAATAGTAGTTCATATTATTAAATATCCAATACCAGTCTCACAGTACATGGCCATACACAGTTCACAATATCGTAAAGTTCAGGTCCCAGAGCTTAACAAAATACAACATAAAAACAGGCAGAGGTTACTAAATAAAGTCACAGTACCTTTAGGGTTATAATGCTACAGGTTCCTGGTAGCATATATAACCCACCCCTAGAGTCCTAGCAGTCCCTGGCTATATCTGCTCCCATAGCCACTCCACACTGGGAACTGCTGCTCCTAGGCTCCTAGCTCCTTGCTCTCTGGACTCCTACTGACTGTCTCTAACCTTTCCAACTCTATTTAACCTCATCATTGTTAGCCTGCTATAACCATATTTGGACATTGAACAAGCCCCAACTAGTGTGTGGCTTGGTTGTCACACCCTGAGTGGTGGAGGTGGGGGGGGGGGCTGGTGGCACTGAAACTAAGTGGGAGTACCAGCTTTAGCACCTCCACCTCCACCCTGGAGCTGACAGCCCACACAGTTGCACTCTAATACCCATCATATTTCTAACCACATATACATCAAAATGCCTTTGCAACATTAATATACAAATAAATGACAATTGATAAGATTCCAATATTATATGTTATATAACATTGCATCATATTACCAAAGCTCCGCAGATATAACCCTACATTACACCTCGGGAACTAAAATGTTTTGTACCACTCAAAACTAATTATAATCACCAGAGAGTTCACCGCTTTTATGGGTATTTTCATTTTTTTTTTTTTTTAACATAAGTTACTTTACTTAAATGGAATAATGCATGAAAAAAATTCTTGTTTTGTACACACAAATAGTACAAACAAACATCTAACTGGTCCTTGTAAAACTCACAATTCTTGAATATAAGACACTGTCCATAAGACTACCATATATCTTTGTTACTGATTATATTTATCAACCGGGATCTTTTTCAAGATCCTATCTTATCTCTGACAAAAACAAATACATATTCATCAAAATTATACACATGAATTATATCACAGCACAGGAATAGCTAACTGATTGTGCATCAACCAGGATCTTATTCAAGACCTTCACATACATGTAAAAATTTCAACATTAAGTTTGAAACATTTACATTGTTGAAAATAATCAATACAAAATATTTTCTTTTCCAGTTACAATAATTATCACCTATACATCATCATATGATCATCATACACATCAAATCTTCTTAAACCTTCCAATAGATAACAAAACTTGATGGGGACTCAAGTAAAGTAACTTCTTGGTTGGCTGATACATAATGGGCTCGTCCCTGTGCCGAGAGACAAATCCCACCATGTAATATCTCTGTCAATCATGTGCTCATGCCTTTGTATTGTACTTGGATCCGAAAGGTATGACTTGTGACCAGTCCACCCTTTAACACCAGTCATCATCTCGCAGCCCTACTGCTACTATTGATATCATCAGCCATCTTTTCCAACCAGGCACCTAGCCTACATAAACTCAGCATCTGATTATCAAAGAAAAGTGAGATAAACACAATCAAAACATGACACGCATGACACTCATCTCAACCATGGCATGGGTAACAATGTAAGTCTCATACTTTCTACAACCAATAATACTTAGTTCAGAATCTCTTTACATAGCACCTTAAACTTAATTCCACTTACCTTTAGGGAACAGCTACCTGGCTCGATCTAAACATCCTAAACTAATTCTCTGTTATTATCCTTAGACTTACTTTATGCAATTATAGACTTACCTTTAACCTGCCAGCTATTTTCCCAAATCTGTAACAATGAGTGGTATTTAAAGTGAGACAAATATCTCAAAGCTAACTCAGATAGGTGGCTGGGAAATCACATTCAAAGCTTGCCTCTACTCAGCCATACCACACATCAGGTCAATGGCTCCTACACACCGTCTTATGCTGCCTGACTTGGCACATTAGACATTTATTGGATGCAGCTATTTCCTCTGGGCCCCTGCATCCCAAGCTTACTCTTATGTGTCCCCTGTGCTCTTGCAATACTCCATGCAACTTATGCCCCTATGTGTCACAACACACCACCTACAGACCCAAATACCTCTGGCATCTGCTCCTGTCACATTCTCAGTACCACACATTGATTTTAAAGTCAAATCCAGGTTGTTTTTGTCCAATGAGGTTGATCTAGGTACATAATGCTGGTCTTTTTGGAACCAAATACTCGTGTTGGTATGGAACCTTACCAAAGCACTGCCTAATCACCTCTCTATTCAGGTTAAATCGTAAAGAAAATATAAAATCATGATGCTAATAGGAACTGAACAGAAACATTAGCTTTTTTTTTAGTCTGCTCCTTTCACAGCTTATCACAATGATACACTTGTCCCTTCGATTTAATAGTTAGAAGTAATTGGGCTCGCTACCACATAGATAGACTTTGTGTCTGAAATGGTCTTTGTTAGGTTTCATATAACTTCTGTACACCTGGTTTGGCATATAGATGTGATACTCAACCCCTTTATTTCAATTGGGTTCCCAGAGCTCTACTTTATACACCATGAGCTGGCTTGCCCTTTGGTGGTTGAGCTCAAATGAGAAAAATATGTGTACATCACCAGTAGTCTAAGAGGCTGGGTTGCCTGCTTAGAACACTACATGTACTAATTACAGGTTAAAAATCTGGTTCTATCTTACAAACATCTATGCAAACCTATAGCTCTCCTGTCGCGAAAAGAAAAGCATGTAAACATAGTGTTAAGACTGTAAGTTCATCCCCAGTACATCACACATCTGGATAATGCATGATATGAAACAGTGAAATAGAAAGATAGTTATTACTCTAGAAATGGTAAGGTATTCAGTTACAGATTTCACACGGTATAAGCACCACAAGTGTAACACGCTGCGCAACGCGTACACCTAAAAATATAAGCACCATCATCTATAAACTAGAATACTTTCCATTTAGAATTTATTTACACATTTACCGAGATCTTAATCTCGGCACATCTCTGACTCTATTTGTGAGATCTGTTGTCACAAATTTACTCTTGGCCAGTGCATCAAGATGGTCAATAGATAACCACAAAGTATCTCCATCCTTAAAGGGGACTAAATATTTCACACCCTCTCCTCTTGGTTTGCACACATCACTAATCTTAGTTATTTCATGATATGTGGGTAGGCCATCGATGGGTATCGACTTTGCTGCCCTGGGCACAAGTCTGTGACTCACTTGAATCAGTGCTGGAGGATCAGTTGGAGGTGGTTCTGTGGGCACTGTCTCTGGCTCACTTGTCTGTCCATCCTCCATATCTTCCTCATCCTCTCCCTTCGGGATATCTTCCAGCACCTGATCGTCATCTGGCTCCTCTATTCTCGGTTCTAGTGTGAAACTGTCCACCGGGAGATTACCCTCATCTAGATCTTCTGGATCTTGGATATTTAGTTCATCAGCCATAGGTTTGGCCCATCTCTTTTCTACCTCTTCCCTTGACAATCCCTTCTTTAGTCTCATAATTGTCACTGGCCTGTTCATAAATTTCCCACTCTTAGCATGTCTCAGAAACACTGTTGTTTCAGTATGGTATCTCAACAACAGATATGGTCCATGAAATATCTTGGCCAACTTCAATTTTGTCTTTGGGTCCTTGATTCTTGGCCAGTATAACCAGCATATATCTCCCTCCTTCAATTTTGGATCATATGCTCCACGATCATACCGCTTTTTCATCTGTTCTTGGACATGCTTCATGGGACTTGAGAATATCTGCAAGATGTTCATTCACACTTTTAACCTCTTCTGAATCAAATTTGAGTTGATTCTCAGTTGGAAATAGAGGTTCTACTCCATGACTCATCATAAAGGCTGTATGCCCTGTGGCATACACTGGTGTAGAATTCAAGCTGAACTCTACTGCCTCCAGATGCTTGTCCCAGTCTTTTTGATTCTCACTCACATAATTCCTGATCACTCCTAATATCGAGCGATTTGTTCTCTCAACAAGACCTGAGGCCTGAGGATGCAACACAGAATTGAATTGTTGTTGGATGTTGTAGGTAGCACACACTGACTCAAATACTTTACTTGCAAAGGACTTGCCATTGTCCATAACCAACCGTCTTGGTGTTCCAAACCTACAAATCATCTTGTTGTAGAATGCCCTGGACACTGTGCCTGCTGTCAGATCTTTTACTGCAAAGCAAACAATAAACCTTGAATAATAGTCAACAAGAACTAATATGTGTTCATTGAAATTGAGTGTCGGAGGTAATCTTTCGAGGGCATCTAGGTTCCATGTGTCGAAGGGCCTTGGACATGGGTCTCTTAAGATCAGAGGAGGTTTAATTGGCCTTGTCATTCTCTTTGTTTGAGCACAGTCTTCACAAGAGGCACAATAATCAGTGACATCCTGTGACATCTTAGGCCAAAAATACCTTGATCTCATGCACCCAACATTTTGTTGACACCAAGATGACCTCCCATTGGGTCATCATGGTGTGCCATCAAAATCTTCAACCTTAGCCCTTGGGGCACAACAATCAGTGCTGTAACCTCAGCCTTTGGTTTAATCAAGACATCCATGAAGTACAATTTTCTGTCCACTATAGTGTAATGAGCTTCTCTCAACACCAAAGCCCTAGCTTGCTTTGCATTTAGTGGCAACCTATCATTAACTAGATAGTCCCTCACACTATGACAGAAGTCATCACCCTCCCGCTCTTCCTACATCTCTTCTCTAGAGATACCAACGAGTGGGAAGTGATCTTTGACTGCCGCTTGACCTCAGCTGTGTACTTCTTTCTTTTAAACTCTCGATGTGGTGCGTTCTCAGCTCTTAGCACTGCTAGATCCATTAAATCTGGACCAAACCACATATATGCTCCTCCTGTTGAATCAAATCATGTTGTGGGCTAATCTTATCACTGAAAGTAACCCTTTTCTTAGGATGATCTGATTTCTTCATGATCTTTTTCTTGTACCTTCTCTCTGCTCTGACTCTCCTTCTCTCCCTCTTTGGAATCCTGACCTTTGAGGCAGGCTTGAAAGACATAAGAGACTGCATCTCACTAGTACTGATGGAACTCAGCATAGGGAATGATTCCATCATCTCCTCAATGTCATCCTGCTCATACGGCTTACCTTCCAGCCTACTCAGAGAGTCGGGAACAACATTCTCCTTGCCCTTAACATGCTCTTGTGCATGATCAAGTTGTCATATGAGAAATATCATATGACTAGTGGTATATAGTGTAAATCCAACAGGCTCTTATAAATAGTGTTATTTCCAGTTATTACTGGTTTATTCAGCTTTAGGCAACATGTAAGAAATATCAATCACACAGTAGTTAGTATGTAGGTATTTTGCACATACAGTAAATATACAATAGTTCATAGAGTATAATGTTCTGTTCCACTCCACCTGTGAGGTAATAATAATACAATGTCCAGCATAGTTTTAGGTGGGTTCCCACACCTAGCTCCTGACCTGCTGCTTAGAGGAATAATGTAATAATGAATAACTTTACCCTCTGGTGGATGTCTTGAGGAAGATACCCTCTGGCCACTAATGATGGAAACCAATGCCTGTCTAGCATAGTTTCACCATAGTGCAGTGGTATAGCAGGTAGCAGGAGATGACTGGAGATGTTACCTCTGGAGCGGTTCTTGGTGTTCTGCTTTCTAGGAGGTGCAGCCAGGCTATTTGTACCAAATCTTGGCATTGCACCTCAGACTGACTGGGGCCAGTGGCATCTGCCTAACTCTGCAATTGTTTGAGGGGGGTCTTTCATGTGTCACAGGGTGCACAAAGGACCCCCATGGACGCCGCTATGTCCCCCATTGTCCTGGTCGGTTCTGTAACTTCAGACCCTCATATCTCGGAAGTTTACGCTGCTATAACCGCCATTTTGCGCATGCGTGGACTTGAATATGCCAAGTTACTAATGCCCGCTTGCCGAGCGCGTAACTTGTGCTGGTTTGTCTGTAGTGCATTCGGAGGTCGAATCAGTCTCTATGGCGTAACTTCCTTAATAATAGGAGTTCCGCCTTGATCTTGGGCTCATTTTGACCGTCTAATTTTGGGCTTTCCATAAATGCTTTGATATTTGACCTAGGTTGCTCAGGAGCGATGCTAGAGCGACCGGAAGGTTATGGCGTCGTGACTTATGTAAGCTATTGTTCAGTGTTTGGGTGCTCAGACACCCATGACGGCGTCAGCGGTGCCCAGGCACCCCTAACGGCCGTTTGCATTCACTTACAACTTATTAGTTTGTGCACTGAACCATGAGGTTGCACACTGAGACCCTTCAAAACATTATATTGTGCAGTGGACCATTAGGTCGGACCCTTTGATGTCATAACCTCTGTCTAACTGACCTGGCTGGTGTGCAGTGGGGCATGAACGCTCTTATACAAAGTTTGAGCGCTCTTATAGCTCTTAGAACCAACCTATGTATTAATTTCTTAGATATTCTTTGATTAATACAATAACATGTTAGAATTTATGGAATAATAAAATGGTATATGATAGAATACTCCGTCTCCCCCGAGAAAATGCGAAACTCCGTCATTTCGCCGAGGGAATGTACAATATATATATTTTTACCTTATTTGGAGTTATATACTGTTTGTAAGAGGATTTGAAGTGATGGGGAGTGCTTCAAGTGCAATTTTTGTGGTAGAGCTTTGTCAGTATATATAAACAATTTTTCTCCTGGGTATAAGTACATTTCCGTAATTCTATATCTTACCATTCATGGGTGTATTTGCTTATG
Organism: Acholoe squamosa; assembly: GCA_949317995.1. NCBI lineage: Eukaryota > Metazoa > Annelida > Polychaeta > Phyllodocida > Polynoidae > Acholoe > Acholoe squamosa. The sequence continues at coordinate 11,541,889 of OX439051.1, read as the reverse complement.
TATCTTCAATTTTGGGTACAATTTTCCAAATTTTATGTACAACATACAATTTGGCAAATAGCGTGCAATTTTGGCATTCAATGTTCAATTTAGCGTGCAAATTGAACATAAATGACAATTTTAGTGTGCAAATTTACAATTTCGCGTGTAATTGCGTTCAATTGACAATTTTAGTATGCAAATATATAGTTTTCGCGTTCATTTGGCAATTTTAGTATGCAAATATACAATTTCGTGTTCAATTTACAATTTTAGTATGCCAATATACAATTTTGCGTTCAATTGATAATTTTTTTGTATGCAAATATACAATTTTGCGTACAGTTTGGTTACACATGAAAAATATTGATTTTGTAAAAATCCGATTTAGTGTATGAATTGGGTACAAACGTACAGTATAATGTGCAACATACATTTTAGTGTGCAAATTGTGTACAAGTGTACGATCTATTGTGCAAATAGCAATTTTTTGTCTCTGAGTTACTCTGTGGTTTTGCTATATGGGTGTATTAATTGGCAATTTCGGCAGTGGGCCGCTGCTTTTAATTGACTTTTCCCTAGCCTTTTTGAGTATGTGTCCCTGAAAGAGATTGTTTGGTGAGTATCTTAAGTAAAGATTTTTCATGTCACAATTTTTCTCAACAATTTTTTTTTTTTTTTTTCATTTTTCCAACAATTTTCTTGGATACCTAAAGTGTGTTACCTTAAGTAAACCTTGGTATAGTATACAAGTGCTAGTGGGTACAAGAACTGTCTTAGTTATCTACCTGCATTCATGTATATTAATGTTAGATTTGTACAATTTACAATTTGCAATTTTGCAATTTGCGCGTGTATGCGCGCATTAATCATCGATTTTGTGAGAATACCATAGATTTTCATATTATACATCAACAAGTGGCTGTGTATATATTTTTTTCTAAATCAATTTTTCAAAACTTTGATAATTTCATTGACCGTGGAGGTGTGTGTCACGTGTGAGATGTGTCATCTCAGTATCTCCTGGTAGTGGACTGGGGGGCAGTCTAGGCTGTGGGCAGCCTAGGCTGTTTCCACAGTCACCGGGGAGGGCTGGTGGTTTAGAAAATTAGCAATAGTCTGCATGTTTGACCTTGCGGTCTCCTCCTGGTGTTCGTCAATAATTATATCTGTTGTATTTTCCAGTGCTGTCATGGTCATCGGGCTGGTGCCACAATCATTCTGGAGAAGCATGGAGTAGTACAGTCCTTTGTTTTTAAGGGCTGGTATGGTACTGAACCTAGTTCGCCAAGGTAGGTGTATCACCTGAGGGAGGTGATAAGCAAATTCTCCTCTCTGTGTTGTTATAACTGTTGGTCCATTTCAGGTAAATATAGCCTTAGGTAGTGGGAAGGTTTTAACCACTATATCCTTATAGGTTGGGGCAGCTGCTGATTTAATCTCATCAAATTCATGTGGTATTGGCCTCAAGGGTAGTGCGAAGTTTGAGTCTCCACCATATATTTTAAAATATATTGTGGGATTTGTGCGCTTGGCCACATTTTTCTTGCCACAGTGTGCAAATTTCTTAAGGTACTTCATTATTCTGTAGGCTGAGTAGATGGTCAGGGTGAATAATATAGCAATTATCAGGGTGTGGGTTTCCTGAATTGTGAGGAAAGGGGTGTGGGTTTCCTCTGTAGGGGTTAATTTGGTAGGATTCTTATCTGGGAGCAATTTGTGTAGGGGCAGCTCGGTGACTAGTCTAAATGCTTTGGCTGTAGGCAGGTAGGCTACAGTTCCTCCTAGTCTGTACAGTTTGAGTAGTATGTATACTATAAAAATGTGAGCTGATATCCCTAGGATGAGTCCTAAGCTTTGGAAGATTGGATGCTCTGTAACTCGACGTAGGTGTGATTCTACGTAACGTGTTTCCATTGCCTTATCGAGGTTGGAGGCATTCAATTCAATTCAAAATTCTTTATTTAGGCTGCATCAGGGGGACACAATGGTCCGAGTTATCCAGATACAGCAAATCTACTTTGACATAACAATTTTAAATACAGCAATAAATCAGGATATTACATTAACTCAATTCGATTATATTTGAATATGTAGTACAGAAATATATTAGTTTGTACATTTTTGACAGCTACTATTTGATCCGTCATAGGTATAATGGGCTGGTGTATCAGTATGTCACTTGAAATAGTTGTATAAGGGGTACTAGTGATAAATGTTTAAGGAGCAGGGAGTGGGAGAAATTCTGGACCAAGCCTACACAGCTAACATTTCATTTATTTTCTTCTTAAAGACCATTGGGGACTCAATGCACCTTATATTTGCTGGTAGGCTATTCCATTTATGACTTACTCTATGGGTATAAGATTGTCTGGCTTTAGTTAATTTAGGCCAGTTAGTTTTCACAAGTTTGGAGTCATGTATTCTAGTATTGATATTTCTCGTATCAATATTTTCAGGTGTTTGGGTAAATTTGAAGGCAGCCATACATAGTGCAAAATCCCACCTTTTACTAAGGGTATTAACATTACTGACTTCTCTAATGTATTCTATTCTTTCACGTCTTATGGGATAATAGCATACTTTTAAGGCACGTTTTAGACTACTTTCTAACCTCTCCCAACCAGTCATATAGACTTTACCATAGATAATTTGGGCATATTCAACGATGGGGAGAATCATGGATACTAAGATGTCCCTTGCAGCTTTTTGTGTAATAAATCTCCTTAATTTAGTCATCAAGTAAGTTTTATAGGACATACTGTTGTAAATAACTTTAGTATGATTTTTAAAACTTAATTCAGCATCCAGTTCCAAGCCCAGGTATCTATAATTGAAGGCTCTTAGTATCGGTTGGTTGTTAATCAACATATTTATTTCTCTGTGTTTTTTCAACCTGGGGTTGGTGCCATATATTACATATTTTGTTTTTTTAATATTTAAGGATAGTTTGTTTTTCTTACACCAGTTAGCTACATTCTCCAGGTCCTGGTTCATAGCAGCTACTATATCAGGCGTTGGCTCTTTGTAGGTATGGAATAATGCAGTGTCATCTGCATATAATTGAGATTCCATGAACTGTAATGAAGTATCAAGGTCATTAATATATATTAAAAACAATAAAGGTCCTAAAATAGAGCCTTGAGGTACTCCACATAAAATTTCAAGTTTGGAGGAGCAGATACCATTAACCTTAGTGGCTTGTGTCCTGTTAGATAGATAGGATCTAAACCAACGGAGACTGGCTTCATCAAGTCCAATCTTCTTTAGTTTCTCACATAAAATAGTGTGGTTTATAGTATCAAAAGCTTTAGCAAAATCTAGGTATGTAACCAGGGTAGTCGATTGGTTTTCTATTCCTTTATAGATTTCATCAGTTAAAGATTTCTCTCCAGTAGGCCTTAGGGTTATTTCTATAGTCATCTAATTTCTCCTTATGATAGTTTACTTTAGCATCCCTTATTATATACTTGGTAGTATTGCTAAGATAGTTAGCAATATTTATATCATCAGCATTTTTTGTACGTTTTGCTTTTTTAAGTGCTACATTTTTGTCTTGGATAAGTTGTAGAATATTGTTGGTTATCCATGGTTTTTTCTTTCTGCCAAAATTGAAATTTTTGATAGGACATGTTATAGATAAGATATTATCAATCTGGTGTATTAGTGCATCCCAGGCTTCACATGCTTCTTTAGAGCTCCAGAATGTATTCCAGTTCGAATTTAGTAATCCTAGTGTGAAGGTATCTTTATTATAGTTTTTATATGATCTTCCTGTGAAGGAAATGTTTTCCTTGTCATTAGTCCTGGCCGCTCTAACAAGATAGATACAAAGATGGTCAGCTATATGAATATCTAGGGTGCCACTGTCAACTATGTTATTTGAGCAGGAACAGGCTAAGTCAAGTAGAGATGTGTGCCCATTGGGTTCGAAATGAGTAAATTCATTGATATATTGTTTACAGCCGATTTGTAGAATAGTATTCTTTATCAAGCGGGCCTCGTCTTTTTTCTTGTTAGTTGAATTGGTACCTATTAAGTCCACATTAAAGTCTCCTAATATGAAAAGTTCCATACCTTGGATATCTAATAAATTAGTCATTGCCAATAGGGTTTCACAGAAACTTGTGACATCTCCACTAGGTGGTCTATAGATATTAAACAGAGTACACTTTTTTAAGAATGGTTTATGGAATGTTACACATTGTAATTCCATATTCTTATTGCTTTGGTTTAGATGTAGCTCTGTGGTGGAGAAAGTAAATTCCTTTTTTAAATACACAGCAAGTCCACCCCCTGTTTGTATTTCACCTTTCTCGTTTAGAGTTTTCCTATCCCATCTCACTAGGTTGTAACCCGCTAGCTCTATTTGGTCAGAGGATATTTTATCATGTAACCATGTTTCGGAGAATGAAAGGCAGTCAATGTCACTATTGTCAAATTCAGGTTGAAGCTTTAGGTAGTTACTTGGTAGGCTCCTCACGTTCATGTGTGCAATTGAGATCCCCCTGGTATCAGCGAAGAATTTTTTAATCATTAGTGTCGTATACTACGTAGGCCAAGTTTCCAGCATTCCCATCCCCTGCTCTAATACAGCACAACTTAATATGCTTAAAAGGTAGATAAATCAAGGTAAAGACACTATAGGGCCCCTCAAAGGATAAACCTGCCCATGCCCAGTACAGCACATGGACCTCGCATCTAGTGCTTTCCATGTACATGTAGTGGCTTATGCTTAATTGATTTGGGAGAAGAGGATGCATCATTACTGGATATCATACAATGGAAAAAATAGCTTAAATCATAGAATCCTGCAATGAATTAATTTTTTTAATTAGCTTAACAGTCAGGTATTAGTACTAAATACGGTGTGTGGATATATTATATATTCCTTATTATATGTTTGTCAATGACAGCGGTATAGAAAAGATAGTTCGGTATATATTAATTAAGTCCATGGTCTTGATTCATTGTGTTTGACCGATATAGTAGATAAATAAAGAGAGATTATGAAGCTAGGTGGAAGGTGTTATGATATTTTCACCAGCAGTGGTTATTATGTATACTATGGATCAGAACGTCTGAATCAAGTTAAGTGCTAGGCCAGGTTATTTTAGGAAGCAGAACATATGTGGTCTGACCGTGTGTATCACGAAACATGTTCACAACTATGCATCATATCTACACGTAGTCAGACCACTCATGTCTAATTGATTTTGAGGCTTCTGTACATTTCCCTGACTAGGTTGGTCTAATCTCTACCAGCTTCTTGGTGTTTTTAATAACTGCTTGACAGATATAATAGCTCCAGTACTCTGCAGTTTGTGGTAGGGGATGGATACCATCTCGTAGCCTCTGGTATTTGGTTCTCTTAGAGATAGGACCTTTTGGTATATGAATAGTCTTTTGAAGCCACGGAGTTGACCAACCTCGTTCAGTGTTCATGTCTACTATTACATGGTTGATGTAAGGTATTGCTTCGTCAATTACTTGCTGCTGTTGGCTATATTCCCCAACTGTACCGTTGTAGGCATTGATGTCTAGGCCAACTAACTCACAGATTACTATATTCATACCTAACTCTGTAAGAGCAGTCTTGAGATTAACTAATTTGTCAGTGAATACATCAACCAGAAGGCCTACTTCCAGGTAAATTGGAGAAATTCTGCCAGAGAAATGTTTAGTGGATAGGTAGTTCACTCCTGCCATAATGTAGGTGGCTGCGAAGTCACCGTGTATAGATAATTGACGTATGGCTTCATCGTATATCTGTTGGAATCTAGCTCCTCCTATTGCAGCCACTACTATATACACATGGCTCAATCCTTTACTACGTAAGATTTTGTTTATATTGTCTTCGAGTCCATAGCCTCTACTGTCTGCTAGTAGTAATAGCTTGAGCTTTGGTAGGAGAGCTAATTGATTCATGGTCGTACCTGTGGGTAAATATCGGTGAGTGATCTTCAGGTGTATGTTTCCACCGGCCGCGTCTCAATAAGAAGACTAGTGTACATCAGGTGTATTACAAATTCTCTTCATCAAGATACCCCTAATGGGTGTCTCTGGCCTCTCAATGGTGTTGGGTGGATCATCCCTTTTGAATGGTACTTTCTTTGTTACTTTTGCAAACTTGGTTCTACTGGCTGCTCTAACTCTCCTTGGTGGGGGTGGAGGGTTAGTCATGGGTCCAGAGTCTGGGTATTCTCTTCTAGACATAGCATCTGGTGGTGTGTTATCATCACCTTTCACGTGTTGGATGGTGAATGAAAATTGTTGTATGTCTAGAGCCCATCTGGCCCATCTATGTGTGAGTCCTGTATTGGTTAATAATGGGATTAGGGCTGCATGGTCTGTGTATAATTGGAAGTGTCTAGTCTCTAGATAGTGTCTGAAGTGTAATACTCCATACACTACTCCCAGTAGTTCTCTCTCTGTGGTATTGTAATTTCTCTCATGTTTGGAGAGGGTTCTACCTGCAAAGGCTACTGGTCTGAGCACTCCTTCATTATCTCTCTGTGAGAGTACAGCTCCCAAACTCACATTGGAAGCGTCGGTTGCCAAACTGAACTCTTTCTCATAGTTTGGGTATCTGAGAAGAGCATTGGTACAGAGGGCATGTTTTAATGTTTTGAAAGCATTATCTGCATCCTCTGTCCAGACAAATGCTTTGAGATGTGTCTGTAGATCATACAATGGTCTAGCAATTTGGGCATAACCTTTGATAAACTTTTTGAAGTATTGGCATAGGCCTGTGAAGGATCTGACATTTTTGACTGATTTTGGTGTTGGGAAGGTTTTGATTGATTCCACCTTTGTGGGAGATGGTTGCAGTCCCTTGGGTGTGACCCTCATTCCCAAGAAGTCTATTCTGTCTATGAAGTATTCACATTTTGATTTCTTCAGTTTGAGTTTACCAACTCTTAAGCTGTTGAACACATCTTCCAGGTCATGGAAGTGTTGTTCGATTGATGGTGATAATACCAATATGTCATCTAGGTATGGTAGGGCACATTTGTATTTGAGTTTGTTCAGAATTAATGTGACTAGATGGCAGAATCCTGCAGGTGCGGTCGCTAAACCCATTGGCATCCTTTCGTAGACATATTTTTTGTCATTTGCTATGAATGCGGTTTTATGCTGGTCCTCCTGTCTTATAGGGATTTGAAAAAATCCCTGTTGGGCATCTAGCTTACTGAATACTCTTGGTCTGAGTGACCCTATCATGTCTAGAGTGTCATCGGCTCGGGGTGTAGATAAGGCTTGATTTATCGTGTTCTGGTTCAGATAACGAAAATCTGTGACGAGCCTATGGCCTCCCGATGATTTTTGTACTAAAAAGGATCTGGAAGCCCAGGGGCCCTCAGCACATTCTCTCAGAATGCCCTGTTGTACTAGCCTTTCACACTCTTCCCCTATTGCGGCCTGTTTTTCTGGTGTTTGTCTATATGGTAGGAAATGACATGGTACTGCCTCAGGTTTTACATGTATTGAGTGGGTATACAGGTGTGTAGCACCAATGTCTCCATCTTTTCCTACAAATATATCATCATACTTGGTCAGCAGTGATTCTAATCTATCATGCTGATCTTTGGATGTGAGCACAGATTTTGGTGGAACATTCTCTTCCAATTCTGGCTCGAGGTCATGTGCCTCACTATGTATAGCAGCTATTTCAGAGAGTCTGATTGAGTTGGGTTCAGGGTCAGCATATGTGGACTCACAGTCTGAGTCTGTGTCACTGAATTGAGTTACATCCTCAGGCCGTATGGCTGAGATTGATTGATCAGTGTGTGGGGTAGTGTCTGACACCTGTTGAGGTTTTTCTAAATCAGATTCCTTGACTTCCTGAAATAGAGCTATGATGGCACCCTTTTTGATTTTATGTGGGCGCCTGCTGGTGTTGAGTAACACTAGGGGATGCTTGTTATTTTCCCTGGGGGTTACTGCTGCCCTTTGAACTAGATATGGGGCATTGTTATTTCTTTGGAGGTTATCTACTACTCCAGTTTTCCCTTGCAGTAATTGAGTAGAAGTGATTTTACCCAATACTGCAAGTTCAGAGAATGGAGGGATGGTAAAATCCCTCACTGCCCTAATGGGTTTGAGAATTTGTTCAGGATCAACATTAAATTCAATTTGAGATTTTGTAGTGCTTAAGAAATCTGTGCCAAGAACAACGGGCTGTGTGAGGTTGGGTATTACAGCAAATTGGTATTGGAATCTGACACCTTGGATTCTAAAGTTCAGCATAGCTGAATGTCTAACATGACACACCGATCCATCTGCCAAGTGGATGTTGATTTTAGATTTCCTCAGTTGGATATGGAATCTCTTTTGGAGATCCATGAGGAATGATTGTCTGACACAGGTGATAGTAGCACCTGTATCAACCAAACATTGTACATCTGAAACATCATATAGATTTGCATTGATACAGCCATTTTGAAGAAGTACAATAGAAAGCTTGGTACTCTCACCTGTATCCTTTGATGATAAATCTGGTGGGGTGATGTGTATCACTGATGGACGTCTCTGTCTGTTAGATGGTAGATTGGCACTAGCAATTGTCTCTGGTTGGATCTTTGTTAATCCTGATTGATTGTTTGCAATTGGGGTGTCACAGTGCACTGGCCCATCGGCACTGTGACATCCTAGTTTTCCTGGTTCTGTGGGGCGGTTGAGATGCTTGCCACCAGGAGCTTGGAGATTTGATCCATTACATGAGGTGGTATTTGGGGGTTACTGTGTTGGTTCCCCTGGTAACCTCTTGTGTCAGGTTTGTAATCCTCCTGACGTGAGTTGGAACCCTGGTTATATTGACCAGAGTTGCTGTATTGACCAGAGTTGTTGGATCCCTGGTTGTTATAGGATCCAGAGTTGTAGTTCCTATGTGGACTATGGCTTCTACTGTTGGATCCTTGGTTATAGGATCCAGAGTTGTTTGAACCCTGGCTGTTGTTGTAGGAACCATTGTTGTTGTAGGATCCAGAGTTGTAGTTCCTATGTGGACTATGGCTCCTACTGTTGGATCCTTGATTATTATAGGATCTGCCATTACTAGGGGTTCTGTCTCTCCTATCACTGTATGAAGAGTTACCATTGTTGGAGTTGGAAGAGCTGTTGTCTTTCCTACTGTTGTGACCCCCCCGGTTGTTGCTGTTGCCCCCTCTACCTCTACCTCTACTGGAGCGGTAGTTGGGGTCATAGTTATTTCCTCTATATCTACCGGTAGGGTCTTTGGATGTAGCCTTAGCTTCCTGTTGCCTTACATGGGCACTAGACATTAGGTTAACATCTTCATCTGAACTAGTGATGATTTTCTGGACCTTTTTCTTAGTAGACTTTGGGTTAGACTCTGCATCCCTTGTTTTCCTAGATCTTTCTTGGGTCTCAACCTCTAAGGCTAGGTCTAGGGCTTGGTTAAAAGAGTCTATTTTCTTGTTTTCAAGAGCTACAGAGATCCAGGGCCTCATGCCTTGGGTGAATGTTTTAAATAAGGTGTCGTCCTTTAGGCATTGGGCATTACACGCTTTTCTGAGATACATTGCATAATCAGATACAGGTTCATCCATTTCTTGTGCACGGAGTGCAGTTCTGGAGATAATATTGTCTTGAGTAGCAAAATACTCTTTTAGTTCATGTACTACATTGGACCATGTCAACTTATCAGGTGTGGCACTTTCCTTGAAGGTTTCAAACCAAGCCAATGCTTGTCCTTCAAGGTACTTGGGTAAATATGTTACCATGGTGTCACTGTCTGTTAATTTGTACCTGTCCTTCAGATACTCTGGGAATTTGTGATCAATAAATAGTGCTGTTGACATGAGTGGTGATGGGTGAGAAAAAATTTTGGGTTTGGTTACCTCGTGTTGCCTGATCTTCCTGTCGTCGTGTTGTTGTCTGTCTAGGATCCTGGTCATGTTGGACATCATGGAGATCATGACATCCTCCTTGGATCCAGAGGCAGATGGTGTGACAATAGGTGTTGTGGTGGGTGTGGGAGGCTGTGAGGTCTGAGTTGATACCAGCTTCATGAGATCTGATATCTGTTGTTGTGCCTGTTCTAGGGCCTTCCGATGGTCATCTAATTGTTGACTGAGGATCCTCTCCCTTTCCTTTGAGGCAAGGGCATGAGCATCATGTTGGGCTTTGTTTGCTTCTAGGGCAGTAACTGCATCTTGGATGGTCTTTTCGTAGGCCCTTATCTTTTCAGCTGCCTGATTGGGTTGAGGACCTTCTTCAGTGTCGGCCATGGTGGAAGGTGTGGGATCACTGGTGTGTTGTAGGTATCACTGACATGTTGGAGATCAAACTGAGAATGTCATTGGGGAGACCTCACTGATGTTTGGGAGACCTCACTGATGTGTGGGAGACCTCACTGACGTGTGGGAGACCTCACTGACGTGTGGGAGACCTCACTGACATGTGGGAGACCTCACTGACATTTTGGGAGACCTCTCTGACGTGTGGGAGACCTCACTGACGTGTGGGAGACCTCTCTGACGTGTGGGAGACCTCACTGACGTGTGGGAGACCTCACTGACGTTTGGGAGACCTCACTGACGTTTGGGAGACCTCACTGACGTGTGGGAGACCTCACTGCCATGTGGGAGACCTCACTGACGTGTGGGAGATCTCATTGATGTGTGGGAGATCTCACTGATGTGTGGGAGATCTCATTGATGTGTGGGAGATCTCACTGATGTGTGGGAGATCTCATTGATGTGTGGGAGATCTCATTGATGTGTGGGAGATCTCACTGATGTGTGGGAGATCTCATTGATGTGTGGGAGATCTCACTGGTGACCTTTGTGGACATGGTGTCAAGGTCACTGGGTGGGTGGAGTGGGGTTTTACTGTGTGTATGATTGTTTTTAGTAATGTTGCCAGCTTAATTTTTATGAGAGCTTTGGGTAATTTGGGATCTTAATAGGATGTTCTCCACCACTTTGTCATACTAGAGATTGTGCATGATCAAGTTGTCATATGAGAAATATCATATGACTAGTGGTATATAGTGTAAATCCAACAGGCTCTTATAAATAGTGTTATTTCCAGTTATTACTGGTTTATTCAGCTTTAGGCAACATGTAAGAAATATCAATCACACAGTAGTTAGTATGTAGGTATTTTGCACATACAGTAAATATACAATAGTTCATAGAGTATAATGTTCTGTTCCACTCCACCTGTGAGGTAATAATAATACAATGTCCAGCATAGTTTTAGGTGGGTTCCCACACCTAGCTCCTGACCTGCTGCTTAGAGGAATAATGTAATAATGAATAACTTTACCCTCTGGTGGATGTCTTGAGGAAGATACCCTCTGGCCACTAATGATGGAAACCAATGCCTGTCTAGCATAGTTTCACCATAGTGCAGTGGTATAGCAGGTAGCAGGAGATGACTGGAGATGTTACCTCTGGAGCGGTTCTTGGTGTTCTGCTTTCTAGGAGGTGCAGCCAGGCTATTTGTACCAAATCTTGGCATTGCACCTCAGACTGACTGGGGCCAGTGGCATCTGCCTAACTCTGCAATTGTTTGAGGGGGGTCTTTCATGTGTCACAGGGTGCACAAAGGACCCCCATGGACGCCGCTATGTCCCCCATTGTCCTGGTCGGTTCTGTAACTTCAGACCCTCATATCTCGGAAGTTTACGCTGCTATAACCGCCATTTTGCGCATGCGCGGACTTGAATATGCCAAGTTACTAATGCCCGCTTGCCGAGCGCGTAACTTACGCTGGTTTGTCTGTAGCGCATTCAGAGATTGAATCAGTCTCTATAGCGTAACTTCCTTAATAATAGGAGTTCCGCCTTGATCTTGGGCTCATTTTGACCGTCTAATTATGGGCTTTCCATAAATGCTTTGATATTTGACCTAGATTGCTCAGGAGCGACGCTAGAGTGACCGGAAGGTTATGGTGTCATGACTTATGTAAGCTATTGTTCAGTGTTTGGGTGCTCAGACACCCATGACGGCGTCAGCGGTGCCCAGGCACCCCTAACGGCCGTTTGCATTCACTTACAACTTATTAGTTTGTGCACTGAACCATGAGGTCGCACACTAAGACCCTTCAAAACATTATATTGTGCAGTGGACCATTAGGTCGGACCCTTTGATGTCATAACCTCTGTCTAACTGACCTGGCTGGTGTGCAGTGGGGCATGAACGCTCTTATACAAAGTTTGAGCGCTCTTATAGCTCTTAGAACCAACCTATGTATTAATTTCTTAGATATTCTTTGATTAATACAATAATATGTTAGAATTTATGGAATAATAAAATGGTATATGATACTCTACTTTAAATGTGAACTGTCTCAAATCAGCTGCCCATCTGATTTGCCTAGGTGACAGCTTGCTCCTTGGGTTTAATATGTATTGAAGGGGTGCATGATCTGTTCTTATCAAGAACCTTTTACCGTCCAAATACACATGCCAATGAAGACAAGCATATACAATACCTGCTAACTCTCTATCTAAAGTTGAGTAGTTTCTTTGGGCTGGGCTGAACAACTTTGCTGTATAGGCCACTGGTCTCAGATAGTCATCCTTATCATATTGGCTCAAGGTTGCACCGATGCCATAGTCTGAGGCATCTGTTGTCACAATAAACTCCTTTCTGAAGTCAGGATATAAGAGCAGATTATCGGATACCAGAGCCCTCTTGAGATCTTCAAAAGCCTCTGTGTGTTCTTCAGTCCAATCCCACTCCTTTCCCTTCTTTGTGAGATCATACAAACATCGTGCTCTTGTGGCATAGTTAGGTATGAACTTCCTATAGAAGCCACTCATACCTAAGAACCTCCTGACATTGGTGGGATTCTTTGGTGTTTTGATATCCTTGATAGCTTGTATCTTTTCCGGATTTGGTCTGATTCCTTCCTTATTCAGGACATGGCCTAGAAATGGGACCTCAGGTGCTGCAATAATGCACTTGGCTGGCTTAAATTTGAGCCCTGCCTTCTGGATTCTTTTCAGAACCTCACCCAAGTCTTCCAGATGTTGTTCAAAGGTGTTTGAAAACACGAGAATGTCATCTATGTAACAGATACAGTTTTTGAACTGTAACCCTTTCAAGACAAGGTCAACCACCATCTGGCAACTACGAGAGGAATTCATTAATCCCATACTCATCCTTTTGTACCTGAACTTACCAAATGGAGTTAAAGGTGTCAATGGCATCCTCTATCTTTGGAATAGCCAGATACTGTGGCACTGTAACTGCGTTCAGATTTCGATAATCACAAACAAGCTGATGCCCTCCACTTTTCTTTGACACAAGAAAGGCAGGGCTAGACCAGCCCCCATCGTAGCTGGGTTCCAAGATTCCCAATCTTACTTGCTCATCAATATGCGCCTTCAATTGTTCTCTCCTTTTGGGTGATATCCTGAAAGGCATCTGCTGTACAGGCTTAGCTCCAGAAATCAGTTCTATCTCATGTTCTATCCAATCGGTACAACCCACCATACCATCTGGTCCTACAAAGGCTTCACAGTTCTCTCTTAGAAGGGCATCCATCCGTGCTCTCTGCTCCTTTGTCAACTTTGACCTAGAATAATTGACCACTGGAATGAAACTGGGTTGTCCGTCTTGCTTCTGTGCCCTGCCTTCAACCTGTGGCTCAAACATTTCCATTGAAGATACCTGTATCACCTCAACGTCTCTGGACAAACTCAACGTCCCTAAAGCCGTTCCTGGCTTCACCTCAATTTCCTGGTCTGAAAGGTTAACAAATCTCACAGGTACAGTGCCCTCATGCACTCTCACACAGCACCTAGCTGTCCACAATCCTGTCTGTTTTGCTACCTTAAAACCTACATAAGTCAGAAACATACCTTCTTTGAAAACGTCATCCACAGGGAGGCTGCACAGCATCTCAGTATGTGCTGGCACTACCAACTTACCATGTGCCCTCACAATACTCTGGCTATTGTCCTCTTGGTCTACTTCTTTGGGTTGGTCATATACTATGCTCATACCATACTGTTTCAGGAAATCTCTGCCCAGATCTATGTCTAGTCTGAGGCCTGGGATAACATGAAATGTGACTTCATAAGGAATGCCATCAATCTTAATAACACCCCTCATGTCACAATGAGCATCTCTGACCTGACCCCCTGCAAATGTCACACATGCACGTGAAGAGAATTCCTCTATTTTACCACCATTTGCTTTTACCTAGTTGTAATAGTCAAGACTTACACAGCTACGGTCTGCCCCAGTATCAACAAGTGCCCGTGCACAAGTTTGACCAATGCATACCTCAACACAATTCCTCTCTGACAACAGATGTGATGCCATGTAGGCCTTACCCTCTTGGTGCTGTCGCTCTTGGCGTTCACAGATAGATGAAATCATATCCCTAGTGCATGGGCTACGAGATCCACTGACGCCCGTTGGCTCTCTCCTGGACTGGTCACGTCTCCCCTGTGGATCCTCATATGGCACATTGCCCATGGCACACTCCTGACTGGAATATAAATCATTATCATTAGAACAGCTTGTACAACGGTTGTCTACCTCAGGGTGTTCATCATCCTTATATGTCAGAATATCTGTGTCATAATCTTTATTATACAAGAAACTATACTTTCTGTTTGAATCTAACTCAACTGCATCTTTGACTTTTACACAAGATGTCTCATTACATTTACTGGTAATATTTACCACATTATCTTTAAAATCTGTACTCTTACTTTTAGAACTTCTATTATTCCTTCTGTTACCTCTTTTTCCTGACAAACTCGACACTTGCTTGTCAGACATACACTCTACCTTGCCAGAACCTTCCCCCTCTCTTTCCCCACAGGGAGGAGGAGATTCTAGTTTTCCAACTGGTTGGCAGATGACTTATTCTCCATCTTCGCCTCCAAGCTCTGAACTTTGCTCATCAGCTCAGCACAGAACCTTTTGTAGAATCCCTCATCACTGCCACCGCTGTTGCTATTACTGCCCGAGCTGCTGCCGCTGTTTTTCTCAGTTCTGGTACCTTGGTTGTTGCCCTTGCCACCATTCCTCTGATTCTTCAGCGTATAGGGTCGCTTAGGTAAAGGGCACTCCCTGAAGAAATGCCCTCTAGGCTCGCGCTAGCCACTCGCCAGATCGCCAGGGGCGAATCCAATTGCAATCTGGCGAATTTTTCCACTCATTGATTAGCCAGATTGGCTAATTCACCTCCACTTCCTACTGCACATTAGATTACAGCTATAGGAATATGATATGTAGAGTGCAGTATACCGTTTTAAAGCTTAGAATGTGAGGAAAACGGCTGTGTACCTCTCCTCGTGATATATCAGTTATCTGTGATTTTCTGAAGTAATGAATTCTTTTCTTTTATTAAATACACATTCAAGATTCCGACCTTCTCCATATTTTCTTCAAATGTTTCAGTAAATATTCTACCACTTTCCCCATCAAATACTCAGTGGCCACTGCTAGGAACAAGTGGCTTTCATACTATAAATTCCTCTATATAAGCCACTGCTTATATATGAAGAAGAAGCCAGACACAGATCACAGAATAAATAATCTCAAAAAAAAATCTTCTAACAAAGTCAGGGTGTTAGTGATATGAGGGTGCAGCCTATATACATGAATTTACAGTAGTAGATCACATAGATCACATTTGCAAGCAACTTGCAATCAACCCTTATTCAGATTAATTAAGGATATCTTTCTAGTGCACAGTATGCTAAGGCCAAAAAAAAATTGTTTGTTTCATGTCACCCGACCCTACCTAGCTAAACAGGGCCGACCCTATTATTTTTCCTTCAATTTTGGAGATTTTTCATGTTTTTGGGTCATCTTAATGACCCTTGTGTATGGCTCATGCATCCGACTGTGTCCAGCCTCTTTGAAGCAGTAAAAAAAAATCACAAAAAAAAAAAAAAATCCGACCTACCCTACCTAGTATTTTTCAGCATGTTGGGGAACGTTCAACAATTAACTGCACTTAACTGTTATAATTATTTAATTTACCATGAATTTTCCGCTTTAATCTGGCTAACGAATCTCCGATCTGGCTAATAAAAAATGCTGTAAATTCGCCAGATTGGCTAATGAAAAATGTGTGCTAGCGCTTGCCTAGGCCCTACCCCACGGCAATTGAAGCACCTCTGAGTGGAATCCATAGTGGCAACTGTGGTGATGTTGCATACCTCAACCATCTTCCTCAGCTCTGCCATCTCACGTCTGAGCCTGTCACTTTCAGACTCCCTGGGTGAGATGGATTGGGCCGCACTAATTGAAGAGTTCTGACTACCAAATGTTGCTACACTAGAGGCATACTGCTGTTTCAGCAATCTTATCTCTTGTGACTGCTGCTTAGTGATGTCAGCACTCTGCTTAAAAATAGCCTGAATTTCTCTCTGATAAGCGAGGATAGACTGGTCCTTATTCATGTCAAAGTCTTCTTCAGCCTCTTTACAAATATCGATAGCCTCTTGGAAAGTTGTTGGATTGCTTTTCCGGAGTTTCTTTCTATAAGGACTAGTCACCCCCCTGATGAACGAGAAAATCATATCGGTCTCACTCAGACCCATTCGCCAGTAGGCATAGGAAGCCTGAATTATAAAGTCTTCCAACTCCTGATCTGGCCTCATGGATAACCTAGACAACCTTTCAAACTCAGCATTAGTCACCTTGGTGAAATTGTCTAGAAAGGCTTTCCTCACCTTTGTCCTTCACCTTGCTGACTATGGACTAGGGAGGGGACACAGGGAGAGGGGCTGGGGAGGGCTGAGGGAGGCAGGGAAGAGGGAGGGGACAGAGTTGTTAGCCAGGTACAGGTATAGGACAGGAGAATGACTCCACTCATCACCAGTAGGTGGCATGTTACTGTGAGCAACTCCATTGCTTCCCACTAGATGGCATTGTTTCTTTCACGGGCTGGTACCAGCAGCACCAGAAGCAGTAGCAGCAGCATCTTTTGCTTCACTGCTGCTGTCATATACCCCAATGCATAGCTGCTAGTGCAACTGATGCCATGGCTGCTGTCACCCAGAGTGTCCTGTCAGTGTTCATCTTATATACCCTACTCACACAGCACTAGGACTCAGTGAGGTACACAGGGAAGGGGAGTGTGACAGCCTACAACTCCTGTAGTCATGTTATACCCCCTGTAGTACATACAGCAGACAGTGAGTAGGAGGGAGCTGCTCACACAGTTACACACACCCTGTATACACATGCTGCCTGTGGTACCAGCAGGTGCTGGGTGCACACATAGAGCTATGCATACAAGCACGGGCTGTAATTACTAACCCTATCAAGGACAACTGGTTAACCTGACATGAAATGGTAGGTATGGACACCACACCCAGTATATAGCATCCTGGCATCTCACAGTGTTATTGTTATTGTAGGGACAGTATTCTGCCTCACAGTCTTATCCATACATCATATTAACACTAAGGGTACGATGTGTTATATAGTGCTGAAGGCATGAGTGCTTGTCAGTGACAGCTGCGTCCAGGGGCTGTCTTTCTTCCTCCAATAGGGATGTTCAATTGGGGCGTTTCTCCAACTGACTGCTGCTGATTTGACTTCAGTGGATGTTCCATAAGATTTCAGGCCACGCAATGCTGATCCGATATGGGCTACAGCATAATACATACATAGAACAAAGCTCTCCCCTCTCTCTCCTCCCCCCCCTCTCTCTCTCTCTCTCTCTCTCTCTCTCTCTCTCTCTCTCTCTCCCGGTAGGGGTGTTCCATTGGGCCGATTTGCTGTATTAAAGCCATTGGATCAGCCTCATAGCTGGTTAGAAATCATTGCAAGAACAAACGCCAACCCTCCCTCTCTTTCTCCTCATTCTCTTTGTCAACAGCAGCCAACACCATTTCATATAGATATCATAGCAATGGTAGGTAACTGATGTATCTATCTCAATTGTGCCATAAACAGGGATTTCAGCAGAATAAAGGGGTCGCCTGGCTTATTCACTCTCACCCATTACCTGAGGATACATTGAGTACTTGGAGCGGAGCAATTGTAATTGCGTATATATAGCATGGTACAGTAGTGGCTAGATTTATCTAGTCTAGGCCTTTGTGGTTGCCACTCTTGATATTTTATCTGGCACAAGTAGACCTATATATGTGATGATGATTCCCTTTTGCTGAAAAAGTCTCTTTAATAGTTCTCTGAGCAATGTTTCCATGCCTAACACGTTTACATCATATGTAGTTTCTTCATTTCAGATATCCAGAACATAAGAGTGAGTGACCGATACATCATGTCTGTTTCCATGATAACTGCTGAACGTCTACTTCAACACTGAGGGCAGTGGACAAGTAAAAGACAACTGCTTCATTATAGGGATGTACAGGGACGTATGTTACATCAGGAACAGTCCTCCTTGTCTATAGATTACCAAGGCAGTTTTGGGTGATTCACCAGCCAAGATACAAAAGGGGATATTCATGACCTTATATGACTGCATACATAAGGAATCAGTATTTGTGCCATTACTCTCGTCTGACACTCTATCTAAGACTGTGGCCTGTCTGGGTTATCTGGGGGTCCTGGCTGTGAGGATGGATATGTACCAGGTTATCTTGGGGTCCCGGCTGTGAGGATGGATATGTACCAGGTTATCTGGGGGTCCTGTCTGTGAGGATGTATATGTACCAGGTTATCTGGGGGTCCTGGCTGTGAGGATGGATATGTACCAGGTTATCTGGGGGTCCCGGCTGTGAGGATGGATATGTACCAGGTTATCTGGGGGTCCTGTCTGTGAGGATGGATATGTACCAGGTTATCTGGGGGTCCTGGCTGTGAGGATGTATATGTACCAGGTTATCAGGGGGTCCTGGCTGTGAGGATGGATATGTACCAGGTTATCTGGGGGTCCCGGCTGTGAGGATGGATATGTACCAGGTTATCTGGGGGTCCTGTCTGTAAGGATGTATATGTACCAGGTTATCTGGGGGTCCCGGCTGACATGCTGTGTGGTCAGTGCTGTGGGGTGTATCATGATTGGTGCTGTCACCTTCTTCAACCACCGCCGACTGAGCCGCCCGACACTCATGTCCCTCAATGTGGTGTTTGTGTCGAGTATGACTGTTTTCCTCAATGGCTGGATGCTGGCTGGCATACAGCGGACATTTCTATGTAAGCTATGTCGGGTGGTCATTCAGTACCTAGTCATGGCCCTGCCAGGGTCGGTGCTGGCACTCAACATGTACTGCTTTATATGGACCCGCTACCCTGATATTGATGCACGGCGGGTCACCCCACATGTCGTTGTGGCCATTGCAGTTACCCCTCATGTCATATCTATACTTGTCAACACTGGGCTCATTGCAGGTTCATTTGTTGAGCTCATCGCAACCGAAAAGACCTGCTACTGGGCAGAGTACAACGACTTCCACAAACTAATCATGATCTGCATTGACACGTTCATCCCATGCATCCTGAACACCATCATTGTCATCACATTGATATGTAACTGTATATCGCTGTACCAGAAGTCACACCAGAGACAGGGCGCCATGCGTAACGCCATGACACGCCGGGTGCAGATCGTGCTGGCTGTGGCCTTGTTAAATGTGCTGCAATTCTTCCTGATTCAGCCTGCTATGGCTAGGCCAATCTATGACAGTCTGTTAGATGCAAACACCTACCTCACCCTCTACATCATGTACCTCACCGGTCATGCTGTCACCATCATCTGGTGGCTCACCTTGTTACCAGATGCCCGCACTTTTCTCTTGGTCGGTGTGAAGATCATCTTTAAAGCTGTATTAATGCAAAAACACCTGAAGTCATCAGAGAGTATCACAGCACCCCTCAACAGTCCCACAGACCCATACAGTATTAACACAGAGAATGGTGAAATACAGCACCTCGATGTCCTCACCACAGCGGTCCACAACCACACCGATACTGACAATCCACAGTACCATAATGGTACATGTGACTACTGGACAAAACTAGAACGACTCCACAGAGAGAACATAGGGCCCTCTAGACAAACTGTCAGTAACACACAGAAGGCTGACAATTAAACAATTCAGACTGACAGTGGTACTCTGCACACTGTCAGTGAGACACAGAAGGCTGACAGTTAAACAATTCAGACTGACAGTGGGACTCTGCACACTGGCAGTCAGACACAGAAAGCTGACAGTAAAACAAGTCAGACTGACAGTGGTACTCTGCACACTGTCAGTCAGACACAGAAAGCTGACAGTTAAACAAATCAGACTGACAGTGGGACTCTGCATACTGTCAGTCAGACACAGAAAGCTGACAGTTAAACAAATCAGACTGACAGTGGGACTCTGCACACTATCAACCAGACACAGAAAGCTGACAGTTAAGCATTTTTAGACTGACAGTGGTACTCTGCACACTGTCAGTGAGACACAGAAGGCTGACAGTTAAGCAATTCAGACTGACAGTGGTACTCTGCACACTGTCAGTCAGACACAGAAGGCAGACAGTTAAACAAGTCAGACTGACAGTGGGACTCTGAACACTGTCGATCAGTCAGACACAGAAGGCTGACAGTTAAACAATTCAGGTTGACAGTGGTACTCTGCACACTCTCAGTGAGACACAGAAATCTGATAGTTAAACAAGTCAGACTGACAGTGGTACTCTTCACACTGTCAGTCAGACACAGAAAGCTGACAGTTAAGCAATTCAGGCTGACAGTGGGACTCTGCACACACAGAAAGCTGACAGTTAAGCAATTCAGGCTGACAGTGGGACTCTGCACACACAGAAAGCTGACAGTTGAACAGGTCAGACTGTTGATTAAGACTTATATATCCATATATAGCCATAGGCTTCAATTCAGGATTACTACTGCTGATTTAAAATGTAAGAGCCAGTAGCAGTATTCAGGTGTATAGGAGATATTAAGGTCTTCAATAACCCACATCTATATACACAGGGGCTGTGGGATACCTACAGCCATATACATACAACCCCTCGCTATTGGTAGTGGGGTAGTGTGGTGTTTCTTTCAAAAGCTGTAAAATATTTGATAATAACATATCTTTATTAAAAATTTCAGTGGCCATGATCAGATGCCAAACATGTAATGTAAGTGGCAGAGTGTTGGTATGTCTACCATGACACGCCATGCAGCATGTTGTCTCTCACTGTTGGTCTAATAGGTCAAAAACCATGAAAATGGAGCACATGGCCGAGGAGGAGTAAAAATCTAAACTGCTCAGATGTTTTGTATTTCTTGTGGGCTGAAAGGCAGCATATAATATTAATTACTCGCAAAATTGGGAACACTAACTATGAAAATTAAAGATTTTATGACAGTTTTAGGAAGAAAATTGGTGGACCTACGTACGGTGATGAATCTTGTATATGAACAAATTACATGGGTTGCTATAAAACAGAATTATTTGCAAGAAAACTGATATATTTTGTTCATACAGTCATAACAACATGTTGGCTTGGGGTCTTTATCATTTATATCTATGATAAGAATAGATTATGCTGCAATTAATTATACCCACTTATGGAGCTGGACCTACGTATGGTGATGTACCTACGTACAGTGATGTCTATGCATTGCAGTCATTATCTTCACAAATTTATTGATTTCTGGTATTGTAACTGGTCCATAGTATTCATCCTTGGTCAATTGAAGTATATCAACAGGTTTATAGATAGCATTAGCTATTTCTATCATTCTATGGCATAGGTTTCAATCATGGACCTATGCATGGTGATGTACCTACGTACGGGGATATTTCCATGATTTCTCCCAATAGGTTGTTATGTATTCATCCAGTTATGACAATATTTTGCATGGATATTCCCTGGACCACATATATTAGCATGTTATCAAATAATTCACTAAATATTAATTACTCTCCTTTAATCAATGATTCAATGTACCTACGTACGGTGATGCTAAGGGGTACACCACATGCTTGTCAGTCCTATAGGTCATTGACATATGCATGTTAGAAATATTTTATATTAATATTATATTGCCCCCTATTGAGCCATAAAAACTGAAACATCTATATATCCCAAGAGGATTTTCTCCTTGACATTATACTTATTCTAGTGTACCTACGTACGGTGATGCAAATGTTACACAACTACATTTTTCCTTATAAATAACAAGAGAAAAATTGAAAATGAGCTCTGATGGTGTCAAAATTTTCGTTTCTCAATTCGACAATAGTCCATATGAAAAGTGTTATTATGGACCTTATTGTACCTCAAATAAATCACCTAACGTGTTTTACTTATATTTTTGTTAGTTGAAAACCTTTGAAATATCCACATTTTACCCTGTTATTAGCATAGATTAGATTACTACATGGGCAAAAATGGGTACCCATAGTATGATAATGTTACCAGCAATGTGAATGTATAAACAATATAGCAGTTAGACCCCCTGTTAAGTGTACATGGATGGGGAAAGGTATAGTGAGCCTGTGCTCCATTTTCGTGAGAATTGACCAATAACTCATGCTATGTAACTCATTAAACATTTAAAGTTATGATATTCGATGTATCATTAGGTTAGGTCACCAGTATTGTCTTCCCGAAATATTGAAGCCTGAATCCCATCTAACAACAAAACCAGAGGCCCTCCTTTCTAATCCCTTTTCATCAATTCGTGTATTAATTAGATGTCCTGTTTGCATAACTAGTGTCAAATTAACCTCATCTTGTATAATAGAGCCCTGCAGTATGACTGCTGCTATCTGTCGTCGATTTCTGCTTGAACAATGTGTCCTTAAAGTAATGACTTAGGGTGGACGAACTCCCCCACTGAGAGTGGTTTATCATTCTGACCAAGATTCTGGGAATGTTGTGAGGGCCTTGTGTGTGGCGGTGTGTGTGGGACCTACATGGACTTTATTAAATTTAAACTAGGGGCTTCGCCACTAGATAGTGGTGGCAAACAGTACCCCCCTTTCCTTATCTGTAACTCTCCCCCGATTTCTTCTCCTACTAAGTCTGCTTCAGTGCTGCCCCCTAGTGTATTGCATGAGCCGTGTGTAAGTCAGCAACACGTATCATAGCAACAGTGCGTATCTTAGCAACATTAAACAAATCTATTTTCCAAGCAGATACTCTCTGAGGCCTGCTTTATTGTACATAAACTACTCCTCAGTACTTAACAAATAACCTATCAAATTAGAGATCTCAGAGAGTACAATCCAGATCCTTGATCGACGAACAGTTACTTCCATAAATGAGGTCGGGAATGGTGCCGATCTCTTTGAATCGAGATTAAAGATGGCTGACATTGCAGAAAAATATAGCCATGACGATTTTGATGCAGGAGAATAATGTGTTAAATGATACATGTATTTGTTTTTATGATCCCACGATTTGTCTGGTAGAAAGATGTCTTATTGTATAAGGGTACCTCAAAATATCAAAATCCTTGAAATGTAAAATCGAGTTAACTTTGAAAAAAGTACATACTTTCATCTAACCTCTTTTGGTTTATCTGTTCCTGGCAAGCAGTCAAGCTTGTTTTATTGGGGTTGGGACCAGCGACGAACTAATGCCTTTTTATATATAGGGTAACCACAGCATTCTGGGAGTCCTGTGAGTGCCCTGTGTGTGGTGTGTTAAACCATGGTGACACATTAGAACAGAGGTAACTCAATGTGAATATATCATGTAACCTGTGTGTGGTGTGTTAGACCATGGTGACACATTAGAACAGAGGTAACTCAATGTGAATATATCATGTAACCTGTGTGTGGTGTGTTAGACCATGGTGACACATTAGAACAGAGGTAACTCAATGTGAATATATCATGTAACCTGTGTGTGGTGTGTTAAACCATGGTGACACATTAGAACAGAGGTAACTCAATGTGAATATATCATGTAACCTGTGTGTGGTGTGTTAGACCATGGTGACACATTAGAACAGAGGTAACTCAATGTGAATATATCATGTAACCTGTGTGTGGTGTGTTAAACCATGGTGACACATTAGAACAAAGGTAACTTAATGTGAATATATCATGTAACCTGTGTGTGGTGTGTTAAACCATGGTGACACATTAGAACAAAGGTAACTCAATGTGAATATATCATGTAACCTGTGTGTGGTGTGTTAAACCATGGTGACACATTAGAACAGAGGTAACTCAATGTGAATATATCATGTAACCTGTTGTTTAGATATGCTTCTCATGTACATTAGCTATGACAAAATTGCCAGTGGTTTAAAGCAGTTAGGCTATGTGCTTGAACACCTTTTATGTGTCTGAAGACTTACTTAGAAGTGCACAGACTGGCTAGAAACTGTTGTATTACATATAATACCGGTCACTTGATCTACCAGAAGGACAATACATCTAATAAAGGTCTGGCTATGGTGAGGTAGGGGGATTCTAAGGTTAATCTACATACTATTTCATAATTAATGGAAATTAAAAATGAATGTCATTGAATTGACTACCCACACTCATCATATTGATTGCATAGCTTCATCATAAAAGGTCCTCAAATTGAGGACATTAGGTCCTCAAATTGAGGACTTTAGTGAGGACCCGGTACTCCCCCAGGACCCATCAATTTGAGGGCCCAAACACCTCAAATTGAGGACCCAAAGTCCTCTGCACAGAGGACCTATTTCACCAACATGTTTTCAGTGTAACCTGATAACCCATAGCATAACTACTACGTACACACAGTGCAACATTCGGGAGCACAGGGGTATCAAAACTACTCGAAAAGGCTCAGTTATTCTTTCTTTAGACCATTTCAACTTGTGACGGTGTTACTTCACTTGTGCAAATCACTGCTAAGATCACATACCTGTACATGTGTGTAGTAAAATCATATAGCATACCATTGGTACATACCTACTTGTACTCATGTAACAAATAATGAAAGAAATTTGTGAAAGGTAGTGAATAGCTGAATATCGTCATTCCCTACAGGTGGATGGGGGCCTAAAGGGCCATGGAGGGGTTGTCGTCTGTCTATCCTAGCAAGTGTCAAGTCCATGTTCCCTGTCGGTTCAAAGAAATTGTTGTGACCCCCTCCCACACTTGGAAGTGAGTTTCTGGTTATTGATACCCTACCATGGGAATAATTCCTGGGTGAGCACCTTGGCTAAGCACAAGGAGAATATAACCTCAATCCGTGTAAGAGGTATCAACTATTGAAATAAATACAACTGGAACTAAATGACGTTTTGCTTCATTATATGGTCTTATTTTTTTAATTATTTGAGACTTACCTGTAAGTTGAGGTATAATTATAATTATACCGAGGGAACCTTGCGGTTCAGGGAATATATCTACATAGAACAGTAAGGCCAAAAGAAAAGGTTTGTTTCCAGTTACCCGACCGACCCTAGCAAAACAGACCTGGAGGGTGATTCATAAAAGCTCACCATGTAGAATTGCAATTTTCGCCAGGATCCAAACTTTTTCTGAGGAGGTTTACCATATTGATAACTGATATTTCTATATCATTTCTGAAGTCAATTAGGTACGGAGCCCCTAATAGGATATCCCAAAAATTAAATTTTCTTCAGAAAAAAATATTCTTGCGGGTACTGAACAACTCTTCTGGGTACAGAAACAATTCCTGCAGGTACTGAACAATTCTTGTGGGTACTGAACAATTCTTCCCCGTACTGAACAATTCTTGTGGATACTGAACAATTCTTGCGGGTACTAAACAATTCTTGCAGATACTAAACAATTTTGGCGGGTACAGGGATATTCTTGCGGGTACAGGGACATTTTTACATATGCAGTCATATTTTCTAGATGAATAAACAGAAATACCTCCAGGCCTAGTCTCTGTAATAGGCCATAGATGGTAGGCCCTCAGGGCATAAAAAGGTAGAAGCCCTATAAGTGGGGGGGGGGTCTCATAACCATTTTTTTCTGCACCTCAAAGAATTTGTTTTCAGACGAAAAAAAAAGTAATTGTGCAGCCACATAAATGTTTCTGCACCTGTAAGAATTGTCTGCACATATAAGAATGCTCCTGTTTCTGCAGGAATGTCCTGTTTCCAGAGTAATGCTCCTGTTTCCCAAGGAATGTTCCTGTTTCCGCAGGAATCTTCCTGTATCCACAGAAATCTTCCTGTACCCACAGAAATCTTCCTGTTTCTGCAGGAATGTCCCTGTATCTGCAGGAACATCCCTGTTTCCGCAGGAATGTCTCTGTTTCCGCAGGAATGTCTCTGTTTCCGCAGCAATGTCCCTGTTTCTGCAGGAATGTTCCTGTTTCCGCAAGAATATATTTTGCATGAAAAAAAATCTTTTTGGTATGTCCTATTAAAATAGGGGCTCCGTAATTAGGCATATATAACACTGGTAATACATAATTATTTAAAGAAGGGGCATCTTTCTTCTTTAATACATTTGATTCTAAATGCATTCCATGGCCACAGATAGATGGTCAGTTTTTATGAATCGCCCTCCATATGGCAGATTTCTTCTTTCTTTTTTTTATAGGACCATAGAAACAATACCAATAGAGGTACAAAAATGGCAGACCACTTTTTTGAAAGATCTCTATCCACTGATTAAGCCAATATGCCAGTGTTCATAAACCCTATGCATTACTTACAACTTAGAGACCCCTATTTCAAACCTTGTGTGTGCCATACAGCTTCCTCCCTAAATCAGAGTGTGACTTACAGGATCTACCAGCTATTTACATGGATATTCCAAACTAACACCAAACAAAGATTCTTACCTATCTTGTGCCATGAACTTATTTCTGTGTATTTGTGTTGTTACACATAACCCAGCAACAGTTCTTTGTTCAGAGCTAAATATGACATAGAATGTAGCGTTTGAGTGAGGCTGGAAGTGGGAGCGATGATTCCTTCACAGTTCATGACAGAGGATGTAGTGTTTGAGTGAGGCTGGAAGTGGGAGCGATGATTCCTTCACAGTTCATGACAGAGGATGTAGTGTTTGAGTGAGGCTGGAAGTGGGAGCGATGAGTCCTTCACAGTTCATGACAGAGGATGTAGCGTTTGAGTGGGGCTGGAAGTGGGAGTGATGTGTCCTTCACAGTTCATGACAGAGGATGTAGCGTTTGAGTGGGGCTGGAAGTGGGAGTGATGTGTCCTTCACAGTTCATGACAGAGGATGTAGCGTTTGAGTGGGGCTGGAAGTGGGAGTGATGAGTCCTTCACAGTTCATGACAGAGGATGTAGCGTTTGAGTGGGGCTGGAAGTGGGAGTGATGAGTCCTTCACAGTTCATGACAGAGGATGTAGTGTTTGAGTGAGGCTGGAAGTGGGAGTGACCCATCCTTCACAGTTCATGACAGAGGATGTAGTGTTTGAGTGAGGCTGGAAGTGGGAGTGACGTGTCCTTCACAGTTCATGACAGAGGATGTAGCGTTTGAGTGAGGCTGGAAGTGGGAGTGATGAGTCCTTCACAGTTCATGACAGAGGATGTAGTGTTTGAGTGAGGCTGGAAGTGGGAGTGACGTGTCCTTCACAGTTCATGACAGAGGATGTAGTGTTTGAGTGGGGCTGGAAGTGGGAGTGATGAGTCCTTCACAGTTCATGACAGAGGATGTAGTGTTTGAATGGGGCTGGAAGTGGGAGTGACGTGTCCTTCACAGTTCATGACAGGGGATGTAGTGTTTGAGTGAGGCTGGAAGTGGGAGTGACCCATCCTTCACAGTTTATGACAGAGGATGTAGTGTTTGAATAGGGCTGGAAGTGGGAATAATGTGTCCTTCACAGTTCATGACAGAGGATGTAGTGTTTGAATGGGGCTGGGAGTGGGAGTGATGAGTCCTTCACAGTTCATGACAGGGGATGTAGTGTTTGAGTGGGGCTGGAAGTGGGAGAGATGAGTCCTTCACAGTTCATGACAGAGGATGTAGTGTTTGAGTAGGGCTGGAAGTGGGAGTGATGGGTCCTTCACAGTTCATGACAGGGGATGTAGCGTTTGAGTGGGGCTGGAAGTGGGAGTGACATGTCCTTCACAGTTCATGACAGAGGATGTAGTGTTTGAGTAGGGCTGGAAGTGGGAGTGATGAGTCCTTCACAGTTCATGACAGAGGATGTAGCGTTTGAGTGGGGCTGGAAGTGGGAGTTATGATATACCATTTTATTATTCCATAAATTGTAACATATTTTGTATCAATCAAAGAAATATCTATGAAATTAATACATAGGTTGGTTCTAAGAGCTATAAGAGCGCTCAAACTTTACATAAGAGCGTTCATGCCCCACTGCACACCAGCCACAGTCAGTTAGACTAAGTTTATGACATCAAAAGGTCCGACCTAATGGTTCACTGCACAATATAATAAAAATGAGGGTCTCAGTGTGCGACCTCATGGTTCAATGCACAAATTAATAACTTGTAAGTGAATGCAACCGGCCGTCACGGGTGCCTGAGCACCGCTGACGCCGTCATGAGTGTCTGAGCACTCTAAGGACTGAACAATGGGTTACATAAGCACGACGCCATAACCTTCCGGTCGCTCTAGCGTCGCTCCTGAGCGACCTAGGTCAAATATCAAAAATTCTATGGAAAGCCCATAATTAGACGGTCAGAATGAGCCCAAGATCAAGGCTGAACTCCCAGTATTAAGGAAGTTACGCCATGGAGACTGAATCGACCTCCGAGTGAGCTACAGACAAACCGGCGGGAGTTACGCGCCTATCCAGCGGGCATTATAATCTTGGCACATTCAGCTCTGCGCATGCCCAAAATGGCGGTTATACAAGCATAAACGGCCGAGATATGAGGGTCTAAAGATGCAGAACCGACCGAGACAATGGGGGCCATAGCGGCGTCCATGGGGGTCCTTTGTCCCCCTGTGACACTTGAAAGGGTCCCCTCAAACAATTGTAGAGTTAGGCAGATGCTGCTGGCTCCAGTCAGTCTGGAGGTGCTTTTCCAAGATTTGCTACAAATAGCCTGTCTGCACCTCCAGGAAGACACATCACCAAGAACCGCTCTAGAGGTAACATCTCCAGTCATCTCCTGCTACCTGCTATACCACTGCACTATGGTGAAACTATGCTAGACAGGCATTGGTTTCCTACCATTAGTGGCCAGAGGCTATCTTCTTCAAGACTTCCACCAGAGGGTAAAGTTATCCATTATTACATTATTCCTCTAAGCAGCAGGTCAGGAGCTAGGTGTGGGAACCCACCTAGAAGTATGCTGGACACTGTATTATTAATACCTCACAGGTGGAGTGGAACTGAACATTGTACTTTATAAATTACTGTATGTTTACTGTATGTACTAATTACCTACATACCAACTACTGTATGATTGATATTTCTTACATGTTGCCTAAAGCTGAATAAACCAGTGACAACTGGAAATAACACTATTTATTATGAGCCTGATGTATTTACTCCTTACACCACTAGTCATATGATATTTCTCATATGACAACTTGATCATGCCAATTACTAGTATGACAAAGTGGTGGAGAACATCCTACTAAGATCCCATATCTCACAGGCTCATAGAAATTAAAGCTGGAAACACAACTAAAAACAATCATGCACACAGTAAGTCAAAGCTGGTACCGCAACTGGGAACAATCATGCACACAGTAAATTAAAGCTGGTACCGCATACACACAGTTAGACCCACTCCACCCACCCAGTGACCTTGACACCATACCCACCAAGGTCACCAGTGAGATCTCCCACATACCAGTGAGATCTCCCACGTACCAGTGAGATCTCCCACATACCAGTGAGATCCCCCACACATCAATGAGATCTCCCACACCTCAGTGAGATCTCCCACACATCAATGAGATCTCCCACACATCAGTGAGATCTCCCACACATCAATGAGATCTCCCACACATCAATGAGATCTCTCACACAACAGTAAGATCTCTCATATATCAGTGAGGTCTCCAAAAACGTCAGTGAGGTCTCCCAAAACGTCAGTGAGGTCTCCCAAACGTCAGTGAGGTCTCCCAAACGTCAGTGAGGTCTCCCACACGTCAGTGAGGTCTCCCACACGTCAGAGAGGTCTCCCACACGTCAGTGAGGTCTCCCACACGTCAGTGAGGTCTCCCACACGTCAGTGAGGTCTCCCACACGTCAGTGAGGTCTCCCACACGTCAGTGAGGTCCACCACACACACATCAAGGCCTTATCAGTCAAGCTGGCAGAACAACACACAAAGACCTTACGTAGTCAGGGGCCTGTTGAAGAGGTCTCCCTCCCACCAAGATCTAGGAGGCCCGCAGGAGGCAAGCCAGCCTCCAATACAACAGACCCACACTCAGTGGACCCCACACCACCCACCCTGTCTACTCAGGGAACAACCAGTTCTCAGGGATCCAACATTTCCCAGGGATCTCTACAGGACGCCCAACTCACGCTATCTACCTCAGGGGAAGAAGGATCTGCCTCAGGGGGTGGATCCACACCCTCATCTAGATCCTCCACCCCAGCCCCAGCCTTTGACAGCCACTCCTCCAGAGACACCTCCCCCACACCCTCCATCATGGACACCGATGAAGGCCCCCAACCTAATCAGACAGCTGAGAAGATAAGGGCCTATGAGAAGGCCATCCAAGATGCAGTTACTGCCCTAGAGACCAACAAGTCCCAGCAGGAGGAAAGGGAGAGGATCCTCAACCAACAACTGGCAGAGAGGAATGCAGCAATAGATGCTCAACAGAAGGCCATGGAAGATCAGCGGAAGTCCCTAGAGAGACAACAACAACAGATAGCAGATCTCATGAAAATGGTATCATCCCAGACCCCACAGCCTCCCACACCTGCCATCACACCTGTTGTCACACCATCTGCCTCTGGATCCAAAGATGACATCATAATCTCCATGGTGTCCAACATGACCAAGCTCATAGACAATAAACAGCAGGACGACAGAAAGATCAGGATACATGAGGTAACAAAACCCAAAACCTTTTCACACCCATCACCACTCATGTCAACAGCATTATTCATTGATCACAAATTCCCAGAATATCTGAAGGATAAGTACAAAGTGACAGACAGTGACACCATGGTAACATATTTACCCAAGTACCTCGAAGGACAAGCACTAGCTTGGTTTGAATCCTTCAGGGAGAGTGCCACACCTGATATGTTGACATGGACCAATGTAGTGAATAAATTAAAAGAGTATTTTGCTACTCGAGACAATATAATCTCAAGGACTGCACTCCGTGCACAAAAGATAGATGAACCTGTTCTAGACTATGCATGCCATCTCAGGAAAGTGTGTAATGCCCAACGCCAGAATGATGAAACCCTAAGCAAGGCATTTACCCAAGGCATGAGGCCCTGGATCTCTATAGCTCTTGAGAACAAGAAAATAGACTCTTTTGACCAAGCCCTAGACCTAGCCCTAGAGGTTGAGACCCAAGAAAGATCTAGGAAGGTAAGGGATGCAGAAACCAACCCACAGCCTACTAAGAAAAAGGTCCAGGAAATCAGCACTAGTTCAGATGAAAATGTTAACCTAATGTCTAGTGCCCATGTAAGGCAACAGGAAGCTAAGGTTGCATCAAGAGACCCTACCGGTAGATACAGAGGAAATAACTATGACCCCAACTACCAATCCAATAGAGGTAGAGGTAGAGGGGGCAACAACAACAACCGGGGGGGTCACAACAGTAGGAAAGACAACAGCTCTTCCAACTCCAACAATGGTAACTCTTCATACAGTGATAGGAGAGACAGAACCCCAAGTAATGGCAGATCCTATAATAATCAAGGATCCAACAGTAGGAGCCAGAGTCCACATAGGAACTACAACTCTGGATCCTACAACAACAGTGGATCCTACAACAACAGCCAGGGTTCAAACAACTCTGGATCCTATAATCAAGGATCCAACAGTAGGGGCCAGAGTCCACATAGGAACTACAACAGTGGATCCTACAACAACAATGGCGCCTACAACAATCAGAGATCCAACAACTCCGGTCAATACAGCAACTCTGGTCAATATAACCAGGGTTCCAACCCACGCCAGGAGGATTACAAACCTGACACAAGAGGTTACCAGGGGAACCAACAAAGTAACCCCCAAATACCACCTCATGTGATGGATCAAATCTCCAAACTCCTGGTGGCAAGCATCTCAACCACCCCACAGAACCAGGAAAACTAGGATGTCACAGTGCCGATGGGCCAGTGCACTGTGACACCCCAAATACAAACAATCAATCAGGATTAACAAAGATCCAACCAGAGACAATTGCTAGTGCCAATCTACCATCTAACAGACAGAGACGTCCATCAGTGATACACATCACCCCACCAGATTCATCATCAAAGGATACAGGTGAGAGTACCAAGCTTTCTATTGTACTTCTTCAAAATGGCTGTATCAATGCAAATCTATATGATGTTTCAGATGTACAATGTTTGGTTGATACAGGTGCTACTATCACCTGTGTCAGACAATCATTCCTCATGGATCTCCAAAAGAGATTCCATATCCAACTGAGGAAATCTAAAATCAACATCCACTTGGCAGATGGATCGGTGTGTCATGTTAGACATTCAGCTATGCTGAACTTTAGAATCCAAGGTGTCAGATTCCAATACCAATTTGCTGTAATACCCAACCTCACACAGCCCATTGTACTCGGCACAGATTTCTTAAGCACTACAAAATCTCAAATTGAATTTAATGTTGATCCTGAACAAATTCTCAAACCCATTAGGGCAGTGAGGGATTTTACCATCCCTCCATTCTCTGAACTTGCAGTATTGGGTAGGGTCACATCTACTCAATCACTGCAAGGGAAGACTGGAGTAGTAGATAACCTCCAAAGAAATAACAATGCCCCATATCTAGTTCAAAGGGCAGCAGTAACCCCCAGGGAAAATAACAAACATCCCCTAGTGTTACTCAACACCAGCAGGCGCCCACATAAAATCAAGAAGGGTGCCATCATAGCTCTATTTCAGGAAGTCAAGGAATCTGATTTAGAAAAACCTCAACAGGTGTCAGACACTACCCCACACACTGATCAATCCATCTCAGCCATACGGCCTGAGGATGTAACTCAATTCAGTGACACAGACTCAGACTGTGAGTCCACATATGCTGACCCTGAACCCAACTCAATCAGACTCTCTGAAATAGCTGCTATACATAGTGAGGCACATGACCTCGAGCCAGAATTGGAAGAGAATGTTCCACCAAAATCTGTGCTCACATCCAAAGATCAGCATGATAGATTAAAATCACTGCTGACCAAGTATGATGATGTATTTGTAGGAAAAGATGGAGACATTGGTGCCACACACCTGTATACACACTCAATACATGTAAAACCTGAGGCAGTACCATGTCATTTCCTACCATATAGACAAACACCAGAAAAACAGGCCGCTATAGGGGAAGAGTGTGAAAGGCTAGTACAACAGGGCATTCTGAGAGAATGTGCCGAGGGCCCCTGGGCCTCCAGATCCTTTTTAGTACAAAAATCATCGGGAGGCCATCGGCTCGTCACAGATTTTCGTTATTTGAACCAGAACACGATAAATCAAGCCTTATCTACACCCCGGGCCGATGACACTCTAGACATGATAGGGTCACTCAGACCAAGAGTATTCAGTAAGCTAGATGCCCAACAGGGATTTTTTCAAATTCCTATAAGACAGGAGGATCAGCATAAAACCGCATTCATAGCAAATGACAAAAAATATGTCTATGAAAGGATGCCGATGGGTTTAGCGACGGCACCGGCGGGATTCTGCCATCTAGTCACATTAATTCTGAACAAACTCAAGTACAAATGTGCCCTACCATACCTAGATGACATATTGGTATTATCACCATCAATCGAACAACACTTCCATGACCTGGAAGACGTGTTCAACAGCCTAAGAGTTGGTAAACTCAAACTGAAGAAATCAAAATGTGAATACTTCATAGACAGAATAGACTTCTTGGGAATGAGAGTCACACCCATGGGACTGCAACCATCTCCCACAAAGGTGGAGTCAATCAAAACCTTCCCAACACCAAAATCAGTCAAAAATGTCAGATCCTTCACAGGCCTATGCCAATACTTCAAAAAGTTTATCAAAGGTTATGCCCAAATTGCTAGACCATTATATGATCTACAGACACATCTCAAAGCATTTGTCTGGACAGAAGAGGCAGATAATGCTTTCAAAACATTAAAGCATGCCCTCTGTACCAATGCTCTTCTCAGATATCCAAACTATGAGAAAGAGTTCAGTTTGGCAACTGATGCTTCCAATGTGAGTTTAGGAGCTGTACTCTCACAGAGAGATAATGAAGGAGTGCTCAGACCAGTAGCCTTTGCAGGTAGAACCCTCTCAAAACATGAGAGAAATTACAATACCACAGAGAGAGAACTACTGGGAGTAGTGTATGGAGTATTACACTTCAGACACTATCTAGAGACCAGACACTTCCAACTATACACAGACCATGCAGCCCTAATCCCACTATTAACCAATACAGGACTCACACATAGATGGGCCAGATGGGCTCTAGACATACAACAATTTTCATTTACCATCCAACACGTGAAAGGTGATGATAACACACCACCAGATGCTATGTCTAGAAGAGAATACCCAGACTCTGGACCCATGACTAACCCTCCACCCCCACCAAGGAGAGTTAGAGCAGCCAGTAGAACCAAGTTTGCAAAAGTAACAAAGAAGGTACCATTCAAAAGGGATGATCCACCCAACACCATTGAAAGGCCAGAGACACCCATTAGGGGTATCTTGAAGCAATCTACACACTATGTGTTTTGCCACTGTGAGAGAGAATACTCACAACTCTTTCCAGATAATGACTTCGAGCCTATTGAATTCTCATCACTCAATCAGATAGTGAAGGCAACTCCTAAGGAGCCACCCTTCACCCCACCTGACTCAGATGATGAAGATCCAGAAGACACGATATATGCTATTACTCAAGCAACTTCTAAGTCAGTCAGATTCTTTGAACCTATGCAGGGAGAGGAAACATCAAACCATTTGTGTCCTATGACCACACGCTCAAAGACTAGAGAAATGATTCAGGAGGGCACACCAAAACCCCCCACACAATCACAAACTATTCTAAATGAGAAAAAGGTCACAGGAAACAAACCTATCAAAACCCCACCTGCCAGGAAAAATGTCACAAAAGACACTGCATCTACTAAATCAAAGAACTCTGAGACAAAGAAGATTGACAAAAAGCAAATTGTGCCTTTAAAGAAAAAGGTTGCCACTCCCATCAAGGCGAGAATAGGCCCTCCAAAGGAGCCTACACACCAAAACAAGAGTGACACACCCCAACAAAAGGCACAAGATAGGCCAATAGTCGATGAAAAAGAAAAAGAAAGAGACAGAATAAAACAACATGTGCTAGATATAAATCAACTACTGGATCAGATTCCCGACACATCCATCTCAGGTACAAACCTTGGCTTGGAACAAAGGAAAGACAAGGACCTATTGCCCCTCATACAATATCTTGAGGATGGGACCTTGCCTGCACCAAAAGCACAAGGAAATAGAATCATCAACCAAGGCCAGACATACACCTTGGTAAATGGTACATTAGTCCATATATGCCCCATAAATTGGAGAAAAACCAATACTGTACCACTTCAAATTGTTATACCACAGCAATGGGTAACAAGTACACTACAGTATTTCCATGACTCACCTACCGGCGGCCATCTTGGTTCAAGTAGGATGCTGTCAGCACTCCGACCTAGGGTATATTGGAAGTCTATGCTAGCAGACACAACAAAATATGTTTCCACCTGCCACACATGCCTCACAGCAAAAAGGCAAGTACACTCACACAAAACACCAATGACAGTGAGAGAGTACATGACTTCACCAATGAAGTTCCTAAACCTAGACGCGGTGGGACCACTTCCCACAACTGCCAGGGGAAACAAACATATACAAGTCTGCATAGATTATGCTACCAGATATGCAACAGCTTGGGCTACTACTGACTTAAAAGCTGAGACAACAGCAGCAGAGTTCTACAAGAATATAATTTGTCATCATGGAACACCAGCCACTCTTCAAACAGACAATGGGACATGTTATACAGGTGCAAAGTTCACAAAGTTAACTAAACACCTCAAGATCAAACATAAATTCTCCTCACCATACAGGCCACAATCAAATGGGCTTGTAGAGAGATTCAATGCTAGCATAGGCACAGCACTCAGAGCATTCTGCTCAAAGCACCAAAACAATTGGGATTCATTTATTGAACCCATAACTTTTGCATTAAACAACACTGAATCCCAAACCACAGGATTCACCCCTTTCTTCCTACTCCATGGAAGAAACCCAGCCACCCCAATGGACTTAGGGCTGGGAATACAGGAAGACATATCCACAGTAGCAGACCATGTAGCTAACATGATAACAAATCAAGATACCTCTAGGAGGAAAGCTATAGAAAGGGTCGCCAAGCTACAAAAGGAAAGGAAGGATAGATATGATAAGAAACTTACACCACAGGAAATCAAGGTCACCGACATGGTGTACCTAAACATACCAAGAATTCTGACCAACACAGAGTGTAAGAAACTTCAACCCCTTTTTATGGGACCATATGTTGTAGTAGATAGACCTAGTCTGACAAGTGCCAAACTCAAAAACCTGGACACCAATCTATTGGTGGCCAGACCAGTGCACATAGACAGACTGAAAAAGGTTATGGCTGTCAGAAATAATGAATTTGCACACAGGCTTATTCCACATGAGGCCAAATACTACAGCAAAATTGTAAGGAACAAAAATGATATCACCCTTACAAGAGAAACCACAGGCATAGGCCCTATCAAGCCTAGGCCTGCACACCACATACTAAGGAAGACATCTAGGTGTGGTGCAGTTTCAAGAAATTAGAAACAAGATTGAGATACCAAAAGACATAAGATTTTCAAAATGTATTACAAATTCTCTTCATCCACACATAAGACATGTGTGACTGATAATGAATTACTATGTATATAAAGCCAATC
Source organism: Acholoe squamosa (assembly GCA_949317995.1). Taxonomy (NCBI): domain Eukaryota; kingdom Metazoa; phylum Annelida; class Polychaeta; order Phyllodocida; family Polynoidae; genus Acholoe; species Acholoe squamosa. The sequence continues at coordinate 11,504,952 of OX439051.1, read as the reverse complement.
AAATTTGTAAATATATCAGTAGGTTATTGCCTCTGAAAGGGTCAAAGACTGGGACCCCCCAAGTAAAGCAGACATGAAGTCTAAGAAGAGTAAGGGTAACACAATGGAGTGTCTAAAGCCTAATCCCCACATGAAAGAGCGCGCTATGCCAACACAGCAGTCTATAGAGATCAATTGACCTTATAAGCTACACTCAGACAACTGTCTAGACGGTCATGAATGGCTGTCCTGGATGACAGGAGGAGCTAATTACCAGTACACAGATTACACAATAGAACCCCTCAGTTGCAGACACTGGAGATTAGGTACATGACTCCAGAGAAACAATACCAGGCCCACAATGGATGTGGGTAGGGTAGGCTACATAAGAAGCACTGTGGACCATAGCCCACCATCAGTCTTCATCCAGCTGCAGTCTGGAACACAAGTCTACAGGACCCCACTTGGGAATTAGCCAGCCCACTTCTCCATTAGGAGAGACTGCACTAGGATAAAGAACACACCTACTTCACCTTCAACCTGACCTTACCATTTACTGGTCAACCTCTATAGACTCACCGGACATATTGCCAAGACAGCTCAATCTTGCAAAGGTACAGTTTGAACCACTTCATTTAAAGTGTTACACCATACACTTAGACTTTACCAGCACCAAATCACTACAAATTTGACAAGACTTTAAACAGCAAACTTGCTTTACACAAGCACCATGGGGAGACTGAGAGTTTCACCCATACTGCTAACTATGCTGTTATTATATACTATAAAACCACTTACTGCAGGCTATACACCTGTGGTGAGACAAAACATAGGAGTAGTATTCAAACCTAGCCCTCAACCATTGGTCAATGGACATACAACCACAACACTGTTGTTAGCTATTCCCTACAAGATACCTCGGGCACCCGTTACCCAAGGATCCATAAGGGATAGAATACTCCATTTGACCACTCCTACTCTACAAGATCATACCTCTGGCCAAATTATCCAACAAGCTAAGGAGCTAGACACCTTGCTGGAAATTGCAGACAAGGAGATAAATGAAACACTAGCCTCCATCAAATTGTTCTTATCCAACCCCATAAACACATTGGACAAGGCCAAAAGAGAGGCCATACTGGGTTTTCTAGCACCCCTGTTTCGCGGTGTGCTAGGTCTAGCCACAGTAGAAGATGTAAACCAAGTAATGGGACAGCTCAAGAACATAGATGAAATACTAAGAAAATTTGCTAAACAGGATCAGGAAGCAGCTAATCTCATTGAAAAGATCACAGACAGACAAGATAAGTTTGTCAAAGCATACATCCAAGATAAGAAGGTACTGGACAGCACAATCAACACCATAGGTGACACCGTCAACCTGTGGGCCTCTAACATGTCCAGGTCACTTGACTCATATTCAAGGCACGAGAAAACTCAAAGGGAGAAAATGCAAGTATTAAATGATGCATTAATTATCATAGCAGCAAGAATGAATACAGTTCAATCACTGCAAAGGACAAATGCAGCCCTGAGGATGCTATCATCAGGAATCCTAACCCCTGATATAGTACCACCCTCAGACCTTGCTAGATACCTAATTGACATCAATAACAAACTTAGGATTACACACCCTGGAGCACAAGTCGCAATTAATGACTTAGATTTCTATTATTCACAGAAGCTGACCTCATACACTTACTCAGCTCACCATATATATATTCATCTAGACATTATAATTCAATCTACCACCTCAACCTTCAAACTGTACCAAATGATTACATCACCCATGCCTATAGACACACAGGAGACCCCACCAGAGGAGTCACCAAACTACAAACCACAACTGAGTTTCTAGCAGTATCTTACGATGAATCATTATTTATCGAATTGGACTCAGCAGATATGCAGGCATGTGAAGGTACTACAGTAAAGGTATGCAGAGATGTAAATGGTAGAATCTATAAACACAGGCCTACATGCCCTGTAGCCATTTTTACTAACCAGGCTCAACAGATTAAGGAACATTGCAAGTTTACAGTTTCACCACTGCAAACACCTACCACCCATGCTATTTCCATTTCTGAAGATGAGTATCTGGTCACTACTAATGAACCCCATTACTTTATCAACTGCCATGGTAAGACGTCTGAAACTCGGAAGGCCCAGTCCTACTCAATCATAGGTGTACCCTGTGGGTGCACGATCAGTGTAGGAGAATTTTCTCTTCCAAACACAAGGTTGCCCTGTAACTCAACCTTATCATTTCATTACATTCTCAAGACAATTAATTTACCATTCATGGCAGCACTTAACAAAATTTCTGAAACCAAACCAGATGAAAGAGAGAATCTTCCAAATTTCCCAGTAGTAAACCTTTCTAGAACCTTAGAAAAACTACAGGAAAATCCAATCATGGATGATATTACTCAACTAAATTTAGAGCCCTTTGCTAAAACAGTATTAAAAGATGCCTCCAACCTTAATAAGGAAATGGAAACGCGCTACGAGGAATCATACCTACGTCGAGTTACAGAGCATCCAATCTTCCAAAGCTTAGCACTCATCCTAGGGATATCAGCTCACATTTTTATAGTATACATGCTACTCAAATTATACAGACTAGGAGGGACTGTAGCCTACCTGCCTACAGCCAAAGCATTCAGGCTAGTCACCGAGCTGCCCCTACACAAATTGCTCCCAGATAAGAATCCTACCAAATTAACCCCTACAGAGGAAACCCACACCCCCTTCCTCACAATTCAGGAAACCCACACCCTGATAATTGCTATATTATTCACCCTGACCATCTACTCAGCCTACAGAATAATGAAGTACCTTAAGAAATTTGCACAGACACACTGTGGCAAGAAAAATGTGGCCAAGCGCACAAACCCCACAATATATTTTAAAATATATTGTGGAGACTCAAACTTCGCGCTGCCCTTGAGGCCAATACCACATGAATTTGATGAGATTAAATCAGCAGCTGCCCCTACCTATAAGGATATAGTGGTTAAAACCTTCCCACTACCTAAGGCTATATTTACCTGGAATGGACCAGCAGTTATAACAACACAGAGAGGAGAATTTGCTTATCACCTCCCTCAGGTGATACACCTACCTTGGCGCACTAGGTTCAGCACTATACCAGCCCTTAAAAACAAAGGACTGTACTACTCCATGCTTCTCCAGAATGATTGTGGCACCAGCCCGGTGACCATGACAGCACTGGAAAATACAACAGATATAATTATTGACGAACAACAGGAGGAGACCGCAAGGTCAAACATGCAGACTATTGCTAATTTTCTAAACCACCAGCCCTCCCCGGTGACTGTGGAAACAGCCTAGACTGCCCACAGCCTAGGCTGCCCCCAGTCCACCACCAGGAGACAACACATCAGAGACAGTATTCAGAACTTTTCGGACAATTTGCCGGCCCTGAAAAGGGCCTTTGGGATGGCGGGTTTTTACACCCTAGGTTTCAGTCAGTCGGGATCCTACCACAGATCCTCGGGTTCAACATCAATGGGAGAGTCCGGGGCCGAGTCCGAGCCATACATATGGCCGTGATCCTGCTCCCACTCAGCGAGCCGGGCCTCCAGCATCCCCAGTCCATACTCGGCAGCCGTGGATGGATTCCCGGATGCCGCAAGATCGAGGAGGGATGCCTCCTCGATCTTGCGGCATTTCGCCGAGGGAATGTACAATTTATACAATTTTTTACCTTATTTTTGGAGTTATATACTGTTTTGTAAGAGGATTTGAAGTAATGGGGAGTGCTTCAAATGCAATTTTTGTGGTAGAGCTTTGTCAGTATAAACAATTTTCTCCTGGGTATAAGTACATTTCCGAGTCATATGATATTTCTCATATGACAACTTGATCATGCCAATTACTAGTATGACAGAGTGACATGTCCTTCACAGTTCATGACAGAGGATGTAGTGTTTGAGTAGGGCTGGAAGTGGGAGTGATGGGTCCTTCACAGTTCATGACAGGGGATGTAGTGTTTGAGTGGGGCTGGAAGTGGGAGTGATGAGTCCTTCACAGTTCATGACAGAGGATGTAGCATTTGAGTGGGGTTGGAAGTGGGAGTGATGAGTCCTTCACAGTTCATGACAGAGGATGTAGCGTTTTAGTGGGGCTGGAAGTGGGAGTGACCCATCCTTCACAGTTCATGACAGAGGATATAGTGTTTGAGTGAGGCTGAAAGAGGGAGTCGTGCAGTTCCTGCTGAGTCAGTCTGACCATGTCCCACACATACAGTCAGAGTATTCAGTACACGGGTTCAGGGAGACCAGACTGCACCATATACAACGCCAACATAACCACATGAGATCTGGCACCTGGTGGATGAAGCTGTACAAATCCTCTAGGGCCTCATTATCATGGATATGGTCAACACTGTACTCTGAATCAGAAGTGCGATCTGGATAGACATTGAGTGTCTGATCACTGAACTTCTCTAGTTCCCTCATTTGATGCATTTGCCATTGTTTCCTCAGTTCCTGTAAGGGATAACTAGGTTCAGGATGAGGGATGGTACATGCTGGTGGTAAACTGAGCCTCAGACGGTCTCTCCATCGTCCCCTGCTGGTTGTTAACATGCATACAGCTGTTGTTTTCTCAGCTGCTGCAGCCGCATATCGATTGACGCTGACAAGCCATAAAGTGGCACCAGTTGTAATCCCACCCTGTCTGGCTGCCCCATCAGTAGTATATAGGGGTAAACTCAGTGCATAGCTACAGCTACTGAAATCCGATTGACCTACTTACGAACTGGAAGTGACCTAGTATTGAAGGCGGGAAATTTGAAATCTTGAGCTCTGATAGGTTGAGAGACAGGAAGTGACATCATGACCTAGTTTCTTGAGCTCTGATTGGCTGAGAGTTTTAAAGGCGGGAAATATGAAATTTTGCATCTCTCTCTCACTCACGCCTCGCACTGAAAATCTCATCAAGGTCACCAAGTGTTCTCTCGCTTCACTTCTCCCTTCACTTGGTTACTCGTGGCTTACCATCGTTGGTGACGGATGTCCCCACATATGGCGCTCCTTCAGTCCTTCCATTCCTCCCTCACTGCAGTTGTCAAAAACAAAATGGGTGACAATCGACCTCCTCTTTTATCCTTTTCAACCAGTGGCAGCATTTTTTTTTTTAAACAAATCGACTACGGCGTCCATTATTCTTTTTTCGCGGGTGACCTTTTCCACTGCTTCCAATGATTCCTCTGCATAATGACTTGCCTTTTTCAAGTTGAGTCCTTGCAGGCCATCCACTAAAAGAACGGTTGTGATTTTTTTTTTTTGTATTTCTATATCCTCAACACTTCAAAAGGTTTACGACCGTCAGCTAGTCGTGAGACGGGTGTGGTCAAAGCAACAAGTTCTGCGTCAGTCAACGCAAGCCGCTTTCCCAACACTTTCCAGTGTCATCCTACGCAAGCGGCTGTCATGCTGATGAAATCCTTTTTCTCTCCAGTCTTTGCCACTGAGTCGAAATCATAAAATTTTCGACCTAGACCGATGTTTACTAAAGCATACTTTAGTTTTGCATATTTGAAAGGGAGCATTGTTTCCAAGTATTTCCACAGCATCAGCCTTCCGTAATGCTCAGGGGGACTGTCTTCACGTGTGAGATAGTCTAGTGTGTCCATGTGAATTCCTAAACCAGTCGCTAATGCCTTCAAATATTCATCTCCGATCATTTCATTGATCGAGAAATCTATAGGATATTTGCCCATTGCTGCGGCTATAGGTGGTTAGGTAGGTAGGTAGGTAGGTAGGTAGGTAGGTAGGTAGGTAGGTAGGTAGGTAGGTAGGTAGGTAGGTAGGTAGGTAGGTAGGTAGGTAGGTAGGTAAACTGAGTGGGTAGGTAGCGGAGGGGTAGGGGTTATATAGGGTAAAGTAGGGTAGGTGTGCGCGTGTTATACATACGCGTGCGTGGGGTGTGGTTTTCCCCCCTCCCCCTATTACTTAAGGGGTGCCCCCACCCCATACTTTACCCCTACCCCACCCTACCCTACCCCTTTTATACCTACCTACCTACCTACCCTACCTATAGCTTTTTTCCTCCTCCTTTACTCTAGCTTGAACATCAAAAGAAAATTGTTTGTTATTCGTTTGCGAACCAGTGAGTTGCAATGGGTGTGTGTGTGCTTACCCCTCCTCAACCCTTCACACGCCACGTTGGAGGCAGCGAGCTAGTTTTCCCAGCAGATGTTTTACACAGGGAGTGACTTAACATCAGCTCTGAGAGTGAATACACATTCCAGATCAAATTTTAGATTCTTGTCTGAGGTGGGGCCGCCCTGACTCAATGAGTTTGAGGCCGTCCAGCAACCCCTCACAGGCTCACTTGCAGCCTCGTGAATGGCAGCAGTGCCTTGCCCTGGTAGATAACTGTTTATGTTGTTATTTTTACACTGTCTGACATGGCCATGACACCGGTGGGCAGCTCCTATGGCCATACACGTTTTTGTCACATGTAGGTTTATACTTCATGTATACTGCTATTCCACATGGAAGGGTCCCTATAGAGGCAATCAGGGAGATATCTGCTGTGATGTCTGGAAACCTTTTTTCCACTATTGTACACGTAGTACTGAAATATAAGCATGTTCATGTCAGACTGTGGCATGGTGGGTGTGGGAGGTACAAGTACAGTCTCGCTCGGTCGGGATTATAGGGAATACCTCTCTCGTGTATGGGGATGATGGTCCCCATTTTCTGGGGAAGATTAATATGTAAGGTAGCTGCCTACAAATAAGCACTACAGAAACCAACGGAAAAAAACTTCTTTTAACCACAAAGGCTAGGTGCCAGAGACGAGCTGGGGCCAAATTGGTACAAGTATGTACATACAGAGACACACTGACCCTAATACCCGTGGGGCTCTCTACTACTGGGATCCTGCTAAACAACTGTTGATATAGACTCCGTGAATACTCATATGATCCATTATACAATCCATATCTCATGAAAACAAAAGGATATGCGAGATGTAACTAGATGTCTGCATGTAAATGAAATAAACATTGATACTCATCACATGTTTTACTCCTTTATTATTAAACCACCATAAACCCTGTGCATAAGTTGTTGCTACTTAGGGAGTGGTCATTATTTATCAACAGAGGGGGGTGGTGGGTTTTCGCGCGGACGCACAGAAATTTTTTACGCCCCCCTCGACGGCAGTCAAATTTTTTTGTGCCCCCCCCCGCGCCGGAGGCACGGAGAGTTTTCGCGCCCCTCTTTGATCTATAATAGTGCGCGGGCTTTTTTGCTAAAAAGAGGGTGAATTTTTTTAGCCCCCCCCCCTCAAGAGGGGTCAAAATCTTTTTAGCCCCTCCCCCTCGGGAGGTGTCTGGAAATTTTACGCCCCCCCTCAAACCCACCACCCCCCCTGTTGATAAATAATGACCACTCCCTTACAGACTATTTCAAACCATATGTGTGCCATACAGCTTCCTCCCTAAAGCAGAGTGACTAGGAGTTATGTACATGGATATTCCAAATTTACATCAAGGGAAATTTCTTTTTTTTTTTTAAGAAAAGGTTCTCAGCTATCTTAATCCATGAACTTTGAGCGGGGATCGAAGTGGGAGTGACCCATCCTTCAGAGTTCATGACAGAGGATGTAGCATTTGAGTGGGGCTGGAAGTGGGAGTCGTGTAGTTCCTGCTGAGTCAGTCTGACCATGTCCCACACACACTGTATGAGTGTTCAGTACACACGGGTTCAGGGAAACCAGACTGTGCCGTATACAATGCCGACACAACCACATGAGGCCTGGCAACTGATGGATAAAGCTGTACAAATCCTGGAGGGCTTCATCCGTGTAGGCTGTTGTCTTTATATTACTGTACGTTAGATCCAGATACACATGGAGGGTGTTATCACCGCTGCAGTTCCCTCTCTTGCTGATATAGCATCTGTCTCAGCTGCTGTCCTTTCAGCTTTAGCAGCTCCATAGTCATTGACATCAATTAGCCATAAGGGGGCACCACTTGTATTCACACCTGCACACTGTTGGTGTATGTCTGGCCCAGGCTAACTTCTAAATCATCCTCAATGACATGTACAGGGTACTTTCTCCCATATAACCTCCAAACCAGCCTGTATTAAGAAAGGTGATATGTCATAGGCCTACCTATTCTCATACAGACTCAACTCAAACCATCTTCCGTTTTTGGATCTAGAACCTGTGAGGACAGATCCATGCCTGAGCAACCATCTTATATTATTGACATTGACCAATTTCCTACATAGGTGAAATGATTCAAATTCACCTCACAATAGGTCACTGCCATTTACGCACAACACATCAAGTATTTCTGGTTGTAATTCAGTGAAGCTGGCAACTGCAAACAGTTGTTTCAATGGTTGACTTGGGGTAACACAGTTCACATCAGTTCCTACCTCAACAAGGTAGTCAATCATCTCTTTGTGCTTCTGCTTAGCATAATAATAATAACATTGCACGGCCATTTGAAGCATCGTTATGTGCCCTACATTAGACATCTCATCATCAGTGGAGTAATACTCTACTTTGCTATCTATTGACAGGCTGATGATATCTCAGAGCTAACATCAAGGGGGTTTGATATGTATTATAAGCTCGATGCAGCAAGTTGGGAACCTATTGCTTAGTTTTTCCTGAATTTTCGCTAAGAAATGCTGTAGTTTAGCCAAAAACTATCCGCTTTATTTGCAGCAAATGAAAGATAAAACTCATTGCTTTCAGGCCAGGGTAGATGGTATTACATTAATATAGTGTACAGTTTACTACTGAAGTACAAAGTATAAATTTAAAAATCATTAGTTTAAAAAATCTGCTCTTTCTCAAAGTTTGGCCCTATATATTTTGTGAAATAAAATATTCTAACCATCAGTTTTTTATAGATAGTGCATAATACTAACCCATCAAGTTTATAAATGAGTATGATCTATTTTCCTACCTCTATGGTGGCTCATTACTCTATGGGAGACATGTGATTGTTGCTAGTTTACAAAAACTGTGATTCTCAGCACAATTTCTGCTTGGTTTTTGATGTGGGACCACATAGATCACCATATGGAAGCGTGATCATCCACTAATACCAGAAATATCCATTTTTGTGTTCTACTTGATCATCTTTAAATGCATGTGAAATATTTAAGTGATACAATAAATGTGAGAAGAATTAGGCACATCTCATGATTCTAGTCTTTGGTGACGACAAAACTTTTGTTGCTATTTACAGCTAAATAGCTCAATAGTCCATCTTAATAGGCCACACATGCCTATTAGCCCTACGGGGTCCTTATATCATTTCAATATGGGTTTCAATGAATCGTCAGGTCAAAACAACAACTGATGATGGAATTCGATAGAAACAAAAGGGTTTTGCACCATGGACCTGTTCATATTGTTCAGGTCTTTTTGTATAGTCTGACATGTATTATGAGGGAATAATGCATAGCAAATGCTTCTATTTTCATATTTTGTTATGATTTTTGAGATAGAATCATACACAAGACTTGTCTTCTGCAGCATATGCAAAAATGTCCCTTGAATGCAGACATTTTACATGCACAGCTGTTCCTAAAACTGGAAAACACCTAGGTTCCCAACTTGCTGCATCGAGCTTCTTTTTTTTTTATAGACATGTGTTTGTATCAAATATCATTCTAGTGTGTACGTTGACATCAGCACCTGCCTCTACCAGGAGTTTGAGGCCATCCAGCCACCCCATTATCACAGCCTTGTGTATGGCAGCAGTATAGTTCTCTGGTAAATACCGTAATCTCCCGCGTAGAAGACGCCCTGCGCGTATAAGACGCACCCCAAACTTAGCACATGCATTTTCGCGTATAAGACGCACATTTTAATGCTAAAATTTGTAAGATGAGTACATTTCTATAGAAAAATTACCCCTCGTATAAGACGCACCCCCAACTTGAGAGAAAGCTATAAGACTCCCCAGCATTTTGTTTGGCGTAGAGGACGCGTCTTATACGCGGGAGTTTACGGTAGTTGTTTATTTTATCCCCATTCCCTATGCCATAGCCCACAGCTCTCTTCAACATATTATATTCCTGACATGACAGTGCTAAATCTATGTACCTATCAATATACTTCCTAGCATGGCCTTGCTGGCAGTGGAGAGGGCATCATAAACCTTTCTTGGTACATATTGATTATCTGTTTGACAAGCACTGCTAATCCACAGAGAAGGGTCAACACGAAAGCAATCAAACATATTTCCAATGTTAACTCCAATGGCTCCATGAGAGAAGTATTGTTATGAAATATTATAACTTCTATGCCAGACCATGCTTTGGTGTGTGACAAAATTATACACTGAGATACACTGACCCTGATACTGGTGGGGCTCTCTACTATAGGCCTACTGCTTCACATGACTGAATCATTACTTGTAGGAAGCAGGTTTTATATACAGATATTGCACAAATAAATACCTTGCATTCAAAGGGGATTTTCATAATGCAGGGAATTTTAGGGAAATATCCTAGATGGTATCTTAATCCCTTCTGCATGATAGGAGCAGAGGCTATGAGTGCATATAGAGTGGGAGGACACTCCAAAAAGAATTTTTGAAAAAGCTCCATTATTATGAAAATTAGGCCTAGACCTTTTTAACTGCAGGTGCGTGATCAGAGAAGATGCGCTATATTACACAATTTTACCCTACCCCAAAGGCTGTGGGCCTTGCATCCCATCCTGACAAGCTTTTGCACATGAAGCAAATATCATTCCATCCATTGATTAAATGTAAATGGCCTAACTAGCAATAGGCCCTAAGGGAGTGGTCATTTTAACAATGGAGGGGGGGTTGGTGGGTTTGGGGGGGGAACAAAAAAAATTTCAGACCCCTCTTAGGGGGGACAAAAAGAATTTCGCCCCTTTTCAGCGAAAAAGCCCGCACGCGACTAGGCCTATAGAATAAAAGGGGGGGGGACAGAAAAATTTCAGACCCCTCGGAGGGGTGGACAGAAAAATGTTCACCACGCACACACATGGAATTTCACCAACCCCCTGTTGTTAAAAAATTACCACTCCCTAAATTCCTTATAAATGACACATAAAACCCACCCTAGCCTACCCTATGCCTAAACTCAGGCCCTATATTCTTCTCCTTTTGAGATAGGATGACCACTGACCCACTGCTTGCAGGCCACTTAGGGAGTGATCATTTTTTAACAATGGGGTGGGGGGGGCTGGTGGGTTTGAGGGGGGTCAGAATTTTGTCAACCCCTTGACCGGGCGGTCAGAATTTTTTCAACACCTCTGATAGGGGGGATCAAAATAATTTCATCTGTTTTCAGTGGAAAACCCTGCGCGTTACTATAGGCTAAAAGGGGACGTGCGCGCGCGATTTTTGTCCCTTATGGGGGGTCGAAAAAATTTTACCCCCTTGAGAGGGGTGGGTCGAAATTTCTTTCGCACGTCCACGTGCAAACCCACCAGTCCCCCCCCCCCCTGTTGTTAAAAAATGATCACTCCCTAATAGGCAAGGGGAGATAGGGTGTCAGCCCTGCTTCATACCCAGTACCATTGCCGCAAGCAAATCCCAGTTTTCCTATCCTACTTAGGGACTGAGTCTGGTACCAAGTATTGTCGCTGTAGAGCAGCACCAATGCAATAGTTCCAATTCTCTCCACGAGACGGCACTGGCGCTACCCAGAAGCCTCGAACCAACATGGCGTCTTGATGAGGGAAGGAAGGTAATATCTTTGTTTTTGTCGAAAAATTATTGAATATTACGTGTTTCTGTTCCAGAAAAGAGCCGATTTTGTGACATACTGGCGGAGTATATCTCGATCCAAGTTGAGTATAAATTTGATCCACCTACGGTGCTGATGAAACCGATCCGCACCGTTTTAAACGCAGCTGTTTTGGTTTTGGGAAAATGAAAACAATGCCCAAACGAGGTCTGTCAGTCGGGCTGTCATCGATGCATTTCCCGTGAGAAAAGGTGAGGATTTTGTCCGTTTTCTACCACAGAATCACCACGGCTCTTGATTGCACGAGAGTATGTGCTATACCAACAAAAAGACTGCAAATTTACCAACAAAGAGTGCCCTGCTCCGATACGGTTGACGTGTTTTGACAGCAGAAACAAAGCCAGACAAGACGCAGTCATGCATTGAAAATTCCACTCAGCCTCTTGTCCCGTGCCGGGACTAGTCGCAGTGTCACCGTGTGCTCTCTGTTATCGGCTTCCTTTGTGCAGGTATTGTTTGATGGTTCTGTTGTTTCTGGCATCATGGAAGTAAGATTACCCCCTGAGATCATCCTCAGAATTTGAGGCATGTTCTACTCGGAGGCAGAGGCATACAGTGATACACTGTACTACGGTAACGCCTAACAGTATTTGTAAAAAGGACCATGAGTAGGCCTACAGTCTACACCTAATATAATAGCCTAAATAGGGCACCTCAAATCACACAAAATTGACAAATGGGCTGTTGAATGATGTGATTATCTAAGTTTGATCTGGTTCATCAGATTGGATCGTAGGAACCACTGCCATTGGTTCATATTTTAACCATGTGAATGCCGTCATCTGACATACTGTGAGAGCTGCCCGGGGGTAGCGAAGTCAGCCGAATTTGGCTGCCCGCTCCAAATATCTGTCACAGTGGTAAACTTGGGTTGGGAAAATCTTGATTCTGGGGCTTCTACTGGGCAGATTCACTTCTATATAGTATCAAACTAAAGGAAAAACATAGCTCTATCTCACTGGCACAATATTTTTGCTTCATTTTCTATTTTTCCATTGCTTCAGTGAGTGAACATTTGTGTGAATTTGGTGATTCTGTCAGACCACCCTGCTTGAGTCACATGAGTGGCCATGTACTTATTGCAGAAATACAGGATAGTGTCCTTTATGGTAAAAGTTACATGAAATGCAATATAACACACTTGTAACCAATATATTGACCTACATTTTGATAGGATTTTGAAATTTTTTCAGCGATTATTGATCGAAGGGCAGTCTCACAGACTTATACAACTTTGGGTCAATTTCCATTAAAAAATATTTCTTAAGGAAGCTAACTGAACCAACAGAGGTATTCTACAACATCTATCTAATCAAAATCAAGTCAGTTTATACACCTACAGTGCTGCGATTTTCTGCGATTTTAAATCTCCTGCATGCCTACTACCAAAAAATTGATGAAAAAATAATTTCAATTTTAGATTTTGACTTGATTTTTAGAACACCTATGCCTCTAGTAATAAATTGCCACTTAGATATGTTAATCTCCTATTCTTCAGCTTTAAGTTGGTGTTTTTGGTTAGTAGATGGGCCATTCCACTCAAATTTTATCAGTGATTAACTAGAGTGATAACCTAATACACCACGCACAGTGCATGTTTAATGGTCTGTCTTATCTACTGATTTGGGCAGAAATCTGTGGTGCAGAAATGACAGAAAGATTTTCCCATTTCCAATATATAAAGGAGCATAGAAATGCTTGTATTAGGAGTATCAACTTGATTTAAAAACCTATGAATTGGAAATTCTAAGCTCTTTCATTTGCGGTAAGACTCTTGGAATTCTGTTGAAGTCAAGATTTTTGGCTGACTTCGCTACCGGGGGTATAGAACTTAGTAAAAAATCTAGACCTCAACAGAATTACGCAAATCATACAGCAAATGAAAGGGCTATAAATTTGCAATCCATAGCTTTTTGAATGAAGTTGATACCCCTATTAGAAGTCTTTCTATGCCACTTTATATATCAGAAATCTGAAAATTTGTGCGGACGGTAACTACGGAACGTAGCAAATCTCCAAGGTAACGTGTGACGTAAGCACGGCCAGCACCATTTTCCCTGGGGGACAAATTTCCATGCTTCAGCACGGCTCGCATCATTCATAGTACAGATAGTCATAATCTTTTGCATTGCCATCCTTTTTGTCAACAGGGAACAATTTAAATGCATAAATCGTTCTCATTGATGAAGTAATAGGGGTTTAGAGCTACACAATGGCTGAAATATGTGTTTCAAATAAACGCAGGGCCCCAGTGTAGCGTCATGATTATGCCCCAAAATGAGGAGTGCAGAGCACCACTTTGTCCCCGGCATCTGGTGTGCCGACGTTGGCACGTCACCAAGGTTACAGGACTTTCTGTCTCAACGAATCTTTGTCATTTCCCAACCCTACATTTCCACCCAAATATCCAGATAACACCGACCATTAAACATGCACTGCGCATTGGGTATTTGGATATCACTGCACATAATTACTCATAGATTCTGTTTGGAAAGGTCAATCTACTAACCAAAAACACCATTTGAAAGCTGAGAAATGGGAGATTAACATATCTAAGTGGCATTTAATTACTAGAGCTGAAAAATTTTGGAAATATCAAAGTAAAATCAGAAGCTTGAATAATTTTTTATAGAAATTTTGGTATTAAGCATTCAGTAGATTAGAAATCGCAGAAAATCGCAGCTCCATTGCTGTATAAACTGATTATATTCTGACTAAAAAGAGGTTGAAGAATAACACTGTTGGTTCTGTTAGCTTCTGTAACAAATACTTATTTGGGAAAATTGGTCCAAAATTGTAGAAGTTTCGAAGACCGCCCTGCTCTTAATAATCAGTTGATATGAACCAAAATCCCCTTAAAATGTAGGTCTAAATGTTGGTCACAAGGCCATTATATTGTTTTATGTCTAGTTATGTGTAGAAAAGAAATTAACTATGTAGTTCTGCAATAAGTGCATGGTTGGTCAAGTCACTCTTAAAGTGGTCTGACAGAATATACAAAATCATCCAATTCTTTCCCATCATAGTTAGCAGAGAATTATGTGAAAGCAGCAAAATACTATGCTAGTGAGATAGATATGAGTTTTCTCTTTAATTTGATAGTAATTTGGAGTAATTCTGTCTAGTAGAACCCTCAGAATCAATGTTTCACTCTGGCAGATATGGGGAGCGGGAAGCCTGATTTGACTTCACTACAGGGGGGGGGGGCACTCCCTATATATTCTATAGTAACCATGTGGGTACATGGCCCTTGACTAGGACCTAGGTACCGTAAAACGGGGATACTTTGTCGCTTAAGGGGTAACATTAGCCCAGTCACAGAAAAATGTTGTTTTGATCTCAATATTACAATTAAGGATATTTTTCATATCAAGGTCACTTTTATCAAAAAGCCTATCATCTAAGCTACATTTTTTGCCTAAATAGAATTTTGAAAGTGATAATTATTTTTAGATATAAAGTGATAATTATTTTTAGATACGGTATAAGGCAATGAGTAGAGGCTAAAATTTTCACTGATTTTTGGTGTGTCTGGAAATTGCGTCTGGATCAACCAATAATATTCAAGAATGAGTCTGTTGGTTTTAACCAACAATTAATCAACCCAAAGGCATCTCAAATCAAGTGTACTATATTCATTTAGCCCAAGGAGGATTTTATTATTTCACATTTTCTGTAAAATTATAATTTCTCTAAAAAAAATGGGGTTACTTTAGCCCTTGGGGGTAACTTTGGCCTGCCACTACTAAATGCCTGTCATTTTAGTCAAAATAGTCATATTTTTCACAGTTTTTGTTACATGCCCTATTTTAGACTGTATCCATGAGTTTTGTTCACCTTTGATGAAAAATATCTGAATTGGATACTTTCTCAGAATGCTTTTTATATTGACAAAGTTTTTAGGGGTAACTTTGACCAAATATTTGGTTGTGAAAAAATAAGAAATATACTTCCATAGGGAATCCCTTGTGGGCCAATATTGCCCCGAAGTAAGGGTAACTTTGCCCCAACCTATTTCGATGTACCTAAACTCCCGCGTATAAGACGCGTCCTCTATGCCAAACAAATGCCTGGGGGGTCTTATAGAATTTTTTCAAGTTTGGGGTGTGTCTTATACGAGGGGTAATTTTACTATAGAAATGTACTAATCTTACAAATTTCAGCCTTAAAATGTGCGTCTTATATGCGAAAATGCATGTGCTGAGTTTGGGGTGCGTCTTATACGTGCAGCGCGTCTTCTACGCGGGAGTTTACGGTAAATCTAGTACTTGCTAGATACAAAATTTCAAAATTACACATACTGACTAAAACTCAGACTAATAATAGTTATTTCTTCAATAAGTGCACTCCTATCATGCTAATTTTTCGGAAATATCCAAAAAGTGGGCCAAAGTATCCCTGTTTTACAGTACCCCTTTTAGTGGGGGGAAATTGACCAAAAGGTACCTCTTTTGAAGGGAATCAGCTAGGAAAAGTACCCTCTCTACTGCTGTTATAGTGAAAGAAGACAAACTCTTGATATGGGCACCCTTCCTAGGGATTTTTTTTCATAAAATGTACCCCTTTCCCGGCCAATTTTTGAAAATTTCTTAGGAATAGGTACCCTGTTCCCAATGATATTTTGACAAGTTTTTTGGGGGGAAAAGTCAGGAATTTCCAGAAAACAAATAATAACTGTGTGATATCAACCCTAACTCTGGTTCTAGTTGGAATATCTTGGAATATCTTAGAAATTCTTTCACTGTTGGAAAGCCCTTCAAAAGTGTACCCATTTTCCCCCAAATTGGCTCCAAATGGGCCCCTTTTAACGGATCCTGGAGGATCCGTTCCTTAGGGTCAAAAGGTACCCCCTTTCCCGCTAGTTTGTGTACGCACATGGTTTCCAAATATCTTCAAGTGCCCCCCCCCCCCCCAGGGAGAGCTGTCACAGATATTAAGAGTTGTTGATCTTTGTAAATCCTTTGGCATATGTCACTGGTGCTTTGTTGTAGCAGTGGATCTGCTGCTGCAACGTTCCGTCTCCATGTCCCAGGTAGCACAGAGACATTGGCATAACACTGGGCCTACGTTGGCCCAACCATCAGCTTTACATAGGCTGCCCATCCTGCCTACATAGGCCCGACGGTGCCAACCAATTGCCAACTTAGGCCCAACGTTGGCTTTTGGTCGGCACACATCAGCATCGGCAAATGGTCGGCCACTTTTGCCGATGTCCTGCCAACATTGGCATTTGGTACACCATTGATCAGCCATCGGGCCTACGTCGCCCCAATGGGCAGCCAACGTTGGCCCTAAGTTGGCCCGATGCGTCGTGCCAACATCGGCCAATTTTTGTGTGCTACCTGGGGTGTGACATAAAACGCAGCCTTTGTCAGAGTAGTGGACCACCGGGAGTGGACCTCAGAGTAATGGACCTCAGGCTTATCAATCACGTTTAATCCATCCTGACTTCCTCAGATGGGCATCCCTACACACACTAGCTTGAATAAGATTACTGATCCAGTCAGCTAAATATGATCCATCCATCTGCGATCAGCTTTATAGGATATGTCCAAGATGATCTCTTCAAAGTTTTCTGCCTATCGGTTAAGCGGGCTATTATACTATTTTTAGAACGGTGTGATACTGAACTGCTCAAAATCCAGCCCCAGCTGCATTTTATAACATTTCATTCTACTCAGGTTCCTGAATTACGGTATCGGTACAGGGAAGCGGTAGATGAAGCCTACACACAAGGTTTGACAATATTTTTTTTCTGTATAAGTGCAGCTTATACAGGTTTTATGTCAATAGTCCATGTTTTAACATAGAAAAAGCTGTATCAGACATACAGGAGATGTATCATCATGAACACATAGAGACATGGTGGTGCTGTGTAATGTGTGAGGCTGAGTCATGTAATTTACACTCGTGTACTGTTTGCCAGTTCTACCTAGACCTGGTTGGGGCATACATAGACAGAGGATCTCAACAAGTGTATATAGCGTAATCTCCCACGTATAAGGCGCATCTTAATACACCAAACAAAATTATGCTGAGTCTTATACGTGGGAGGGACATTGCCTTTGAGTTTGGGGTGCGCCTTATAGGGGGGGGGGGATTATTACTATAGAACAGTACTAAAGTAACAAAAATCTGCCCTTAGAGGTGCGCCTTATACATGAAACAGACCTCCCTGAGTTGGAGGTGCACCTTATACGCGAGAGATTACGGTAGTGCAAGCTTGTTAGCGTCTTTAGAAAAAGCCTTGATGTAAATTCTATAAGATTGCGTTTTAGGGAGCATGACTGGAAGGGGGAGCAGTGTAAGGTAAAACAATAAAACGTAACCATTGTGAGAGGAAAGGAAGAGGGCACAATTTAACAATTTAAACTTGAAGGGCCACTTATGTAGGCGGGCTTCCCTAGCCCACTTAAAAGGGTCTATTTCTCCTCTTTCCTATCCCCTCGGGATGTGTGTGGTGCACATATGCGTGGGCACTGACACATTCCTCTGTGAAATTGTGTAATGTAGTTCTCGCCATGAATATGACCTTAGCTGTCGAAATGGCGTTAAACATCAATTACTCACTCACTCCACTTATGTAGGAGTGCATGATGTAGGCCTAGTGGGTAATGATTAGACAGTGTTCATACCGGTAGGTGTATAGCTTCAATGTGAGCAGGTTAGACTAATACCGGTAGTTGAATAGCGGTTTACCCGACATGTAAGGTGCACCCTGACTCTGAGGAGGTTCTAACAGGTGCAGCTAGGGATAGCTTCATGGAACTCCTGTCTTTCCGTGAGTTGCTAATGTAGCATACTAGAATAAGCCGCACTCAGACTTGGGGAGAAAGCTATATAACTTATATTATAAGCTGCACCTTGAGCTTGACAATGGGTAGTTTGGTACTGTTTTATGATGTCAAATACCCTTGTATATTAAAGCCGCACCCACACTTTGGGAGGCTCCTATAAGCCGCAATACTTGACCTTGTTGTACATTTTCACTGATGACTGCCTGTGATATCCATTGTCCTAATATTTTCAAACTCTAGGTGCGCCTTATGTGCGGGCTGTGCCTTATACGCGGGAGATTACGGTAGTACAATAAATGACTCGTCCTCCATGTGTTGTTGTATTAATACACATATGTAACACTGGTAGACTTTATTCGAATTGAACCAATCCCACCAGGCCCCTGCGGCTGAGAGACCAGAGAAGTAGAGATGATTAGCTACATGACGAGATGACAGTTATACGGTGTCAGAGAGTAAATATCAAGAAGGGAATATGTCTTGTCTCATATGGCCCACTAGTCTCATATACAAATCAAGTCAAATCCGGTTTCCTTTTTTGTATATCTAAATTGAACCACCCCAGAACGTTTGCTAATTACGGGCATAAAAAAGTTCTGATCATTAAGATGCTATGTTTTCTTGTTGTAGATGTGCGACTAGTGACTACGTGTAGAAGACTACAGTTACTACTGGACACACTTCCCGACTGACATGTGTAGTCTCTAGTTCCCACCCTGCGACGTAGAGGGCCCTAGCTGCCTGCTGTTTAGGTAAGTTTTGCCAGAAACGTACACTTTATATGTATCATGATGTCTTTTTTTTTGTTTGAAGTTTTATTAGTCAGACCCCCTTTCAGTGAGACATTCATTCAGGGTTTTTATCCCTGAAATTTGGACACCAGATTCTCTTATGTCATGTAATGTTTAAGCTGATGACTATATAGGGTATCGCTGCCTTAAGGTCCCATCCGCATGATGGAAACGCTGGGCATACCGACTCTACGGGACTAACTCAGTCCCGTAGAGTCAGCATTGTGCATGGATGTAGCCCTGGAGAGTTACACACCATGCATAATGATGAGAAATGGTCATGATGCAATAAAGCATAATGCAGCCCTTACATGGTTAATCCTATATGAATGTATTCTTAAGGGCCTTTTGTCATCGTTACTTCATACATCCTGTACTGCTGCGAAGTATCTGTGCATCATCCACACCACGTGCCACGCATGCAGCACAGAATCGAAGAGTTTTGAAATTGAAAGAAATAACTCTTCATATATCCAGACAAGTACCCAGCTAGCACTACTCGTGCAATTTACATAATTTTTACGTGAAATGAGTTGTGCTAGTAGGGTAGCAGGAGGTAGTGTGGAGCTGATCTGTCAAACCTGTGTTAGGTCTATACACAGCAGCCTACAATGTTGTTAAACCTGTGTTAGGTCTATACACAGCAGCCTACACAGCTGTTAAACCTGTGTTAGGTCTATACACAGCAGCCTACAAAGCTGTCAAACCTGTGTTAGGTCTATACACAGCAGCCTACAAAGCTGTTAAACCTGTGTTAGGTCTATACACAGCAGCCTACAAAGCTGTCAAACCTGTGTTAGGTCTATACACAGCCGCCTACAAAGCTGTTAAACCTGTGTTAGGTCTATACACTGCAGCCTACAAAGCTGTCAAACCTGTGTTAGGTCTATACACTGCAGCCTACAAAGCTGTTAAACCTGTGTTAGGTCTATACACAGCAGCCTACAAACCTGATTCAGGTGACCTCAGCCCCAGGTGAAGCTAACATTGGGGAGATGTGTGGTCATCTCTGTATGTGCACTCACTGGTGTCATGGACTTATACACTCTCATAATGCAGTAATCCGTAAAGGGCCTCTAAAGCCCATTGGTCGTCGTGATGCACCAATGAAGTTCAGGCCACACTGTATTGTAGCATCACGTCGTGAAGCACCTTCAGGAGTGAACTCCGTAGCTTCAGTATGATGCATCGATGTAGCCCTAATGAATTATTTGCCATGGCTGCATTCATGCATCATGCCCATCATTGCTGCATCATGCAGAGCCATTTGGTGTATATAGGGTTGTCATGATGCATGAATGCAGCAATGGCGAGTACCTCACCAGGGTAACATTCATGCATCATAACAAGAAAAGGGCACAGTGCATTAAAACACTGCCCAGTACATTGTACATTAGAATAGAGGGTAACATTAAAACACTGCCCAGTGAGAACATGTTATATCGTACATTAGAACAGAGGGTCACATTAAAACACTGCCCAGTACATTGTACATTAGCACAGAGGATAACATTAAAACACTGCCCAGTGAGAACGTGTCATATCGTACATTAGAACAGAGGGTAACATTAAAACACTGCCCAGTGAGAACGTGTCACATCGTACATTAGAACAGAGGGTAACATTAAAACACTGCCCAGTGAGAATGTGTCACATCGTACATTAGAACAGAGGGTAACATTAACACACTGCCCAGTGAGAACATGTCACATCGTACATTAGAACAGAGGGTAACATTAAAACACTACCCAGTGAGAACATGTCACATCATACATTAGAACAGAGGGTAACATTAAAACACTGCCCAGTGAGAACATGTCACATCGTACATTAGAACAGAGGGTAACATTAAAACACTGCCCAGTGAGAACATGTCACATCGTACATTAGAACAGAGGGTAACATTAAAACACTGCCCAGTGAGAACATGTCACATCGTACATTAGAACAGAGGGTAACATTAACACACTGCCCAGTGAGAACATGTTACATCGTACATTAGAACAGAGGGTAACATTAAAACACTGCCCAGTGAGAACATGTTACATCGTACATTAGAACAGAGGGTCACATTAAAACACTGCCCAGTGAGAACATGTTACATCGTACATTAGAACAGAGGGTCACATTAAAACACTGCCCAGTGAGAACATGTTACATCGTACATTAGAACAGAGGGTCACATTAAAACACTGCCCAGTGAGAACATGTCACATCGTACATTAGAACAGAGGGTAACATTAAAACACTGCCCAGTGAGAACATGTCACATCGTACATTAGAACAGAGGGTAACATTAAAACACTGCCCAGTGAGAACATGTCACATCGTACATTAGAACAGAGGGTCACATTAAAACACTGCCCAGTGAGAACATGTTACATCGTACATTAGAACAGAGGGTAACATTAAAACACTGCCCAGTGAGAACATGTTACATCGTAAATTAAAAGCTTTCAAAGATAAGCCATTTAAAGGCTGCTTAGTCCTTAGGGCATCAAGCCCATTGGTTTACTTGATGCACCAAATGAAGTGGTGGCGAATCTGCTCACCAACACTAACTGCATTATACCATCCTCTGGGGGAGTTTGAATCAACTACATAAGGTGAAAATTACGTTTAATTGCAGCACTGGCGTGTTACATGGCAGGGCTGCCTTCATGCATCATAATGGCCAGTGGGCACTGTTGTGTTACACGGCAGGACTGCCTTCATGCCTCATAATGGCCAGTGGGCACTGGTGTGTTACATGGCAGGGCTGCCTTCATGCATCATAATGGCCAGTGGACACTGGCATGTTACATGGCAGGGCTGCCTTCACGCATCATAATGGCCAGTGGGCACTGGTGTGTTACATGGCAGGGCTGCCTTCATGCATCATAATGGCCAGTGGACACTGGCATGTTACATGGCAGGGCTGCCTTCACGCATCATAATGGCCAGTGGGCACTGGTGTGTTACACGGCAGGACTGCCTTCATGCATCATAATGGCCAGTGGGCACTGGCGTGTTACATGGCAGGGCTGCCTTCATGCATCATAATGGCAGTGGGCACTGGCGTGTTACACGGCAGGGCTGCCTTCATGCATCATAATGGCCAGTGGACACTGGCGTGTTACACGGCAGGGCTGCCTTCATGCATCATAATGGCCAGTGGGCACTGGCGTGTTACATGGCAGGGCTGCCTTCATGCATCATAATGGCCAGTGGGCACTGGCGTGTTACACGGCAGGGCTGCCTTCACGCATCATAATGGCGAGTGGAAACTGGCGTGTTACATGGCAGGCCTGCCTTCATGCATCATAATGGCAGTGGGCACTGGCGTGTTACATGGCAGGGCTGCTTTCATGCATCATAATGGCAGTGGGCACTGGCGTGTTACATGGCAGGGCTGCTTTCATGCATCATAATGGCAGTGGGCACTGGCGTGTTACATGGCAGGCCTGCCTTCATGCATCATAATGGCAGTGGGCATGATGCATGAATACATTAGCTGCCCTTAGCGGTTAAAGCTGAATACCACATTAAGGGGGTTAAACAGTGCTTTATACTGACACCACGTACAGAAGGAGAGATTAGACTGTATAATCTTGTGCTGCACTCTGTGTGGGACAGGATCTCTAGGCTTGTATGGGTGTGGGTGTGGGTGTGTGTGTGGGTGGGAGTCACAAAGCCCCCTGTAGTTTAGGGTCACCAGGTAGACCCATGGTAATGACAGCAGCTAACACCTCACTAAGGACGCAGTGTGGAACCATCATAGGTTGACATATATAAGGTATACTACCTTTCTTGCCATTGAACAATATTTTGGTTTGTTGGATACTAGAAAAGCACAACAGACTTAGGCCTCAGGTAATGTACCACTCTTTGGAACAGCAATACTGTTTTACCAAAGGAAGAGAGAAAAACAGGATAGGAAGCTATAAGGCGCACCTGGGGCTTGATCTTGGAAGAGTTTAGTACCGCAATAATATCCTCGCCTATAAGGTGCATCCTTAACTTTCCCTGATCCTATAAGATGCACTAAGGGTCCATCCTGGCATACAAGCTGTGCCTTGTATGTGGCGCTTTACGGTATGCTACCCTGGACAATGTAAACTACCGTAATCTCCCGCGTATAAGACGCATCTTATACGAGGGGTTTTAGTTCTCCTTGAATCCACAAGGGGGACACCAAGACCTTTCTTTTGATATGTTACATGCCATAATGGTAATAATAAGGCATAAGGGGGCCCAGGGGGGTCCAGGGGGCCCAAGCTACACACAGATTTTTAAATTTTGAAAATTTACTCAGTAGAACCAAAGTTATGAATTTTTCATTTTTTTGAGTATTTTTTAAAACTCTAGGTGCGTCTTACACGTGCACTGCGTCTTATATGCGGGAGATTACGGTAGTGTAGGTTCTGACCTTGTGGGACCCCTTAGTATTAGTAGCAGTTACTTCAGCTAGTTCCAGTATAATCATCCAATATCAATGGTACACAGCTTCCTTCCTGCTGTGTACCATTGACCACTAAGTATACCCTATAAATACATTGCAATCAGATGGTCAACATCGATCCTACTTCTGCCCTGTAAACCCTTATATCATGAAACCTTTGTAAACATGTTCTACATGTTCATCCCTGGTTGTAGGTTACCCTCGTAGTAGCGGGTCAGGATGGGGAGCAGTTCGTCCAAGTTCCGTAAACACCTACAGAATGGTGACGAGTATGCAGCGCTGCAGCTGTTCAACAGCAGCTCTGACCTCCGCAAGGACCTCGATCCAAACTCCTCCTACGGGGATACGTATAACCACGATACGCCCATGCACTATGCCGCCCGGCACGCCATGAAGTCTTTATTAAGGTAAGTGAACCATGAAACACCCATGCACTATGGTAAATGAACCATGACACGCCCATGTACTATGGTAAATGAACCATGACACGCCCATGTACTATGCCGCCCGGCACGCCATGAAGTCTTTATTAAGGTAAGTGAACCATGAGGCACCCATGCACTTTGGTAAGGGAACCATGACACACCTATGCACTATGGTAAATGAACCATGACACACCCATGCACTATGGTAAGTGAACCATGACACACCCATGCACTGTGGTAAGTGAACCATGACACACCCATGCACTATGCCGGATGACACGCCATGAAGTCTTTACTGAGGTAGAACTATGAAACACCCATGCACTATGGTAAATGAACCATGACATGCCCATGCACTATGGTAAATTAACCTTGACACACCCATGCACTATGGTAAATGAACTATGAAAAAAAATTCTCTAAAATACTAACAAGGTGGACTCATAACATCAGTTCCACTGAAGTGTCCTCCTAACTTGTTTGGCACAGTAAAAATGTATAGATGTTTCAGTCTTTTTCTCTTTAAGATGATAAACTTTTCTACAACTGAAAACAATCCAACTGTGATTTCATTTGTGTGATAACTTTATTCAAAAGGTGATAAATGAATTTTGAAAATATATTGAATGCAAAACAATTTGTGATAAAGGATTACCCGTTTAAGTGTCGAAGAGAATCCATGCATCGCTATCATACCTCAAAAAATGCCAAATAAAGTTAGATTGTTCCTTAAAAAATGGTAAGGGAACCATGACACACCCATCCACTATGGTAAATGAACCATGACACGCCCATGCACTATGGTAAGTGAACCATGACATGCCCATGCACTATGGTAAGTGAACCATGACATGCCCATGCACTATGCTGCCAGCCACACCGTGAAGTCTTTACTGAGGTATTAAAGTGAACCATGAAATGCCCAAAACAACTTACTATCATTTTCAAGTATCAATCATGAATTGAGTATGTTAATTAGACCAGTATCCACAGTGAATTACTTTTAAAAAGATTTTTCTGTTACTTTCAGGATATTTCTGTATGAGCATGGCGGGAATCCAAACAAGAAGAATGCTCGTAATGAGTCAGCGCTACATAATGTGTGCATGGCGCCTGCGTCCAACATGGCATCAGCATTACAGCGTCGCCGTGAGTGCCTGATGCTGATACTACAGTGGCGCGGGGCAACGTTAAAGGACGGGGAGGTGGAGAAGGTGGACATGGGCGCTCAGGATGAGGTCAGTCACATCTTCAACTTCTTATAATGTTTTTTTTTTATAAAATACAAATTAATTTTCCCACTGAAATAGTTTATATTTAGATGCTTAAAGTTCCCACTTGTGATAAAACTAAGCATGTAATGGCATAGAGAATATTATACTTTAGTTATTGATCTTTCATGTTCATTTTGTTTCGAAAACATAGAAATGCAAGCCATACTTGGGTCTTGAAAATTGGCAGTAGAGTATTGTTCTTTAATGTAGAAAGCCATCGTATAAGCCACACCCTAAGTTAGGACAATTACAAAAGCCCTTGAATAGGGCTTTTTCCTGGTCAACCTTCTCTCATCACCACACCAATAAGCTGGCCGCTTATAATGCAGGGCTGAACTGTTAATGTTCCTACCCTTACATAGACCATCTCTTGACAGACCCATCACTGTATATCTAACCTCTGTGCTGCTATGCCACTATTCCACATTACAGAAGGATAACACGGCCTTACACTACGCCGCAGCAACGGGTCTCAAACGCTGTGTCGAGGTACGTATATAAAAATGTTATATTCTTTTATGAACTGACTAAGGAATGCATGCATGAGACAAGGAGGATTTTTGCAAGGTGGGGATAAACAAACACAACTGCAAATTGTGAATCATTATAGGGTTGATTACACCGAGAAAACTTGTAGATATCTGGAGTAGATAATATAAATATAAAATATAATGCTCAAATTTTGAGTAAATACGAAGCCCCTGGTCTCTCTGTGTTTCAGCTATTGGTGACTAAGGGGGCGCCACTGTTTAAGGAGAACGGACAGAAACAGACACCGTGTGACTGCGCTGAGATCAACAACCACAACAGTATCGCGCTCTACCTAGAGTCTAAAATGGTCTTCTCTGTAAGTGTGGAAGCAAAGAGCTTTGTTTTCTTTAAGGCATGATCTTTACCTTTTTTTAACCATGGTGTGTATTGAAAAATGTGGCCATTCTATGTTAATAAAATATTCAAAAACCCTTATTCGACATAGCACATATTTCTCCTTTTGATCTCATCATTTACTAGAAATTACCCATAATTTTCCTTTTTGTTCAATTAATTTCTTAACTTCTACAAATATGATAAGATATTCTTTGAGCATATTGACGATGACGCGGACTGTTGATGTTGACAGAATGAAGACGAGAATGAGGAGGACACGGACGTGCTGGGGGTGGAGACCGAGGAGGTAAGATAACTATAACTGAAGTATAATACATGATGCAGCTTTCTACCTCATCCCACCTCATAGAATTGATCTTTCATCTCATAGATTTGGTCTTCCATAGATGGGGGTCACCATTGTAATGGACAAGCAGTGTATAGATACCTGTCTAGCTGTATGGACAAGCAGCTTTTAAATATCTGTTCAGACTTGAGAAAAGAAAGGACTCAATGTTCTTAAATTTATGAGGCAGTCCCATCAAGTGGGGATGTCGTTAAACAAATCAATCAAGTGGACCAGCTGAAAGTTCATCATCTCCGTAGGGTCAGCACTAGTAATGTTATGATGCCCTGTCAAGTAACTCAAATTTTTACATTTTATATACAGCGGTCCGATGGCCAAAGACCTATGTTAGGCCAAGGACCAGTTTTACTGATTATAATAAGCCCTAACGATGGTGTATGTGAACATAAGGTCTCACAATACTATATATGTTACAGCTATACAGTGGTTTACGTGCACAAGACCTTCAGGAGGCCAAGGACCAGTTACTGGTGGAGACCGCCGACATGCTGCGTATACCGCTATTCACTGCAGAGGCACTCCTCCGTAACCATGGTAAGACAGCACTGCTGTTATATCAGGCTATAAACTGACATGCAGTGGGAAAAATTCAAACATCACAAGCACAGTCCTTGGTAGGGTACACTCAAAATCTACTGTTTTCACCATTGAAAACCAAAAAACCTTTGCCTTTAGTTGCTCAAAATAAATTGGTTAAAATGCAGGCTATTTTATTCTTACAATAAAGTGAAAATCATGGTTGATATTATATGGAGTGGAGTAATGTGTGTGTATATGTATATATGTGTTAGACTTCCTGGCAATCAGTACATATCCATAGGCACATGGACGTGCATGGAAAGTATACTTACATTATTTGACATAGATAAATCCCCTGTGCATAAGACGCACCCTGAGGTGAAGGGAAAGCCATATTGGACAGATGGAACTTGTTTTTGGTTAGTTTAATACTATACTATAGTATAAAAACCTCGCCTATAAGACACACCCTGAGTTCAGCTTAATTGGTTAAAGACGCACCTGAAGCTATTCTCGTGCATAAGTCATATACGCAAGGATTTTAAGGTAATTCACACACAGAGTATCAGCCGCACCTTGTAGTTATCACAGTATGTCTGGTAGAAGTAACACCTCGTTATGTCATGGCTGATATGAACATCACTGTAGAACAGTACTTGAGACGCAGTATTCAATGGGGGGATGGAATACTATGTGGCCGTATTCAATGCCTGATGATCATGTGACCTGTTGCAGTTAACAGAGCTCTCTCATGAGTGAATAAAAGGAATTTAACCCCTTTGGCCATGACATAAATGCAAATGTCCATTCCCCGGAAATATATTTGCACCGTATTCACCTCGATGAGGCCTGTCCGCATTCAACTCTGTCTATAAGGCCCCGTTGAATATGGACAGCCTCACCTCAATAAATATGGTGCAAATTTATTCCCTGGTCATGGACATTTGCTTATTTATTCAAAGTTAACTTTGGCCATGATTAAATATCTGTGACATACATTCACAGAGTGGTCCCGTGAGATGCTGCTGGAGTCGTGGATGGATGACCCCGTGGCGTGCTGTGACAAATGTGGCGTAGTGCCGCCAGCGACGCTGTACACAGGACGTCCTGATGGCCCAGACCATGACCTCACCTCACCCACACACACCTCCCCACCACAGGATGAAACTGTCGTAAGTACCCATATGTTATCATCTACAGGGAACAAAGTTTAAAAGAGCTTCCAGCAGTTTTTATTCTATTTTCATCTGCACCATTTATTCACTGAAAGGGTCCCAAAGTCCTCCTTTATCCAGCATCTAAAAGGATTTTCTACCTAAAGCTTTTGTAGTGCGAATTGGAATTAGGGTTCCTGTGAAATAATGAACTTAACACCACATGTACAGCCCTGTTCCACCTACAAGTTATATTGTTGTCAAGAAAACCAAGCCACACTTAGAGTTTAGAAACAGAAAAGTCCTTGGGATGGAAGTAGAACCTCTAGTATGCCTCTAAGCTGTGGCTTATATGTGTGACTTACAGTATTTATGATTTCCTCAAATGTGCATGAACATGTTTTTATGTAATCCTTTTCAGTGTGACATCTGTGCATGTCTGATCCCGACGTCTGATGACCCCGTGCCCATGGCGTGTGACCACCAGTTCTGTAGATGGTGCTGGGAGAGGTAAGCACCGCCTATATATGTATTGATTGTTTGCGCCCATAAAAATCATTACACTCAAACTCATGTAGTTCATCTCATATAATGTCCCCTGCATGGCGGGATTATGTCAGATTTTTGCCTGAACCAAATGGGCATGTTGACACTTGTCATCAGTGCATTGGTACCTCATGACGACAAAATAAGCACGATTCCTTGACAGGCATCATGCGGCTTTTGTTCTATCATACAAACATTGACCATTACAGGTACCTGACAGGTAAGATAAAGGAGGGAGATGCACACAACATTACGTGTCCCGGGTACGACTGTAGTAAACTGGTGCCTGTAGAGGTCATAGAGACCCTTGTGTCACGTGACATGGCCAGACGCTACCTCCAGTTTGACATCAAGGTACGTCTTACTGTCACAACTCTTCAATGTTAATATTTATAGGTGTAAATGTGGAAAATTGCCTTTGAGAGAAAATAATTTATACAGTGCAGAGGTCTTAGGGTTGAAAATCTAATTGATTTGCCCTGGTCATATATCAAACTTTTTATAAGTACTGTAATCTCCCACATATATGGCGCATACCACATATAAACTTTAATAATGATAAAATGATATATTCCAGGCGTTTGTGGAGAGTAACCCACACATTAAGTGGTGCCCATACCCTGCCTGCGGACGTGCCGTCAAACTGCCTGACTCAGACAACCCGCTCTCCCCGACCTTCCGCGACCCTAACCAGCTAAACGCAGCCAACGACTTCTCACACGCTGTGGACTGTGGTAATGGACACACCTTCTGCTGGTAAGCCACTCTGATGAGGTAGAGTGAAACAATATCAGTCTAATACCTGAAACACAAAATAGTCAAGAAGGATGATATATAACCTGCTTTGTGTATACAATTGCAATGTGTGTATATAAAAGTAAACCCACATTGTCTAAACCCCATTGTTTGATGGTGTTTACAGGGAGTGCCTGGGTGAGGCACATGAACCCGCGAGCTGCGACCACTGGAAGCAGTGGCACACCAAGATGGCCGACGTCAAACCTGAAGAATGTAAGTACAGCTTATGAGACATTTAACCTTTACAGACAGTGTGAGGTTCATGTATAGCCTGGACCCAAGCCATGTGCCGGCTGTTTGTGGCTCATATTGCACTATAATGTCTATAATAAAATATATTACATACATTTACAGTAAGTGGGAAGGAAGAGGAGACGGAGATGGCGGCTAACTGTTTGTCTTTATTATAGCATATATTATGTACATTTACAGTAAGTGGGACGGAGGAGGAGACGGAGATGGCGGCTAACTGTTTGTCTTTATTATAGCATATATTATGTACATTTACAGTAAGTGGGACGGAGAAGGAGACGGAGATGGCGGCTAACTGTTTGTCTTTATAATAGCATATATTATGTACATTTACAGTAAGTGGGACGGAGGAGGAGACAGAGATGGTGGCTAACTGTTTGTCTTTATAATAGCATATATTATGTACATTTACAGTAAGTGGGACGGAGGAGGAGACAGAGATGGCGGCTAACTGTTTGTCTTTATAATAGCATATATTATGTACATTTACAGTAAGTGGGACGGAGGAGGAGACGGAGATGGCGGCTAACTGTTTGTCTTTATAATAGCATATATTATGTACATTTACAGTAAGTGGGACGGAGACGGAGATGGCGGCTAACTGTTTGTCTTTATAATAGCATATTTTATGTACATTTACAGTAAGTGGGACAGAGGAGGAGACAGAGATGGCGGCTAACTGTTTGTCTTTATTATAGCATATATTATGTACATTTACAGTAAGTGGGACGGAGGAGGAGACGGAGATGGCGGCTAACTGTTTGTCTTTATAATAGCATATATTATGTACATTTACAGTAAGTGGGAAGGAAGAGGAGACAGATGGCGGCTAACTGTTTGTTTTTATAATAGCATATATTATGTACATTTACAGTAAGTGGGACGGAGGAGGAGACAGAGATGGCGGCTAACTGTTTGTGGCTCATCACCAACTCCAAGACATGCCCCAACTGTAAGTCCCCCATACAGAAGAACGAGGGCTGCAACCACATGAAGTGCTCCAAGGTCTGTGTATTAAGGATTCATGTTCATACTATCAAACTTCAGCATGGTGCCTCATGGATTCATTTTAACTTACCTTCATGATGTACAGCCGCAACGCTAGTAAGGAACACTTTGTCATCAGTCTTTATCAATGACAATGTTGGCTGACTTTAGGCTGACTCTATAAGCCTAACCTACCGTAATCTCCCGCATATAAGGCGCAGCTCGCATATAAGGCGCCCCCCAACTCACAGGGGGGCTGTTTTGCATAGAAGGTGCCCCCCTGAGGGCAGATTTTTGTCAGTTTAGTACTGTTCTATAGTAAAAATACCCCCCCCTATAAGGCGCACCCCAAACTCAAGGCAATTTACCTCCCACATATAAGACCCAGCAGAATTTGTTTGGCCTATAAGACGTGCCTTATACGCGGGAGATTACGGTAGGATCTGAGACTGATTATAATCTGTGACTTATACACAGGATTGTATGATATGACTTCCAAGTACCCTGGTGGCCCACCTTTAACAACTAGATACCAAGTACCCTGATGGCCCACCTTTAACAACTAGATACCAAGTACCCTGATGGCCCACCTTTAACAACTAGATACCAAGTACCCTGATGGCCCACCTTTAACAACTAGATACCACGTACCCTGATGGCCCACCTTTAACAACTAGATACCACGTACCCTGATGGCCCACCTTTAACAACTAGATACCACGTACCCTGATGGCCCACCTTTAACAACTAGATACCACGTACCCTGATGGCCCACCTTTAACAACTAGATACCAAGTACCCTGATGGCCCACCTTTAACAACTAGATACCAAGTACCCTGATGGCCCACCTTTAACAACTAGATACCAAGTACCCTGATGGCCCACCTTTAACAACTAGATACCAAGTACCCTGATGGCCCACCTTTAACAACTAGATACCAAGTACCCTGATGGCCCACCTTTAACAACTAGATACCAAGTACCCTGATGGCCCACCTTTAACAACTAGATACCAAGTACCCTGATGGCCCACCTTTAACAACTAGATACCAAGTACCCTGATGGCCCACCTTTAACAACTAGATACCAGGTACCCTGATGGCCCACCTTTAACAACTAGATACCAGGTACCCTGATGGCCCACCTTTAACAACTAGATACCAAGTACCCTGATGGCCCACCTTTAACAACTAGATACCAAGTACCCTGATGGCCCACCTTTAACAACTAGATACCAAGTACCCTGATGGCCCACCTTTAACAACTAGATACCAAGTACCCTGATGGCCCACCTTTAACAACTAGATACCAGATTTAAAATGATAATTGTACCAAAACTTACCATAACTACATGTATAATATAAAATATACCTTTCAGTGTAAACATGACTTCTGCTGGGTGTGCCTGGAGGCGTGGAAGAAGCACAGTTCAGCGACAGGCGGCTACTTCAGGTGTAACCGCTACGAGGTGGTGCGCACTGTGGAAAACCAAACAGATAATGTAAAGTCTGAGGTAAGTTGACTGTTATAATAGAGGGTATGGAGGGTTGCAGACTACAACTCAGATCCTAGATACTACTCAGTGTGCCTTGTATTAGGATTTCTGAGTGCAGTAAATTACAGTATTAAATTTCTAAAGGCAATAACAAACAGAGCATAGAGAGCATTAACAAAAAAGGCAATGTGTAAATAGAGAGGCAATGTGTAGACAGAAAGGGAGTCAAGGCAGTGGAGCTCTATGCTCTGTATGGTTACTGCTTAAAGATAAAAAGTAGGGGTTGGTCTTAACAGAGATGTCAGACCTTCAAAGGTCCATCTATTTTCAGATGTTCAAACTTTCCCAAAAGTCAGACATCTCAGAGGCTACTTCCATCCTGTGGTCATAATATAGATAGAGGGAATTACATTAATCATAGATACCCTTACAACATGCCCTTTCTACTTCTATGGAGCATAAGGCTGAGCATAGTCCAGGCTTCAGCAGGTGAAATTAAGTATACCTTGTGCTGCCCTCTAGCCTTTTCTAGACAAACTACCTTTCAGAGATCCTCTGATCTCTGAAATCTCATTTCAGAGGACATGAATCTAAGCTGGCTTCTGATTGGCTGAAATTCAAATGCAGTTTTTTAATTGTTTTTCTATCACCATCCAATCTAGAGATGGTTTTAAAGGTTTTTAATTAGGGGAACAGGTTGAAATGAAGATGAGATGGGTGCTTTTAGTATAATAAATTGAGGGAAATGGGTGCTTTGCTAACACCCAAAAATTTCAGAGGTTGAGCCCATACCCAACTGACATCTCTGTCTTAAAGAGTGGTGTGTATACAAGGGCATACTATTAACCCCTGTGGTATAAAGCTCTGTCCTGCAGAAGGTTAACGGTCTTGTCATATGTAGTGACTACAATAAGACGTGAATATGTTTTTTCCTCTAGGCTGAAGCCCGCAATAAACGGATGCAGGAATTAAACAAATTTGTTCATTACTACACACGGTTTAAAAACCATGAAAATAGCTACAAGGTAAGGATATGTTCATAAAACTGATGATTGATAAAACAAATTCATATAAGATATACTAGCTTATTACTTTTGAGTTGAAAGTGCTGTTACATTTTTGTTGTTTAACAATTTCTGTTATATGGATGCTACAGGTTTTTATTGAATTATTTTCATATATGAAAATAATTCATTCACATGTAACACCACGCGCTAGAATTTTGTCCACGTCCTTCTCCTAGTCAGTCATAGACTTGCCATAGCCTTTCAGTTATTCATTTTTTTTCTGTGCCTGCATAGGTATAATACCTAAGACCTCGCCTCAGACTAATTAGGCAATAACAAAACGTATTTATATAAGACCTATGCAAGTCTATGTTTGTCACAGGTCGTTCTGGGCCACCTGGTCGTCTTGGGGTCACCTGATAGCTTTTCTTGTTGATTTCATGAAGCCGAGAAATCCTTCCATTAACCCACTAAAGGCCACCTACATATATGTATATATATACATGTACACATAAGTATGATACCCCTTATTATATTAGGAGTTCTAAGTGGCGTGGCATTGGTTTATTTGGAGTCTTGGGACCGTAAACATGCGTGCCATTCCCATATTAGGAGCCACAATCGCGTAGCATTATTATATTTGGAGGAGTTATTGCGTCCAATTACCTAAATTACTCTGTGTCCCTTGAGGATTAATAGGCATCCATACACGTTCTACTGAGCCCTAACCACCCCACACAGTTTAGTACCTGTACAATGCCAATAGACCCCTCTGAAGCCGTTCTACTGAGCCCTAACCATCTCACACAATTTAGTACCTGTACAACGCCAATAGACCCCTCTGAAGCCGTTCTACTGAGCCCTAACCACCCCACACAGTTTAGTACCTGTACAACGCCAATAGACCCCTCTGAAGCCGTTCTACTGAGCCCTAACCACCCCACACATTTTAGTACCTGTACAATGCCAATAGACCCCTCTGAAGCCGTTCTACTGAGCCCTAACCACCCCACACATTTTAGTACCTGTACAACGCCAATAGACCCCTCTGAAGCCGTTCTACTGAGCCCTAACCACCCCACACAGTTTAGTACCTGTACAACGCCAATAGACCCCTCTGAAGCCGTTCTACTGAGCCCTAACCATCTCACACAGTTTAGTACCTGTATCACTCCAGATAGAGGTACAGCATTGTATTTGGCCATGAAATAAATTATTTGTCATTAAAAGATCGCTAATTAGGCCTAAAATATCGCTAGGTTAGTATAATAGACTCTACACATTTTTATTAGCTGAGAGACCCTTAGACCACCTGTCATTTTATTTCATAAGGTCAGCATGATGCACCAATGCATTTATTTGTCCTTAAAAGATCGCTAAGTTGGTGATAACTTTGTTCCCATTGTGCATATTTGAAAATAAAGACCACCATGACGTTCGCCAGCTCGAGCTACCCTTTATCTATAGGTCACACAATGGGAAACTCCTTTTATTAAGGGAGATACGATTTATTTTGTAAAACTGCCAGTTCTTGGACCTCTCTGCCAGTGCCTGGACTGGCGTCTGCCCCCACGTCCCATTCCTTTCTCAAACCTGCCCTTTTTCGCCGGTGACACTTAAAACAGATAGGTTTTGGCTGGAGGTAGGGCGCAGGTGGACCGGCTCAGGCCGAAAAGGCCGCTAGTCAATAAATTTATTTCGCTTATTCTATTCCGAAACAAATTTTTTAGGGGGGCATGTCCTTTAAGGGGACGAAACACCCCAGATTGATACCAAACATTCCATATCTGCGCATATTATTTGCATAATTAGCATAATTATGCAGTATCTTGGTACTTTTCCATATAAATAGATGTGTGTCATTGCTGAATGGATGTCTTTCCATTTCTCCATTCTCTGGTGTTTGATTGAAAATGTTGACGCCATTCTGTGTTTTAATTTGTGTTTTTATGGTACATGTATTGAGTTTAAGGCCATAACAGGTTAGTAACAGGTATGCTATGGTATGATGGTAATTACTCACTATTTGTCAGCAATTAATCAATATAAATTAGTAATTACTCACTATTTGTCAGCAATTAGTCAATATATATATATATATATATATATATATATATATATATATATATATATATATATATATCAGTAATTACTCACAATTTGTCAGCAATTAGTCAATATACGTCAGTACTTAGTCACTCTATATCAGCAATATAGACTCCTCTGTCACTATTGACTACTACCACTACTGACTACATATCACTATTTACTCTTAATCTGTCAGCAATTAGTCAATATATAACAGAGAAATAGCCATTGATTCAATTGTGCATCCTGTCTTGACTGGTATTTATCAAAATATGTCAGTATCTATGGACTATTTGTCAGCAATTAGTTAATATATGTAAGTAATTATTTACTATTTGTCAGCAATTAGTCAATACATGGTAGTAGTTACTTACATTTTATCAGTATTTAGTCAATACATGTTAGGAATTTGCTCACTATTTGTCAGCAATTAGTCTATATGTTAGTAATTGCTCACTATTTGTCAGCAATTATTCAATATATATTAGTAATTACTCACTATTTGTCAGCAAATAGTCAATATATATCAGTATTTACTCACAATTTGTCAGCAATTAGTCAATATATGTCAGTACTTAGTCACTCTATAACAGCAATTATTAATATATGTCAGTATTTACTCACAATCTGTCAGCAATTAGTCAATATATAACAGAGAAATAGCCACTGATTCAATTGTGCATCCTGCCTTGACTGGTATTTGTCAAAATATGTCAGTATCTATGGACTATTTGTTAGCAATTAGTTAATATATATTAGTAATTATTCACTATTTGTCAGCAATTAGTCAATGCATGGTAGTAGTTACTTACATTTTATCAGCATTTAGTCAATATATGTTGGTAATTGCTCACTATTTATCAGCAATTAGTCTATATGTTAGTAATTGCTCACTATTTGTCAGCAATCATTCAATATATATTAGTAATTACTCACAATTTGTCAGCAATTAGTCAATATATATATATCAGTATTTACTCACAATTTGTCAGCAATTAGTCAATATACGTCAGTACTTAGTCACTCTATAACAGCAATTATCAATGCATGTCAGTATTTACTCACAATCTGTCAGCAAATAGTCAATATACTCACTTTTTGTCAGTGATTAGTCAAAATATATCAATATATGTTACGGTAGTCACTATATAACAGTAATTAGTCAATATATGTCAGTAATTGCTCACTATTTGTAAGCAATTAATCAATATTTGCCAGTAATCTCTCAGCATTTAACTGCAAACAGTCAATTTATGTCATTACTTTATATCAGTATTTAGTCACTATATATCAGTCAATATACGTCAGTAAGTACTCACTCTTTGTCAGCAATTAGTCAATAAATGTCAGTAATTACTCACTCTTTGTCAGCAGTTAGTCCATATATGTCAGTAATTACTCACTATATATCAGCAATTAGTCAATACATGTCAGTATTTGCTCAGAATCCATCAGCAATTAGTCAATATGTCAGTATTTACTCTCATTTTAATGAATAAATGTTAGTAATTACTCACTTGCAATTGGTCAATACATGTTAGTAATTTCTCACTATTTGTCAGCAACTAGTCAATATATAATAGTAATTATTCACCTGTTGTCAGTAATTAGTCAAAATATATCAGTAATAATTCACTATTTGTCAGCAATTAGTCAATATATGTTAGTAATTACTTACTATATAACAGCAATTAGTCAGGATATGTCAGTACTTAGTCACTATATATTAGAAATTAGTCAACACATGTCAGTATACATACGATTTGTCAGCAATTAGTCAATGTATGTCAGTATTTACTCACATTTTGTCAGCAATACGTAAATATATGTCAGTACTATGTCACTATTTGTCAACAATTAGTCGGAATATATCAGTAACTATGCGAGAGGGAACCTATTCAAATATTCTGGTCATCAACCTTGGCAAAATAATTCATCACAGCTATGCTGTGCTTACCTCAAGGTTTTTCTCAAGTCATCAAAAACATGCCTCCTCGTTTTTATGGATTTTTTTCCATATCGCCTGGTTTTTGTTTTACTTTAATTCCCTATGTTTACCTCCTATTCCCACAGTTGGAGCAGCCACTGCTCAGTACAGCCAAGGAGAAGATGATGGTGCTGGCACGCGCCGTGACTGACCCGGACACGGCCCAGGAGGAGACAAGGTTTGTGGAGGATGCAGTACAACAGCTGCTGAAGGCTCGCCGCGTGCTCAAGTGCTGCTATGTGTACGGATACTACCTGGAGGAAACCGGCTACAGGAAACCTATCTTTGAGTTCATGCAGGTTAGTGTCAAACCAGATACAGGGTTACTGGTAAACATATTAATTTTTACGCAGTACATATTTTCGCTATTTTCGGGCACCTTTGTAGTGCGCGCAAATAAGATTTCAGCGAGAATTTGACACAAAAGCCCACTGAACCACTCAACCTCTGCCTGCGCGGAAATATGATTGCGCGAAAAGGTCTTTCTATGCCAGGTGCACAAAAATTTAGCTGCATGAAAATATGTACGTTTACAGTAGTGTATTGTCAAACCGTCTACAGGAAATCTATCTTTGAGTTCATGCAGGTTAGTGTATTGTCAAACCGTCTACAGGAAACCTAATCCATTTGTTTCCAATATATTTTGTAATAAATTTGATGAGGTTGGATGTTTTCATTAAGAGTGTATAGTGCTAAGTTGGTTATGCAGGCCTCTCGCCTAGTTAAACTTACATTTGATCAATAGTATAATCAGTTAACAGATTTAGAGACATTCCAAGTTATTTTGTTCCTACCCACAGACTGAGTTAGAAGAATGCACAGAGAGTCTATCTGAGATGATAGCCCGGCCGTACCTCAGGACACCACGGCATAAGATCATCCAGACAGCGCTCCTGGTGCAGCGTAAGAGACATGAGTTTGTTACAGCCATCGCTAAAGGCCTTGTACCTCCCGATAACTCACCCAACCAGCGCAGGAAGCGCAACAAGTACAGCATAGACCTTGATGTAAGTAACAGGTCGTTCTTTTCTCGTCTGTTTGTTATCTAACCCGGCAGAAAATTAAGGGTTTTTATGTCCCATCTTTGGAATATTTCAAAAAGATTTATAAACTAAAAATGACCCATGCCTCAAGACATTGACTCAAAACTCACAGTATTATGTCCTCTCCTAAAGAAAGTAATCTCAGTAAGTGGGTTTGTTGGGATATATACTGTGTTACTAAGAACACACCTTGTGCATACCTTAAACTCCTCAGATTTGTGGATTTTCCCAGTGAAAAGCCAATGAAATCTTATTTTATCACTAATAGGTAGGGGGGCTCAGAAAAATTTGAGGGCTTAGTTTTTTCGCATCTGGAGTCTGCAACTATGCAGGCTGTGGAGTGACTGCATTATTTACCCAAGTTAACAAAGATATTACTTACCATAATATCATTACCAGGAGGACCTTAAGAAGGCGCTGTTAGCCTCCGTGCAGGACGATATGACACCCCAGACATCATGGGTAAAGGACCCGCGGGGCCGCCACACCAACTTGTCTGCTGTGTTTGACTGGCCTGAGGAGAGTGACGACTCCGACACGGAGCCCGCTGCGCCCCAACAGAGCAACGCTGCAGGTAGGTAAACAGATTCCTGATGGTAGAGGGTAACTTTTTATACAGCGATAGAAACTAAGTTTATACAGCGATAGAAAATAAGTAAATAATATTCTAACTAGCAGTTTAACTTCAAGTAAGGTTCAGTATGAATTGATTGACATGAAAGTGGATCAAGCTTTGATGCATCATGCTCTCCTAAACGCCCTTTATGACTGGAGGACTATCGACTGTTTGTTCTAATGATACACTATTGCTAGGCAGGTCCGTGTTCACGGACCTGAAGTTTTGCACCAGGCTGTATAGATTCAAGCATTATGATTACCAAAGAGAAGAAAGCATCATATATAAGATAGCTTTTAATATAGCTTTTTAAGGCTCAGTACATTAATACTTGTGTTAAAACACTTATATGATGTATCTGTTTGTACAGAGGTCCTGTGTAGCTCAGTCTGTGTGCGTCCAAACTGTAAGCGGGCGCGTGCACAGAACCCACGTACAGGGGAGGTCCACGACCACTGCAGTATACGGTGCTTCAGGATGGACCAGCTGGCACAAGCCGACGGTGAGTCATTGACATTACATAAATATACAATGACGCATACCATATTGGATGTGAAAAGTGCACAGTCCACTTAAATATATCTATAAACCATCTCCTCCAGTGAAAGGATAAATTTGCAATGACAGTTTTTATGTCATTTGAGGTTTTCAATCAGGTAAGGTATTGTAATTAAGCATAATGAAAGTCAACTATAGTTTCATCAAAATTATCCATATTTGCTACAACCTGTGTAAGACGGAGTCATGTTCCCTGTAATACCAAGTTGATGTGTGCTTGATACCCATGTGTGTGTGTGGTTTCAGACTCTATCCCGGTGTCACCGAGTGAGTACTTTGACTACCAAATTGAGCTGTTGAGGGCCCTCGAGATGTCCCGCATTGAGTTCCAGCGGGAAATGGGCTCCCTGCAACCAGGCACAGGCGACAGGTAAGCTACGTGTTCTACTGACAGAGGCTGAACTAAAGTACTGAAAGTAACCATGTCATTAGTCATAACTAACAATATCAATTATCATAAAAATAAAAAAAAAGTTAAATTAAAGTTCTGAAGTAAACCACCAGATCCACACTGAACTATTTCTTCAGCATACATTACATGTCTATCGAAAAATAGTCATCAAAGGGCAGAAATCTAAGATGAATGTTACTCTGATTGTGCAGAAGTCCACGCAGTCCCAGCCTCGCAGACCAACGTATGGAGTACAGCGAGGCCCCACCGCCACCACAACAACAACACCAACCACAACATCAACAATACCAACAACAGCAACAACAGCAGCAGCAGCCGCTGGTGCTGCAGGCACCCCCTAAGGGCCGCGTGCCCCCGCGGGGCTGGGGGTGGACTGTGCCTGGTAGCGGCGGTACTCCAGGCACCTCCGACACTGACGTGGAACTACAACGTGCCATACAACTCTCCACTTCTACCTTCCAAGGTAACAACTTTGAAATGGTTTGATTGTAGCTGATATTCATGTAATGATGAGGTAGATAACTCCAACTTTTCCAACATTTTCTTAAATCAAAGTGGAGGTCTATACATTGCTTACTGTAGCAGTCTTTATCTCCTACAAACACATTGTATTTGATGTACCTACCCTATTTTAGATTACTAGAAATGACTCTAAATATCTATTTGGTAGAAAAATTAATTACACTCCTAAATATATCCAAGATATTTTTCAAGCCACTGTGTCAAAAGTACATTGAATATAGTATTTCTAAGGTCAAGCTGTCTTATGTTACAGATGAGGAGAGGGACTTACGTATTGCCATAGAGCTTTCCCTACAGGAGAATGCCGGGGGTGAGATGGAGCCGGGCATGTCTCAGCTCCCGCCATCTAGTCAGGTACCAGTCACGGAGCCCAGTGGTGAGGAGTACACCACGCGTGTAAGGAGTAAGAGCCCCGAGCTGTTTGATGAACCACCACCACCACTAGGGGCGTGCGGAGGGTCTGCCTTTGCTGAGGGTACAGTCATGAAGACCAGCAGGTCACATGAGTGGTCAATGTCCAATCAGGCACGAGCAGCCCGGCCTCAGGAGTGGGAAGCGTCCAATCAGATGCGACCTAGTAGGTCACATGAGTGGGACTATTCCTCCAACAAACCCCCTCCAGCCCCTGGTGGTAGTGGTGGTGGTGGTGGCCCTGGGTGTCACCACGACCCCACCACCGAGCACGACCCAGTGAAGATGGCCAACACATTTGGGTTGATTAAAGACATATCAGTGAACAATATCCTCACCACA
Source organism: Acholoe squamosa (assembly GCA_949317995.1). Classification (NCBI taxonomy): domain Eukaryota; kingdom Metazoa; phylum Annelida; class Polychaeta; order Phyllodocida; family Polynoidae; genus Acholoe; species Acholoe squamosa. The sequence continues at coordinate 11,463,478 of OX439051.1, read as the reverse complement.
GACACTGATAAAACCAAAGACTTTGATAAAAAAGACTTCAGTCAGATGTATGTCAAGAAGCATCCGGCCGCTATGCACGATATGGAGACGGTGTTTGAGCCGCGCCCCCCACATCCTGGTAACCAGGATGTGGTGGTACCCGGGGGGCGCCGCCTGCACCTCACTCCTCCCCCCGCCTCCACCTGCTACCAATCAGGCTGCCAGGATATCTGGATAGAACAGTCCAAACAACAGAGTGACATGTACAATACAGGACATTACTGTCGTAGTCCCAACTCACGCAGTCCACGACAGTCCATAGCCATCCCCCGCAGTCCACGTAGTATAACCCCCCGTGAGTGTCCCTCACGCAGCCCTCGAGAATCATTCTCCCGTAGTCCGCGGGAGGTGTATAACCGGAGCCCCCGGGAGTCCCTCTGTAGGAGTCCGCGTGGGGCCCAGCCCCGTAGCCCCTGGGATAATGGCTCCGGTTCATCCCGGAGTCCCCGTGGAGACCCAGCTACCTCCCGCAGTCCACGTGAGTTCTACTCAAGGAGCCCTCAGGACCTGCCGCGCCCACAGCCTGTGTTTACATTTGAGCCTTATGCTACAGCAGGCAGTGTGCCTGACTTGTTATCCAGCTGTCCTGCACGCTGCCTCGCAGCCAACAACACTCACATGGCCCCACCCGCCCGGGACCCCCGCGACCGCGTGGCCCACTCCTGCAGTGACGTAGCATATACCCCTGTCTCTCATTACGATGATGACGACCCAGGGCCGCGTTTGGACGCAGTATTACGCAGTCTACAGAAGCTGAGTACACGGCTGGGGGAGAATGATGAGTTCCTGGCCAGTCTGTCTACTAACGACCTGAACCAGGACCCACCCCCCACTGCAGACCACCACCTGGCCTCCTCTAGTCACCACCGCAACAACACCACCGCCATAGAGCGTGGACGGCCTCTCTCTCAGGGCTCGGGGATGAACATTATGTTGTCTAATGACCCAGACCCCAACCCACCCCACCGTAGGCACCATGGTGAGCCGGGAGATCGCGAGGCGGGGCGACATGGAGGGATGTCCCAACCAGGCTCCAATGTAGGTAATACAGACGGACAGGCAGAGGAGGACGAAAATGCTGTCTTTGTCTGATAACACTAAGTATTCATCTAAAACACTGTGTTTTCTATATAAATCTATATATACATCAATATATTATACATTGACATACATCGGTAGATTTTGTACCCACTATTTATGTATACTTACGAACCACCGACCGAGGTGGTGGAAATATAATTGTTGTTCAGACAGATTGCATGTAGTCACAGTGATATACATATTTTTTGACAAAGAACAACAAGACAACTGACAGGAATTTTTATTATGGTTTATGATCTTTCCCATTGGAGGTTTGTACTTTTTTTGTCAGAGTGTAACTCTTGGTACTAGGCCGGTGTAAAGCGCTCTAGTTCTTCTTCCCCTTTAAGGCTGCATGATGTCTCAATGCTTCATCTTCAGATTTATATTGTCATGATGCACTAACCAGTAACTCACCAGAACTGTATTGGTGCATCATGCTGACGACCCTATGTGGTTGATACACGCCCGTTGGTGAGACATGATCAGAGCCAATGTGTTGTGGTACTACACTGTTGCATCACGACAAGCAAGGAACATGAAGTTTGTCGCTCGTTGCCGGCTGTCAAAGTAACCACAACAAATGCAGGGTTCCTACACACTGTCATGGAATAAAAAGTTGCCAGGGAAAGTCATGGAATTTCTGAAAATTTTCAGTCATGGAAAATGAGAAAACTTAATATTTATTTCAAAATCCATTGGTCCAAAACAATTCTTCCACCACAATTGCAGAAACTTTGCTGGGTGACTAAGGCCGATTATGTCCCAAATTAGTCAAAAATGTCATGGAAAATTGTGATTTGAGTCTGAGGATTTTGTGGGAACCCTGAAACGTGTGCCTGTACAGTGATTGAGCAGTCACACATACTGTTCAACACCCCCTGTCAACCAGCATAAACTTTGAAGCAAAGTTCACTGTTTTTGGTTTGTTATTTTGATGTTGAAATATGGTGCGGCCCCTTTGTTGGTAATGGCCTATGTTAGGTGTTTGTGTATCTACTGTATGTTAGACTTATCTGGTGCATACCTGAGGGACCTGCTATACCACCACCCAGCCCTACCCCGCCCACACATCCACCTCCCAAACACCCCCCCCCCCCCAAACACACACACTTAAGCACACCTACTGCTTTGTTGCACAGAGCTCTGCTGTTGTCATGAATGCTGACCACACAGGTTCACACACACCAAGGTTGGCATGATGCATGAATGCAGCATTAGTGCATCATGCTGAACACACAGGTTCACATACACACCAAGGCTGACATGATGCACTCAGGTAATGCCAGCCGGTCACCCTAAGGTGCTTCATGGTGTAGGCCTTTGCTGTTTAAAGGCTGCAAATACATTAGTACTGGTTTTCTGTGAAATCTTTTTTTTTTATTTTCAAATATATTAGCCCTTTCATTTTCGTGATGCATGAATCAAGTGCTGAAGCCCTGGGAGCATATCAACCCTGCAGGGTCAGCTTGATGCAGGAATGTAGCATAAGGGCCATGATGCATTGATGCACTATCAGCCTTTAAAGAGTTAAAAAGCAGTGTGAAACTAGGCCATACGCAGCGCTAGAGTTTCATGGTGCCAATACTTAGCATGCACTGACCAATCATTTTAACTTTCTCCCTTTGCTTACATAGATATTCCAACCCACCTCATCCATTACCAACACTTTAGCGAATTGTTTTAAACAACCTAAGGCCACACCAAAAAAATAGGTTGGTCTACGGATTTTGGTTTTGAAAAAATGGTGCAAGCGAGCGAATTTCTTTTTTTTTTTGGCGTCCAATGGATTCCTTGCTGGAAAGTGAGGCAAGCGAAAAAATTTTATTTTAAAAAAAAATTGCCAAACATCACAGAGAGAAAACTTGTAGAAAGTGAAGCGAGCGAAATCCGTAGACGAGATTTTTTTCCAAGAAAAAAAATTTGTATTTCCGAAAATATGGAGAGGGAAATCCTTAGCCCAACTTTTTTTTTGGTGTGGCCTAATCTACAATATCTATCCCCTATATCAATGCTATATTCATGACAACACTAACACTGATTGATAATGCTTTAATTTCCACTGCGGCCGTGAAACTCCTAATCCCAAACTTCCCCCCCTCCAGTAGCTTAGATTACAGAGATTATCAGTGGTAGTTGAATGTTTACAGCTTGCTCAAGTAGCACAGTAATTGTTTTATACCATGTGTTCGCCAAGTTAACATCTCACAAAACAGAAACCGCTACTGTCTCAAGTGCTCAATGTCCACTGGGCTATTTGACAAACACTTGGTTAGGATTTGTACTGTAGTTGATGACAATCTGTGTTGTGTGTCTACAGAATGCCCCTCCCTTCCTATTGGGTGTTTGGTCTTCTTTTGTATCTAAATCTGATTCGATGTTTTTTGTTTTAGTTCAACTAATTAAAGGTTGCAAAATGGTTTGATACACTACACCATTTTGTCTCTGTTATGCACTGCATTGATAGATCATGCCAACCCATGAGCAGTGTATTAACCTCATTGGGTCAGCATGACACCTGAATGCAGCCCTGTTGAGTTACATTCTAGGACTGCATTTATACATCGTGCTGACCAACATGCACATAATGCATTATAACCCTTTGCGGTCTTTAAAGGGTTAAAGAAGTGCATGTATGAATAAGTGATATCACTACTATCTAAACTTCTCAAATTTTGCATTTCTCTTTTAATGAAAGACAAAAACAAATAAGTTTTTGTTTGAAGAATAACAGTTTCTTATTTACAGCAGTTGTATACCACAAACAAAAATGTAAGAAATATGGGTATTGTTTAGCAAAGGTTATTTGTATTTTATGATTGTTCTCTATAAGCACCACCGAACAATTCACTGCAAAAGGATTTTAGGACCTTTTATCTCAGTTCATTGCTCATTGAATCTCACAATCGATACTGTGTGAATGTGCTGACCAATCACAGTGTAATCTCAGTGCAATTATACTTGTAGTTCTTTTTTTAAGTCAACTTATTTTAAGTACCATTAAGATGCTTGAAGCTATATTTATTCCATCAATTTTGTGTAACTTTACAAGGTCTGTTATTTTCTGTGACATCGAAATTTGAATGTGACCAATGTGATTATGGTAATGGAAATAGCTCAATGATGAAATGGAAATGAAATAATAATTTAACAATGAAGTGACATGGAACATAGGGAAAAATAGAATACTTTGATATTTAGGTTTGTAATAGATATTTTGTATGCAATATGGATTTCTTTTTTTAAGATGTGAAATAGCTCAGCTGCCTATGTGTCAGATTTGTGTCTGTAATGGTGCATATATAACCTTGAATTGTGTTTGATAAATTGACATAAAGACCATATTATAATTTTACATCAAGTTTTGTATGTGAGACCATTCTGTGTTACTCTTCCAATCAGCAAACATGTATCTAGATGTTGGTTTTACACAGTGGAGATAAATTTTATGATTAGACCTCATGTACCAGATAGAGAAGTTATGTATTTTACCATGGCAACATGATAGGACTAAACATGATGGTAACCATGGTAACCATGATAGTGCTATCTATGTTGACTAATGGTAACCAAGGTGACATGGTAACCTTTCTGATAAATGGTAACTATTGCAACAACATGGTAACCATTCTGATAAATGGTAGCCATGGAAACATGGTAACCATGGTAACATGGTGGTCAGCAAGCTACTGTAAGAGAGTGTATCATGATAATACTAGCTCAAGCTCGGCCCACCTGTGATTTCCACCTGAACTATGATGTGTGTCCCCCTGAGTACGTCTTCCCTCCGTGTACCACTGTCTAAGACCTACTGCCATACAAGTATTTACCGGCTTGTCCTCCACACGTTGACTGGTTTATTCACATACTGCAGGTCTATGACAATGACATGCAATCACAATTTTATGTCACTGTAGGTCCCGGTAGTTAAATGACTTGGTGGAGATGTGACCTTTTCTACACACATGTGTCAGTGCGTGAGTTTGGTACAGCTGTGTGCAAGTTGTAGCATTAGGAGAGCGTTATATGTGTGTGTGGTACTGCTGTGTACAAGTTGAAGCATTATAAAAGATGTGTATGAGTGTGCATGTTTGGCACAGCATTAGGAGAAACATGTGTCATGGTGCATGTTTGGTACAGCTGTTACTAAATATGAAGCCCATATCTGTGTGAATGGTTTATAATGCTCTACCTTCATACTTGTTACATCTTCATACATCAATATGTGACTTCGTCATGTGAAGCAGAGAGAGTTCTAGAGCTGCCTATAGAATTCCTGTCACATTGATAAGGTTAGAGAGTAATCAACTCATTCAGCAAAGGCTGAGTTAAATGAACTATGTGATTTATATTAAGAAAATGAAGTGCAATAATGTTGTAAACTGTAAGTGTATTATTTCATTATATATGAATGTGTGTGTGTTATTCGACAACTTTAAATGTTCTGGGATAAAACCCAGGTCTCGATTGCTGACTTTATTGAAAAGTGACTTGCAGAATGAATGAAGTAGAATATGCTGTGACTGCATATTATTATGTATTCCGCCTCGAAGGAATCAGTTTTTAAACTATGAATCAATGGTTATCACTTCCAAATGCATACTTGTATTATGACTCTTTATCCTATAGAGAAGCCTGGCATGGGTGGGACAGAGATAATCTCTGATCTTGGCCCTTTAAGACCACATAGTGCTTTGAGGCATCTTGCTGTCCCTATGGGTTTGATACACTCCAAGAGGGTTGGCATGATGCACCAATGCAGCACTGGCAATAACGCTAGCCAGGGCGGCATTGTGACAAGCATGTAAGATGAACCATGTGGTACTTGAAGGGTAAGTTGTTATATCTCCTGTTCAACAATTCCACTCACTCCCTCACTGTCCCACCAGCAATGTTGTATTTTAATATGGGCTGTTCTTGCAATGCAAGGATGACTACCCCATATGCGGTTAATGAAATTATGCGTACGTTGTGTTGTCATTCACATTGCCCAAAAGTGAATTGGATATATAGATAATGTATTGTTGATTAAGTTTCCTGATCATCTGATGGTCTGCTGTTCCTGGTCATGTTCTTACTGTGTTTGTCCTCCAAAATGTGCCATCAAATGTGATTTTGGGTAAAACACTATTTTTGTAAACACCTTTTTTAAAACATCTGTATTCTGCACTTATTTATTTATTTATTTTCTATCCTTTTCTATCATAGATCTTTCATTCATGTCATATATTGGTCCCTCTGTATTAATAAGTAATGGAGGGAAATGTATGAAATTGTCTTATGTGATTTGTTTAATAGATATATGTATAACTGTACAATGGAGATGTCTTTACCTGAATCCCTGTGTTCATTACAATAGTCTGCCTTTTGTTTCTGACTTGGTTGAAAAATAGATTGGATACAGGCCTACTCTATACCTATGACATTACGGGATGCATTGTGCTACAGTGCAATATACCCATGTGTTGTCATGATGCATGAATGCAGCCCGAGTGATTTACTCGGCCTGCATTCATGCATCATGATGATAAACGTGCCAGGTGGCCTTAAAGTTTTAACTCTTTAAGGTCTGCTGATGCAGTATTGAATTATGCCCATTGGTCAGCATGATGCACCAATAAACTTATGGTGAGTAGACTCGCAAACACTTCATCGGAACATCATACTGACCCTCCAGGAGAGTATTAGACCTGTAAGGATGGCATGATCCATGAATGTACCCCTGGTGAGTTTATGCATCATGACAACTGATGAGCACGGTGCATTAATGCAATATCAGCCATTAATGTGTAGATAACAAAGTGCTATATAAGAATGACGTGTGTTGCTGCACCCCCTCCCTTGGTGAGACTTGACAGGGTACTGCATACATTATGATGTGGTACAGTACCCACTAACCAACCCTGGTATTTATAAAGGACATATTCACAATCTGTGTTAACAACTTTCTGTTGACCAATGCTATGAGCAAACACTCATCCATTTCATGGTGATGATTGACTTCTTGGCGGTTATCTGATTTACATATTGCTATATATAACAACAGATGCTCTGGTTTATAATCTGAACAATGAGGACAATTACTTGGTCAATAGGCTGATCATGTTTGTAACTATAACAGCTATTGGCCGATAGTGTGTGTAAGGTATGACCTATCAGCTGATAATGTTTGAAAGGTTTTTCCTATTGGCTGATCATGTTTTTGAGGCTACCTGATATTGGCTGATCATAATTGAAAGGGTACCCTCTATTGGCTGATCATGTTTGAAGGATGACTCCTATTGGCTGATCATGTTTGAAAGATGAACTCCAATTGGCTGATCATGTTTGAAAGGTGACCTCCAATTGGCTGATCATGTTTGAATGATTCAGTTCCTCATAGGAACTGATGTATATGTGTAAGTCGGTCCCAGAACTTGTGTACCAGAGAATAAAACAGAATGTACAACTTTAATGCCGTCTATTGTCTTATTTGATTAGTACCCAAACTCTTAAGTGGATTACATCATCAAGGTCCCAACAGCTTAGGCAGCATTCAATATGGCTTTCTCAATATGGTACATCAATATGTATCATTTGTTTCTATGAGGCATGCACACCTTGTGTGTCACCACAAATATCAGTGCATATCACCAATGATTTCTCAATGCTTCATCTTATCATTTATGTTGTCATGACTCTATGTGGTTGATACACTCCCATTGTTGCGGCATGATCAGATTCAATGTGTTGTGGTACTGCACTTTTGCATCATGACAAGTAGGGAACCTGAAAGGTTGTTGTGTTTACTTTCACAGCTGGCAACCAGCGACAAACTTTCAGGGGTGGCTGTAAAGTGATAGAGCAGTAGCGCACATGATCTGTTCAACACCCCCTGGTAACCGACTGTTTTTGGTTTCATGTTTAGATGTTGAATTATGGTGCGGCCATTTCATTGACAATGCCCTATGTTATGGTGGTTGTGTATCTGCAGTATGTAAGACTTAGTTGGTGCATACCTGAGGGACCTGCTATACCCCCTACAATACACATGCACACCCCTCCCGCTACACACACACAGGCTCCCCCAACACACACTGAAGCAGACCTACTGCTTTGTTGCACAGGGCTCTGCTGTTGTCATGAATGCAGCATTAGTGCATCAGGCTGACCATAGGGTTCACACACACACCAAGGTTGGCATGATGCATGAATGCTGCATTAGTGCATCATGCTGACCACACAGGTTCACACACACACCAAGGTTGGCATGATGCATGAATGCAGCATTAGTGCATCATGCTGACCACACAGGTTCACACACACCCCAAGGTTGGCATGATGCATGAATGCTGCATTAGTGCATCATGCTGACCACACAGGTTCACACACACACCAAGGTTGGCATGATGCATGAATGCAGCATTAGTGCATCATGCTGAACACACAGGTTCACACACACACCAAGGTTGGCATGATGCATGAATGCAGCATTAGTGCATCATGCTGACCACACAGGTTCACGTGTCAGCAATGTCAAGTACCTCTGACTATGGAACACCTGGTGCTCTCATGTCAGGCAACAAAGAGGAGTAGGGACAAGCACCTTCATGGTTTGTCCATGAACAGTGTCTTTACCAGCACTGGTAAGAAAGAACTTCTGACCTTCCTCAGGGAAGTGAAGATGTTCGAGAAGCTCTGAAGCGGGGGAAAACTCCTCCCCTCAAGTATCGGTCAGGTGGGCTGGGGGAATGATCCTCCGGCCCGGCTGGAAGAGTAATCTTGCAGCTAGGTTGGAAAGTGGCTCTCTATACTCGTCAGTCCGTGGTAAGCTGGCCCGATTGGTATAGAACCACGACTGTCCGGCCGGTGTCAGGATAATGGACCGGTCAGATGATGTGTCAACAGTCTGCGGCACAGCGTCTGGGTGAGGCAGCACGATAAAGAGGGGCCTTGAGCCAGGAGCAGTGTCTCACTGCTACGAGCCGTGTCCCACTGCTACAAGCAGACTCCCAAACACACGCACGCGCACACTCACACTCACACGCACACACACGCGCAAATTAAGTTTGAGAAAAGAATGGACTAAATGTCTGATAACCAATGAGGCAGTCCCATGAGGCCTACGGCCTTAGGACGTTAAACAAATCAATCAATCAATCAATCAACACAGGTTCACACACACCAAGGTTGGCATGATGCATGAATGCAGCATTAGTGCATCATGCTGAACACACAGGTTCACATACACACCAAGGCTGACATGATGCACTCAGGTAATGCCAGCCGGTCACCCTAAGGTGCTTCATGGTGTAGGCCTTTGCTGTTTAAAGGCTGCAAATACATTAGTATTGGTTTTCTGTAAAATCTTTTTTTTATTTTCAAATATATTAGCCCTTTCATTTTCGTGATGCATAAATCAAGTGCTGAAGCCCTGGGAGCATATCAACCCTGCAGGGTCAGCTTGATGCAGGAATGTAGCATGAGGGCCATGATGCATTGATGCACTATCAGCCTTTAAAGGGTTAAAAAGCAGTGTAAAACTAGGCCATATGCAGCGCTAGAGTTTCATAGCGCCAATACTTAGCATGCACTGACCAATCATTTTAACTCTTTCCCTTTGCTTATATAGATATTCCAACCCACCTCATCCATTACCAACACTTTAGCGAATTGTTTTAAACAACCGAATCTACAATATCTATCCCCTATATCAATGCTATAGGTACCTGTACCCCTGCCGCTTAAGTGCAGCATTGTGCAATAATGTGTCATGACGAATTACTACAGGCCTGATACATTCCCAAATACATGAATGCAACCCATGGGAGCAGACTACCAGAGCTGTATTCAAGACAACACTAACACTGATTGTTAATGCTTTCATTAACTCAGAGAGCCGAGTTTTAAGAGACGGGTAGGGGCAGTGGAAATTTTTAGTACCAAAAAATCATCATTTTTGACCTGGTAGTGTTCAGTTCAACCTAAAATAACATGAAAATGGAGAAGTATGAGAGAAAATGAAACATATAATGAAATTGTACACATGTTGAAGAATATGGAGGTGTAATTGTTACCTGTTATATCTGTGTTATTTGTCTGATTTTGAGGTTTGAAAAAAGTAGGTCACCTGAAGTCCAACTTAGGTGCTTGTTGCACCCAATGCTTTTCTATGGAGGTGTCATTTTGGGTGTCAGGTCTGGGCGGGTTGGGTGTCACGTACGTGATCAGAATGTAATGGAAAATGATATATTGCATGTTAATCATGTTTTTATGGTTTCTTTGGACATTTCTCTCTGTAAAGGCATTAAAAATAATTGAATTTGGTGCTATAATCCTCAGTTATATGATTTGTGTTCATCTCGGAAAGTTTTTGCAAAAAATCGTCCGAGCGGCTGAACTTTTACGACATTCCGATTGCGTTTTACTTTGATCAAACATGGCGGTTTTTTAATTAAATTTGAAAATATATTAGAGTGTAGGGAGAAGAAGATGAATCTATGCAAAAATGGGAATAAGAAATATGATTTGAAATTATTTGAGAACATTTGCCACGGTAGGACGCCATATCCTGCCGATTGACAGCAAAATCCAAAATAGCGGACGTGCAATACTTATGGATTACGTTTGTTCTTTGCTGTCACTATAGTGTAAAAAGGTTAGACATTTCTCTCTGTATACACATTAAAAATATAACAATTAATTCGACATAGCCAGTTGACGCCAAAATCCAACATGGCGGGTGCACAATAGACCTGTCAGTCTTTTGCATTGCTGTCACTATAGTGTCAAAATGGCCAGACCAAAGCTTTCTGAGTTACCTGTGAAATGAATCGCTTACACACTGGTTTCCACTGCGGCCATGAAACTCCTAATTCCAAACTGCCCCCCCCTCCAGTAGCTTAGATTACAGAGATTATCAGTGGTAGCTGAATGTTTACAGCTTGCTCAAGTAGCACAGTAATTGTTTTATACCATGTGTTCGCCAAGTTAACATCTCACAAAACAGAAACCGCTACTGTCTCAAGTGCTCAATGTCCACTGGGCTATTTGACAAACACTTGGATAGGATTTGTACTGGAGATGATGACAATCTGTGTTGTGTGTCTACAGAATGCACCTCCCTTCCTATTGGGTGTTTGGTCTTCTTTTGTATCTAAATCTGATTCGATGTTTTTTGTTTTAGTTCAACTTATTAAAGGTTGCAAAATGGTTTGATACACTACACCAATTTGTCTCTGTTATGCGCTGCATTGATAGATCATGCCAACCCTTCAGCAGTGTATTAACCTCATTGGGTCAGCATGACACCTGAATGCAGCCCTGTTGAGTTACATTCTAGAACTGCATTTATACATCGTGCTGACCAACATGCACATAATGCATTATAACCCTTTGCAATCTTTAAAGGGTTAAAGAAGTGCATGTATGAATAAGTGATATCACTACTATCTAAACTTCTCAAATTTTGCATTTCTCTTTTAATGAAAGACAAAAACAAATAAGTTTTTGTTTGAAGAATAACAGTTTCTTATTTACAGCAGTTGTATACCACAAACAAAAATGTAAGAAATATGGGTATTGTTTAGCAAAGGTTATTTGTATTTTATGATTGTTCTCTATAAGCACCACCAAACAATTCACTGCAAAAGGAACTTAGGACCTTTTATCTCAGTTCATTGCTCATTGAATCTCACAACCGATACTGTGTGAATGTGCTGACCAATCACAGTGTAATCTCAGTGCAATTATACTTGTAGTTCTTTTTTTAAGTCAACTTATTTTAACTACCATTAAGATGCTTGAAGCTATATTTATTCCATCAATTTTGTGTAACTTTACAAGGTCTGTTATTTTCTGTGACATCGAAATTTGAATGTGACCACTGTGATTATGGTAATGGAAATAGCTCAATGATGAAATGGAAATGGATCAATAATTTAACAATGAAGTGACATGGAACATAGTGAAAAATAGAATACTTTGATATTTAGGTTTGTAATAGATATTTTGTATGCAATATGGATTTCTTTTTTTAAGATGTGAAATAGCTCAGCTGCCTATGTGTCAGATTTGTGTCTGTAATGGTGCATATATAACCTTGAATTGTGTTTGATAAATTGACATAAAGACCATATTATAATTTTACATCAAGCTTTGTATATGAGACCATTCTGTGTGACTCTTCCAATCAGCAAACATGTATCTAGATGTTGGTTTTACACAGTGGAGATACATTTTATGATTAGACCTCATGTACCAGATAGAGAAGTTATGTATTTTACCATGGCAACATGATAGGACTAAACATGATGGTAACCATGATAGTGCTATCTATATTAACTAATGGTAACCAAGGTGACATGGTAACCTTTCTGATAAATGGTAACTATTGCAACAACATGGTAACCATTCTGATAAATGGTAGCCATGGAAACATGGTAACCATGGTAACATGGTGGTCAGCAGGCTACTGTAAGACAGTGTATCATGATAATACTAGCTCAAGCCCAGCCCACCTGTGATTTCCACCTGAACTATGATGTGTGTCCCCCTGAGTATGTCTTCCCCCCGTGTACCACTGTCTAAGACCTACTGCCATACAAGTATTTACCGGCTTGTCCTCCACATGTTGACTGGTTTATTCACATACTGCAGGTCTATGACAATGACATGCAATTTTATGTCACTGTAGGTCCCGGTAGTTAAATGACTTGGTGCAGATGTGACCTTTTCTACACACATGTGTCAGTGTGTGAGTTTGGTACAGCTGTGTGCAAGTTGTAGCATTAGGAGAGAGTTATATGTGTGTTTGGTACTGCTGTGTACAAGTTGAAGCATTAGAAAAGATGTGTATGAGTGTGCATGTTTGGCACAGCATTAGGAGAAACATGTGTCATGGTGCATGTTTGTTACTAAATATGAAGCCCATATCTGTGTGAATGGTTTATAATGATCTACCTTCATACTTGTTACATCTTCATACATCAATATGTGACTTCGTCATGTGAAGCAGAGAGAGTTCTAGAGCTGCCTAAAGAATTCCTGTCACATTGATAAAGTTAGAGAGTAATCAACTCATTCAGCAAAGGCTGAGTTAAATGAACTATGTGATTTATATTAAGAAAATGAAGTGCAATAATGTTGTAAACTGTAAGTGTATTATTTCATTATATATGAATGTGTGTGTGTTATTTGACAACTTTAAATGTTCTGGGATAAAACCCAGGTCTCAATTGCTGACTTTATTGAAAAGTGACTTGCAGAATGAATGAAGTAGAATATGCTGTGACTGCATATTATTATGTATTCCGCCTCGAAGGAATCAGTTTTTAAACTCTGAAACAATGGTTATCACTTCCAAATGCATACTTGTATTATGACTCTTTATCCTATAGAGAAGCCTGGCATGGGTGGGACAGAGATAATCTCTGATCTTGGCCCTTTAAGACCACATAGTGCTTTGAGGCATCTTGCTGTCCCTATGGGTTTGATACACTCCAAGAGGGTTGGCATGATGCACCAATGCAGCACTGGCAATAACGCTAGCCAGGGCAGATGAACCTTGTGGTACTTTAAGGGTAAGTTGTTATATCTCCTGTTCAACAATTCCACTCACTCCCTCACTGTCCCACCAGCAATGTTGTATTTTAATATGGGCTGTTCTTGCAATGCAAAGATGACTACCCCAAATGCGGTTAATGAAATTAAATGCGTACGTTGTGTTGTCATTCACATTGCCCAAAAGTGAATTGGATATATAGATAATGTATTGTTGATTAAGTTTCCTGATCATCTGATGGTCTGCTGTTCCTGGTCATGTTCTTACTGTGTTTGTCCTCCAAAATGTGCCATCAAATGTGATTTTGGGTAAAACACTATTTTTGTAAACACCTTTTTTAAAACATCTGTATTCTGCACTTATTTATTTATTTATTTTCTATCCTTTTCTATCATAGATCTTTCATTCATGTCATATATTGGTCACTCTGTATTAATAAGTAATGGAGGGAAATGTATGAAATTGTCTTATGTGATTTGTTTAATAGATATATGTATAACCGTACAATGGAGATGTCTTTACCTGAATCCCTGTGTTCATTACAATAGTCTGCCTTTTGTTTCTGACTTGGTTGAAAAATAGATTGGATACAGGCCTACTCTATACCTATGACATTACGGGATGCATTGTGCTACAGTGCAATATACCCATGTGTTGTCATGATGCATGAATGCAGCCCGAGTGATTTACTAACCAGGCCTGCATTCATGCATCATGATGATAAACATGCCAGGTGCCCTTAAAGTTTTAACTCTTTAAGGTCTGCTGATGCAGTATTGAATTATGCCCATTGGTCAGCATGATGCACCAATAAACTGATGGTGAGTAGACTCGCGAACACTTCATCGGAACATTATACTGACCCTCCAGGAGAGTATTAGACCTCTAAGGATGGCATGATCCATGAATGTACCCCTGGTGAGTTTATGCATCATGACAACTGATGAGCACGGTGCATTAATGCAATATCAGCCATTAATGTGTAGATAACAAAGTGCTATATAAGAATGACGTGTGTTGCTGCACCCCCTCCCTTGGTGAGACTTGACAGGGTACTGCATACATTATGATGTGGTACAGTACCCACTAACCAACCCTGGTATTTATAAAGGACATATTCACAATCTGTGTTAACAACTTTCTGTTGACCAATGCTATGAGCAAACACTCATCCATTTCATGGTGATGATTGACTTCTTGGCGGTTATCTGATTTACATATTGCTATATATAACAACAGATGCTCTGGTTTATAATCTGAACAATGAGGACAATTACTTGGTCAATAGGCTGATCATGTTTGTAACTATAACAGCTATTGGCCGATAGTGTGTGTAAGGTATGACCTATCAGCTGATAATGTTTGAAAGGTTTTTCCTATTGGCTGATCATGTTTTTGAGGCTACCTGATATTGGCTGATCATAATTGAAAGGGTACCCTCTATTGGCTGATCATGTTTGAAGGATGACTCCTATTGGCTGATCATGTTTGAAAGATGAACTCCAATTGGCTGATCATGTTTGAAAGGTGACCTCCAATTGGCTGATCATGTTTGAATGATTCAGTTCCTCATAGGAACTGATGTATATGTGTAAGTCGGTCCCAGAACTTGAGTACCAGAGAATAAAACAGAATGTACAACTTTAATGCCGTCTATTGTCTTATTTGATTAGTACCCAAACTCTTAAGTGGATTACATCATCAAGGTCCCAACAGCTTAGGCAGCATTCATTTTTATCGACAGGAGGGCATTAGTGGCTTTCTCGCGGATATAAACCACACATTGTATGCAATGCATTATGGTACATCAATATGTATCATTTGTTTCTATGAGGCATGCACACCTTGTGTGTCACCACAAATATCAGTGCATATCACCAATGATTTCTCAATGCTTCATCTTATCATTTATGTTGTCATGACCCTATGTGGTTGATACACTCCCATTGTTGCGGCATGATCAGATTCAATGTGTTGTGGTACTGCACTTTTGCATCATGACAAGTAGGGAACCTGAAAGGTTGTTGTGTTTACTTTCACAGCTGGCAACCAGCGACAAACTTTCAGGGGTGGCTGTAAAGTGATAGAGCAGTAGCGCACATGATCTGTTCAACACCCCCTGGTAACCGACGAACTTGTAAGCAAAGTTTACTGTTTTTGGTTTCATGTTTAGATGTTGAATTATGGTGCGGCCATTTCATTGACAATGCCCTATGTTATGGTGGTTGTGTATCTGCAGTATGTAAGACTTAGTTGGTGCATACCTGAGGGACCTGCTATACCCCCTACAATACACATGCACACCCCTCCCGCTACACACACACAGGCTCCCCCCAACACACACTGAAGCAGACCTACTGCTTTGTTGCACAGGGCTCTGCTGTTGTCATGAATGCAGCATTAGTGCATCATGCTGACCACACAGGTTCACACACACCCCAAGGTTGGCATGATGCATGAATGCAGCATTAGTGCATCATGCTGACCACACAGGTTCACACACACCCCAAGGTTGGCATGATGCATGAATGCAGCATTAGTGCATCATGCTGACCACACAGGTTCACACACACACCAAGGCTGAGATGATGCATGAATGCAGCATTAGTGGATCATGCTGACCACACAGGTTCACACACACACACAGAGGTTGGCATGATGCCTTGGGGCAATGCCAGCTGGTCACTCTTAGATGCTTCATGGTGCAACATCAGGACATGTGGACCTTTGCTGTTTAAAGGCTGCAAATACATTACTATTTCTATTTTCAATTCATCAAATTCACCCACCCTCTAATACCATATTCAAATTTCATGGGTGTTGGTACCATGCTCATGAGTGCATACCACCGCACAGATATTCGTGTGCTTCAGACAGGAACGAGAGACGTGAGAGAACAGATAGAGTAAGCGCTTACTTGAAACCAATAGGTCACAAGTTGATCGTCGTATGGGAGTGTGAATGGAGGAAAATGAAACGTCAGGATCCACAGGTTACGACTTCCGAACAACACTGGAGCGTCGATGAGTTGAAAGTGCATCGAAACCCCATGACAGAGGGTGACATTATATCCTCTGTGAAAAATGGAAAAATGTTCGGTTTGATTCAGGTGGACATTACCACCCCACCTTACCTACGGGAATACTTCGAGGAAATGACGCCTATATTCAAGAACGTGACCATTTCGAAATCCGACATAGGAACTCACATGTCAGACTTTGCGAACAAAGAAAATGCTCCTCAGAGATCCTTGATAGGTAGTTACCACGGAAAAAAAATTCTCTTGGGAACACCTCTCCTTAAGTGGTATCTGGATCACGGTTTGATAGTCACCAAAGTGCACATGTTGATAGAATACTTTCCTAGACGACCCTTCACCGATTTGGCAGACAAAGTAACCGCGGCGCGAAGACGTGGAGATGTAAATGCAGAGGAGCAAATTCTCTCAGACTGTTACAAGTTAATGGGAAACAGTGCGTATGGTAAAACAATTTGCAACAAAGAAAAACACACCTCTAGTGGTCGAAACTTCGAATTATTGACCAATTCGTGGCGATTCAAAAAGGGTGCTGCGTTGACCCTAGATCTCTATGAAGTCGAACTGCAACCGAAAACAGTCAAGAACAACCTCCCTCCTCAAATAGGGTTCATGGTGTACCAGTACGCCAAGTTTAAAATGTTAGAGTTCACTTTCGACCTTCTGGATAAATTTATTGATCGGCGTGATTATACTCTTTGTCAAATGGACACCGACAGTCTTTACATGGCTCTCAGCGGGAAAACGTTGGAGGAACTCGTGAAACCCGACCTGAGAGAGTCGTACTTCAGAGAGAAGCGAAACTGGATTCCGACAGCGGTGTGTGATGATCACTTAGACCCTTTCGTGAAACAAAAACCGAAGGCGTGAAAGAATGGGTCCCCCTTGCTTGTTGTCAGAGTTGTTATGTTCATGACAAAAGAAGTCCCGGTCTTTTCAAATCCGAGTGGGAGGGTGACAGAATTCTAAGTCTTAACTCCAAAACTTACATTTGCTACGACAAAGACTCGGTAGGTGAAAGAAAATAAAAAAAAATGGAGTGTAAAGGGTGTCATGAAAAAACAAAACATTCAAGAACCCAAAGACTTGTTGGATGTTCTTTTAAATAGAAAAACTATCCATACTGTTAACACAAATTTCAAAGTAATACAAAACAAAATGCACACTTACACTATAGAGAAAAAGGGTCTGAGTTACTTATATGTGAAGCGTCGCGTACATTCTCACGGTGTAACGCTGAGTCCATTGAAATTATGAAAAAAAATATATATATATATAAAGAAATAAAAAAAATAAAAGTAGACAAGCCGGTGAGAAAATACCCTTTGATTGTTGTATTAACTTGATATATACTACGTCCACCGGTTTACTACTGCTACTGCTACTACTGTACATGTTGAAAAAAACAACAACAAAACTATGTGTAGTTGCGATCCCATTTTCACTTGGGAATTGATAGATGCATCAGATGTGTTGTTCTATAAGGCACCGTTGTTAAACCAAGGTGTTCATAAAGTGTCCGTTTCTAATCGTGTATTCGATTCATTGAGTGTGTGTTTCAAAGATATATTTCAAAAAGTGGCTAGTACCGCCAGAGACAGAGCTATAGCGATATATCAATTTCATGTCAAGAACACATGTGCCTTCGTGAAAAGACCGGTATACGTTAGAGTCGGTCGACGCATTGTTTTCTGTTCTAGAAGAGAACTCAGACTTCTTTAGAAAGTTGTGTCATTGCTCAAAGGAAACATTCGACTCCTTTTGTCAAGAGTGTATCGACCGAATGTTGTGTAGTAAAGCACCTTTATACCCCGGTGTAGAAGCTGCTCGACTGAGATCCCACAGATCACAGATAGACAAGATAAATTTGTCAAGGCTTATGTCAAAGAGGTACTAAACAGTACTATCAACACTATAGGTGATACCATCAACCTATGGGCCTCTAACTTGTCCAGGTCTCTCGACTCGTATTCAAGGCATGCAAGTACTAAATGATGCCTTAATTATCATAGCAGCAAGAATGAACACCGTACAATCTCTGCAAAGAACCAATGCAGCCCTGAGAATGCTATCATCAGGAATCCTTACCCCTGATATAGTACCACCCTCAGGCCTCGCTAAATACTTAA
This sequence comes from Acholoe squamosa, assembly GCA_949317995.1. NCBI lineage: Eukaryota > Metazoa > Annelida > Polychaeta > Phyllodocida > Polynoidae > Acholoe > Acholoe squamosa. The sequence goes on along the minus strand of OX439051.1, from coordinate 11,444,652 downwards.
TTGACATTAACAAGAAACTTAGGATTACCCACCATGGGTGCACAATCAGTGTAGGAGAATTGCCCTGTAACTCAACCTTGTCATTTCATTACATACTTAAGACAATTAACCCTGCTAGCACTACTCATCCAAATGATGTCCTTTTTACGTAAATAACATGAGTTTTCATGTAAGAATGACGTAAATTGCATGAGTTGTGCTAGCTGGGAATCTACCATTCATGGCAGCACTTAAAGCTGGCACAAGAGTTCAAATACAAAGATTTTCCACTTTCTGCATATCTATCATCACCCCAGTTGTGAAAGTGTCCTGGCAAAATCCCAATCTATTCAGTGCATTTTAACCATTCTAAATTCAAGCATATACATGGGTCAAAATAAAATACTTCCAGCATTTTATTCATATCAACAAGCAGTCTTGATTGCACCAGCACAATGGCTCCAGATGGAGCCACAAAGCAGAATTCTCTATAGTGGTGGTACCTTTGATTTGGATGCCCAAGGTATCTTGTCGGGGATAGCTAGTAACAGTTTTGTGGTGGTATGTCCACTGACCAAGGGTTGAGGGCTAGGTTTGAATACTACTCCTATGTTCTGTCTCCCCACAGGGGTATATCCTGAAGTGAGTGATTGTAAAGCATATACTAGCAGCACAGTCAGCAGTATGGGTGCAACTCTCAGTTTGTCCATGGTGCTGTGTAAAGCAAGAAAAATTTGCTGCTTAAGTCTTATCAAATTTGTAGTGTTTGGTGCTGGTAAAGTCTAAGTGTATGGTGTAACACTTTCAATGACGTGGTTCAAACTGTACCTTTGCAAGATTGAGCTGTCTTGGCAATATGTCCTGTGAGTCCTATAAAGATTGACCAGGAAATGATAGGTCAGGGTGTAGGTGAAGTAGGTGTGTTCTTTATTCTGGTGCAGTCTCTCCTAGTGGAGAAGTGGGCTGGCTAGTTTCCAAGTAGGGTCCTGTAGACATGTGTTCCAGACTGCAGCTGGATGAAGACTGATGGTGGGCTATGGTCCACAGTGCTTCTTATGTAGCCTACCCTACTCATATCCATTGTGGGCCTGGTATTGTCTCTCTGGAGTCAATGCACTGATCTCCAGTGTCAGCATCTGTGGGGGTTTATGGTGAACTGGTTATTAGCTCCTCCTGTCATCCAGGACAGTCATTGATGACCATCTAGACAGTTGTCTGAGGGTGGCTTATAAGGTCAATTAATCTCTATAGACTGCTATGTTGGCATAGCACTCTCTTTCATGTGGGGATTAGGCTTTAGACGTTCCATTGTGTTACCATTACTCTTCTGTAGACTTTATGTCTGCTTTACTTGGAGGGTCCCAGTCTTTGACCATTCAGTGGTAATAACCTATTGATATTTTTATAAATTTGATGACTTCATATAAAATATAAATTCAGTCACACATGCTTATGTGTGGTTGAAGAAAAATTTGAAAATCTGATATTGTAGGTATCTCAAATGATTCTAATTTCTTGAAACTACACCACATTTAGATGTCTTCCTTAATATGTGGTGCCTAGGATTAATAGGGCCTATACCTATGGTTTCCCTTGTGAGGGTGATTTCACTTTTGTTTCTCACAATCTTGTAGTATTTGGCTTCATGTGGAATAAACCTGTGTGCAAACTCATTGTTCCTGACGGCTACAACCTTCTTTAGTCTGTCTATGTGTACAGGTCTGGCCACCAGTAGTTTGGCACTTGTCAAACTAGGTCTATTTACTACAACATATGGTCCCATAAAAAGGGGTTGAAGTTTCTTACACTCTGTGCTGGTCAGGATTCTTGGTATGTTAAGGTAGACCATGTTGGTGATCTTCATTTCCTGGGGTGTAAGTTTTTTATCATATCTATTCTTTCTCTCCTTCTGTAGCTTGGCGACCCTTTGTATAACTTTCCTCCTAGAGGTATCTTGGTTTGTTTTCATGTTAGCTACATGGTCTACTACAGTAGATATGTCATCCTGTATTTATGGGGCATATGTGGACTAGTGTACCATTTACCAAGGTGTATATCTAGGACATGTTGTTTTATTCTTTCTTTCTCTTTTTCATCAATTTTTGGCCTATTTTGGGTCTTCTGTTGGGGTGTGTCACTCTTGTTTTGGTGTGTAGGCTCCTTTGGAGGGCCTGTTCTCAACTTGGTGGGAGTGGCAACCTTTTTCTTTAAAGGCACATTTTGCTTATTGGCACTCTTCTGTTTCTCAGGGTTCTTTGATTTGTTAGATGCAGTGTCATTTGTGACGTTTTTCCTGGTAGGTGGGGTTTTAGTTGGTTTGTTTCCTCAACTTTTTCTCAACTTGACTAGTTTGAGATTGTGTGGGGGGTTTTGGTGTGCCCTCCTGAATTATTTCTCTAGTCTTTGAGTGTGTGGTCATAGGACACAAGTTGTTTGTTGTTCCCTCTCCCTGCACTGGTTCAAAGAATCTGACTGTTTTTGAAGTAGCTTGAGTAATAGCATGTGTCTTCTGAATCTTCATCATCTGAGTCAGGTGGTGTGAAGGGTGGCTCTTTGGGAGTTGCCTTCAGCATCTGATTGAGTGATGAGAATTCAATAGGCTCGAAATCATTCTCTGGAAAGAATTCCTTGTATTCCTTGTGAGTATTCTCTCTCACAGTGGCAAAACACATAGTGGTTCTACTGGCCGCTCTAACTCTCCTTGGTGGAGGTGGAGGGTTAGTCATGGGTCCAGAATCTGGGTATTCCCTTCTAGACATAACATCTGTTGGTGTATTATCATCACCATTCACATGTTGGATGGTGAATGAAAATTGCTGTATGTCTAGACCCCATCTGACATCTATGTGTGAGTCCTGTGTTGGTTAATAGTGGAATTAGGGCTGCATGGTCTGTATATAATTAAAAGTGTCTAGTTTCTTGGTAGTGCCTGAAATGTAATACTCAATACACCACTCCCAGTAGTTCTCTCTCTCTGGTATTGTAATTTCTCTCATGTTTGAAGAGGGTTCTACCTGCAAAGGCTACTGGTCTGAGCACTCCTTCATTATCTCTCTGTGAGAGTACAGCTCCTAGGCTCACATTGGAAGCATCAGTTGTCAAAGTGAACTCCTTCTCATAGTTGGGGTACCTGAGAAGAGCATTAGTACAGAGGGCATGCTTTAATGCTTTGAAAGCATTATCCGCATCTTCTGTCGAGACAAATGGTTTGAGATGTGTCTGTAGCTCATATAGAGGTGTAGCAATCTTGGCACAACCTTTGATAAACTTTTTGGCATAGTCCTGTTAAGGATCTGACATTTTTGACTGACTTTGGTTGGGAAAGTTATGATGGATTCTACCCTCGTGGGAGATGGCTGAAGTCCCAAGGGTGTGACTCTCATTCCCAAGAGGTCTATTCTGTCTATGAAGTATTCACATTTTGATTTCTTCAATTTGAATTTACCAACTCTCAATCTATTGAAAACATCTTCCAAGTCATGGAAGTGTTGTTCAATGGAAGGTGACAACACTAAGATGTCATCTAGGTATGGTAGGGCACATTTGTATTTGAGTTTATTCAGAATCAATGTGACTAGATGGCAAAATCCGGCAGGAGCCGTAGCAAGTCCCATTGGCATCCTTTGGTAGACATATTTTTTTGTCATTGGCTAAAAATGCAGTTTTGTGCTCATCCTCCTTCATTATAGGAATTTGAAAAAAATCCCTATTGGGCATCTAGCTTACTGAATACTCTTGGTCTATGATGGCACCCTTTTTGATTTTATGTTGGCACTTGCTGGTGTTGAGTAACACTACGGGATGTCTGTTATTTTCCCTCGGGGTTACTGCTGCTCTCTGAACTAGATATGGGGCATTGTTATTTCTCTGGAGATTATCTACTACCCCAGTTTTGCCCTGCATTGATTGAGTAGATGTGACTTTTCCCAATACTGCAAGTTCAGAGAATGGAGGGATAGTAAAATCCCTTATTGCCCTAATGGATTTGAGAATTTGTTCAGGATCAACATTGAATTCAATTTGAGATTTTGTAGTGCTTAAGAAATCCGTGTCGAAAACAATGGGCTATGTGAGGTTGGGGATTACAGCAAATTGGTATTGAAATCTGACACCTTGGATTCTGAAGTTCAGCATAGCTGAATGTCTAACATGACACACTGATCCATCTGCCAAGTGGATGTTGATTTTTGACTTCCTTGGTTGGATATGGAATCTCCTTTGGAGATCCATGAGGAAGGCTTGTCTGACACAGGTGATAGTGCCACCTGTATCAACCAAACAGTGTACATCTGAAGCATCATAGGGATTTGCATTGATACAGCCATTTTGAAGAAGTACAATAGAAAGCTTGGTACTCTCACATGTATCCTTTGATGATGAATCTGGTGGGGTATCACTGATGGACGTCTCTGTCTCTTAGATGGTAGATTAGCACTAGCAATTGAATGTTTGTTAATCCTGAGTGATTGTTTGTGTTTGGGGTGTCACAGTGCACTGGCCCATTGGCACTGTGACATCCTACCCACTCAACAAAAAAATGTTATTTAACACTAAAAAAAGTTTTTAAGGTTTTAAAATGTTTTGCCATGATAAAGAGCCATAGGGAAAAGTTCTGATACATTTTGCAATGTTTTTGTTGACTGGGTAGTTTTCCTGGTTCTGAGGGTTAGCTGTGATGTTGGCCACTAGAAGTTTGGAGATTTGATCCATCACATGAGGTGGTATGTGGGGGTTACTCTGCTGGTTTCCCTGGTAACCTCTTGTGTTTGGTTTGTATTCCTCCTGATGTCAGTCAGAACCCTGCTTGTACTGACCAGAGTTGCTGTAGTGACCAGAGTTGTTGGAACCCTGGTTAGTGTAGGATCCACTATTGTTGTTGTAGTGACCAGAGTTGCTGGAACCCTGGTCGTTGTAGGAAGTTGCTGGAACCCTGGTTGTTGTAGGAACCATTGTTGTTGTAGGAACCGTTGTTGTAGTTCCTATGCTGTAGACTGTGGCTCCTCTGTTGGATCCTTGGTTGTAGGATCTGCTATTACTTAAAGTTCCGTCTCTCCTATCACTGGGTGAAGAGTTACCACTGTTGGAGTTGGATGAGTTGTTGTCCCTTCTACTGTTGTGTCCCCCGGTTGTTGTTGTTGTCCCCCCTACCTCTACCTCTATTGGAGCGGTAGTTGGGGTCATAGTTCTTGCCTCTATACCTGCCGGTGGGGTCTTTGGAGACAGCTTTAGCTTCCCGCTGCCTTACATAAGCACTGTACATTAGGTTAACATCTTCCTCCTCTGAACTAGTGGTGACTTCTTGGACCTTCCTTTTTGTAGTCTTTGGATTGGACTCCTCATCCTTAACCTTTCCGGATTTGTCTTGGGTCTCAGCCTCTAGGGCTTCTACTTGGGCTTGGTCTAAGGTATCTATCTTCTTATTCTGAAGGGCTATAGAGATCCAGGGCCTGATGCCTTGGGTGAATGTTCTAAATAAGGTGTCATCCTTTAGGCGTTGGGCATTACACACTTTTCTGAGATGGCATACCTAATCAGATACAGGTTCATCTATCCTTTGTGCACGGAGTGTAGTTCTGGAGATGATATTGTCTTGGGTAGCAAAATACTCCTTTAGTTCATGTACTACATTGGTCCATGTCAACTTATCAGGTGTGGCACTTTCCTTGAAGGATTCAAACCAAGCCAATGCTTGCCCTTCAAGGTATTTGGGAAGGTATTTTACCATGGTGTCACTGTCTGTTACTTTATATTTGTCCTTCAAGTACTCTGGGAATTTGTGGTCAATAAATAGTGCTGTTGACATCAGTGGTAGTGGGTGAGAGATAGTTTTGGGTTAGTTACCTCATGTTGCCTGATCTTCCTGTCGTCATGTTCTTGTCTGTCTAGGATCCTGGTCATGTTGGACATCATGGAGATCATGACGTCATCTTTGGATCCAAAAGCAGATGGTGTGATGATAGGTGTGGTGACGGGTGTGGAGGGCTGTGAAGGTTGAGCTGATGCCAGTTTTAGGAGGTCTGTTATCTGCTGTCATTGCTCATCTAGGGCCTTCTGCTGGGCATCTATCACCACCTTCCTCTCTGCCAGCTCCTGGTAGAGGACTCTCTCCTTCTCCTGCCAGATAAGGCCTTGAGCTTCATGGCTGGTCTTGTTGGTCTCTAGGGCAGTCACTGCATCTTGGATGGACTTCTCATAGGCCTTCATCTTCTAATCCAGGGTATGTACCTAGTGAATCAGCAGGAAACTCTAGTAGTAATGGAGGTTCCTCTGGGGATGCTCTGGGAGCAGGAGGTAATGGACCTCCAGGAGGCAATGCCGGAGGATCTGGAGGAGGTGGTAGGAAACATAATCGTATGATTTCCATGCCTGCAGCTATGTAGGGTATCTTTGATAGAAGTCAACATATCCAAAATTTGGGCATCGACTGCTACCAGAAGGGAGCCGATGGCATGGAGATTATGGACTGGAGCATCTGAGAAGTTGATAGGCTTCGAGGATGCAATAATCCTGCCTGTAGACAGGATAGAATACCTCCTCCCTATGATTTGAATGATCCATGGAAGGATAGGTATCAGGCATTTGTGGATGAGGTCAACTGTAGTGATTGGACTAAAGAGGAAGCTTTACCATACCTAATTTGCTGGTTGAATAAAGGTGGTAAAGTAGCTCTTAATCAATGGAGAGCTGTGTATGGGATATATGGTACCTATGACCAATTGGTTGAATGTGCTGCCTACCTGTTTGGCTCCATCATGAGGGAAGATCCATGGGTTACCTTTAAAAAGAGGACCCAGAAGCCCAAAAAATCTTATAAAGTCAGCTACAGGATTTGTTGTCAAAAGCCCGTCTGAATTGGGCCCATGACAATGATTGCTATCTGCAAGAATTGTTCATGCAATTCTATGGTGGATTGCGAGATGCTGATCACAAACAAGTGGTTTGGGATTCATGGAATGACGAGACTTCCTTCAGGGACCTTTTCATTGCCATAGATGGTTATGATATGAAGAAAAGGTTAGTGGGTTTGGCTCACAATCCATTGCGGGCTGCCCTATTACAGTACGGGGAAGCTTCTGCTATGGTTCCAGGACAATTCCAGATAGCTCATGTGGAGCTTCAGGATGTCAATTCTGAAGAGGAATATATTTCCGACGATAATAGGATATATTGGTGCTGTACATGGGGCAGGAAAGTATTACTGTCAGAAACGGTATCGCAAAGTAGGTTCGAAAAGTAAAGACAAAACCTGGTTTCAGTAAAACTGTAGTTTGCCGACCCCCAGTTAGTCATAATGTCACTCCTACCCCACCCACAGTGGCAGCTTCTGCTGCCCCTACGGATTTGGTAGAGACATTAGTTGCTCAGTTAACTGATGCTCTGAGGTGGTCCCGAGTGGATAAATCCCAGAGAAGATGTTTCAGAAGCCAGACATGAGGACACTACACTCCCGAATGTACGGCAGAGAGACCTGCACCAAGGGCACACGGAAGTTTCTCTGGTGTAAGCACTGAGGAAAACTGTGTAGGGGTCCCTCCATGGGCAAGCAAGGGGATCCAGATGACAATTCTTGCCATGATATCACCATCCGTGATAGAGGTTTGCATGTAGTAACAGATTCGCCTAACACCGGTGTGGTTGGAGGTAGCCGGAAGGTTAGGGAGCCCGATATAACAAGTGCCCAGGGAGCTTAGGGGAAACCCAATATCAGTGAAGAGGTAGGCGGCTACGAGTTAGCCAGGGTTGGCAATGCCCACCTACCCCCGGGTCATCCTTGTCTGGAATTCCTAAAAGGATGTGGATTGACTCCTGGTGTGAACAATGACATTCCTATTGTCACGGGCACGGCTTCCCTTCTAAATGGGAGGTGGTGGTATGTTTGCCTTACTGTTAACGGAAGACCTGCTGAGATTCTCATTGATACGGGTGCTAGCCACTCCTGTATCTCCAGGAAATTCTATGATCTTATTCCGGATGTGCATGATACTCTCTTATCAGGAGGAAATGCTCAGATGGCCGATGGCAGTAGAATGCAAACATATAGTAGAACTTGTGTTAAGTTGCAAATGGATGGAATACATGACTATGTATCAGATGAGGGGATACTTGAGTTGGATTTCGCCTCCCTGTATGGGGTGGTGCTGGAACCACAATCAGGAGTGTTGAGCGTGAAATAGCCGTATCCTGTAAAGGTGCGATGTGTACTGAGATAAGTAAGTAGTATGGCGAGTGTCGCTCATACCGTTCGGATTCTAGCAGGGGTAGCCTGTGATGTGCTCTTAAGGAGTGATCCAGCTATGCCGAATCAAGCTGCAGTGATAGAGCCAGATGTAATTACCTTGTCTAGTATCAGATTGACTTCCGTAGACACTATGGTAGCAAATGCATCCTGGACTCTAGTACCAGTTTCAAACCTGAGTACTTAGCCTATCTACTTGAAGAAAGGACAGATTTTTGGAAGTGCTACACTTTTGGAAACGGTCACAGATAGTAATTTTAAATTACAAAAAGTAACAGATACGGAAGACATCTCGGATGACTTAAGGAAGTTATATGAGGATACTCCGTTAGAAGATCCGGAACATAAGAAGGAGCTGCTTAGATTGCTTGAGCAATACAAGAATGCTTTTGCTAAACCTGGTGCACCATTAGGTAGAACCACCAAGGTTGTGCATAGTATAAATACTGGAGATGCGGAACCTTTTAAGATTCTGTATCGAAGATTACTTCTGGCCAAAAAGCGTGTAGCTGAAGAGGAAATCAATAAGATGTTAAAACAGGACTACTCTAATAGTCCATGGAGTAGTCCTGTGTGTATGGTAACTAAAAAAGATGGTACCATGTGATTCTTTATAGACTACAGGAAGTTAAATAGAGTAACGAAAAAGAATTTGTATTCATTGCCTCGAATTGATGAGACAATAGACTGGCTAGGAGGTAACAGCTGGTTTTGTACCTTAGATTTACAATCTGGATACTGACAGGTAGGTATGAACTCTGCACACATGGAGAAGACTGCCTTCTCAAGCCATATCGGATTGTTTCAATACAATGTGATGCCTTTTGGCTCATGCAAAGCACCCGCTACATTTGAGGCAATGATGGAAACTCTTCTGATTGACCTGTTGTGGAAAAGATGTTTTGTATACCTTGATGATGTGATAGTATTCGGAAAGACTTTCGAAGAATGCTCTCAGAATCTCAAGTTAGTGTTGGAACAGTCCATAAATTATTTGGGCCACATCATTTCAAATGATAGAAATAAAGCTGATCTGGATAAAATCGAATTAGTTACAAATTGGAGTAGACCCAGATCACCTAAAGAAGTAAGGTCATTCTTGGGATTCTGTTCCTATTACCAGGATTTCATCCCTAATTATTCTAGAGTCAGTTATCCTTTACAAGTTTTAGCTAACTGGACTCCAGGAAGTACCGAGGATAGGTTTCCTTGGACTAATGAACAAGATTCTGCCCTTTAGAAGCTAAAGGATCTGTTCATGAGTACTCCTGTATTGCAATATCCGAATGCAACGGATCATTTCTTACTGGATACAGATGCTAGTAATGATGTGGAGTGGAAGTACCAATAGCTTTTGCTAGCAATACATTGAGTAAAACTCAACACAACCATTGCACGACTAAGCGAGAGCTGTTAGCAGTAGTAGTGTATACTAAGAAGTTCAAACATTTTTTATGGGGAACAGATTTTACTTTACGTACGGATCATTCTTCCTTAAGATGGTTGTTGAACTTCTGAGATGCTGAAGGTATGTTAGGCCGATGGCTAGCCATCTGTCTGAATACAGACTGGAACATCGTCAGATTCAGCATAGACCCGGAGTGAAGCATATTAACGCCGATGCCTTATCTCGGATACCAATTCGGAAATGTGACAATCTGAATTGTACCGATTGTTGGGCCCACAGAGCAGTTTTGGCTGGGATTCGAATACCTTTTGAAACCCGGTTTGCCAGCGTATTGGAATGGTCTATAGATACTATATGACAGTTCCATGAAACTGAGTTGATAACTGCTAAGCTACTGCAATTAGTACCTAAGGTTGTACGTCCAGCCAGACCTATGATCTCCCTGGAGAACAGAGAAATGAGGTTTCTTGCTCAATGGGCCGAGCTTGAAGTCTGGAAGGGCGGGTAATACCATTGGAAGCCATGTAATAGTGGTCAGAAACTCATGCAAGTGGCTATTCCACATGCTATGAGACGTGACATTATGTATTATTGTCATGGTCATCAGACCAGTGGTCATTTCGGAAAGAAGCCCTCATTAGCTTGTCTATCCAAAAAGTACTATGGGCCCGGCATGTCTCAGGATCTGCTAAGGTGGCTCGCCACCTGTCTGGATTGTTGCATAAACAAACCTGGACCCAGAATGGGAAAACTTCCCCTATCCCAGGAGTTGTTTGGAGTAAGATTTGCTCAAGTCGGAGTGGATATCATTAGTGGGTTGAATACAACTGCTAATGATAACACTCGTATGATGGTAGTGTGTGACTATTATACTAAGTAAACTAAAGTCTTTCCACTACCGGATCATAAAGCCGTAACTTGTGCTGAGGCCTTTACAAAAGGATGGGTACTGACCTTTGGTGTGCCACTAATGCTGCACAGTGATCAAGGCAGAGAATTCGAATCGAATCTCTGGCAGGGTATGTGCGAGTATCTAGCTATTTGTAAGACTAGAACTAACCCATATCGACCTCAGAGTGATGGATTGGTTGAGAGATTCAATAGAACTCTCATCCAGGTTATGAAGTCACTTGTGAATGAAAATATGGATGACTGGTTGGATGAGCAGTGTCATTTTGTGACACATGCTTATAACAGTATGGTGCATTCGAGTACTAATTGTTCACCGAATCTATTATTATTCGCAGAGGATTTGATAATGCCTGCTGATCTGGTATTCGGGGTTGTAAGAATGGACCCTGAATTACCTTGTCATGTAGTATTTGTCGAATGCTTACGAGACAGATTTAAGAAGACTCATCTTTGTAAATCATTGTATGATATATTTATATGATTGTGTTAAATTACTTTATCATATCACTATGTTAATAACTATCTTTCAGGTAGAACCAGTTTGTATCTGTATAAGGTTTAATTATTAATGACCTTACGGGTGTATAATAGTAATCCAATCCACACTGTTTGTATAATGTCATATGACACTAAAAGTGTTTACGAGTTTAAAGCTATAAGCTTAATGGATCTGATAATATTTGTGGTTCTAATTTATTCACACCAGAATGTCATATTTTTCATATTGTGACATAGTATCGAATAAGGGTATTGACCCGGTGCTAATGATAGTTGATTTATATATATATATATATATATATATATATATATATATATATATATATATAAACATACATATATATATATGTTTTGTGGTATAGCATGTTATATTTTTCTTGAGTGTATTAGTTCATTAATACGGTTTTAAATAAGTATCATTATATAGTAGTTACATATAGAGTCTTTTTCAAGACTTTTTCAGGTCATAAATCAAAGTTTGTTAATCAACAACAACTCAATAGTCCTTTTCAGGACTCTATATATCAATCAAATCTGTTAATCATATCTGATTAGTAATAACTTATGTCAAATTGTATTGACCTACATATCATAACTATTCGTAACTAAATATTACTATCAAATGTGGTCAAATGTTTCTTATATGATACTTTAATGCGGTACGTTTTTTGCTATCTTAGTTATACCTCTATTATTTGGGTAGACATGATGTATATGTTATCCATATATAATATCTAATAGTTATAACTCCTACCTTTTGTCTGGGGGAGTAGTGTAGAGGTATACCAGTACAGGTATTATTATGGCGTGGTGGGTGAGTCCTGTCGCTGGGTGTTCCTAAGGCTTCGGATAGGTGGCAGCACTGATCCGGACCTATGGGACATCTGGCGACAAACACTGAGGTACCTATAGAAGACCCTGGGCTCAGTCGCTATGTCAGAGGCCCTTCAGGCCTCCGTACAGAATACTTATAGAATATAGATTAGCTGCCCCAACACCTTCCGGGTAGCCGCTTGTGTAAATATAAACCGTTGGCATACACTTGAATCACTGTCTTGTCTTTCTTTCCAATTGCGAGCCTCAAACCTCCAAACTGGTAACACCAACCATTACATACGGAGACTTGGTCTAAAGTCCGTACCAGCGACCAAGTTCTCTGTGAAGTTCGGAAGTCGAAAGACTCTAAACTAAGAGTGTAGAGGACGGTGAAAATATCTAGGATCACCGGGACTTGAACCCAGATCTCTGGCATGACATTCCAGCAAGCTAACCAGTACACCATGATCCCTTGCCTGATATTTCCACTTTCCAACTACACCTGGATTGGTATGATACACACTAGGGGAGCAGTGATTACCAGGTAACTGGCCCCTGAGGGTCAATCTACTGGGCACAGGGATTTCTGGTCCCCTACACTATATATGACAACAGATGCTCTCGTTGATAATCTGAACAATAAGGTCAGTTACTTGGTCAACTCTTATAGGCTGATCATGTTTGTAACTATAACAGCTATTGACTGATAGTGTGTGCAAGGTGTGTGCAACGTGTGGCACATGGTAGTGAAGCTAGCTGCTGATTGGTGTAACGGGAGCTTTCACCAGCCTCAGGGGGCGCCGCCTGGTGGGCCTGAGGTCCACACCTTCTGGTCCAAAGTTTTATGTATATGTCCATATATGGTAAGTATATAACTCATTAAGGTGTGAAAGTTGTTGTCATTTTCTGACACCAGTTTTATGTATATGTAAGTTAAAGGTAAAGCTTAATGCTTGGCATTTTATGAGGGTATAAACCTTTGGCTTTCATAGGACTTATGCTGGTGCAGCGGTACCAGCATTATTGATGGATTAATAAAGTCCATATTCCATCTGTTACATATTTCTTATAATAAATCATAATATATACAAGTATCAATAATACATTCTTGTTATAACATGTATTTGTCCTTATTGCGGACTATTTACCATCTGTGTGGTTATAATTCATTCATATATAATATAATATCACCTACTAATATGTAATAATACCAATAGTGGTCATAGATGGATGTAGTGGATAGTAGGATTACAGGCACCCCCCAATGCAGCTCCCGAGCGTCCTCATGAGGGCGTCAGGACTGGAAGGACTGTCATACTGGTCGCCCTTATTACGCCAGTCCTATCATGGCCACTAAGGTATTATTACATACTGTGGTACATGTGCGTAAGGTAGTGAATAGTGATATAAAGTAACAATGGGTGCTCTCTTTTGAGTACCGTGCTAATTTAGAGTATTAAAAAGTTCATTTGTTAATAACGTTATGCCTGGTGCGTGATATTTTATTTTATATCCTCTTCATCAAATTTTGAATAAACTAAGCTAAACAGGTGCAAACATTTGGTGGTACCATAAGGGTACTAACAGATTTCACCTCGGTCTGAAGTAACTAACTGCTTCAGCCAGATGAATTAAACACAAAAATACACTCGACACAGCTGTCGAGTCCCTAACTACTGGCTACAGCGTGTAAAGTCAGTGTTCAATAATCATTGTCCGTGGTATAAAGTTCGTGAAACATGGTTTGAGCAAGCACATTGTCTGTTGGCATGGCAATATCAGTTGTACTAGTAAAACATTATTAACATGGGGTCAAGTTGTCGTCGTTCGTTTTTAAAGTTAATAAAGCAAAATTCCTCGAAAATTGATATTATTCTCATTCTCACTCCCTAGTTCTAACCTGGACCCTTTGAGGGCCAGCATTAGTTCTGCTGTGGTCATGTCTTTGGGGTTTTTAATGAGATAGGGTCTAGAGGGGATCCGTCCATCAGGTCATCATTGCTGTTAAATGGGAGTAGAGACCTTACTGTCATTAAGGTTTTCAGGATAAGTCCTGTAGTCGCTGTAGGATCACATAGTGTCTTAATAACAGTCCACTGGGCTTCCAGCGGTAGAACTAATTTCTCTGGTAGAAAGTATGTCATGTATCTACCTTGTATATCTAAAGTAATGGGGCCTGTCCAGGCCATAATAATTCTAAGGATAGGACATAAGTGGGTGTTAACGCCCAGGAGTTCTGGAACGCTGGTGACCTTTATAACGTCTAGTTCATGGGGAATGGTAATGAGTGGTACAGTGTGGTTGATATGGCAATTATAGACCTTGAGAGTAATGGCAGGGTTTGTTCTAGGTGATTTGTTGATGAGGCCAAAGTGCTTGATGAATTTTGATTTGATCAGTCTAATAAGTTTCATTGCTTAATGTTGACTGTTGTGGCAGTGGGTTGTGCCTGTGGGGTTTTTATAATATGTCTCCATGTTATGTTAAGCGGGCTAGCCGAGGCCGTGGGTATGGCTGCAAATACTGCCTGGCGTCCCAGAGTCTTGATGATTAGAATTATAATTACAATAGAGTTGATGATTGTTACCAGTGGGGTAATGTAATTCCAGACTGAATGACCAAAGAAGTTGTGAATTCGGGTAGCAATGGGTGAGGTTTGAAGAGGGTGTGTAGGGTCTTAGATGCTAATTCAGTATCAAGATCTGCCTAGTGAATGGCTCTAAATCAATGGAGACGTCTTTTGGTAGTGTTTTCATGGGGATAAGGGATTTGACAATGGCCTCTGTATGAAGATGGGGTATTCTAATTGGTGAGTGGTGGAGTGATGATGGTGAAATCTCTGGAGCTTAATTCAAAACATCCTGGGATCGCAACCCCAGCGATCTTAGTGTAGGCACATATAATAAGACCTGGCCAGTCTACCCTATCTAATGCAGTGGTTGCAGGCCTGTCAGGAATAGTAGGTCCTGGGATCACTTCACTATTCCTTTTCCAGCACTAAGATCACTGCAATCTTAGTGAAAGAATTGCATAGTGGTTTCACCTGAGTACAAGAGCACTTACAAGGAACATTCCTGAGTGAATAGCCTGCTGCATACATATACATGAGAGTCCTTAAGGGCCCTTAGGCCTACTCATGCGTTAAGGGCACTCTAAGGTAATTCTTCCTTCTCAAGTTTTGAAGTGAAGTCCTACCCGACTCCCTTTGGTATCCTCTTGCTGCAAGCCAGACTCTGTCTTCGGGGAATTTCATCTGTCTCTCTCTATTGAGGTAAGATATTTTTATTTTATCCTGGTTGAATGTTGCATTAAAGTTACCTTATTTACAGATGGAATCTAATATATTTCTTAGCCCATATGGGGACAGGGAATGAAGGTATAAGCACTCTTGTGAAGAAGAGTGACTCCAGAGCTATTCCTTTATTTTGGGACTCTTACCCCTGTGCCTAGTCAGTACTTCTTGGAATAGTGTAGGAGGGCTGAGGCTAAGATCGATGCGATCTTAGTGCTGGCAGGGAAATGTGAACGCAGTCTGATCTTAAGATCGCTTAATAGGATAAGATAGAATAATTCCTAAGATCGCTGGGGTTGCGATCCCAGGATGTTTTGAATTGACCTCCTGAATGAGCTGTGGACAATGCTGCTATAATAGGCATGTTGGCAGTGTGCATGATATATAATGTGTGAATACGGAAATATTACATGGTATATGAGTATTTGGTAAATAAAGTCCGTCAAACTGTAGGTGGCACAAACATGGGACACCAACCACGGAGTAAGCAAGTGCTCTTTTGGTAGGGGGTGTCTTGTGCTGAGAGATAACATGATAGAATTCTTGATTTGTAGAGATCAAATACCTATAGCCAAAGCTGAGGTTGCAATGGGCTTCAGAGGCTGTACCTGGAAGGTGCAGAGCTTAGCTATCGCTGTCTGGTTATTGGTCAAGGCTGCTATGTGGCAGGTGGGGTTATCACTTCTGATCCTAGGAATAGTTCTGGAGCAGACCTTCAGGATTTGTCCAGGGCAGGAAAGTAAGTCGGCATTGTTCATCTCCAGATACAGGGTCTCTTCCTCGTTCACCGCGAGATAGGCGGTCTTGGTTATTATAGAAGTAGATCCTGTAGAATTAGTGTTCTCTGTGTCCATGGGGACATCCATAGTGATAATTTGGTATAAATTAAATGCTGTGTCTGTGGCTGATACTATGACATCAATGTGGATGTTTAAATGGGTCTTTGAGTAGGTGTAAAGTGCCACAGGCTGTGAGTAGTAATATGCTGTATCAATAACTGTTACTTCCGATCCAGGGTTGTTGATCTTCAATTGAGTGTTTAATAAATGTTATTTCTGGGCCAGTTCAGTCTGATCATATCTGGTGCCAGGATTCCGATGGATAATAGCCTCAATGAATTTTCTATTTTACTCAGACCTTGTTGGTAAGCTAGTCTAGATAGAAGGACCACAGTCTGCATGGAAATAATCGCTGACTGGGCCATCTGCCTGTCATTCTGAGCTTGTTGGGAGGTCAAGGTTGTGGAAAAATCATCAGACCAGGAATCAATAGAGTCTGTAATATTAAGTAGTGCTTCTTGCATGATGTCCTGCTCCTTGATATAATTGTCTAAAAAGTCATTATACTCTGTAGTGATATTGTTTAGTCCTTGAGCAGTCTGCACATTAGTGTAGGAAAGGATACCTAACCTTTTATCTAGAAGAGTGATAACATTGATGATGGAGTCCATGTCACGTGTTGTCGCCAGGCCAAATACATGTTTGAAGAGCTCCTAGAAAGGACAGGATAGCGGTAACAGGTCGTTTCAGACCCAAAGTCATTTCAAACCCGGTCATTTCAGACCCATGGTCATTTCAGACCCAAGTCATTTCGGACCCATGTCCATTTCAGACCCAAGTCATTTCAGACCCATATGACATATCTTACATCACAACCCCTCCCCCTGGCCTTCTCCAGTGTTGCCTGCAGCCCCTCTCCCACATTCCAAGTTTACACCAGGAGTGGAGGGAGCACAGATACTATTGTTAAACTTCTAGTTCTATGGTGTAGGGGCTGTATCCTTAGCCCTTCAATTGTTTCTAGTTCTATTAAATCTTGGAGTTTATTTGGTTCACTATTCATCCCAAATTATATAATTCCACTATCACTGCTGATGGGCAGCCAAACTGATGGGTGGCCAGTGGCCGCCCATTGCTGCGTGTGGTGTGACGTACAGTCATTGGCTGGTCACTGGATTAGCTCCAATGAAATGTGCGGTGAGGCCACTCCTGGACCACCCCTTCTGGATCTGCCCCTGACTAGTGTTTCATGCTGACTCTATTCATGCATTATGCAGGCTCTAATTAAGTCTATGGGTCTGAAATGACCTGGGTCTGAAATGACTATGGGTCTGAAATGACCCGGTCTGAAATGACTTTGGGTCTGAAATGACTTGTATTCGGGTCGGACAGGCAGTGCTTAAAATTGTTCATAGTGATGGCAATGTTCTGGTTGATGTAGGTGATTAATTTGTCCAAATCCAATGCTTGCTCTATTAACATTAAATCATGGCTGTCCCTTGGGCCTAATGATGGTAACTGTAGTGTTTTGATGGTTTCATAGATATGTGGTTTGGCCAGTGGTATAAATGGTATGGTGTAGGGTACAGCCAGTATAATCTGATGAGTATCGTGTCTTGTGATGCTCTGTCCTGGTAATTGCTCATAAATGAGTCCTATATTCTGGCACACCACCTGGTGGGTGGTGCACACTGTCATGAGTATTAGGAATAATGGTAGTGACTGCATTTCTGCTACAGCAGTTTCTTCAACAGTTTTCTTGTATATACCCCTTATATTTTATGGTTAATTCCTAAATACCTAATATGAAGAAAGTGTCGGCTTTTTCTCCAGATTAGTGTTAGTCATTTGTTATTGCGCCTACAGGTGGCGCCACTCCAGTCAAAAGCCGTGGGCTTTAGCACCTGGGGGGGGGGCAGGTTTGTGACGCCTGCCGCTGTTCCACTGGCCAGTAGGCAAGCAGCCTTTCCTGTAGTCTATAGTGAGGGTGGGATAAGGGGTAGGTTTAGGTAAAGCGAGGGCGCTTAAGTTTTTAATGCAGGTAAGCAATAATCTGTAGGGTATTAAGATTTATGTAGGGTTTTTGGGCAGATTCTTGAAGTTGCCAGGAGTTAAAGCCGCCACACTGCTACACTGGGTGATTACTAAGTGAGAGATAATGAGAAAAAGATGAATCCTCTTTGTGTTTTCATGAATAATTCATGAGTCATGTAAATATGCACTTTGGTGCTTAATATGCACTTTATGTACTTTTTTCGTAGATTTGTAAATTTGATAATAATTTGCCATTTTAGTGCTTTAAACCAACTCTTGTTCTCCTTTTTCTTTGGAGTGTGTAGGTCTTGCTCTAGATATGTTGGTAGTTTGTAGCAAGATGGGTTTTGGTGTGAGATCATTGCCATCAATTTTCCTGAGCTTGCTAAATAAGTCGTCGATGGGTTTGATTAATCTCTGTAGATAGTTGTTGTGTCTGATACAGCTGGCAGGAGGTTTTGTGAATTAGGAGAGCTTTGGGAGGAGGTTTTGTGAAACAGGTCAAGCATAGCAGGAGGTTTTATGAATCAGGTCATTTTTTAAATTGTTGAGAAAATGCTTGAGAAAATGGGATTCGTAGCCATGCACCATGCACCTGAATGGTGGTATGCTACTACTTTGACTGAGTAGCGGATTGCAGATAAACAGGGCACTTTGACTTTGAAGGTTTGACCAGTAAATGTATGCAGTGGTTAAGGCCTGGGACTAGAAACCTAGACCACACAGGTTCAAACCCCTGGTGCGATTTTATATTTATTCTCAGTTGGCCACACATTCTAAAAACAAAGTATTATAAAGAATGCCCCTTGAATGCCAACAAGATAAAAGGGGCTTCAGGGAGGCCCTTTACAGAGACCACTTTTACATTATATGTGTATTTTAAAAACGTTTTCCCCATGCAGTCTGGAACCCACATTCTGTGATTCAAAGTCAACAATGCTAACCATTATACTATTGAGACTGCTGGTGGTTGTAGCCTGGAACACTATATATTTATCCTAGCTTTATATCACAGCCAGTGTAGTAGATTCAATTCCTCTTCTAGGCCTCTACTGTTTATGTCAAAATATGCTTATATTAATGGTTTTACTGTTACATAAACTTCAGTGGATGGAGTTTAAGTCAGAAAACCTCCTTAGTGCTGGAGGTTTTGCCATAAGTCCTCCTCGTCTTGGCCTCAGATGTTTTTATGGCGGTTTTCCATTACATACACCAGTGATTTTTTTGTTACCCCGGATTCTCTAGCTTTCTTATTGTCTTTTGATCATCCATGCAGAAGGCACACATTCCTCTGATAGAGATTTTACATACCTTTTTGCTTGGTCATTGGACTTGTGTTTGATGCCGAGGGTGTCAGTCATCTTCTTGAATTTTGAATTCTTGTGTGAAGTCCCGTAATCTGATTGTAATACTGTTGGTGTGCCCTCTGCTAGAACTACTTTGTCTATGAATGCGCTGTGGTAGTATCAGCATCGAGTGAGGTGGTAGCATATGCTATACAAAATTTAGAAAATCGATTGGCCACTACTTGTACATATTTGTTCTTGCCCTTTGTTGGAGGCAGAGGACCGATTGCATCTATGTGAATGAATTGGAATGGGTATGAAGGTGTTGTGTGTTTTGTCATGGGTAGTGTGTTGGTGTAGTTCATCTTTTTAGCCTTGAGACAAATGTGGCAGGTTGCTATGAATTTTTCTACTCCAGTATACTTTTGGTAGCATGGTCGACAGCATTCTTTGAGTACCAGCATGGCCTGCCATTGGAATATCATGGAATAGCTTTAAGATGGGGAACCTCATGTCTTCAGGTATGACAGTTTGGAATGAGAATTCTTGGAATTTCTTCCATAAGGTGGAGTTCATGTGTACTAGGACACCCTCCAGCATCATGTGATCCTCGGTTTACCTTATGAATCTCTCTGTCTCTCTCTTGTTTGTGGCATTGGGGACTATGCCTGATTTGAGGTATGTGATGATGGATTTAGTTTCTGAGGATCTCCTTTGCTCTCTTTTCAAATTGAGAAATGAGATGCTAGGGTCTGTCATACTTTCCATCATTTCCATCAGCTGTTTTGTTTGTTCCGCCAGGTGGCGTGCCTGGGTTTTAGCATGCCATCTTCTGACGTGTTTGTATTGCCGTGATGGCATGTGGTGTAGGTGATGTTGGCCGGGGTGATGTGCCTGGGTGTAGGCTGGCTGTAGTGTTAGATGAGTCAGAGTGGGAGTATTTGTAGAGAGCGGCCGGGGTGATGTGCCTGGGTTTAGGCTGGCCAGCTCCTGAATTGGTTCCCTTTCATGATCTACCAAATTGGGTGATTGCCCATCTAGAGGTGCCTGTATGATGTTAAGGACGTCAGCCTCCATGTGCTTGTGTGATGTAGTTTTTGTTTTTGTATTTGGCACAGGGATGTCGTGCCCTTGTCTTAGATGTATGAAGGTGTGTGGTTGTGCATCAAATGCATGTGTTTTGTGTGATGAGGTGTATTCATCTGCGCATGCGCAGTAGAAGTGATGAGTTAAATTGTGTTTGAGAATGGGTTTGGGGGTGAGTTTGGTGAGTGTGATAGTAGGCTTGTCGTTTTTGAATGATTGAGAGATGGTTTCATCATTGAACATGATCCTGTATTGAACCCTCATAATTTTGGGTTTTGGTGATAATTCAGTCATAGGTTTGTCATTCAATGGATAGTCTCTTCTGGACATTGCATCAGCTGGTATGCTCAGTTTCCCTCTCACATGTTGTATGGTAAAGGAAAACTTTTGAATCTTTAATGCCCATCTGGCCCATATGTTTTTGTTATCTGACTTGGTCAGCATGGGGACGAGTGCTTAATGGTCAGTATATAGTTGGAAAAGTCTTCCTTCCAGGTAGTGTCTGAAATATTCCACTGCAAATACAACTCCCAGCAACCCTCTCTGTGTGGCCCCATAATCTTTCTCATGCTCATGGAGTGAGTGGCCAGAGAATGCTACTGGTCGCGGTTCGCCATCTTTCTCTTGGGACAGGGTAGCCCCAAGAGCCGTACCTGATGCATCTGTTGTCAGATGGAACTCTTTTGAATAGTCTGGGTACAGTAGGATGACATTAGTGCTAGTGGCATCTTTCAGGGTATGGAAGGCTTTTTCACAGTCTGATGTCCATTTGAATGATCTGTTATGTTTAAGTAGGTCGAAAAGTGGCCAAGCTGTTTCACTGAATCCTTTGATAAATTTTCTGTAGCATTGGGCCAGTCCTGTGAAGGATCTGACCCCACTTATAATTTTGGGGGTTGGAAAAGATTGAATTTTATCAACCTTTTCTGGTGAGGTTTGATACCTTCAGTGGTCACTTTCATGCCTAGGAAATCTAGTTCCTCTAGGAAGAACTTGCACTTTTTCAGCTTTAAATTGCTTGGAAGATATCCCTTTGGTCATTGAAGTTTTGATCTATTGAGGGTGATGAACATAATATGTCATCCAGGTATGGAATGGCATATTTGTATTGTAAATTTTGAAGGACAAGGTTAACCACTGCTTGAAAAGCCTGGGCACTAGTGGCCAATTCCATTGGCATAGCCTTGTACCTATATTTATTGGTCCTAGTGAGGAAAGCTACTTTGTCCCTGTCATCTTCTCTAATTGGTATCTGGAAGTCCCCTAGTTGGGCGTCCATTTTAGAGAAGACCACAGGTTTAATTTAACCTATCATTTCTAAACTGTAATCTGCTTGAGGGGATGTTAATGCTTGGTTGATGGTTTGTGAGTTGACCTACCTTAGGTCTGTCACTAATCTGTACCCATTTCCTCGCTTCTTTTCCACAAGAAAGCTCCTGGATGAACAGGGACCTGTATTTGTTTCCGCTAATATATCTTTTTCCATAAGTTCTGCCTTATAGGGTGCTTGTCTAAAAGGATAAAATTGCATTGGTTTGGCATCAGGGATAAGTTCAATCTTGTGAGTGTAAAGGTGTGTACGTCCTAGTTTGTTATCTTTCTGCACAAACACATCTTTGAATTCATCGAGCTGATCATTGAGTTTTTGGAATTGAGATTCAGTTAGACAGTCAGGTTTTTTAATTTTGTGTTCAATGTTACTCTCGTTTAATATATCACGGCCTGGTAGATGTTGGCCGTCTGTTTCCTCATCATCTGATTTAATCATGTTAATATAATGTTCAGTTCTCTCTACTATTTCCTCTCCATCATCTGAAAAACAGGTGAAGTAGGTGGGTGTTGGATGGTGGACAGTGCCCTCCTGATCCTGCTTCAGAATAGGTATCAGAGTCACTGTCATTGTCAATGTCAGTTTTGGGTCAAGTACAGGGGGCCCTATGTATTTGATCTTATATATCCCTATGTTCTCCCTTTTTGACCTTGTATAGAGAAGTGGAGATGTTCATTTATATGACAGGATGTTTGTTATCTCTGTCAGGTGTCACTTGGGACCTTTGAACCAGATACCTTGGAAAATGTGAGCTTCTTTCTAAATTATCAGTTACACCATGTGATTAGAAGAATAGGGTCATTGCTGTTATTTGACCAGTAACTGCTCTTTCTGGAAATGGTGGTATGGTGACTGATTTTGATGCCCTTATTGGGTGATTTTGCTGAGGAACATAATTGAAGAATTGGATAGAAGATCCCGTTTTAGATAGAAAATCTGTTCCCAGAATGATTGGTTGGGTCAATTGAGGTAATTTTTTTTAAAGTGTTTCATTGTGTCCTCAATACAATATAACAAGTATACATATTATTTCAATGCTAGTATCTGCGCGTTGCAGTCCTTCCACTAGCCCCCCTTACAAGAAATTATTATTCATTTATTACTTAATAATCAAGGTATGGCGACACTATATTATACTTACTGAGCTATGAATTCACATTATGTTTCATCTATATTTGTATTATATCACATATAAACTGGGATCCGGATGATAAAAAAGATGAGATGTGATGAGGGGTGATACAAAGATGACATAACAGAGCCATACCCTACATGAAGATTTCGTTGTATTCTGTTTTGATTTTTCTTTTAAATACATCAATATTTTCAATTTTGGTATATTCTGGTTTGAGCTTATTCTATATTGCAATAGCCCTGTAGAAAGCACTACGAGTCACTACTGTTTTGACAGTGGGAGGAACTGCTAGCCTGTTAACATCTCTTACGTCATTGTATTTTCCACATTTATATAGGTGGAAGGCATATGTTAGTAGGTGAATGTTCCGTCTAATATACAACTCCTTACATTGACTTATTTCATGCAATTGTCTGGTAGTATATAGTGGATTTATATCCAATTTCACCTTATATGCTTTACGAAGACCTTTGTTCTGGTTTAACTGTAATTCCTTTGTTTCCCCAACTGCTTCCCTATTCTAGATAAAATCAACATAGTCAAATGTCGGTAAAATCATGCTCTTATATATTGTGACTGCTGTTTCATTATCAATATATCTTCTGACCCTTCCTAATTGAACTAGCTTTTCCCTTATTTTGTTTGTAGTGATCTTCCTGTGTTCAACAAAATTTAATTTGGGGTCAAGTATCAGACCAAGATAAGGAAAAGATTCAACCTGCTCTAACATATAACCATTCATATAGAAAACTGGATTAATTTTTCTTATATTATTAAAAATCATACATTTAGTTTTCTTCTCATTAACAGTCAAAACATTATCTATGCACCATCGAGATATTCTATCAATAGCTTCATCCATATAGTCAGGATCAGATACTGAAATGACTGCATCATCTGCATATAAAGTTACTTTAGCAGTTTCATAGACAGTTGGTAATGAGTTTGTATAAATAGAAAAAAAAGAATAGGACCCATTACAGACCCTTGAGGGACACCATATGTGACTTCATTTTTATTAGATAGTTTATTATTAGCCATTGTATTTTGAAATCTATTTGACAAGTACAACCTTAGAAAATGTAAAGAGTTTTCACTAAGTCCAAAGGCTCGTAATTTTTCTATTAATTTTAAGTGGGAAACAGTATCAAATGCTTTTTTATAATCCATATGAAGGCTAATTGTTGGTTTGTCATTAATAATATTATCTAGAATGTCACATAGGTGTTCACATATTGCTGTCATTGTTGAGTGTCCTTTTCTATAGCATGTTGCATGGGGCATAATAAGTTCATATTTTCCACATAAGCCCTCAACCTATCACAGGCAATTCTCTCTAGGATCTTACCCGGTATAGGTAGAAGGCTTATCGGTCTTAGGTCATTGACATCATGAGAGTTAGCCTCAGGGGGATTATTGTTCCAGTTTTCCAATCCATTGGAAAGATACATTGTGACAAACATTTATTATACAAACAATGAATAACTTCAGGTATGGATAAAAAAGCATCCTTAATTACAAAAGATTTGACATCCTTGATGGCTGATGTTTTTTTTTTGTTTCTTTTGTCTTAATATATTTCATGAGATCAATAAAACCAATCGGGGCAAGTATATCCATATCTGGTACCGGTACAGCATAAGGTGCAGTGTTGTTACTATATGTGCCAGTAGGGGGAGGTAGTGCTTGGGCTAGATTTTTACCTATATCTGTAAAGAAATTATTGATAAAATCAGCACATTCATTATGTGGTATGTCTAGTCCAGTTATTTTATTCTTAAGTTAAATGAGAGTTGAGCTTGTTTTATTCGGTAAAAGTTTGCGTATAGCCATCCAGAATTTTACTGGATCATCCTTCCTAAGTACCAGTAATTCTGTAATCTTGGTCTTTCTACTATTAAATATTAGACCTTCTACCTTATTTCTATGAAAATTGGCAATATGCCAATCATCTAAGTCCATTGATCGTTTGGCTTTCCTATAAAGAGAGTCCCTGACATGCATTGCTTCAATTATATCTTTTGTCAGCCATTTTGGGGTATATTTTGGAACAAAGATTTTTTTTTAGTAGGACACATAGTATTTAAGGCATTTTTCATAACCTTTAGAACAGCTCTCCACATTTTGTTTGGATCGTTAATGTTTACAATATCATTCCAATCATATTGTGAGAGGAGATTCTTATAACTGTTGAACTCATATTGATGGTATACTCTAGCTAACACAAGTTTTTTTTTGTGATTTTTGTCCTCTGACATTTTAATAACATGTATATAGGTGAGTGGTCAGATAAATGATACAATATTATATTGGATTCACTCACATTATGAGCATTAGTATAGAAAAGGTCTAAGAGTGTACCAGATTTTAGACGTGTTATTGTTTTAATATACTGAGTAACATCACACTCTAAGCAGAAGTCATGGTATCCAGAGATCTCCAATTCATTATCTTCTAACAAGTTGATATTAAAATCACCCATATATACAACTTTCCTATTCTTAGAAATATCTTTATTTATTTCTTTTAACTTATTGTATAATGCTGCTTTGTTGTTTTCAGCATCAGGTGGTCTATAACATAGATGTATACGGGTCATTCCAAGTTTTACTGGTCAGGGGGGGCCTGGTTCAAGAATCTACAAACTCAGTATTTCTTAATAACATTATATTTTATTGATAGCCCTATATCTTGGCTTATTAAAAAGTTTCATTCAAGGATCCAACTCCTAGGGGGTCAGTTTTTATCGCAGATGCCATAAAACCTTCTAAAAAGGGGGTACGTTAATGATCGTAATCAATCAAACATGAATAACACCACTAATAAGAGGCCTGGAAACACCAAATATTGTGGCCAGGCTGGTACAATACATGTATACCAAAAAGCTAAAGTGAGGCCCAAAAACTCCTGAAGTTACGCATAGGTGGATAAATTGGAAAATGTGAAAATTTGTGAATTTATTTTACCATTTTTTAACTTTAGCCTAGCTCATTCAAAATCCTTCATACAATGACTATATTAACTGTCCATTGTCTCTAGTAGACCTACTGTACATAATAATTAGAATTGGCCTGATATATCATACCTATACTTCATAGTTGGTGCATGCGTAGAGGCCATTATATTACACATATTATCATTAACGTACCCTATTTGTTAACCTCTCAAAGAATGGCCACAGCTCATCTATACATCATCATATGCCATTGTTATCACATAAACCATCACAAGAGAGGTTGTATTACCTATCTAGAGTCATTTAAACATATATAAGGCCTATCTTGGGTGTTCAATATCACTTTGAAAATTAAAATCACAACTTTTTCAACACTTCTCGCAGCCTTCGCTTGCAGCACAGTACAAAAATATACACTTATATACCTTAAATACTCTTTCCTGAGGGTAAATGAGATCATAATACATATATAGAGTCATTTAACCATTGATAAGGCCCATCTTGGGTGTTTAATATCAATTTGGAAATTAAAAATCACAAAATTTCTACACTTCTCGCAATGCGTGCATGCCATGGCGTACAGTAATATGCCTCTACATACCTCAGATACTCTTTTATAATAAGCCAAACATCACTACTATTGAATAGAAATGATACAAAAACCATATTAGGTCACAGGTTGAAAAAATATAATTGTAACTTTGTTCATCTCTTAATCCTCATACCATCATTAACGTACCCCGGTCTTTAACCTATCAAAGAATGGCCACAGCTCAACTATACACCATCATATACCATTGTCATGGCACACACATTGACAAAAGAGATTGTAATACCTATCTAGAGTCATTTAAACATATATAAGTCCCATATTGGGTGTCCAATATCACTTTGAAAATTAAAAATCACAAAATTTCTACACTTCTCGCAACGTCTGCATGTCATGGAGTGCTAAAATGTATCTTTATATACACCAAATAGTATTTTTTGATAAGCCACACACCTCTACTATTGAATAGAAATGTTAGAAATACCAGACCAAGTGATAGGATGACAATATCGAATTTTTACTTTGTTAATGTCAAAATTGCTCGTACCAGTCATTAACGTACCCCAGTCGTTAAGCTATCAAAGAATGGCCACAGCTCAACTCTACACCATCATATACCATTGGCATTGCACACACATTGACAAAAGAGATTGTACTACCTATCTTGAGTCATTTAAACATGCATAAGGCCCATCTTGGGTGTCCAATATCACTTTTAGAATTAAATATCACAACACTTCTTGCAACCTCCGGTTGCCACACTGTACAAAAATATACCTATAGATATTAAATAAGTAAACAAGGTACATCTCAGTGCTGTAGTTTGGGCCAGAGGGTGCAGCGGGCAGCCCCAAGCGGGTGAACCCAGGCTTTCTATAGAACAAGCTGCCAGCCACTCCCACTCGCTCAAACTCCAGCAACTGAGATGTAACACTTGTGTGAAACAAACAGAACCATTTAGCACCTATTGGCAAGTCTGTTGTCTTCCTCCTTACGGTGCTTTATTAGTTTCATGTTGGCCATTTTGACTGTGTTATCATGAAGGATGTGGCCCCAGACGGTGGAGTTCCCATACCACTTCTTGTTCACATAGCCAAGGATGGTATTATGGTATATAAACTGGACATTGGGCTTGGTTGGGAACTTGTGGCAAGTGAGGTTTTTCTTCGGATGAATGAGGAACATGACCTCATACATGTCACTCTCACTGTCCACAGCTAAGACCTTGCCCATGTGCCATGCGTCCTTGGTGGAGTCTGACTCGTGCAGGAATGCGCAGGCGACAAACTGTCCCTCTTGGTACTCATCCTGCACGAATACAGCTGTATCCTCAACGTCCATTGTTGGTCCGCCCTCAAAAACGGGGGGTGAGGTTGGTCCGTCCTGTCGCATGTGCTTTGTGACGGGGGCCTCAACTGTACGCTCCGCAGCACGCTTACGTGCGGCACACGGAGGCACATTTTCTTTGTTGGCCGTGGCTGGGATTTTATCAGAGGTTTTTATGCTGATATGGTAATTCATAGTGAGGAAATCAGGAATTTTTTAGTGTTTGAATACTGATAAGATATACATAAATAAATAGGAAAAAAATATTCATCATGTTCCTATATGCTTACAAATGATGTACAATAACCCCGGAAGTTCAATCAGCTGATTAATTGCTAATATGGAAATTTATATTGACAAAATATAAGAAAAATGCTGAAATATACCCACCACAAAAATTCTTTGGAAAAAAAGTATTCAGTATCTAACCAATGGCACTTGTGTGAGTTAGAGGTACCATAGGGGCATGTCATGGTGAAATGTGATGGAGCTATGTGCACTGGAAGTGCCACTTGTGTGGAAAATACAGAATAAGAAGGGGGGGTACGTTAATGATCGCAAAGGTTTATAACCACTCAGCAGTGGGGGCTTTGTGCAAGGGTGAGCTTACCTGGTCAACACAACAGAGGGGGGACATGTCTAACATACCCACCATAAAACATTCCCCTGAATCCAAGATGGCGACCAGTAGGCAGGCATCTTGCCACCGGGGTACGTTAATGACCGACGAGCACTATCTCCCTAAATTTGGCCACTATGGCTATGCTTTCGATCCCACAGGAGGATTAACACACCAAAATGCCCAAATAGAGGCAGAAGAAGGAATATAACCCAAAAAAACCATGGGATAAGCACAATTTTGGCCGTGAGGGGGCCTAAAAGTTCACAATGAGGCAGAAATTTGGCCATTCAAGCCCAAATTGGAGTGGGGGGGTCATCTCAAAACACCCAAACATGGCCCAAAATGCATCTTACACATGTAGGGGTCCTATTCTAAAGGATTATCAACAATTTAGACCCAAGGGTACATCATCTCGGCCAGGAGAGGCCAAATTCTGCTTGCCGAGCGAAAAATCATTAACGTACCCCAATTTTGAAAATACAGCCCGGGGTGGCCAAAGCTTCACCCTGGGGCCCCCAGCTGCATCGCAGGCCTCACCCGGCAACACATTTTACCCCCCAGCATCCAAAATACATCGTTTCGGTACACAAAAAGCGATCTACGGACCCCCACAGACATCTCCAACAATATTTCATCGGAATTTCATGGAATTTCGTGGAATTTCCTTACCTTTTTCGCGAATTTGGGGTTCCTTTTGCAGTAGAACTCTGCCTAGGGGTAGCTATAAACAAGCTGTGACCTCCTCTGAGCTGAAACACGGTACCCGGATGCAGGCCACTTCCGCCGGGCAACAGGAAGTCGTTTTTCTCTTCCCGCGCTGTTTTTCCCGCCGCCGATCATTAACGTACCCCGCTTACGAAGAGACCCCCCATACAGCCAAACCAGACTGTATTTGGCCACAATTCTTGTTCAGGCTTGATGTATTTACTCTAAAAGTGGCCATAGACTGTGGGAATTGTATGTATTTGGTTTATTTTATTCTATTTAGAGGCAAAAGCCCGGGGTACGTTAATGATCGCGGTGTGCATTGAAAATCACTTATATGTGCCTGGCAAGGGTAATTCCCGGAGTACATGAAAGTTTTTTTTATGGAAGACTCCCCCCTAGGGTACCTCTTAATTGCATATAATAAGAACACTGATAATATTCCCTAACCAGGTTAGATAGGCTCTATCATTAACGTACCCCACGTGAAAATTTATATGCATATAGAAGATAAATTATGCCCCAAGACCCACCCAAACCATATGGAAATCTTAGCTGTGACCCCCCCCCCCCCCCACACTTAGGAATAAAAATATTATTGGTGGTGTAGAAGTGTTTCCCTTGCTATTATATGCCCAAGAAGCCACCTGACCAGTAAAACCTGGAATGACCCATACGGTATTTAATGACTCCAATTTCAACATCCACTGTAAGAATTTCATAGTCTTCATGTATAATAGATGTCAACTGACACTGTGAAGGTATTCTTATTCCTATTTGAGTACCTGTCGAGTCTGACAAATTGATATCCTGTTACAGATAAGTCTGCATCATTTACAGTAGGATTTAACCATGTTTCAACAATACCAGTAATATCAGCTGTAGATACTAATCTAAAGGCTGAGGTCCTTTTATAGTAAAGTGATCTGGTGTTGATGCAGAAGACAAGTAGGCCTTTCTTTTTACTTATTTCGTGTAGAAAAGACATTAATAGTACAGCTTAAATACACAATTGTAAGTGATGATAAGAATGAAAATGGTTATGAAAGGTTGTGACCGCAGTAATGATTCCCATATTTCATACATCGGTGTGCCAGACTGCAACGCGCTCTATGCCCTTATATCACTATTATTAATTCGAATACAGTGTGTCATGCAAACAATTATGAACAGGTGTTGATCAATAAATCTATTTTTAAAAGTAGTAGCAAAATGACACTAAGAAGCTGTTTTGTAATACCTGAGACCCTATGTACATTCCCGATCAGCTGATAGGCCAGTAATAGTAACAATAGTATGACTGCTACTTGACCCACTGGCACCTTGTAGTTGTAAGTGCACTTGCACAGTGTACTTGTTATACAATAGCATTTGTCCAGACTGGTTGCCCCTTGCCTGACAACTGTACCAATGACTGCATATATATAGCTACTTATATTGTTCTGCATAGTAGGATTTTCAATGGATGTGCTTTTAAGGGGACTGTTAGCTGGATACTGGTCTATTATATATCAATTCCAGAGGAAAAAATTCTGTCATACTGATTGTAGCATTTTATCATATTATACTGGTTTGTGATACTTGATAGTAGATTTCCCATCATTTTTATGAGATATTCACTTTTCTTTTTGTCCTTATTGTTTCGGGCTGGTCACACTGGTGTAGACGACACAATAGGAGTAGGTGACAGACTGGGACCTGATGTGCGGGAAGTCCTGCAGGTGGTGCTGGTAAGCCACCACATTCTTAGTACAGCGGTGATGGCACAATTGATAACAATTTCATTGAAATAAATCCATAGTTATGATACATCATGATATATAATTTGATTCTTTAATCACAGCCAAAATGAGTACATTTCAACATGTTGTCATGATATGATGCACTAATGCATGCAGTTTGGTGTCCAACTTGGTAGTGCTGCATTTGTGCATCATGCAGACCTTGGGAGCTCTAATTCTTTGCAAATCTCGTAATTTTGTCAAGCGCATAGCAGATGGGTTAAAGGTAGAATGATATCAAGTAAAGCCCTTTCGCTCATATAATAATATCATGAGTGCTGTAGGTCAGGATCAGTAACATTTGGTTGGAAATTGTGATGTTTGTAGCAATTTTATATGTATTAGACCAGCCATATTATCTATATGGAATATGATATTGTCATACTAGTGATTGGCATGATCAAGTTGTCATATGAGAAATATCATATGACTAGTGGTGTATGGAGTAAATACATCAGGCTCATATAAATAGTGTTATTTCCAGTTGTCACTGGTTTATTCAGCTTTAGGCAACATGTAAGAAATATCAATCATACAGTAGTTAGTATGTAGGTAATTTGTACATACAGTAAACATACAGTAATTTATAAAGTACAATGTTCAGTTCCACTCCACCTGTGAGGTAATAATAATACAATGTCCAGCATAGTTCTAGGTGGGTTCCCACACCTAGCTCCTGGCCTGCTGCTTAGAGGAATAATGTAATAATGAATAACTTTACCCTCTGGTGGATGTCTTGGGGAAGATAGCCTCTGGCCACTAATGATGGAAACCCATGCCTGTCTAGCATAGTTTCACCATAGTGCAGTGGTATAGCAGGTAGCAGGAGATGACTGGAGATGTTACCTCTGGAGTGGTTCTTGGTGTTCTGTCCTCCTGGAGGTGCAGACAGGCTATTTGTAGCAAATCTTGGAAAAGCACCTCCAGACTGACTGGAGCCAGCAGCATCTGCCTAACTCTACAATTGTTTGAGGGAAGTCTTTCATGTGTCACAGGGGGACAAAGGACCCCCATGGACGCCGCTGTGTCCCCCTTTGTCTTGGTCGGTTCTGCATCTTCAGACCCTCATACCTCGGTCGTTTATGCGTTTATAACCGCCATTTCGGCATGCGCGGAGTTGAATATGCCAAGTTTATAATGCCTGCTGGATAGGCGCGTAACTCCCGCCGGTTTGTCTGTAGGGAACTCGGAGCTCCTTTCAGTCTCCATGGCATAACTTCCTTAATAATGGGAGTTCCGCCTTGATCTTGGGCTCATTTTGACCGTCTAATTATGGGCTTTCCATAAATGCTTTGATATTTGACCTAGCTCGCTCAGGAGCGACGCTAGAGCGACCGAACGGTTATGGCATCGTGCTTATGTAACCCATTGTTCAGTTATTAGAGTGCTCAGACACTCATGACGGCGTCAGCGGTGCTCAGGCACCCGTGACGGCCGGTTGCATTCACTTACAAGTTATTAATTTGTGCATTGGACCATGAGCTGTCTTGGCAATATGTCCGGTGAGTCTATAGAGATTGACCAGTAAATGGTAAGGTCAGGTTGAAGGTGAAGTAGGTGTGTTCTTTATCCTAGTGCAGTCTCTCCTAATGGAGAAGTGGGCTGGCTAATTCCCAAGTGGGGTCCTGTAGACTTGTATTCCAGACTGCAGCTGGATGAAGACTGATGGTGGGCTATGGTCCACAGTGCTTCTTATGTAGCCTACCCTACCCACATCCATTGTGGGCCTGGTATTGTTTCTCTGGAGACCATGCATTAATCTCCAGTGTCTGCTAACTGTGGGGTCTATTGTGTATTCTGTGTACTGGTAATTAGCTCCTCCTGTCATCCAGGACAGCCATTCATGACCGTCTAGACAGTTGTCTGAGGGTAGCTTATAAGGTCAATTGATCTCTATAGACTGCTGTGTTGGCATAGCGCGCTCTTTCATGTGGGGATTAGGCTTTAGACACTCCATTGTGTTACCCTTACTCTTCTTAGACTTCATGTCTGCTTTACTTGGGGGGTCCCAGTCTTTGACCCTTTCAGAGGCAATAACCTACTGATATATTTACAAATTTGATTGGCTTTATATACATATAAGTAATTCATTATCAGTCACACATGTCTTATGTGTGGATGAAGAGAATTTGTAATACATTTTGAAAATCTTATGTTCTTTTGGTATCTCAATCTTGTTTCTAATTTCTTGAAACTGCACCACACCTAGATGTCTTTCTTAGTATGTGGTGTGCAGGCCTAGGCTTGATAGGGCCTATGCCTGTGGTTTCTCTTGTAAGGGTGATATCATTTTTGTTCCTTACAATTTTGCTGTAGTATTTGGCCTCATGTGGAATAAGCCTGTGTGCAAATTCATTGTTTCTGACAGCCACAACCTTTTTCAGTCTGTCTATGTGCACTGGTCTGGCCACCAATAGATTGGTGTCCAAGTTTTTGAGTTTGGCACTTGTCAAACTAGGTCTATCTACTACAACATATGGTCCCATAAAAAGGGGTTGGAGTTTCTTACACTCTGTGTTGGTCAGGATTCTTGGTATGTTTAGGTACACCATGTCGGTGACCTTGATTTCCTGTGGTGTAAGTTTCTTATCATATCTATCCTTCCTTTCCTTTTGTAGCTTGGCGACCCTTTCTATAGCTTTCCTCCTAGAGGTATCTTGATTTGTTATCATGTTAGCTACATGGTCTGCTACTGTGGATATGTCTTCCTGTATTCCCAGCCCTAAGTCCATTGGGGTGGCTGGGTTTCTTCCATGGAGTAGGAAGAAAGGGGTGAATCCTGTGGTTTGGGATTCAGTGTTGTTTAATGCAAAGGTTATGGGTTCAATAAATGAATCCCAATTGTTTTGGTGCTTTGAGCAGAATGCTCTGAGCGCTGTGCCTATGCTAGCATTGAATCTCTCTACAAGCCCATTTGATTGTGGCCTGTATGGTGAGGAGAATTTATGTTTGATCTTGAGGTGTTTGGTCAACTTTGTGAACTTTGCACCTGTATAACATGTCCCATTGTCTGTTTGAAGAGTGGCTGGTGTTCCATGATGACAAATTATATTTTTGTAGAACTCTGCTGCTGTTGTTTCAGCTTTTAAGTCAGTAGTAGCCCAAGCTGTTGCATATCTGGTAGCATAATCTATGCAGACTTGTATATGTTTGTTTCCCCTGGCAGTTGTGGGAAGTGGCCCCACCGCGTCTAGGTTTAGGAACTTCATTGGTGAAGTCATGTACTCTCTCACTGTCATTGGTGTTTTGTGTGAGTGTACTTGCCTTTTCGCTGTGAGGCATGTGTGGCAGGTGGAAACATATTTTGTTGTGTCTGCTAGCATAGACTTCCAATATACCCTAGGTCGGAGTGCTGACAGCATCCTACTTGAACCAAGATGGCCGCCAGTAGGTGAGTCATGGAAATACTGTAGTGTACTTGTTACCCATTGCTGTGGTATAACAATTTGAAGTGGTACAGTATTGGTTTTTCTCCAATTTATGGGGCATATATGGACTAATGTACCATTTACCAAGGTGTATGTCTGACCTTGGTTGATGATTCTATTTCCTTGTGCTTTTGGTGCAGGCAAGGTCCCATCCTCAAGATATTGTATGAGGGGCAATAGGTCCTTGTCTTTCCTTTGTTCCAAGCCAAGGTTTGTACCTGAGATGGATGTGTCGGGAATCTGATCCAGGAGTTGATTTATATCTAGCACATGTTGTTTTATTCTGTCTCTTTCTTTTTCTTTTTCATCGACTATTGGCCTATCTTGTGCCTTTTGTTGGGGTGTGTCACTCTTGTTTTGGTGTGTAGGCTCCTTTGGAGGGCCTATTCTCGCCTTGGTGGGAGTGGCAACCTTTTTCTTTAAAGGCACAATTTGCTTTTTGTCATTCTTCTTTGTCTCAGAGTTCTTTGACTTAGTAGATGCAGTGTCTTTTGTGACATTTTTCCTGGCAGGTGGGGTTTTGGTAGGTTTGTTTCCTGTGACCTTTTTCTCATTTAGAATAGTTTGTGATTGTGTGGGGGGTTTTGGTGTGCCCTCCTGAATCATTTCTCTAGTCTTTGAGCGTGTGGTCATAGGACACAAATGGTTTGATGTTTCCTCTCCCTGCATTGGTTCAAAGAATCTGACTGATTTAGAAGCTGCTTGAGTAATAGCATATATTGTGTCTTCTGGATCCTCATCATCTGAGTCAGGTGGGGTGAAGGGTGGCTCCTTAGGAGTTGCCTTCAGCATCTGATTGAGTGATGAGAATTCAATAGGCTCGAAGTCATTATCTGGAAAGAGTTGTGAGTATTCTCTCTCACAGTGGCAAAACACATAGTGTGTAGACTGCTTCAAGATACCCCTAATGGGTGTCTCTGGCCTTTCAATGGTGTTGGGTGGATCATCCCTTTTGAATGGTACTTTCTTTGTTACTTTTGCAAACTTGGTTCTACTGGCTGCTCTAACTCTCCTTGGTGGGGGTGGAGGGTTAGTCATGGGTCCAGAATCTGGGTATTCTCTTCTAGACATAGCATCTGGTGGTGTGTTATCATCACCTTTCACGTGTTGGATGGTAAATGAAAATTGTTGTATGTCTAGAGCCCATCTGGCCCATCTATGTGTGAGTCCTGTATTGGTTAGTAGTGGGATTAGGGCTGCATGGTCTGTGTATAATTGGAAGTGTCTGGTCTCTAGATAGTGTCTGAAGTGTAATACTCCATACACTACTCCCAGTAGTTCTCTCTCTGTGGTATTGTAATTTCTCTCATGTTTGGAGAGGGTTCTACCTGAAAAGGCTACTGGTCTGAGCACTCCTTCATTATCTCTCTGTGAGAGTACAGCTCCTAAACTCACATTGGAAGCATCAGTTGCCAAACTGAACTCTTTCTCATAGTTTGGATATCTGAGAAGAGCATTGGTACAGAGGGCATGCTTTAGTGTTTTGAAAGCATTATCTGCCTCTTCTGTCCAGACAAATGCTTTGAGATGTGTCTGTAGATCATATAATGGTCTAGCGATTTGGGCATAACCTTTGATAAACTTTTTGAAGTATTGGCATAGGCCTGTGAAGGATCGGACATTCTTGACTGATTTTGGTGTTGGGAAGGTTTTGATTGATTCCACCTTTGTGGGAGATGGTTGCAGTCCCATGGGTGTCACTCTCATTCCCAAGAAGTCTATTCTGTCTATGAAGTATTCACATTTTGATTTCTTCAGTTTGAGTTTACCAACTCTTAGGCTGTTGAACACATCTTCCAGGTCATGAAAGTGTTGTTCGATTGATGGTGATAATACCAATATGTCATCTAGGTATGGTAGGGCACATTTGTACTTGAGTTTGTTCAGAATTAGTGTGACTAGATGGCAGAATCCCGCCGGTGCCGTCGCTAAACCCATCGGCATCCTTTCATAGACATATTTTTTGTCATTTGCTATGAATGCGGTTTTATGCTGATCCTCCTGCCTTATAGGAATTTGAAAAAATCCCTGTTGGGCATCTAGCTTACTGAATACTCTTGGTCTGAGTGACCCTATCATGTCCAGAGTGTCATCGGCTCGGGGTGTAGATAAGGCTTGATTTATCGTGTTCTGGTTCAAATAACGAAAATCTGTGACGAGCCTATGGCCTCCCGATGATTTTTGTACTAAAAAGGATCTGGAAGCCCAGGGGCCTTCAGCACATTCTCTCAGAATGCCCTGTTGTACTAGCCTTTCACACTCTTCCCCTATTGCGGCCTGTTTTTCTGGTGTTTGTCTATATGGTAGGAAATGACATGGTACTGCCTCAGGTTTTACATGTATTGAGTGTGTATACAGGTGTGTGGCACCAATGTCTCCATCTTTTCCTACAAATACATCATCGTACTTGGTCAGCAGTGATCTTAATCTATCATGCTGATCTTTGGATGTGAGCACAGATTTTGGTGGAACATTCTCTTCCAATTCTGGCTCGAGGTCATGTGCCTCACTATGTATAGCAGCTATTTCAGAGAGTCTGATTGAGTTGGGTTCAGGGTCAGCATATGTGGACTCACAGTCTGAGTCTGTGTCACTGAATTGAGTTACATCCTCAGGCCGTATGGCTGAGATGGATTGATCAGTGTGTGGGGTTGTGTCTGACACCTGTTGAGGTTTTTCTAAATCAGATTCCTTGACTTCCTGAAATAGAGCTATGATGGCACCCTTTTTGATTTTATGTGGGCGCCTGCTGGTGTTGAGTAACACTAGGGGATGTTTGTTATTTTCCCTGGGGGTTACTGCTGCCCTTTGAACTAGATATGGGGCATTGTTATTTCTTTGGAGGTTATCTACTACTCCAGTTTTCCCTTGCAGTGATTGAGTAGATGTGACTTTACCCAATACTGCAAGTTCAGAGAATGGAGGGATGGTAAAATCCCTCACTGCCCTAATGGGTTTGAGAATTTGTTCAGGATCAACATTAAATTCAATTTGAGATTTCGTAGTGCTTAAAAAATCTGTGCCGAGAACAACGGGCTGTGTGAGGCTGGGAATTACAGCAAATTGGTATTGGAATCTGACACCTTGGATTCTAAAGTTCAGCATAGCTGAATGTCTAACATGACACACCGATCCATCTGCCAAATGGATGTTGATTTTAGATTTCCTCAGTTGGATATGGAATCTCTTTTGGAGATCCATGAGGAATGATTGTCTGACACAGGTGATAGTAGCACCTGTATCAACCAAACATTGTACATCTGAAACATCATATAGATTTGCATTGATACAGCCATTTTGAAGAAGTACAATAGAAAGCTTGGTACTCTCACCTGTATCTTTTGATGATGAATCTGGTGGGGTGATGTGTATCACTGATGGACGTCTCTGTCTGTTAGATGGTAGATTGGCACTAGCAATTGTATCTGGTTGGATCTTTGTTAATCCTGATTGATTGTTTGTTTTTGGGGCGTCACAGTGCACTGGCCCATTGGCACTGTGACATCCTAGTTTTCCTGGTTCTGTGGGGTGGTTGAGATGGTTGCCACCAGGAGCTTGGAGATTTGATCCATCACATGAGGTGGTATTTGGGGGTTACTTTGTTGGTTCCCCTGGTAACCTCTTGTGTCAGGTTTGTAATCCTCCTGGCGTGAGTTGGAACCCTGGTTATATTGACCAGAGTTGCTGTATTGACCGGAGTTATTGGATCTCTGGTTGTTGTAGGCACCATTGTTGTTGTAGGATCCACTGTTGTAGTTCCTATGTGGACTCTGGCTCCTACTGTTGGATCCTTGATT
This sequence comes from Acholoe squamosa, assembly GCA_949317995.1. Lineage (NCBI taxonomy): Eukaryota > Metazoa > Annelida > Polychaeta > Phyllodocida > Polynoidae > Acholoe > Acholoe squamosa. Next base: position 11,406,696 of record OX439051.1, on the reverse strand, counting down.
ATAGGATCCAGAGTTGTTTGAACCCTGGCTGTTGTTGTAGGATCCAGAGTTGTTGTAGGATCCAGAGTTATAGTTCCTATGTGGACTATGGCTCCTACTGTTGGATCCTTGATTATTATAGGATCTGCCATTACTTGGGGTTCTGTCTCTCCTATCACTGTATGAAGAGTTACCATTGTTGGAGTTGGAAGAGCTGTTGTCCTTCCTACTGTTGTGACCCCCCCGGTTGTTGTTGTTGCCCCCTCTACCTCTACCTCTATTGGATTGGTAGTTGGGGTCATAGTTATTTCCTCTGTATCTACCGGTAGGGTCTCTTGATGCAACCTTAGCCTCCTGTTGCCTTACATGGGCACTAGACATTAGGTTAACATCTTCATCTGCACTAGTGCTGATTTCCTGGACCTTTTTCTTAGTAGGCTGTGGGTTAGACTCTGCATCCCTCACCTTCCTAGATCTCTCTTGGGTCTCAACCTCTAGGGCTAGGTCTAGGGCCTGGTCAAAAGAGTCTATTTTCTTGTTCTCAAGAGCTACAGAGATCCAGGGCCTCATGCCTTGGGTAAATGCCTTGCTTAGGATTTCATCACTCTGGCGTTGGGCATTACACACTTTCCTGAGATGGCATGCATAGTCTAGGACAGGTTCATCTACCTTTTGTGCACGGAGTGCAGTCCTTGAGATTATATTGTCTCGAGTAGCAAAATACTCTTTTAATTTATTCACTACATTGGTCCATGTCAACATATCAGGTGTGGCACTCTCCCTGAAGGATTCAAACCAAGCTAGTGCTTGTCCTTCGAGGTACTTGGGTAAATATGTTACCATGGTGTCACTGTCTGTCACTTTGTACTTATCCTTCAGATATTCTGGGAATTTGTGATCAATAAATAATGCTGTTGACATGAGTGGTGATGGGTGTGAAAAGGTTTTGGGTTTTGTTACCTCATGTAGCCTGATCTTTCTGTCATCCTGTTGTTTTCTGTCTATGAGTTTTGTCATGTTGGACACCATGGAGATTATGATGTCATCCTTGGATCCAGAGGCAGATGGTGTGACAACAGGTGTGATGGCAGGTGTGGGAGCCTGTGGGGTCTGGGATGATACCATCTTCATGAGATCTGCTATCTGTTGTTGTTGTCTCTCTAGGGACTTCCGCTGATCTTCCATGGCCTTCTGTTGAGCATCTATTGCTGCATTCCTCTCTGCCAGTTGTTGGTTGAGGATCCTCTCCCTTTCCTCCTGCTGGGACTTGTTGGTCTCTAGGGCAGTAACTGCATCTTGGATGGCCTTCTCATAGGCCCTTATCTTCTCAGCTGTCTGATTAGGTTGGGGGCCTTCATCGGTGTCCATGATGGAGGGTGTGGGGGAGGTGTCTCTGGAGGAGTGGCTGTCAAAGGCTGGAGCTGGGGTGGAGGATCTAGATGAGGGTGTGGATCCACCCCCTGAGGCAGATCCTTCTTCCCCTGAGGTAGATAGCGTGAGTTGGGCGTCCTGTAGAGATCCCTGGGAAATGTTGGATCCCTGAGAACTGGTTGTCCCCTGAGTAGACAGGGTGGGAGGTGTGGGGTCTACTGAGTGTGGGTCTGTTGTATTGGAGGCTGGTTTGCCTCCTGTGGGCCTCCTAGATCTAGGTGGGAGGGAGACCTCTTCAACAGGCCCCTGACTACGTAAGGTCTTTGTGTGTTGTTCTGCCAGCTTGACTGATAAGGCCTTGATGTGTGTGGTGGACCTCACTGACGTGTGGGAGACCTCACTGACGTGTGGGAGACCTCACTGACGTGTGGGAGACCTCACTGACGTGTGGGAGACCTCTCTGACGTGTGGGAGACGTCTCTGACGTGTGGGAGACCTCACTGACGTTTGGGAGACCTCACTGACGTGTGGGAGACCTCACTGACGTGTGGGAGACCTCACTGACGTGTGGGAGACCTCACTGACGTGTGGGAGGCCTCACTGACGTGTGGGAGACCTCACTGACGTGTGGGAGACCTCACTGACGTGTGGGAGACCTCACTGACGTGTGGGAGACCTCACTGACGTTTGGGAGACCTCACTGACGTTTGGGAGACCTTACTGACGTTTGGGAGACCTCACTGACGTTCTGGGAGACCTCACTGATATATGGGAGATCTTACTGTTGTGTGAGAGATCTCATTGATGTGTGGGAGATCTCATTGATGTGTGTGGGATCTCACTGATGTGTGGGAGATCTCATTGATGTGTGGGAGATCTCACTGATGTGTGGGAGATCTCACTGGTGACCTTGGTGGGCATGGTGTCAAGGTCAAGGTCACTGGGTGGGTGGAGTGGGTTTTACTGTGTGTATGATTGTTCTTAGTTGTGTTACCAGCTTTAATTTTTATGAGCCTGTGAGAGATGGGATCTTAGTAGGATGTTCTCCACCACTTTGTCATACTAGTGATTGGCATGATCAAGTTGTCATATGAGAAATATCATATGACTAGTGGTGTATGGAGTAAATACATCAGGCTCATATAAATAGTGTTATTTCCAGTTGTCACTGGTTTATTCAGCTTTAGGCAACATGTAAGAAATATCAATCATACAGTAGTTAGTATGTAGGTAATTTGTACATACAGTAAACATACAGTAATTTATAAAGTACAATGTTCAGTTCCACTCCACCTGTGAGGTAATAATAATACAATGTCCAGCATAGTTCTAGGTGGGTTCCCACACCTAGCTCCTGGCCTGCTGCTTAGAGGAATAATGTAATAATGAATAACTTTACCCTCTGGTGGATGTCTTGGGGAAGATAGCCTCTGGCCACTAATGATGGAAACCCATGCCTGTCTAGCATAGTTTCACCATAGTGCAGTGGTATAGCAGGTAGCAGGAGATGACTGGAGATGTTACCTCTGGAGTGGTTCTTGGTGTTCTGTCCTCCTGGAGGTGCAGACAGGCTATTTGTAGCAAATCTTGGAAAAGCACCTCCAGACTGACTGGAGCCAGCAGCATCTGCCTAACTCTACAATTGTTTGAGGGGAGTCTTTCATGTGTCACAGGGGGACAAAGGACCCCCATGGACGCCGCTGTGTCCCCCTTTGTCTTGGTCGGTTCTGCATCTTCAGACCCTCATAACTCGGTCGTTTATGCGTTTATAACCGCCATTTTGCGCATGCGCGGAGTTGAATATGCCAAGTTTATAATGCCTGCTGGATAGGCGCGTAACTCCCGCCGGTTTGTCTGTAGGGAACTCGGAGCTCCTTTCAGTCTCCATGGCATAACTTCCTTAATAATGGGAGTTCCGCCTTGATCTTGGGCTCATTTTGACCGTCTAATTATGGGCTTTCCATAAATGCTTTGATATTTGACCTAGCTCGCTCAGGAGCGACGCTAGAGCGACCGAACGGTTATGGCGTCGTGCTTATGTAACCCATTGTTCAGTTATTAGAGTGCTCAGACACTCATGACGGCGTCAGCGGTGCTCAGGCACCCGTGACGGCCGGTTGCATTCACTTACAAGTTATTAATTTGTGCATTGGACCATGAGGTCGCACACTGAGACCCTTATTCTTATTATATTGTGCAGTGAACCATTAGGTCGGAGCCTTTGATGTCATAAACTCTGTCTAACTGACTGTGGCTGGTGTGCAGTGGGGCATGAACGCTCTTATACAAAGTTTGAGCGCTCTTATAGCTCTTAGAACCAACCTATGTATTAATTTCATAGATATTCTTTGATTAATACAATAATATGTTAGAATTTATGGAATAATAAAATGGTATATCATAATATCAAACTATTTTAGAATTTGAGACAAAATCCAACATTTTCAGGATTTTCCATTTTCTCATTAAATGTGAATAAAAATACATATATTGACTCTATACTTCTGAATTCTTGTTTAACCTAACATCTGAACTATATTTTTAACCTCTACAGCAATTTCAAAATTTTACAATTTTTTTTGCCCATTTTTACAAACACCTAAATTTGCTTAACAGGCCATTTTTTCTGATTTTCACGTAATTATTTCAACATATCCCTTAATAACCCCTTATTCTTTGTAGAAAAATGCAACAAATTCTGCAAAATTATGAACTTCATGTCATGAGCTTTTCAGAGGTGTTTTTGGTATGATACAATAGATAAGATACACAGAAAAACTAGTTTTAGGTCCCCTATTTGCCTTCCTGACCTTTAGTGACGGCTGCATTCATGCATCATGGCCATCAACAATCGTCACAAATACCCGGTAGTATTTTGACAAGGTAGATGAGCTAACAGATTACAATGAAAGGGGTAAAGTGCACCGTTTCATTGAGCCACCTTGTGCTAATAGACCTGGTGTGTGTAAATTACCACTCTGAGACACCTGGTGTGTCATACACAAATCACCAGTCATCGTGTATCGCCGATCGGCCCTGTGCTGTGCATAAATTACTACGAGATTGAGAAGTGTGTGAACATAATTGACCGGTTGCAGAATTTTGTGAAATGAATGTTGGTATTTTCTCTTCAGTCTGATGCCAAAAGTTTTGCCTGAAAAATTAATTTCGTAATAGTACGGACCTGAAACACAGGTCCGTGGTAATAGGCATTGGATCTCAAACATATTCGAGGCGTTCGTGGATCGACCAAGGGATCAATGCTGGTTTGTAAGGCCATCCCTTATTGGTCCTCCCCATGTGGGTCAATGTTGATCCCCAAGTCAACTTACTACCCTCCCAAGCATAGTTAGGGACTGGTACCTAGCCAGACCTGGCTGGGGTGGAAGGGGGTGGAGGGAACAAGCTAAGGTTGTGTAGTTAGCGTTCGAGGTCACCCCTACCCATAATGCAATAGATATCCTTAGAAAACCGCTGCCCGAATGCCTCGTGTTTCTGCTTGCTCATTCCCTAATATTGGTCCTGTAGGTGGCGCTATGGGAAACCTTGTAGTGCCATTCAGACTGGGTCATGATGTGTGAGAATTCCTGCAGGTGGTGCTACTGTGCCACCACACCCTCAACCAATACAGTGGTGAAGGCACAGCTTTAGGGACAACGTTATTGAAATAGGCCTATAGATATATATAATTCAACTTACTACTTTTTTATGAAAGGTAGTGAACTTTGAAAGAACGGGAGGATGAATGTTGGATTATGTTCTATCCAACTTTTTTTAAAAACTCCTGAGATTTTTTTTTCAGCAGGGGTTTCTTTATCAAAGGACATGTTTTAAAATGATTTCCTTTTTATGTATATTTCCTATCAGATAAATCATAGACCTAAATAAACATACACTGTACTTTGGAGGTCTATGTTCTAACGCTTCTGTTATCAGCACAGCGGCTTCATCTCAAGCCATAAAGCAGGGTGATTTTCTATTAGTGGCTGTCACTTTTCTTCACGAGGAGAGTCAACCACTCAATACTGCCATCAGCAGATAGTGACGAGGACGAGGACTAATTCACCAAGTAGTTTCTCTCCCGCACCAAAAGACCTGAAACTAAACTGCTGTGCTGTGTATATAAAATGACACATCCCTTACCAAAATAAAGGGGAGGGAAATCAAAACCTATAAAATGAATAGTCGAAAAATCCTATCCCAGATATCATACTTCAAATTCTATCGAAGTATTAGACATTTGGCAATAATAACACAATGATGCAGATATTGTTTGTATGGAACACGGACCTTTATTGACATAATTTATGTAGAGTATGACGTGTCATGTGACGTCATATACGTTAGTGTACAGACGGATGTAGCAATACAGCGGTAACCAGGAAACTGCAGCACCATGATGGCACTAGCAGTGGTGACAAGAGCAACTAAAATGAAACTAGCTCACCAGCTCTGCATTTTAATATCTTAACCCTTTAAGGGTCAATGCATCACGCCCATCCTCAAGAGACACCAATCCCAGTGGAGACACTATGTTGTAATAACGTCAATCAACCATGATCAACGTTATTTCAACCTTAGAGATCGGGATCGCCTAAGGCAAGTCGAGCAGTTACGAGTAGTTTTCTTAAAAGCAGAGAAATGTGCAGCTAGTGAATGAGAAGCAGAAACAACATTAACTAAACAAATCAGTACTCACAACTTATCACAGTCTGAAAAGTGTTAAAGCGACTGAGCAGGAATGTCATGATCAACGACACCGTGTCGTGAAACTAAATCAAATGAAACATGTGAAGGTAGGAATGATATGAATGTTGTGGAGATATAAAGCATAGAAATATTCCACTATAGCTCAAAGTATATAGCTTACAAATCAAAATTCATACATGAAATGACGATTTATTTCCTCTGCATGCAGTTGTAAACAGTAATTTACTTATTCACTTTAATTACAAAGAGCAGTGACTACAAAATCTCTATCTACAAACATGACCACTCAAGGAGTACCTAACAATCTAGTGTCTAACCAATCAGGGACAGTCTTACAATAGAAGTTAACAGGTTGCTATAACAACCGGTATGTGGCATCCATGAGGTTTCTATTATAATGGCAGCCAAAACGGCAGAATCGTCCTTATACATTAAACAAACCAGGATCTAGCATAATTTGGTCATCTGTTTGCATCTTTATATAAAATTTGATCTACAGCGCTTTCACCATGCCGGCTTTAAATATCTTGAAAGCTCTATACATGACTGACCTCTATTTTTGAACAAATATATCTTACTTATCGTACTTCTTAGAAACTAGATAGGTCACACCATAGACCCTCGCATATTAATGATAATCATTTTTCCCTCTTCATTCCCTGCAGGGAATCAGAATTGCTTTAGTTAAAACAAAGAGAAGAAAGAAGAACATTTACACTTCTATAATTGGACACCTACAGCACAAGTACAATTGGTAGTCATGATAACTAGGTATGGTAACCAGTGACGAGGATGCACTGGTAAAGAATGCTACAGCATTGCAGTAAGATTGACTATATCATTGTCTCTCATCGCTTTGTTCTTAAGGAAATACACATTCACCGTTTGTGTGTAAGGACGAGCAGAGAGATAATCAATCAATGACCATAGGTCAGTGACCATGGGTACTACCAATGATCATAGATATTGCTATTAGTTATCATTGTACTAGGGGTTACCATGGTAACCTTGTAAAGGGCTATCAGAATGACTACTAATAGTAACAACAGAGGCTTACAGTGTGAAACATTTACATTATTATCAACACCAGAGGCTTACAGTAACAACCAATGACAACCTTGGTAACAATGTGCTAATCCAATGGTAACCTTGGTAACAATGTGCTAATTACAAAGCCTCAATTCTGTACATGATCAATATGTGTGGATTTACACCCCACAATGTTAGACATAGGAAGAGGCTGTACAACAGAGGACACAATGAACCAATCTCAAAGAGAAAAGATCAACCTGAGGAGAAGACGTCGTTACATAATGGTGACGTCACACCGTAATGTCATGGCCACATGAATAATCAATTGCTTCTAGTTGACAGAATGTGCAGTGTTGACTACATTACTTGATGCACATTAAAAGATTCCTATACAGCTAATACAAAATTGCACCAATACCTATATTGCGAGTACATTTATATTTCCTAAATCTAGTGCTGTATACAACCGCTTCTCTATCGAAAATACTTTGCCGGGTAATCTGTACACAATGGTATTGAATCACAAATTGAAATTGGTTCATTTGAATCAATCGTAGTTCCATTTTGTCGAGTTTGAGTTGACATTTTTGTCAGACATAATTATGCGGAACATCCATTAGCTACCACAAAATATGATTGTCTATCTACACAGATACATGTACCCTCACTGACACATCCTATACTGACACACTACACCAGACAACTAGCACTAATGTCACACACTGTTTTACTACCTTTATTGTACATTCTCCAACTGCCAGTTTATACTTCCCTACAACCAAACACTAACCATTAGTAACAACCAATGGTAGCTGTAGTACTGCCTATGGTGACCTTGGTAACTGATAATGGCACCATGGCTTGACCAATGGTAATGGTCAATTGTATTCAACCAATGGTAAGCACGAGAGGGCTATGCTACCTTTAGTAGTATTTAAATAACGATAGTAACTACAGCAACTATCACTAGTAACCATTGTAAGACATGATGGTACTTCACAATGACCTTCAGCCCCCTGTCTGTCCTTGACATCATCATAACTGGGTGGTGAACCCAATAGACTCATCATCAGACTCATTTGCCCCATTAACATTAGATTGTGAGCCCTGGTTGCTACTTAACAGTGGCTTAGAGGCTTCACAAGTGGTTGAAGCAGCATATTCATTGACGGTTTCGGTCGTGCTAAATCCGCCTTCAGGGAAGCTTGATGTGCGACGGTGGTGACCGGTGTCAGGATCCAGGGATGACAAACTGCGCTGGTGGTCTGACACCATGCCAGCTGCACTGCGCAGCTCAATCTGATCTACTTTGGAGCGTGAGCTGCTGCGGACAACAGAGACTGAGATCATGTCTAGGTCAAGTTCTGGGTTAGCGCCATTACTGAGACTCTGAGACAGGTTGAGAGACTGGGAGGTAGCCATGTGGGCGCTCTGACGCGGACTGTGAGAGTCTGTCACTTCTCGCGTGGAGTCCTTCCTCCCCCGGCTGTCAGACTCCTTTCTGTTCATCTTTATCTTGTCCTTACTGGATTTCATGATGGATTTGAGAGGCTTGGCAAACATGTTGCTTGGTTTGCTCTTATCTAAGTCTGTTTTACTGCGCTCCTGTTCGACGATATCATCATATGTTGGTGGTGCTGCTTCATTTTCAGGGGAATCAGGGACTTCAATATCATCTGTAAATGTGGAAGGTGTAAATGTGGTTAGATCAATGCCTAAATAAGAGATATATCATTTAGACAAACTTAACCCTTCAACTTACAGTTATGCAATATTCAAGAACTTATTAAATATTCAATAACTCTACTATTCAAGAAATTTACTTAGATTATTGTAAAACTGTTAAAATCAATAATTTAGTATATAACAGTAGATGTCAGTACTGAGAAACTGATATTTTTTGTGGGTTTTCTAAATATTGAATGTTATTATGGTGGAATTACAACACAATTATTGACAAGAATAGAAATGAAAAGAAAACACAACATATATAATCTACTGTACAATGATAAATGGATCAAAGGTGCTGTCATGCTTGTTAAGCTTGGAGAAGTTACTCATTATTATTACCATCAATATTATTTTAGTTCATGGGCAGCAGTATTATCTGATAATATGAGTGTATATGATAAGAATTATGTAATATTAAGTTGATAGAAGTGCCCAATATTGTGTAACCCCACAGTGTAACATCCCCCTGCCCTGCAGCTACCAGGAGCAGCCTGTGTTGTGCTGACCTAGGCTGCCTCCTTTGTAAAATTACTCCTCAGCTACACATTTTTCTCTTTCCCAAGGAAGGGCATTCTGGGCAGACTACTGCACCTAATGACCTGCGGAATGCGCTGGGAAATCTCCCAGCATCCTTTGTTGCCGCTGGTCTCTGGGAGGAGGCCATTTTTTAGCGGGGTACAGGGAGGGAAATACCTCCTTCATGTATTTTTTGGGACTGCTCCCACTTCCTCACAGCCCGGCTAGTCATGATTTTACGCCGGGCGGCTTGGTGTATGTTCTGGACATAAAGGCATTGCTGCACCTTAATTGGATTCTGTTTTTGTGCTCACCATGGTAACCTTACCCTTTATGGAGGTCAGAAGGGGGTAAAAACTACAACAAGAAAAAGGAGCATAGGAATCTATGGGTCTCTTTGTGTATTTATAATCACTTGCAGCGGGTGGTCCACCTGTGTAAGAACTGCCTCGGTTTCACCCTTGTGAGAAATGATCACCGGGCGGGCTCTGATGGCCTCTCTTTGATGTCTGCCGGTTGTCATGGCGATCAGAGGGAGCCATATTGATCCAACTACCCAAGATAAAGTACGGGTTGCCATAGCAACTGGGGGCCTCGTCATTCCCCAACCCTCCCCCTAAAGACCCCCACCCACAGATGACAACAGAAAAAAGGACTGCATACCAAGCTTTTATTACCCAATCTCTCATTAAACCTAAATATGATGGAGATAACAGAGGGGATGAGAAAAACATATTCAGGCGCATTAGAGCAGGTAAACAGATATCTGATGAGATAAAGGCAGAACTACTCAATGCAAAACATGTCCTCATCGCTCAAAAAATTAGATTAACTATGTCTGTGTGGTGAGTGAGTGAGTGAGTGAGTAATAGACTTTTAACGCCATTTCGACAGCTAAGGTCACATTCATGGCAAGAATAACATTACTACATTTTCACAGAGGAATGTGCCAGTGCCCGCGCATATGTGCACCACACACATCCTGAGGGGATAGCAAAGAGAAGATATAGACCCTTTTAAGTGGGCTAAGGAAGCCCTGTCTGTGTGGTAAACAAAATGATGGCGCATACGTTTAGGTGAAACCTATCAGTAGAACATGATGCCTGATGGCACTGCACCACCTGGTGGCATGCCAGCGATGCATTGGTAGAGGGGGTAGGTGTCCTCAATGAAAAGTAATGTCTTCTAAATGCACTTTGAGTGTGTGTTTATCAATTTGGACTAGGTTTCTAAAGCTTATTATCAAGGTTCAAGCAATTACTTCAAAATGCAAAAAGCAAAGATTGCTAATGGACCATCATGGCTGTGGACTACAATGTTGGATTAATAGATTAAAATGATTGTCTGTGCATGGCTTGAAACCTAATCTAATAGAGGAGTAGTCAATAGCATCATCTAAAATGCACTTGTTCATGTTGAGTGCTCTGTACCCAGTGGCTTTGAAAGCACAAAGAGCAGACACAAAGGCCACCTGTATGGTTTTAGTGAAACCAACCAGGTGCCTCGGCTACTGATACAGTCATGTCTCTATAAACCGGCGACCTTCGTTTGAGATTAAATTTGGCTGGTTCCTGAATCGACTGGTTCTCTGAATCATAATTACAATAGAATTTAAAGGCTATAATCAAATCTGTTTGGTGGTATAAGTGGCTGGTAAGTGAATCAACCGACTTATTGAAAACCGATAAATCCAGACTTGACTGTAACTGTATGACTGCTTAGGGCAGATTCACCCTAGTCACCCGTTCAGTCAGACCAGAAATTAAAATTGATGTTGAATACCTATAAGCAACTGGCTGTATCTATACTTTTCAAGAGGAGATCCATGCTTATTAAACAACAAACTGGTTTTAGTGCTTCCTGGAGGAGTGTCTGACTTCAGGTATATAGCCAACCTGAGGTGAATTTATCCTATATAGTGTGAGAAATGCCTAATTTTCATAGGCAGAAACAGCCTGGCAGTTGGCACTGACAGGATTCATACTCATAGGCCTTATCCATGGATCCAAACTAATGCGCTCCTATTATCAGTGACACTACCCCAGCCTCCCCTTATTACCCTGGTCTAAAACCCGTACTGATAGTCACATGCCTGGCATATCAAGGCTGGATTTTTTCTCCGATACTGTTATCTTCTCTCTTGTATGGTCTTTATCTTTATCAGCCTTTTTGTTCTTTTTCTCCTTCTCGGCCCTCTTATCTCCCCCTTTCTTTTGCCGCCCCTTTTCGTCAGGTTTCGTCAAGATGTCGGCATCGACCCTGGAGCCCTTAGCTGCGGATGTGTCGAGCTCCATGTCGACATCAGGTATGGGGATATCCTCTGTAAGTAAGGCACCAACCAAACATGCAACACAAAGTAAAACAAAACTAACTAACATAACATTTAGTACAACAAGTATGCAATCACACCCAGGACAAAAGCACTTCTTATTGACATTGGGACCACAAATATGTCAAGAATTAAAATTGGGTTGCCAAAATTATACTGAGAGGGGACATCTTCATGGGTTGTGACAGTTACACTTATTAAGCCATATGGATAATGATCAATAGAAGGCTCACTATGGCGTTTTAATGGGCCTACAAATTCATGATACAATTTCTCAAGATTAAACCATCCTCCCCCCCCCCCAACTATGTCTGTGGCTATGGCTAGGGGTGATTGCATACATGTAGAGTGTAGAGGCTACATCCAGGGGCTGTGAGGTAGTTTATGAGTGGCACGTCATCATGCCTCATGTACCTGATGTGGGGATCACCATGACAGAATGACTACAGGAAATAAGGGCCTCAAATACCGCCATTAGTTGGAGTTGTGGGTGGCAGTAGCAGAGGCAGTAATCCTAGTGATAGATAAGGGCCACACTGTAGGACCACACTATCAGTCGGTGTTATATATATCTCTGGTCATGTATATACCCTGTGGGTGCTTCACATACTACAGTACAGCCCAGCATGCAGCACGGGGGAAAGACAGAGTTAACCATTTAACCACAGCATGATGCCTTAATGCTTTAAGGGCTGCTAATGGAGCATCATGTCCAATGGCTGACATCAAGTGCTGCTGAGTGTCGCGAGCAGTTCATTGGAGCATCATGCGGATCCATCAGGAGTTTATTAAACCTGTAGGGTCAGCTTAGTGCTTGAATGTAGCCATGGTGAGTTACTCGCCAGGGCTGCATTTATGCATAACGGTGACCAATGGGCATGATGCGCTAATGCATTAGCAGCCTTTAAAGTGTTAATGATGTACCGACAGAGGTAACTTGTCCTGTTTGAATGCTTCATGCTGACCCTTTGAGTGTGTATCACACCCATAGGGTCAGCATTACCCTTTGAGAGGGTATCACACCCATAGGGCCAGCATGACCCTTTGAGAGTGTATCACACCCATAGGGCCAGCATGACCCTTTGAGAGTGTATCACACCCATAGGGCCAGCATGACCCTTTGAGAGTGTATCACACCCATAGGGTCAGCATTACCCTTTGAGAGGGTATCACACCCATAGGGCCAGCATGACCCTTTGAGAGGGTATCACACCCATAGGGCCAGCATGACCCTTTGAGAGTGTATCACACCCATAGGGCCAGCATGACCCTTTGAGAGTGTATCACACCCATAGGGTCATGCTGGCCCTATGGGTGTGATACACACTCAAAGGGTCAGCATGATGCATCAATGCACCATCAATGCAGCCATGAAAGGTTTCTCACCAGGACTGCATCCATACAGGTATCATGACAAAATAAACAGGCATTAATGCATTATGCTGCCCCTAAAGGGTTTAGTTAAAGAAAACTAAAATGGCGGACTCATGCCAATGTGAATGTCATAAACTACTCATTAAGACGAACATCAACTCAATGCTAAGGTCAGCATCACCAATAAACAGAGCCAGGAAACTGTGCATACATTAAAGCAGTATTCAACAACGAACGATTTGACCAATGGACAGGGGACTGTCAGCAGAGCCTATATTTATGACATTCTGTATTTGGCATAGAAATAGTGAATATCCCTCTATTTAGACAGCTTTGAGGTGTAGTAATTACCCAAATGTGATCTGCTTTTGATGGATTAAACTATAATTAAGCCCTTGTGTAATGATTTTTCGATGTAAGCTAAAATACACTAATTGCAATGACGAGAGGATTTAGAATTGGGAGATTTACGTCCATTTGTCAAATTGGCAGCTGTAAAATACGGCTTTCATCACTGTATTATAATGGAAGAAATAACTAGTACCGTAAACTCCCGCGTATAAGACGCGTCCTCTACACCAAACAAAATGCTGGGTAGTCTTATAGCTTTCTCTCAAGTTGGGGGTGCGTCTTATACGAGGGGTAATTTTTCTATAGAAATGTACTAATCTTACAAATTTCAGCATTAAAATGTGTGTCTTATACGAGAAAATGCATGTGCTGAGTTTGGGGTGCGTCTTATACGCGCAGCGCGTCTTCTACGCGGGAGATTACGGTAATATGATAACTCATGTTGGTGAACCAAACAGGCAGACAAACCCATGCCACTGTCACAGAGTATCCAGTCAACTCTCACCACTGCAGCACCTAATATGCTGGATACATTGGCCAGTGCTTAAGTCTTGATATCCTAACGTACTATAAAATAATGATTCCTATCCCATAAATTTACTGTTAAGATTATATGTTCATGACAGTGGCTGCTGGAAGTGCTGAGAGATGACTGTTGTTTATATACAACAATAAAACAGAGAAATAATCAGCGTAAGTCATTGTTATAAATGATATACAGGTTCTTACCTGGCAGCTTCTTGGCCCTGAAGGATGCGTTAGTTATGGCGTGTTTGGAGAAGGAAGGGTTGCTGGTAGTTGGAGACAGCGCGATGCTGATACCCATAGGGCCGTCCATCGGCTGGCCACTCGGGTTGTACATGAGGGAGTTCTTAATGGCATTTGTCACCTGAAATGGACGGAAATGGAGACAATATATGAATCATTAGATCTCATTCTGGTTAAAATGTCATGAAGTGGCTGTGAAAGAGAAGGCTGCAGGAACAATGCGCTAAGGTTTTCTAACGCAGTTAGGACACAATGATACTTTAGGCTTCAGATACTTTTGTTGTTATAACATGACAAAGTAGCACTGGCAAGTAACTGACTAGAACTGCCTTGATGAATCAGACTAAGCCATCAAGACCTCTGTTGAATCAGTATGCCGTGTGAATACAGAGAGGCATGAGGCTGTTCATAGTAAATTACAGCACTGTGAGGCAGGTAGAGGGGGAACAACACAGCACGTATACAATTGGCTTCATGGTGTATATCAGTTCTTTTCTACATGATCAAGTTCTGACACCCTTACACTTGATATCAATATGAATGAGCACCCTCCTCTTGATATCATTATGACTAATAGCCTTCCACTTAATGTCATTATAAATGAGAGTTTGTCTTTGATATCATTTTATATTACGATTCGCCCACTTTGTGTGATATGATAAAACTTGTCATGGATGTGACAAGAGATAGAGAAGCACCACAATCTCTATGAAACCTGATTCATTAC